>CM033745.1:26699177-27925822 GCA_019671005.1 Hibiscus mutabilis | reverse complement strand
AATGTGTATGTCCTAAGAACACACTCCTTCGATCCTGGATTTATAACATAGGCTAGGAATGCCCGACATCTAGATCCATCAACGACTCGCTTCTGGAGCTGAAACAACATTAGACAAGAACTTAGCATTCTCACCCACGACATTACCACCTCGTAATCATCAGCAAGTTTCAAGGTAACTGCTTGGTTTCAAAATCAACCATACGCCTATGCTCGGTCAACCAATCCATACCCGT
Source organism: Hibiscus mutabilis (assembly GCA_019671005.1). Taxonomy (NCBI): domain Eukaryota; kingdom Viridiplantae; phylum Streptophyta; class Magnoliopsida; order Malvales; family Malvaceae; genus Hibiscus; species Hibiscus mutabilis. Next base: position 27,925,587 of record CM033745.1, on the reverse strand, counting down.
GATTACATCAAAATCATGAAACAATAACTCCATCAAATCAACCACAAAATCATGACCTTGAAGAGTCAAAGGACATCTCCTAAACAACCTTCTTGTAACAAACTGCCTCACCAAAAAGAACTAGTTACTTGCATCCCTACATCTAACACCTCAATATGTATATTAAGAAAATGCATATGATTACGCAAGATATATGAATGCATAGAAATAAAATCAACCAAAGAAAACAACGACAAAGATTGCAAAGTAAATGTACTAAAAATCACATCGGTGTCATTATATCCCTAGTGATATGCATACACCCTCGCGAACCATAACCCTCTGGTTGAATGGCAACGGTATGAGCCATCATCCTCAAACCCTCATCCTTACACTAAAAATTTTCCTCAACCACGACCATAGCCTTGTTGTGGTGCAACTACATGTGCCTTAGCCTGTCCCACCACCAGCCAACAACAAACCATCACGCCTTAGATTATCGCTCAATCCACAACTCCAGCAAGAGTTAGCAACAATAGCAGCAAGGGTCCGTCCCTTATGAGCCAAACATGGACAGTCTCACATCATGTGGTCACGTGATCCATGCCCAACAATTATTAAAAGCCGATCTAGCGTGGGTACCTGACCATGCAATCCTCGCCTAGCACTACCTCTACCTTGTCTCGCATCAAGATGATACCTCTTATCACGATGATTCTTATACTCACCACCACCGAAGCTAGAAACTATAACTCTCTTGCTCGAGCTAGAACCTCCTACACGAGATGATAAACCCAAGTTCTCGATCAATATCTTTCACCTATATAACCAACACGTCCAAAATTGGTGTAGTCAAAAGCCAACACGTATGTCATAACATCATGTACCAATTCATAACAAAATCGATCATAGTAGTGCCTTGCATCAGGTACTAGCTCAAGAGCATAATGGCTCAACCGAACAAACTGAACCTCTTACTCAGCCACAGTCATACTGCCCTAAACCAAAGCTATGAACTCTCATTTTTTTATCTAAGTATCTAACCCAAATACTTCTTCTTAAAGACAGCTTGGAAAAACTCCTAATCTATTTCATTAGGTTCCATGCCCGCGGTTACAGTTGTCCACCAACGATAAGCATCACCTTGCAACAGGGATACAATACATCCTAACTTACGAGCGTCATTACACCCCAATTAATCCAAAATCAGAACAGTACTGGCCATCCAAGCCTCATATGCCTCAGGGGCTAACCATTTGTACTCAACTCCTCCCAAACTGTAGAGACATTCCAACAGTAACTCCGTTTGCCCAACAGTTGGCACAGGCACATGCGCTCCAACAATAGTAGCTTTAAAAGCTCCGGTCATTGCTCAGATCAAAGGTTCAATATCACCCAACACTGCCCAACTAGCGTAGGTGGTACTTGCTCCACATTCTCAAGTGGAATAGGCGTAAGGGGTGGCAACCCTCCAAGAGGTACAACATCCTCCTCTCGATTTCTACCCAACGACAAGTAGCAATCGTACTAGATCACAACTCTCTCCTCGGTCCCATCCTGCTAAAATATCTAAGGCATGACAATACACCAAAACAAAACAATCAGGCCAGCCTCAAGCAAGGATCCAAGACTTCCATTTCAAATCAAAACATTACAAACTCAGAGTAATAAGGCAATGTATCCCAAAACATACTCCAACATGGCATAAAGCAACCAACGTGCATAAAACAATCATTGAGCATAGCAAACATCAGAAATCATCCAATTACAATATTCCAATAATCATAACATCATCCCACCTATTACAAACATGTCTTTGATACCACCAAATGTAACCCCCGACCCGGCCTAGATGCCGGATCAACCAGAAGCGAGCTACATTAGGTTTGCTGAAAAAACCCTAAAAATTTAAACTTGAATCATGTCTATTTTTTCATTTATCTTATCTAGATACAACATATTAAACTATGGCGTACATACTAACAACGGTGGAAACTCAACTCAATCAAAAATCGATTCAACATCCAATTGCACTCAATGGCACTTCGCAATTTTGAAAAATTACAAGGACTTAATGCATTTTAAAGTTACCAATCCTTAATTAGTCAAATTGCATGCTCATAGGCCAAATACCAGCTTAAAACAGCCATCCAAACTCATCCAATTGCTTACATATTATACAATGACCAAAATGAAAGAATTAGAACTTCTAAACATCACTTTAACCAACTTAATTATTGGTTGTATTGGTACACGAGCAAGTGTATCAGTGTATTTTTACTTTTCTCAAATTATAGATTCCAGTAGCTCAAAACCGTACCAATACACTTCCTCGTGTTTTGATACACTCAACCCTAACACACCAGCTCGTATCGATACGGGTAGACTTGTTTCAAAACACCACCCTAGATTATGCCTATGCGTTTCAGTACAAGGTTATGCATATCAAACCTCCTGGACATGAAATATCCCAAATTGCTGATTTTTCACACTTCCATAGATTCAAATTGTTGCGCTATTAAGAGTTTTACTAGCATAGTATATCACATGAAAAATCTTACATGTGCGTTGGCCTAGGACTGCTCCTACTGCAAAATCACTCGCATTACACATGAGCTCAAAAGGTAGTGTCCAATTGGGTGGAACGACAATGAGTGCCGAGGCAAGCTTTTCCTTTAGGGTTTTGAATGCTTGGGCGCAAGATTCATCAAAATTGAAGACTTTATCATGTTCAAGCAAATTGCACAAGGGTTTAGTAATCTTAGAAAAGTTATGAATGAACCTCCTGTAAAAACCTGCATGTCCAAGAAAGCTTCAGATTCTTTTAACCGAACTTGGTGGGGGTAATCTCTCGATCACGTCCACATTGGCTTTGTCTACTTCGATTCCCTTGGATGAAATCTTGTGGTCGAGCACAATTCCTTCATCTACCAAAAAATGGCACTTCTCCAAATTAAGGACTATATCGGATTGTTCACATCTTGCCAACACCTTCTCTAAATTACCGAGGCAACTGTCAAAGTCATTACCAAATATAGAAAATTGTCCATGAATATTTCAAGGGAAGTCTTCGACCATGTCTGAAAAGAGTGCCATCATGCATCTTTGGAAGGTTGCCGGGGCATTACACAATCTGAACGGCATTCTTTGGAAAGCATAAGTACCATATGGGCATGTGAATGTTGTCTTTTCTTGATCTTCCGGTGCTATGGCAATTTGATTGTAACCTGAATAACCATTGATAAGTGTTCAAAAGTACTATTTTTCTTACCCTTTTTACTCATATTATTGTTAGACTTAGGCTCATATTAGTTGCATAGTTAGCCATTCATGCATTAATCCATGTTTCCTTCAATCGTTGAGCTTGATTACATAACTTGGTGATTTTTGTGGAAATAGATGCTGCTTTGGTTTGTTTTTGTGAGTGTATGTGCAGGATCACTTGCCGAAGCAATGCCGAGCTAGTTGCCAGGGCAATGCATGAAGGATATGCCGAGCTAGTTGCCAGGGCAATGCATGAAGGAGACGCCGAGCCAGTTGCCATGGCTTTTGTCGACAAAGACCAAAAGCAATATGGATGTCGAAATTCATGACTTTACAAGCCCAAGATGACATGGAGCAAGGCCCAAGCCCAAAGGAATTTGATTGCCATGTAGAGATTAAAGAATAATTAAATTCCAAGAAGATAGGAGAAGTTCTAATAGGAATAAAATTATAATAAAGAATTATATTCTTTAAAGATAATTTAATTCCAACTCAAACTCCTCCTCAAAGAAGGACTTTGGCCTAGCCCTATAAATAGCAAGGAAATTCGACAAATCCAAGGGGGAGAGCAAGAGTTAATTTCGACAACTCCAAGAGAGGAAGCAAGGGGAATTTTCGGCAAGCATCTAGGGCAAGGAATTTTCGACAAGCTTCATCTTCTCTTCCTTGTTCGATTGGGTTCATGCTAGGGATTGTTTATCTTGTGTTTCTTTGGAACCTAGCCATGAACTAAATTTACTTGGCTATTGTTATTGTGTTTTGTGGTTGTGAGAAACTATTGGTTTTTGTTTAGGTAATAAGAGTTTGCACTTTTCTATTTCAAGGTTTATTCATTCTTGGTTCTTATTATTGTTTGCGAGTGAATTGGGAGAGGATCTCGTGATTTCATCCATTTATCTAATATCGGGAGAGTTAGATTCAAGAAACGAATGAATATGATCTTTATTCAATCCAATGATGGTGAAGATTAATCCGCTTAGGAATAAGTTAAGGATTTCAACGGCTAAGAGGAGCGCAAGATTGGTTGTTGTTCACCCTGATTCACGCAGGGATGTATTATCAAGGCATGCACAAGTAGCTAGAGTTTCGACTTAGGGATAAGAAGAAACCATTGAAGAACGCCCCGCCAACCTTGAAGTTGCTGCCCACGCCGCCCAAGTAGTTGCCCAACTAGTCGCCTGTGCAACCATCAATTAGTTGCCAAGGCAACCCCGCCGTGCAAGTTGCCACACCAACCGAAAGGTTGCCCGCACTCTTTTACCAAGACAATCCAATCGGTTATCACACCTCAACTCACGATAACCTAGCCTATCTCTCTCAATTGAATTCATCTTTTCTTTTACTTAATTGCTTTCTAGATTAGTTATTAGTTAAAACTTCTATAATCCTTCACTTGTGTTTTTACTTTTTACAAAGCAAGAGACTAGATTCTTGAAGTGGCACCAATCCTCGTGGAGACGATATCTTTTATATACTATAACTTGCAACGTGTATACTTGCACATTTTGATGTAGCACTTATTACGCGCAACAAGTTTTTGGCGCCGTTGTCGGGATTGGCAATAGCGAATTTGTTTTTACTTTCTTGCACTTTCTTTTATTTTTGTTTTTAAAATTCAAAGGGCTAACAAACTTTGGTTTTGCATTGGTATATGACCAGTATGAGACCGACTTCACCGTAATATCCCTTTGATCCGAAATTGAACGAACCTTACAAAGACTTAGACGAAGGATAAGAGAAGCAATGGCAAATCAAGACGGCAATATGAATCAAGATGTTCGAGCAGAGGAGGAGTGATTCTTGCACGAAATGAACTATTCGAGACTATCTTGAAGATCTTGATGGACTTAACCCAGAGAGTTGTCGCACCAAATTGAAGCCACCACTTTGAGTTGAAACCGATAATGTTTAATATGATCAACACAATTGGTCAATTTGGCGGTTCAAAGAATCAAGATGCACGGCAACATCTGAAATCTTTCCTCGAGATTTGTAACTCGCTCAAGATACACGAGTCACCCCGATGTCCTACGATTAAGATTATTCCCTATTCACCGAGGGATAGGCGAAAGCATGGCTGAATAGCATTCCTGCCGGATCCATAGCATCTTGGACTGATCTTTGTCGTGATTTCCTTGCTAGATTTAATCCTACAAATTTGACTGATAAGCTTCGTAACGACATTACTTCTTTTCGGCAGGCAGATGATGAATCCATGTACGAGGCTTGGGAGCGATATAGAGAACTTCTACACAAATGCCCCCTACACGGATTCCCGGTGTGGACCCAAGTAACAATGTTTTACAACGCCGTGAATACACCAACAAGGATGATGCTAGATGCCTCGGCAAACGGCATACTCCTAGATAAGTCACCGGAAGAAGCAATGCAAATCTTAAACAGGCTGGCCAAGAATGATTATCAATTCCCATCTACTAGAAGAGGAGGAGTTAGACGCCAAGCCACAATACATGAACTAGGATCATCAGATTCAATTTCGGCACAATTGGCCGCTTTAACCAAGATGGTCCGTAACATGCAAAACCAAACAACACACATGAAGTCAAGGTAATGGATTCTTTTTGTGAGTTATGTGGTGATAACCATAATTCTTCTGAATGTATGCAGAATCCGGAATCTAGCTTCTATGTGGGGAATTACAATCGGAGCAACAACATGATGTCCAATACATACAATCCAAATTGGAAGAAGCACCAATTTTTCATGGAGTAATCCCAACAATGCTCTAAACCGAACAATCGAATGCACAAGCATCGGGATTCCAAAGAGAATATGTCACGGCAACAAATGCCGCAAAGAACAAACCGACGACATCTAGTTCTTTGGAAAATTCTCTAAATGCTTTTATGATGAAAACTGAATCTTATATGGCTGAGAATAGTAATTTCATAAAAAGAACTGATGCTTTTATTAACAGGACCGAGATGAGATTGCAAAACCAAGAGGCGGCAATCAAATCATTGGAAATCAAGTCGGACAGCTTTGCTCAAAATCAACACTAGACCACAAGGAGGTTTACCTAGCGATATCAAGTCGCAAGAGGAACTGCCATGAGCAATGTAAGGCAATCACCACCAGTAAGTGGCCAACAACTTAGAGAGGTTCAAACCCGCTCGTTAAACAAAACTCTACAAAAAGATCAAGACGAACCTAGCGGCAAAGCCTCAGATGCTGAACCAGGAATTGCCGCGGCAACCGGCAATAAACATGCCTCGGCAACCGATGACGCCTCGGCTTCTTGTGATAAGCATGCCTCGCAACCCTGGGGCTTGATAACGCATCGGGTAACTCCGGATGTCCCCGCAATGCCGCAATCAAATTTCAAACCAATGAAAGGATCGAAGATATCCGACTTCCACCACCATTCCCACAAAGGTTGAAGCGACAAAAGCAAGAATACCAATTCAAGAAGTTTCTTGATATCCTAAAGCAAGTCCACATCAACTTGCCATTGGTGGAAGCAATTGAACAAATGCCAAACTATGCCAAGTTTCTTAAAGACATTGTGTTCAAGAGAACAAGGCTAGGAGAGTTTGAAACAAAGGGTCATGACAGAGGGATGCATGGCAATGTTGCACAATCGTATGCCACCCAAGTTGAAGGACCCCGGAAGTTTCACAATACCCTGTTCCATTGGAAATCACTATGTCGGGAAAGCATTATGCGACCTTGGGGCTAGCATAAACTTGATGCCTAAATCGGTTTTCCAAAAACTAGGAATCGGGAAGGCAAGACCTACAACAAATATCATGCTGCAGCTAGCCGACAGATCCTATGTGCATCCGTAGGGAAAAATCGAGGACATACTGGTAAAAGTTGATAAATTCATTTTTCCCGCTGACTTTATTGTTTTGGATTGTGAAGCAGATGAGCATGCACCTATCATTCTCGGGAGACCATTCCTAGCGACAGGGAGAACTTTGATTGATGTTGAAAATGGAGAACTCACAATGAGGGTGAATGACCAGCAGGTAAAACTAAATGTGTTCCAAACACTAAGGCATGCCGATGATCCAGAAGAATGCCAACTACTTCATGCCACGGCAGAGTTTAACTTCGATGAGGAATTTAGTTGCCTCGGCAACTACATTGCCGAACACGAGGAACATGAGGAGTATGAAGAACCGGTCGGATGAGGAAAACCAGAAGAGGCAAATTGGCTAGTCAATCGACCAGGTACATACTTTGAACCACTGGACTACTCAGGTAAGGAAGGTAAGATCGAAAAACCCTCTATCGAAAATCCACCAATTCTTGAGTTGAAACAATTGCCAGAGCAACTGAAATATGTATACTTAGGGATCGATAATACATTACCTATAATTATTTCCTCTAAGTTACAGCCTGAGCAGGAAAAGAAGCTGATCAACATGTTGAAGCTACATAAAAAGGCAATAGGGTGGACAATTGCTGACTTGAAGGGAATTAGCCCGGCGGTGTGCATGCACAAGATCTTGTTGGAAGATGATCACAAACCTTCAATTGACGCCCATAGGAGACTGAATCATGCCATGAAAGGGGTTGTAATGAAAGAAATCATCAAGTGGCTTGACGCCATTATTATATACCCTATCTCTGATAGTACGTGGGTAAGTCCGGTACAATGTGTACCGAAAAAGGGAGGTATAACAGTGGTAAGCAATGAAAATAATGAACTTATCCCAACCAGATTGTGACCGTTGGAGGGGTTTGTATGGACTATCGAAAGCTAAACAAAGCTACTAGGAAAGATCACTTCCCATTACCCTTTATTGATCAAATGCTTGACCGCCTTGCAGGTAAACCCTTTTATTGTTTTCTTGATGGTTATTCAGGTTACAAATCAGATTGCCATAGCACCGTAAGATCAAGAAAAGACAACCTTCACATGCCCATACGGTACTTATGCCTTCCGAAGGATACCGTTCGGATTGTGTAACGCCCCGGCAACCTTCCAAAGATGCATGATGGCGCTCTTTTCAGACATGGTCGAAGACTTCCTTGAGATCTTCATGGATGATTTTTCGGTTTTTGGTAATGACTTCGACGGCTGTCTCGGCAATTTAGAGAGGGTGTTGGCAAGATGCGAAGAAACGGATTTAGTCCTCAATTGGGAGAAATGCCACTTTATGGTAGATGAAGGAATAGTGCTCGGCCACAAGATTTCATCCAAGGGAATTGAAGTAGACAAAGCCAAGGTGGACGTAATCGAGAGATTACCCCTACCAAATTCGGTTAAAGGAATTCGAAGTTTTCTCGAACATGCAGGTTTTTACAGGAGGTTCATTCATAATTTTTCTAAAATCACTAAACCTTTGTGTAATCTGCTTGAACATGATAAAGTCTTCGATTTTGATGATTCTTGCACTCAAGCATTCGAAACCCTAAAGAAAAAGCTTGCCTCGGCACCCATTGTCGTTCCACCAAATTGGACGCTACCTTTTGAGCTCATGTGTGATGCAAGTGATTTCGCGGTAGGAGCAGTCCTAGGCCAACGCATGTAAGACCTTCCATGTGATATACTACGCTAGTAAAACTCTTAATGGTGCTCAAGTGAATTACACAACAACGGAGAAAGAGTTACTAGTTGTAGTTTTCGCATTTGACAAGTTCCGATCCTATTTAATTGGTACAAAGGTAATTGTTCATACGGACCATTCGCAATCAAATACTTATTTGCTAAAAAGGATGCTAAACCTCGTTTGATTCGTTGGATATTACTTTTACAAGAATTTGATATTGAAATTAAGGACAAGAAAGGAACAGAAAATCAAGTGGCGATCACTTATCACGCTTTGGAACGCAATAGGAGGAGGACGCGGATCTAGAAATATGCGATGCATTCCCGATGAACAAATTTTAATTGCATCAGCAACCCATGACGCCTCGACGCAACCATGGATGCACACGCCGCAACTCGACGACGCCACAAAGAGTCTTTGACGCACACGCCGCGGCAATCTTGGGAGCGTACACTACGGCAAAGACATGCCTCGCAATACCGCACACGGATTTAGTTAACTTCCTTGTTTGTGGTATTTTTCCATATGGCATTACTCACCAAGGGAAGAAGCGGTTCCGCCATGATGCTAAGCATTACTTTTGGGACGAGCCTCTTTTGTTTAAACAATGTGCAGATCAGGTTATACGCCGATGTGTCCTCAAGAAGAGCAACAGAATATACTCCGCAATGCCATTCTTCACCCTATGGAGGACATTTTGGAGGAACTCGCATCACGCCAAAGTCTTGCAATCCGGTTTGTATTGGCCAACATTGTACAAAGATGCCCAAGACTTTTACAAGCAATGTGATCGTTGCCGAGGACGGGCAATATCTCTAGGCGACATGAGATGCCACTCCGAACATCATCGAGGTGGAACTGCTTGATGTATGGGGATCGATTTTATGGGACCTTTCCCATCTTCATTCGGTAACCTCTACATCTTACTCGCCGTCGACTATGTGTCTAAATGGGTAGAGGCAGCTGCAGTTCCCAACGATGATTCCAAGACTGTGCAACGATTCCTGCAGAAAAACATATTTACACGATTTGGGATGCCGAGAGCAATTATCAGCGACGGGGGCAAGCATTTTGACAATGTACTAATTGCCAAGATGTTGCAACGCTCGCATATCACACAAGATCGCCATGGCATATCACCCACAAACCAACGGGCAAGCAAAAATTTCCAACCGGGAGTTGAAGGGAATACTCGAGAAAGTTGTAAATCCTCAAGGAAGGATTGGTCATTAAGACTAGATGACGACTTTGGGCATATCGCACTGCGCATTCAAAACACCATTAGGTATGTCCCCTTCCGGCTTGTCTATGGTAAAACATGTCATCTACCGGTGGAAATCGAGCACAAGGCGACCGGGCAATCAAGACCGTGAATATGGATTGGGAAAGTGCCGGACAAAAGCGCTTGATGGATCTCAATGAGATAGAAGAATTTCGTGCACTCGCCTATAACAATGCACGAATCTACAAGGAGAAAACAAAGCGATGGCACGACAAGAAACTATTGCCACGGCAATTCACGCCAGGGCAACTAGTTCTCCTATTCAATTCTCGCTAAAACTTTTCCCGAAAGCTGAAATCAAGATGGTCGGGACCATTCAAGTCGTCAAACCATTCTCTCATGGTGTCGTGATAATCAAGTCCATCTCGACAACCATGAATTCAAAGTTAATGGACAAAGATTGAAGCACTACAATGGTGCCCATGTGAACGTAATAAGGAAGTGGTCAATTTAGGAGATGCATGAGCATGCTCTCCTTTTGATATTTTTATTTATTTTTATTTTTGTTTTTGTTTGTTATTTAATTATTTATTTTTCATTTTTTTTCCGATTATTATTTTTTTATTATTTTATTATTTTGCCGATTATTAGTAGTTTTAGGATAGATTTTTTATTCAAGTCTAAGAATCCTATTACACATCTTTATTTATTTTCTTTATTAGTTTATCTTTAATTTTAATCCTTATTTGATTTGTTTTTGAATTGTAGGAAAGGAAGTTCAAGAGAAAGAAGGAATTCTAAACCAAGTAGGAAAACATCTTCAACAAGGAAACTAATGGGCTGAATCTAAGGCTTATATAAAGCCTCCAATTCATCCTAACCAAAACCCCTTTGTCGAAAATCCCTACCAAACCCTAAACCCTTTTTTTTTCGATTTCCCCCAATCCTAACCACCTATATTTTCTATAAAACCCATCACCCTTAACCTATTCCTACTTTCTATCTTGCAACTTTTTAGTTTATCTTCTTTTCTTTTCTTTGTTTTTACTCACAACCAAGATCATACATGGCATCCAAGATTAAACTTTTAGTTCATCCAAGTTCCTCCAAAGAACCAAGATACAAGAAGTTTGCTACACCGGCGGTTCAAGAAAGATTTCAATCCAAGTTTGAAAGCCGGAAGATTCATGAAGAACAAGGCTTTGAATACTCAAACTCTCATCAAGATTCCGGCCTTGAACCATTCATCTTCAAGCGGATTGCACATCAAAAGTGGCAAATCTTTTGCCATCAACCGAAACCGGGTAACGTCTCATGGGTAAGAGAATTCGATGCTCACTCACCTAACCCGGATAATCCTTATGTTTTTGTTCGTGACAAAGCCATACTTATAAGTCCCGAAAGCATCAACACCTTTTACGGACTTTACATTGAGAAGGACGAGCATCAAGCCTTCGTTGACCAAATCAATCCCAAGCAACTCGACAAGGTGCTTCAAGAACTCACTCAACCGGGAACTCATTGGAACGACGGTAAATACAAGGGCACGGTAAATCGCCTTCGTCTAAAACCCGAGGCAAAACTATGGAATAAGTTTGTTAAAACTTCTTTAATGCCCTCCACACACAATACTACCGTTGATATACCACGCCTTTTGCTCATACATTCTATTTTGCATAATCGCATCATTAACATTGGAAAAATTATTTGCGATGAGATTTTTGTATGCAGCTCAAAAGATAAGGGTTATCTTTTCTTCCCTTGCTTAATTTCCAATCTTTGCAAGGAGATGCATGTCCCGAGTGAGTCCACCGATGAAAAGGCCCTACCCAAGTCTGGTTGGAATCAAGCACTAATCCGAAGCTAATGGGAGAGGCACTGGGAGATTCTTCAAGGCCTCCAATTACCACGGCAACCCCTGCCGCCGCGGAAATCCCTAATGCCCAAGCACCTAACGCTAGGGCAACTCGGTCATTAATCCCGGGACACTTTGAAGCACTTTTGCACCCATTGGCAAGCCGCCTAAGGCAAATTGAAGATCGGCAACTAATGTTCATGCGGTACATGAAGGAGCACAACAATGCCATCACCCAAGTCATCCTAGAAAAGTACCCGGACAATCGTGTGTCGTTCCCAATCTTTCCCGCCGATATTCTTGCCCCGGCAACCAATGAAGCAGTCGCCACGGCAACCAAGGAAAGCAGACGCCACGGCAACCAACCCTGACGATGCCCCGGCAACCACTGCAAAAGCCAAAGGTAAAGTACCTATGCCCGAATCAACTCTTACGGAATCATTTTCTGATTTTTCAGATTCGGACGAGTCCTCCATTGAACCAATAAAGACCGCACCAATTGAATCCTCCAAACGAAAAGCCATTGACATTGATGAAGAGGATGATGAGGACAACCCCGTATGAGGATCGATTCCACCACCGGCAACAAGAAAACAACCATCGCGTTCAAGCAAGAAAATCAAGACGCCAACTAGAAGGAAACTAATCATCTACGATGACGAACTCTCGGAGTAAGTCCTCGTATGCATTTTTATTTTTATTTTTTGTTATTTTTATGCATGCATTGAGGACAATGCCTCACTCGAGTTTGGGGGGGATTGTTATTAGTAATTACCATGTTTAGTTACATTAATCTTAAGCATTACATTTAGGATACATAAACTGCTTGCCATGCCTTTAATTAGAACAAGAATTGCTTGGATTTGATGAATATTCAATGATGACTTTGCCAATGCACTTAATTGATAGAATTTTTATTGTTGGATAACCATGAAAAAAAACTTAGAATTTTACTATGATGCTAAATTTGATGAAACACTGTTGTGGTTTGATTAATTTAAGGAGTTCTAGTAAACTTAGGTTAATAATTAACTAATTGGGGATTAGAATAAAATTGGATGAATGCTAGAGGTGCCCAAATTGGCTCTAGCATATGCTAAAAAAATTGATCACTAGAGGTGCCCAAACGGCTCTAGGAGGCGTTAAAATTTTTTTAACTAGAGGTGCCCAAAACCGGCTCTAGTCGATTAAATTAACTTAAGAAAACTAAAAATAAAACACTAGAGGTGCCCAAATTGGCTCTAGTTAAAACATGTTAAAAAGAACCCAATGAAGTAATTTGAAAACCTATTGTTTGCATAGAATCTGAAAAATCAACTTGCACACAACTCCGCACACACTCACAAGCATTATAGTTTGATTCCGAGTAACTCCTCAGTTTTCCGAAAAATAAAAAGCCAATCATACTTTGTGCCCTGTTCGTAGAATTGAATTCAAGTTCAAAGCTAAGTTTGTGAAATTTTGAAGTCTTGGCGGTAATTATGAGTTTGCATTGCTTGAGGACAAGCAATAGTTCGAGTTTGGGGGTGTGATAAGTGCTCAAAAGTACTATTTTTCTTACCTTTTTACTCATATTATTGTTAGACTTAGGCTCATATTAGTTGCATAGTTAGCCATTCATGCATTAATCCATGTTTCCTTCAATCGTTGAGCTTGATTACATAACTTGGTGATTTTTGTGGAAATAGATGCTGCTTTGGTGTGTTTTTGTGTGTGTATGTGCAGGATCACTTGCCAAAGCAATGCCGAGCTAGTTGCCGTGGCAATGCATGAAGGATATGCCGAGCTAGTTGCCGTGGCAATGCATGAAGGAGACGCCGAGCCAGTTGCCATGGCATTTGTCGACAAAGACCAAAAGCAATATGGATGTCGAAATTCATGACTTTACAAGCCCAAGATGACATGGAGCAAGGCCCAAGCCCAAAGGAATTTGATTGCCATGCAGAGATTAAAGAAGAATTAAATTCCAAGAAGATAGGAGAAGTTCTAATAGGAATAAAATTATAATAAAGAATTATATTCTTTAAAGATAATTTAATTCTAACTCAAACTCCTCCTCAAAGAAGGACTTTGGCCTAGCCCTATAAATAGCAAGGAAATTCGACAAATCCAAGGGGGAGAGCAAGAGTTAATTTCGACAACTCCAAGAGAGGAAGCAAGGGGAATTTTCGGCAAGCATCTAGGGCAAGGAATTTTCGACAAGCTTCATCTTCTCTTCCTTGTTCGATTGGGTTCATGCTAGGGATTGTTTATCTTGTGTTTCTTTGGAACCTAGCCATGAACTAAATTTACTTGGCTATGGTTATTGTGTTTTGTGGTTGTGAGAAACTATTGGTTTTTGTTTAGGTAATAAGAGTTTGCACTTTTCTATTTCAAGGTTTATTCATTCTTGGTTCTTATTATTGTTTGCGAGTGAATTGGGAGAGGATCTCGTGATTTCATCCATTTATCTAATATCGGGAGAGTTAGATTCAAGAAACGAATGAATATGATCTTTATTCAATCCAATGATGGTGAAGATTAATCCGGCTTAGGAATAAGTTAAGGATTTCAACGGCTAAGAGGAGCGCAAGATTGGTTGTTGTTCACCCTTGATTCACACAGGGACGTATTATCAAGGCATGCACAAGTAGCTAGAGTTCGACTTAGGGATAAGAAGAAACCATTGAAGAACGCTCCGCCGAACCTTGAAGTTGCTGCCCAGTCGCCCAAGTAGTTGCCCAACTAGTCACCCAGGCAACCATCAATTAGTTGCCAAGGCAACCCCGTCGTGCAAGTTGCCACGGCAACTGAGTTGCCCGTGCACTCTCTTACCAAGACAATCCAATCGGTTATCACACCTCAACTCACGATAACCTAGCCTATCTCTCTCAATTGAATTCATCTTTTCTTTTACTTAATTGCTTTCTAGATTAGTTATTAGTTAAAACTTCTATAATCCTTCACTTATGTTTTTACTTTTTACAGTGCAAGAGACTAGATTCTTGAAGTGGCACCAATCCCTATGGAGACGATATCTTTTATACTATAACTTGCGACGTGTATACTTGCACATTTGCGTAGACTAGATTCTTCCGGTGCTATGGCAATTTGATTGTAACCTGAATAACCATCAAGAAAACAATAAAAGGGTTTACCTGCAAGACGGTCAAGTACTTGATCAATAAAGGGTAATGGGAAGTGATCTTTCTTAGTGGCTTTGTTTAGCTTTCAGTAATCTATATAAACCCTCCAATCGGTCACAGTCCTGGTTGGAATGAGTTCATTGTTTTCATTACTTACAACCGTTATAACTCTCTTTTTCGGTACATATTGTACCAGACTTACCCATGTACTATCAGAGATAGGGTATATGATGTCGGCATCAAGCCACTTGATGATTTCTTTCATTACAACCCCTTTCATGGCATGATTCAGCCTCCTCTGAGCCTCAATCGAAGGTTTGTGATCATCGTCCAAAAAAATCTTATACATGCACACTGTCGGGTTAATTCCCTTCAAGTCAGCAATTGTCCACCCTATTGCCTTCATGCGTAGCATTAACATGTTGATCAGCTTCTTTTCCTGCTCAGGCTGTAACTTAGAGCAAATAATTACAGGCAATGTATTATCGGATCCCAAGTAAGCATATTTTAGTTGCCCAGGCAATTGTTTCAACTCAAGAATCGATGGTTGTTCAGTGGAGGGCTTTTCGAGTTCACCTTCCTTACCTAAGTAATCCAGTGGTTCAAAGTATGTACTTGGTCGATTGACTAACCAATTTGCCTCTTCTTGCTGTTCTTCATCGATCGGTTCTTCATACTCCTTAGGTTTCTCTAAATCGACAATGTAGTTGCCGAGGCAACTAAATTCCTTGTCAAAGTTAAACTCTGTCGTGGCATGAAGAAGTTGGCATTCTTCTGGATCATCGGCATGCCTTAGCGTCTGGAACACATTTAGTTTAACTTGCTGGTCATTCACCCTCATTGTGCGTTCTCCCTTTTCAACATCGATCAAGGTTCTCCCTGTCGCTAGGAAGGGTCTCCCGAGAATGATAGGTGCATGTTCATCTGCTTCACAATCCAAAACAATAAAGTCAGCGGGAAAAATAAATTTATCAACTTTTACCAGTATATCTTCGATTTTCCCTCTAGTTGCACGTAGGATTTGTCGGCTAGCTGTAGCATAACTGTTGTAGGTCTTGCCTTCCTGATTCCTAGTTTCTGGAAAACCAATTTAGGCATCAAGTTTATGCTTGCTCCAAGGTCACATAATGCTTTCCTGACATAGTGGTTTCTAATGGAACAGGGTATTGTGAAACTTCTGGGATCTTTCAACTTGGGTGGCATGGGATTGTGCAACATGGCCATGCATCCCTCTGTTGCGGCAACTGTTTCAAACTCTCCTAGCCTTATTCTCTTGGACACAATGTCTTTAAGAAACTTGGCATAGTTCGGCATTTGTTCAATTGCCTCAACCAATGGCAAGTTGATGTGAACTTGCTTTAGGATATCAAGAAACTTCTTGAATTGATATTCTTGCTTTTGTCGCTTCAACCTTTTGTGGAAATGGTGGTGGAAGTCGGATATCTTTGATCCTTTCATTGGTCTAGAAATTTGATTGATAGCATTGCCGAGGCAACTGGAGTTGCTGAGGCATCATCAACTGGGGTTGCCGTAGCATGCTTATCGTTAGTTGCCGCAGCATGCTTATCTCGGTCATGCTTATTGTTGGTTGCCGCGGCATCATCAACTAGGGTTGCCGTGGCATTTCCTGGTTCAGCATTTGAGGCTTTGCCGCTAAGTTCATCTAGTTCTTTTTGTGGAGTTTTGTTTGATGAGCGAGCTTGAGCCTCCTTAAGTTGTCGGCCACTTCTAGTGGTGATTGCCTTACATTGCTCGTGGCCAGTTCCTCTTACGACTTCAGTATCGCTAAGTAAACCTCCTTGCGGTCTAGTATTCAAGTTTTGAGCAAATTGTCCGACTTGATTTTCTAATGATTTGATTGTCGCCTCTTGGTTTTGCAATCTCATCTCGGTCCTATTAATAAAAGCACCAGTTCTTTTTATGAAGTTACTATTCTCAGCCATATAAGATTCAGTTTTCAACATAAAAGCATTGAGAGAATTTTCCAAAGAACTAGATGTTGCCGGCTTTTGCTGCGGCAACTGTTGCCGTGGCATATTCTGCTGGAATCCCGATGCTTGTGCATTCTAATTGTTCTAGTTCAGAGCATTGTTGGGATTACTCCATGAAAAATTTGGGTGCTTCTTCCAAGCTGGATTATATGTGTTGGACATCACATTGTTGTTCCGGTTGTAATTCCCCACATAAAAGTTGGATTCCAGATTCTGCATACATTCAGAAGAATTAGGTTACCACCACATAACTCACAAAAGGAATATGCTACCTTGAACTCCTGTGTGTTGTTTTGTTTCTGCATGTTCTGGACCATCTTGGTTAGAGTGGCCAATTGTGCCGAAATTGAATCTGATGATCCCAGTTCATGTATTGTGGCTTGGTGTCTAACTCATCTTCTAGCAGATGGGAACTGATAATCATTCTTGGCAAGCTTGTTCAGAATTTGCATTGCTTTTTCTGGTGACTTATCTAGGAGTATGCTGTTTGCCGAGGCATCTAGCATCATCCTTGTTGGTGTATTTACAGCATTGTAAAACATTGTCACTTGTATCCACACTGGGAATCCGTGTAGGGGGCATTTGTGTAGAAGTTCCCTATATCGCTCCCAAGCCTCATACATGGATTCATCATCTGCCTCCCGAAAAGAAGTAATTTTGTTACGAAACTTATCAGTCAAATTTGTAGGATTAAATCGAGCAAGGAAATCACGACAAAGATCGGTCCAAGATCCTATTGATCCGGCAGGAATACTGTTCAACCATGCTTTCGCCCTATCCCTTAGTGAATATGGGAATAATCTTAGCCGTAAAACATCTGGGGTGACTCCTTGTATTTTGAATGAGTTGCAAATCTCGAGGAAAGATTTAAGATGTTGTCATGCATCTTCAGTTGTTGAGCTGCCAAATTGACCAATTGTGTTGATCATATTGAACATCACCGGTTTCAATTCAAAGTGTTCGGCTTCAATTTCAGGTGTGACAACTCCTGGATTAAGTCCTTCAAGATCTTCCTCTAGATAGTCTCAAATAGTTCTGTTTCGTGCAAAAATCACTCCACCTCCTGCTGGAACATCATGATTCATGTTGTCGTCTTGATTAGCCATTGCTACTCTTAACCTTTGTCTGAGTCTTTACAAGGTCCGTTCGATTTCTGGATCAAAGGGATATTCTGGTGTAGTTGGTCTCGCCCTGGTCATATACCAATGCAAAACCAAAGTTTGTTAACCCTTCGAATCTTAAACAATAAAAATAAAAAGTGCAAGAAAATAAAAACAAAGTCGCTATTGCCAATCCCCGACAACGGTGCCAAGAACTTGTTACGCGTAATAAGTGCTCCGCAATTGTGCAAGTGTACACGTCGCAAGTTATAGTATAAAAGATATCGTCTCCACAGGAATTGGTGCCACTTCAATAATCTAGTCTCTTGCACTGTAAAAGTAAAAGAACACAAGTAGAGGATTGTAGGAGTTTAAACTAACAGCTAAACTAGAAAGGAAGAAAGTAAAAGAAGATGTAATCAAAATAGGGGGAATAGGCCAGGTTATCATGAGTTTAGGAGTGATAGCCAATTAGATCATCTTGGTAAAAGAGTGCAAGGGCAACTCAGTTGCCGTGGCAACTTGCGTAGCTGGGTTGCCTTAGTAACTAATCAAACGGTTGCCTGGGCAACTGGCTGGGCAACTGTTTGGGTAGCTCGACAGCAACTTCAAGGTTTGGCAGAGCATTTTTCAATGGTTTCTTCTTATCCCTAAGTCAAAACTCTAGCTAATTGTGCATGCCTTGACAATACAACCCTGCGTGAATCAAGGGTGAACAACAACCAATCTTGCGCTCCTCTTAGCCGTTGAAATCCTAAACTTATTCCTAAGCCGGATTAATCTTCATCAATAGATTGAATAAAAACCATACTCATTCGTTTCTTGAATCTAACTCTCCCGATATTCGATAAATAGATAGAATTACGAGATCCTCTCCCAATTCACTCGCAAACAAGAATAAAAGCCAAGAATGAGTAAACCTTGAATTGAAAGTGCAAACTCTTATTACCTAAACAAAATCCAATAGCTTCTCTCAACCACAAAACATAATAACCTTAGCCAAATAGATTTAGTTCATGGCTAGGTTCTGAAGAAACACAAAACAAAGTTTTCCTAACATAAACCTAATCGAACAAGAAATAAAAAGATGAAGATGTTGAAAGCCTCTTGTCGAATTCTCTCCCTCTTGCACCTCCTGGGGTTTGACGGCTTGGTCCTCAATTTATAGGGCTAGGTCAAAGTCTTTCTTGAGGAGGAAGTTAAGTTGGAATTAAATACTTTAAAAGAATATAATTCTTTATTATATTTAAATTCCTTCTAGATCTTCTCATATCTTCTTGGGATTTAATTTCTCTTTGACCTCTTCATGGAAATCAAACTCCTTTGGGATTTAACTTTTCTCCACGTCATCTTGGATTTATCTAGTCATCAATTTCGGCTGCCATATCATCTTATCACTTATCGATAATTGCCCTGGCAACTAGCTCGATATCTCCTTCATGCACTGCCCTGGCAACTGCGTCAGCACCTCCTTCTTGTATTGCCCTAGCAGCTGGTTCCAGCCTTGCTTTGGCAAGTGATTCTGCACACACAAAAATAACTATTGGCAGCACCCTTTTTTCCACAAAATTAAGCAAAATATGATATCAAGCTTAACCACCAAGGAAACAATGCAAACATGCATGAATGGCTAATAATGCAACTAATATGAGCCTAAGTCTAGCAATAATATGAGTAAAAAGGGTGAATAAAATAGTACTTTTAGACACTTAACACAAACATAAGCCAAACATATTAAAAAATATACACAACTGAACCAAGGATCAAACCTTAACATACCATCATAGAAACTCAGCAAATCATGACATTAGATTCAAAAGGTAACCTAGAGGCATGCTTCCTAGAGACCAAACTATTCAACATTCAAAGCATAAATCCAAAGCCGCAATCAACATAAGTGGCCACTTACAAATCCAAAGCAACATTATGAACATGCTTAAACAGGGAGTTTATCAAAAAATACATCCAAATCAAAAAATGAAACCCCATTGCCTTTATTACTACAAGTCTTATTCGAAACCATACATTCAATAGCCAAAGTCCTTGGATATCCTTCGCTTGCTTGCTGCCTCTAAACCTTTAATTATCTACATTGATGAACAAAAAGAGCATATGCACGCAGGGTTAGTGAGTAGTGCTCAACAACACACCATCAATGCATTTAAAAACCATTTTCCAAAACCACATTGAAATCACCATTGCAATCATCGTATAAAACAACCTGCCTTGAAAACCATGCACTTAACACTTTCAAAAACTAGCATATTAAACCATATGGAACACGTATCACGGATCAACAAGAAGTCCCATTTGCTAACCCTCAATTTAAGCCTTCCTATGCATAACAATCCATATGCAAAGCTTAAAGAGTAAACTGTATAAATCAACATTATACATTAACATCCATCAAAATGATACATTAACAATTATATTGGCTTTCAAGTGATCATTAAACAAATCCACTTTTCAAAATATTACATCAGATACACGGATTCAACAAGTGTCCTCTCAACACTCCATGACATCTCAACCAGAATTCAAGGGTACATTCACAACCCTGAGACACCAACCCCAATCATCGGTTAGATGCATAATCAACTAACAGGGGTTTTCAGTACCATATAACCCCTCGACCGTTAGGGTACTTATGGTGGAGCATTCAGTACACATAAACCCCTCAACACCCGAGGCGACTTATTTACAGTGCACTCAATCCTATGACCGGCCAACTATGTCCCATAACATTTTAAACCACATCACTTGCCAATATAATTCATTTTTAACCATGTACCTCACTGTTTTATATGCATCATATCACAACCATTTCCAAAGCAACAAACCATGCTTTAATCAAGTATAACTCATACTTACATGGATCACTTACCATGTGCATCCATCATCGTTTCATGATCAAAATTAGTATAATACATACTGGAAAACATGCTTGAACAGTAGGTACCATGTACTTCAAAACAAGTGCATAAAACCAATTTCATAAAAGCATGATCGAGAGAGAAATCTCATCATGCTTACTTCTGAGTTTAAACCAGCGTTTCAAGCTTAATTTAAACTCCTAAAATAACATTTAAACCATTTCGAAGCTGAAATCCACGTTCTCACTCATCGACAATGCAAAGCTTTATTCGCAGATGTGAAAACAAGCCTTAGGATCACTCTCCCCTATTTTAATCACATAACAATTGAGGATTATTGCATCATCATGCATTCATAATCCCAACAACACAACTCCTCAACTTCGCCTCACTAAAACCACCAATCGTTACCCGAAAATAACCGAAAACACGATCACATATTATCCAAATGTTACCTAGCCAAAACCTAAAGATTTAATCCATTAACTATCTTCAATTGACATCCAAAACAATCCTCATACCTTTAGCAAACATTAAACCTCCACAACTCCTCAAAAACACATAACTAACAACCTAGAAAATTAGAGATTCACATAGCTTCGGGATTTCAATGTTAAAATCAATATATTAACATTATAAAACATCACAATATTGATTAAAATCAATCAAGAACTCAACAAAATATATCCAATTCGAAAATCATGTAATTATATCAGTTAAACCTTAATTTAACCAATTCTCCATAATTAGATAATTAAAAGTCATTAGAAAACATATATAAAGGATCAATAACTTGAGAATTTTAGTAAAGAACCATTCATTAGAGGAGAAGAATGGACCTTACCTCTAATGAGTGCATTTTCTCTCAATTGGATGCTTTTACTCTTGAAAAACAAAAGATAACAATGAGATTTTGTAAAACAAGATTAAGGATTCCATTAGAAATCAAGAGTGTTACCTCAGCTCTTTGATGAAAAAGATAGTATTTGGCTGAAAAGATTTTGAGAGAAAAGTTACGTCGGATGTGTTTTTGGGAAAAATAACCATCTCTTTTAATTAACTCCTCTTTAATTGTTTTAATTAAAACCCATTAAAATTAATCACAATTAAGAGGAAACTCATATTAACACTTTAGGTAAAATAGCTCCTTAAAGATTTAAAGTTTTGACCCTTTTACAAAATAGTCACTAAAAATAGTTTTCAATCTTTAGATTTTGGTCACTAGCTAAAATGTCCAATTTCTTAATTCTATTTTTCAAAATTGACTTTACCAAAAATATTTGTATATTAAATAATGATTTTTAGATATTTCCCCAAATATTTTCTCATTCAAAAATATTTAATCCAATTTTGGTCCCAAATTCGACTTGAATCTCTAACCAGGTCCATCGGACTGTCTAATCAACCTATAAACTTCTATTCCCAAAATAGAAGCATTACAAAAAGTATGTTTTCTTTTCGGATGTGTTGAATGATACAAATGAAAAAGTAAAGCTTGTTTGTGCTCGTTTGAAAGCAGCTTTGAATCATTAGAAATCCTATGCAGATTTGAAATGTAGAGAGATTGAATATGCGGTTGGTGATCGCGTGTTTTTGAAGGTTTCACCTTGGAAAAAGGTGATGCATTTCGAATGTAAGGGTAAGCTTAGTCCGAGGTTTATTAGACCATATGAGATTGTGGAGCGTGTAGGTCCTGTGGCTTATCGTTTGAGGTTGCCTCCTGAGTTGGAGAAGAATCATGATGTGTTTCATGTGTCGATGTTGCGAAGGTATCGATCGGATCCATCGGATGTTACGCCAGTGGAGGAAAAAGAGTTGCAACCGGATTTATCTTATGATGAGGAACCTGTAGATATCCTTGACTCTAGCAGTAAAGCTCTTCGTGGCAAGACGATTGAACTTGTAAAAGTGTTGTGGTGACATCGTGGAGTTGAAGAGGCCATGTGGGTGAGCAAATCAAACATGTTGAAACAGTTTCTGCATTTGTGTCCTTTGGGTAAAATTTCAAGGACAAAATTTCCTAAGTGGGGGAGAGTTGTAACGCTCTGGTTTTGGGCCTAGTGGTTTTTGGGTTTATTAGACGGTCCGATAGATCAGGATTAGAGATTCAAGTCGAATTCGGGATTTAAATCAGAATAAATATTTTTGGTGCAAAAGAAATATGGGAAAATATCTAAAAGTCCTTATTGAATATATGAATATTTTTGGTAAAGTCAATTTTAAAAAATGACTATTTTGTAAAACTATTTTAGTGACTATTTTGTAAAAGGGTCAAATCTTAGAATCCTTAAGGAACTATTTTACCTAAATGTTTTTATCAGATTTTTCTCTCAATTGGGATTATTTTAATGATTTTAATTAAAGATTAAAAGATAATTAATTAGAATGAGGTGGTTATTTCATAAAAACCAATTTTTGATGTAACTTTCTTTCTCTCAAGTTTTCACTCAAAATTCATTCAGCCAAACAGTCTTTTGTTTATCAAAGATTTTAGGTAATGACCTTGATTTTCTAAACTATTGATCTCTAATGGATTCTTTATTCTTGATTTCCAAAATCTCATTGTTTTTCCTTTGGTTTTCAAGAGTAAACATCCAATTGAGGGGAAATTCATCTATTAGAGGTAAGGTTCATTCGTATCCTCTAATGAATGGTTATTTGCTGAAATTCCTAAGTATTTGATCCTTTATATGTGGTTTCTAATGAGTTTTAATGATTAGATGATGGGAAATTGGTTAGATCAAGCTTTAATTGATAAGATTTAGTGATTTTTGAATTGGATCCGTTTTGCTGAGTTCATGATTGATTTTAACCATGATTTTGATGTTATATAATGTTAATAGATTGGTTTTAACATAGGAATCCCGAATCTATGTGAATCTCTAATTTTCTAGGTTGCTAGTTGGGTGTTTTTGAGGTCTTGTGGTTGTTTATTGTATGCTGGAAGTATAAGGATGGTGTTACGTTATTTTTGGATGTCAATTGACGATAATTGATAGATTAAACCTTTAGGTTTGGCTGGGTTAAATGTGGAAGGTTTTTGTTGTTATTTTCGGTAGTTTTGGAAAGGTTTCGGCTCAAGTTTGAAGATGATCGTTATGAGTTGATGTTGATGAGTTATGAATGCATTTCTATGCATTGAATCCTCTTTTTTTGTGTGGTAAAATTAGGAACAATTGATCCTCAAGCTCGTAGCGTTGCTTCGAAAGCTTTGGAGGAATGATTCGCATCGGCGAATGAAGCTTTGCGAAGTCGATGAGTGAGAACATGGATTTCAACTTTGAAATAGTTTAAAGGTTATATTGGGAGTTTAAACTTAGCTTGAAATGCTGGTTTAAACTCGGAAGTAAGTATAAAAAGATTTCTCCCTCGTTCGTGCTTTTACAAAATTGATTTTATGCACTTGTTTTGAATTACATGGTACCTACTGTTGAGCATGATTTAAAGTATGTTTTATAATGTTTTTATCATATAAAGATGATGGATGCATTTGGTAAATGATCCATGTAAGTATGTGGAATACTTGTTTAAAGCATGGTTTGTTTCTTTGGAAATGGTTTTGAATTGATGCATATAAAAACAACGAGGCACATGGTTAATAATGAATTATATTGGCAATCGATATGGTTTAAAATGTTATCAGATATAGTTGGTCGGCCATAGAATTGATAGTGCACTATAAATAAAGTCGCCTTGGGTGTTGAGGGTTTATGCGTACCGAATACTCCACCACGAGTACCCTAACGATCGAGGGGTTATATGGTACCAAAAACTCACGTTAGTGGATTATGCGTCTAACTGATGAGAAGGGTTACGAAAGTACCCGGTTGTAAGCGTACCATAATTTCGGTTGAGATGGCATGAAATATTGGGAGGACACTTGTTGACTCCGTGTATTCAATGAACTATTTTGTGAAAGTGGAACTTGGTTTATGATCACTTGAAAGCCAATATAATTGTTAGTGTATCATGTTGATGTATAATCTTGGTTTATACATGTTTACTCTTTAAGGCTTGCATATGGATTTTTATGCATGGGAAGGATTAAATTGAGGGTTAGAAAATAGGATTTGATGTTGATCCATGATACATGTTGCATATGGTTTAATATGCTGGTTTTTGAAAGTGTTAAGTGCATGGTTTTCAAGGCATGATATTTATAAAATGATTGAAATGACGATTTCAATATGATTTTGGAAAAGGTTTTAAAATACATTGATGGTGTATTGTTTGAGCACTCCTCATTAAGCCTAGTGTGCTTACGCTCCCTTTGTCCATCAATGCAGAAAATTAAAGGTTTGGAGGCAGCAAGCAAGCGAAGGGAATCCAAGGACTTCGGCCATTCGAGAGTATGGTTTCAAACTAGACTAGTAGTAATAAAGGCAATGAGGTTTCATTGTTGTTTTGGGAGGGTTTTTTTCTAAACTCTTTGCTTGAGCAAGTTTGCTATGTTGTTTTGGAGTTGTAAATGGCCTTATACGTTTGGTTGTTGCTTCGAATTTATGCTTCGTATGGTGGTTGGTTGTTTTCTAGGAAGTATGTCTCTAGATTTATTGTTTGAAGTATGATGCCATGATTTGTTCATGTCTCTGCAATGTTTTAACATGGTTTGATCTTTACAATTGTTGTGTATATTATTGGGTTTGATAAAGCTTGTTTAGAACATTGATTGTATGAAAAACCAGCAAAATTGGACATTTCAGGTCCAGTTGTATCGGTACAGGTAGAGGCGTATCGATATGGGTAAGTGTATTTTTAGCTTGAGTATCGGTACGAGTAGAGGTGTATCGATACGGTTTTGAGCTACGAGAATTATGGGAAAATAATTTGTAACTCGCGTATCGATACGCCAGGGGTCGTATCGATACGCCCATGCGTATCTGTATACTTTAAGACCGTATCTGTATGCCTGGTCGTTATGACTGTTATTATTGATATTAAAGGTTTTAGATTCTTCCATTTTGGTCCTTGATTGTTATACATGCAATTAAATTAGTTCAGATGGTCATTTCGAGATGAAATTTAAAATGTGAGCATGAAACCTGACTAATTAAGGTTATGTAACTTCTAATTTAACTAAGGCCCTATAAGTTTTCTAGAATTGCAATTGCATGCAATTGGATGTCGATTCGACGCCTGATTGAGTTGAGATTTCAGCCGATGCTAGTATGTGCACTATAGGTTACAATGATGCATTTGGATCAGATAAAAGAAAAAATGGACGTAATTCGAGTTCAATCTTTACGGGTTTGTTTTGGCAAAACCAATATAGCTCGCTCAATTCGATCTTGCGTCTAAACCGGGTAAAGGGGGTTATAGTTTCCATGGCATCATCGTCGATGTCCTTCAAGATCATTTTTAATAAAGAGATCTGGAAGAAGCATGAAGAAAATTTTGACTTAAGGACGTTTTGCCATGAGAAAAACTTTGAGATCAAGAATGAAAAGAACTTGGGATTCACATCGGAGTTTATAGTGGTGGTGACAGTTGCGCGTATTGAGTGCTTCGCAATTGGTGCAAGTGTACACGTCGCAAGTTATAATATAGAATAGATATCGTCTCCACAGGGATTGGTGCTACTTCGAAAATCTAACTTCTCGCACTAAAAGTAAAAACACAAGTAGGTGATTGTAGGAGTTCTAATTAACAAGTAAAACAAAAGAACAATTAAATAAAAGAAAAATGTGAACGAATAAGAGAGAGTATTCCAGGTTTTCATGAGTCGTGGCGTGATAGTTGAATGGACCGTCATGGTAATTGAGTGCTAGAGTTGCTCAATCGATTTTCAATTGAATCTAGTCGAATTGTCTGGGCAATTGGGAATGGAGTGGATGCCTGGGCAATTGAGCGACAACCTTCAAAGTTCGACGAAGCATTCTTCAATGGTTTCTCGTTATCCCTAACTCGTAACACTGTTAATTGTGAATGCCTTGATAATACATCCCTGCGTGAACCAAGGGTGGACAACAACCTATCTTGCGCTCCTTTTAGCCGTTGAAATTCGCAACTTATCCCTAAGTTAAATTAGTCTTCACCATCGATTGATTGAATAAAGACCATGCTCATTCGTTTCTTGAATCTAACTTTCCCGATATTAGATAAATGGGTGAATTCACAAGATCCTCTCCCAATTCACTTGCAAAATTAAGAACCAAGAATGAACAAACGTTGAATTAAAACTGCAAACTCAAATACCTAAACAAATCCAATCGCTCTCACAACCACAAAAACACAATAACACAAGACAAATAAAATTAGTTCATGGCCGGGTGCAAAATAAACACAAGATAAAAATTCCCTAGCATGAATCTAATCAAGCAAAGAGGAAGAAGATGAAGATGTCGGTGTAGCCCCTAGTCGAATTCTCTCCAAGTCGGCTCTCTTTGAGGTAGGTGGCTAGGGCTTGTATTTATAGGAGATGGATAGGTCAAAGTCTTTCTTGAGGAGGAAGTTAAGTTGGAATTAAATAGAATAAAAGAAATAAATCTCTTTTATTATTATTTTTTATTCCTCTAAAAACTCCTCATAAAACTCTTGGAATTTAATCTCTTGTTAATTTCTTCATGGAACTCCAACTCTTCTAGGATTTGTCCTTGCTTCTCGTAATCAACTCGAATTTAATAGATTTATCCTTCAAGAAATCGGCAACTCTCCTTCTTCATATCCTCAATTGCCTCGGCAATTTCCTACTTGCTTGGGCAATTTGATCCTACACACACATCCGCGGTATCTTTTTCCACAAAAACAAATAGATTATGAAATCGAGCATGATGGTGAAGGAAACTATGCAATTATGCATGCATGACTAAAAATGCAACTAAAATGAGCCTATGTCTAACAATAATATGAGTAAAAAGGGTTATAAAAATATTAATTTTGAACACTTAACACACCCCTAAACTCGAACTATTGCTTGTCATCAAGCAATGCAAACTAACAATAACCTGTCAAGACTTTAATCATCAAATACATGCTTCAAACTTGAATTCAAACCTCAGAACCGTGGCACAAAGTATGATCACCTTTTAATTTTTTGGATAGCATAAAAATTACTCGGAACAAAACTATAATGCTTGTGACAATGTGTGTGCGTAGTTGTGTACAAGTTGATTTTCAAGATTCTATGTGAACAATAGGCTTTTATCAATTTTATTACCAGGGTATTTATTCATCTTTTTACTAGAGCCAATTTCAGGCACCTCTAGTAAAGCAAGCAATTTCTTATTTTATTTTTTATCGACTAGAGCCAATTTCAGTCACCTCTACGGATATTTTTAATGTGCAACTACTAGAGCCGGTTTTCGGCACCTCTAGCAAGAAATTAACTTTTAGTTTTCAATTTAAATTTACCCAAATTTTAAGCAACCTAAGTTCACGAAGTTTCTTTCAATCAACAAGCCACAACTGTGTCATAATATTTAGCATCATAGTGAAATTCTAAGTTCTTTTCATGCAATCCTAAAATTTAAAGGTTCTTTCAATTAAGTGCAGTGGCAAAAATTTATCATTGGATATTCAACAAGTCTAAGCAATTAAATCCAATCAAAGGCATGGCAAGTAACATATGCAACCTATATGCGATTACTAAAGATGAATGCAACTAAAAATGAAAGTAACTAAAATCAAACACACCCTAAACTCGAGAGAAGCATTATCCTCAATGCATGCAATAATTAAATTAAAATGCAAATAAGTTAGTCGAAAAGGTCATCACCTTGAATAATGAGTTTCTTTTGGGTCGTTTGCTTGATTCTTTTTTCGTAGCGTGGTGGTTGGATGTGGGTGGCAGGTGGTGAGGCTTGAACCTTTGCAATCTCCTTGCGTGTTTCACTCTCATCATCGGTCTCTTCAATGATCAAAGCTCTTCGCTTTGGCTTTAGTGGTGCGGCCAATTGTGATGCTACAAGTTCGGAGATGGACTCGTCCAAATCAATAAATCCATGTAGGGATTCGGTGTTAGTTGGTTTGGCCATAGGTGCTTTACTTTATCATGTGCGTTAGTTGCCTCGGCATCTTTAGTTGCCTAGGCAACTAGTTCGATAGGAAATACTGAGAAAGGCACGGTGTTGTCGGGGTACTTCTCGAGGATCACTCGTGTGATGGCAACGTTATGGTCCCTCATGTACCGCATGAATTCCAATTGCTGGGCCTCTATTCTCTATAATCGGTCGGATAGAGGGTGGAGCATCTCTTCAATTTGATCCATGTCCACCGAAGTAGGGTCGATTGCCTGGGCATCAGGACTTGTCGAGGCATCGGGAATTGCCAAGGCAATATTGGTTGCCTAGGCAATTTTCAGTGTTGGGGCTTTCTTTGGCACTTCTTGTTCTTTAGCTGGTACTTCACCCATAATCTTCAAGTATTGAGCTCGGTTCCACCCAGTTTTTTATGGCAATTCCTTGTTCGTTAGATCACTTGGCACCTTCTCTTTGTTGCATAGTTGGGATATTAATTTCAGAAAGAAAAGAGAACCGACATCCTTTGGACTATAAGCAAATATCTCATCACATATAATTTGTTCAACATTAATAATTTGCTTGTTCAAAATAGAATGAATCAATAAAAGATGAGAATATGAAACGATGGTATTGTGTGTAGTGGGCATTAAACAAGTTTGAACAAATTTATTCCACAATTTTGCCTCGGGTTTTAGTATGAGGTGATTTATCGTCCCTTTTAGAGCTCTTCCATTCCATTCGGCCCCTTCGACCGTGAGGTCCTTGAAGACTTTCTCGACTTCTTCAGTCGTGATGTTGTCGAAAAAAACGTTGTGTTCATCCTTCTCAATGTATATCTCATAGAATATATTGATGATGTCGGCATCGATAAGGATAGCCCTGCCACGAACATAAACATAGGGATTGTTGGGGTTAGGAGAATAAGAATAAAACTTTCTTACCTATGAGATATTGCCCAACTTTTGTTGGTGGCAAAGGATTTGCCACTTTTGGTGCTCGATCACTTTGAAGATGAATGCATCAAGGCTGAAGTTCTTTTGGTCGATGGTGTAGGCGAAACCTTGCTCCTACCATACCTTTCGGTTTGCAAACTTGGCGCAATATCTCTCTTCAATGGTTGGTGTTGCAAATCGGCAGAATGATGGTTCTTCGGAAGAACTTGGGTGAGGAATGGTCTTGATATTTTTAGCCATGGATTCTTTGTGCTTGTGGTTGGAATCAAAAATTTAGAAAAAGAAAGAAAACTTTTGGGAGTTTAAGAGTAGAAGAAAGAATAGAAGAAAGAGTAGATGGGGTTCAAAGGTTTAATGGTGAAGTAAGAATTGGTAGGGGTGATAGGGATTTTTGGCTAATGTGATAAAAGAAGGAAAAGTAGGAAAGAATGATGGGATAAAAAGATAATGAAGGGATTGGTGAAGTTGGCGGCAATGAGGATTGGTGGGAGTTTAAGGGGTGGTCGACTAGGGTTAAAGGGATGATAATTAGGGTAAAATAAATATAAGTTAGGCTTTTATAAGCCTTCAAAATCAGCCCATTATTTCCTCCTAAGGTTAAACTTCAATCTTCAATCCAATTCTTCTTTATCTTGAACTATTTTCCTAAAATTCAAAAACAAGAAAAAGATAAACATTAAATAAAGATAAAAATAAATAAAATAAACTAGAAATTCTAAAAGATAATGATACTAAAAGAATATGGAAAAATAAGATAAAAAGAATGTAGATTAAACTAAAAACACACTTTTATCCTAAAAATCAAAAATAAATCCAAAAATAAAATAAGTCCAAAATGAAAAATAAATAAGAAATACTAAAGGAGAGCATGATCATGCATCTCCTAAAGTAACCACTTCCTTGACGCGCTCAACATAATTCCCAGCATAGTGCTTTAATCTTGGTCCATTCACTTTGAATTCATGTCCGTCAATGGTGGACTTGATTATCACAGCACCATGGGAGAAAGGTTTGACGACTTCAAATCGTCCAAACCATCTCGACTTTAGTTTTCCCAGAAAGAGTTTTAACCGAGAATTGAAGAGAATAACTAATTGCCCGGGAAAAAATTGCCGCGGCATTAGCTTCTTGTCATGCCAACGCTTTATTTTCTCCTTGTAAATTCTCGCGCTTTCGTAAGCTACGACACGAAATTCTTTAATTTCATTAAGGTCCAGTAATCGCTTTTCTCCAACACTCTCTCAATCCATGTTGACAGTTTTGATCGCCCAATAGGCCTTATGTTCGATTTCCACCAATAAATGGAAAGTCTTGACGTAGACAAGTCTGTAAGGCGACATGCCTAAAAGCGTCTTAAATGTTGTTCGATAAGCCTATAGTGTCAAATCCTGAAAACTGACCTAGTTGAAATTAGGTTCGGTGATCAGAAATTATGAAACCGATATAATAATGTTTGTAATGATTGACTTTTGTACCCCTTGTGATAAATGAAACTACATTTTGGCCCTAAGTGGGTAAATGGACCCCTTGTATAAGATTTGAAAGCCCAAAGTGCAAATCCGAGCTAGTCGTATCGATATGGCCTTGTGAGTATCGATACGATCTAACCGTCAATAACTAACTTTCTTATTTTGGTGTGGGCGTACCAATACGGACATATGCGTATCGATACGGGTCCCCTGTTTTGAGCCAAAATGATGTCGTTTTGTAAAGAAGTGATGATAAGTGATGAGACACCTCTATGCTTGTCCAATCTCACGTGAAATTCATCAGAATTCACAAGCAAATGAGATCATAAGCCAACTTAGAGAGTTGTTAATCCTTGGGCTTAGGAAACCCTTTGTTGGAGGAAAGGTTCCTATTGGCTAAGGATTAGGTGCACTATGATTAGGGGGAATTAAATAATATAAAAAGGAAAAGAAGACAAGGGAGGCTCATATCTTTGCACTACCGAAAGCAATCCTAAAAATCTTTGTCTTCCACCTAACTTACTCCACCATTTCAATCTTCTTCCTTGAGCTTCTATTTGAGCTAAGCTAGCACCGCGGTGCAATCTTCGATTTTTGTTCAAGTTCAATATATCGTTTGAAAGCCCACGCTACGGTGAGAAAAACCCATATATTGATTCTATGATTTTACCTTCCATTGAAGTTTAATTTCGAAATTAGGACTTCGATATTCAAGGGAAGGCCCATGAGTTAGGATGTTGATTTCATCAATTCGATGTTGACCTTAAAGCTTTGGTGATCTTGAAACACGTTTTCGAACTTTGAATTAAATTCTAAATTCAAACCCCTAATTTTGTGCTAGTTCAAGAAGTGGAGAAAGATTCCTCGACATCTCTAAAGAAAGCTAAGCACAACGAGATTGTGATTCAAGAGCCTCGTAATCAAGGTTAGTGTAGTTGTGCCAAGGGATAGGCTTGGTTCCATCCCATTGCATTATTTGGTGTATATGTTTGCATTTGATTAAGGGCTCATGTAGAGCAACTATGTTGGATTCCATTGGCGATTTCAGTAAGTGTCTTGTATTGCTTTGATATGTGTAAGTTGGATATGACATGCTTGATTTGTTAGACATGTGATATGTTGAGCTAAGGCTCGATTTTGATACTTGATATGTTATGATCCGATAAACATGGAATATGTGATTTTGTGTAAATGTGGACATTGGATACAATTGACATGCCATAGGATTATTTTGAGCTCGTATAAGAAAGGGATGGACTACAGTATGGGGCTACGGCCTACATGTGGAGGAAATAAGGATAGATTGTGTAAGAGATCTTCTCCAGAGCTACGGCTCAAGGTTACGACCTATTTTTTGATATGATTGGTGTAAAGGGGAATCCGTGTATCTAATGGTACCAATTCAATAAATAATGTATGTTTATGAGGTACAACTTGATGATTATGAACTTGTATGATTTGTGGATTAGCATGAGATTATATGTTTCAAATCATGCATATGTTACCCAATTGATCACTATGCCATTCATGACACTAGTTTTTATTTACTCCTATTATAACTACCTCACTAGGCTGTGTAAGCCTAACATGTGTGCCTCATGCTTTTTTAGGACCTTGAAAGAATTCGGGCTTCTGATCGCGTGCTTCCGTTGCAAGTCACCTCTTCGTAAGCTATATGTATGCATATCCTTACTTTAAACTCCTAGTAGAGTGGCATATGGTCTATACATGTCTTGTATAAGTATTTTGATGGTTGTGTAAAAGTCCTATAATGACTTAGTGTTGAATGCATGAAATGGTAAGTTTTGGGAGTGTTTAGTTATTAAAATGAACCTAAAATGAGCCTACCGTGAAAACTAGGTAAATGGATTCGAAATACTATAAAATGTGGTATGATAGTAGACTAATGGATTTTAGGCTTGCTCGTAAAATTTGGTAATGATTGGACAACATTTGAGGGGTTAAATTAGGTATAAAAAAAGATAAAATATGTCATTACAGGACATGCGTATCGATACGAAGCTAGTTGTATCGATACGGCCTTGCATAATTGGACTTGATGAACCAGGGAGTATCGATACACTAGGGAGTGTACCGATACGGACCTTGGCAGTAAAGTCTGGAAAAATAATTGCATCGGTACGACCTTAGGCGTACCAAAACGAGTCAACCCAAGTCAAAGTGTATCAATACGGGCATAGACGTATTGGTACGGGGTCGTTGACCTTGAATCTAGAAAGTGTAAAATTTAACACATTGTATCGATACGGCCTAAAGTGTATCGGTACAGTGTCGGTTAATTCCGTTAAAAGGCTTGAGAAACAGTTTTAAAAGATTACAAATTGGTCACTAATAATTATATGGCTCAAATGGATAGGTTAAAAATATATGATAACAATGAAACTTCTCAGGTTAATAATTGGTGAGTCTAATTACAAGTTGGTAATGAAGAATTCGCATTAGGATCGCTAATTTCTTGTGTTTGCATTTCTATCCTTCTATTTCGGAAGGTTTTAAATTAATCCCAATTTCGACACCGATCTCTTGATTCTGCTTTCCGATAACACTTTCTGACCCAGTTCTCTACCAGACCGGGAAGAGGGTGTTACAGTTGTGGTATTAGAGCAAAGGTTTAGTCAATTGTAGGACTAAACATGCATCCATTATGAGTCTGCATTTACATATGCCCCCTAGGAGTTTATTTGTATATGTTATTTGTGACTTGCAACTTACACGATTAAACATTTTCTATATGAATAGATTTGAAAAATGTCTGCACCCACTGATAGGCGTGCCGTAAATGAATCCCACCCGGCTTCTCCTCGACACAGGGGGACAATTTGAGGGTAGAAGTAAGGCCCAAACAAGTTGGGCAGAATGACCCACCTCATCCTCCTTCGATGCCTCCAGCTCAACAGGAGTACTTGATGTCCATGGCGAACATGATTAAACAAGTCATGGTGTCTCTCCGACAATAATTACTCCCACCCCCTACTGAATCCACACCGACTGTTTTGAGGGCTCCTATCGACAAACTCAAACAATACCCGGTTTACACCTTTACCGTCCAGGATCTGGACAACCCCGAAGCCGCAGAATACTGGCTAGAGAAAACCTTGAAAGTGCTGAACAAGCAAATGAAGTGCCCTGATGAGTACAAACTCGAATGTGCTTTAGCCTTAATTGCGGAAGAGGCCTAGAGCTGGTGGGATACGGTGACTCTTACTGTTCCTAAACACCGTGTTACGTGGGACTTCTTCCTTCAAGAGTTTCACAAGAAGTACATAAATGATCATTACATTGCTGAGAAGCGCAAGAAATTCCTTCATCTAAGACAAGGGGGAAGGCCTGTGGAGTAGTACATTCAAGACTTCTACAAATATACAAGGTATGGTACTGAGATCATACGCACGGAGAAAGAGAAATGTCGAATGTTCGTTGATGGACTATGTGACGAATTGCACCCCCTCTTCACCGTCTTGGAGTTAGAAGACTTTCAAACGCTCGTCAACCAAGCCATCGCTATCGAGGCTTCCAAAAAGGCTTTTGAGAGAAGGAAGGGGAACCAAGCCAGACCCGATAAGAGATTTCATGAGGATTCTAAGCCTCCAATATCTCAGATGAAAGGTAAGCATTGGGATCAGAAATTTGTCACCTTCCAACAACTGCCCCAATCTAGGTACGCACCACAATTCCAGTCCATAGGGACATCTATTACTCGTACAGCTTTGGTGGACAGTACAGGTGGTTCTGCAAAAGGTTCTCAAATCTCTTTATGCATCTACTACCAGAAAAGCCATCTAGGGTAGTGCCGTAGACAGTCCGGATCCTGCTATATCTGTGGAGAGTCTGGCCACTTTATCCGACAGTGTCCGCAGAATCCACGCGTGCCTACATCCGTAGCTTCTTAGAACAATCCCAGTAAAGGGATAGGAGTGATGCCAATGCTATCCGGATCCGCGAGAAAAACTTACAAAAATAATGCACCTATAGCTGGCCGTGATCCGCAAACTTCGGCTCAGATGTATCATGTCCAAGGTCGTGAGCAGGAAGATGACCCTGATGTGATTGTAGCTATGGTAGAGCTATGCTTCAATTATGTTTATGCATTAATAGACCCAGGCTCAACACACTTTTTCATTAGTGAACCAATGATTTCAATGTATGCCTTGGACTCAGAACCGGTCACTTCCAAGATAGTTGTCTCGAATCCTCTAGGAGATCGTGTGACCATTCGAATAATTTGTAAAGATTGCTCTCTAAGGATCCAAGGGATCCTATTTTCAGCCAATTTGATGGTCTTGCCCTTCCAAGAATTCGACCTCATCCTAGGCCTTGATTGGCTAGCTGAACACCAAGCTTGGGCGGATTGCTCGAAGAAGAAATTGTACCTCTATGGGCTCGGTAAGGAGAGTATAACCTTGATGAAGTCCAAACCTTAACCTAAAAAAACCCTTACGTGAGCTATGGAGTCTAAGAAAGACTTAAAGCTCGAAGATGTACCAGTTGTGAAAGAATTCTTTGACATATTTCCCAATGAGCATTCGAGACTCCCTTCTACCCAGGACGTAGAATTCGGGATAGAAGTGCAACATGGGACTACTTCGGTCTCTATTACCCCGTATAGAATGGCTCGGGTAGAGTTAAGAGAGCTAAAAACCCAAATCCAAGAACTTTTGGATAAGGGATTTATCCAACTAAGTTCCTCGCCCTGGGGAGCACCGGTTTTGTTCATCAAGAAGAATGATGGATCGATGCGCCTGTGCATTGACTATCGCCAACTGAATAAAGACACGATCAATAACAAGTATCCGCTTCTGAGGATTGACAACCTCTTTGATCAATTAAAAAATGCTTCAATCTTTTCCAAGATTGACCTTCGATCTGGATACTATTAGATGTTGGTAAAGGAGTTTGATGTTCCAAAAACTGCTTTCTGAACTAGATATGGCCACTATGAATTCTTAGTGATGCCTTTTGGGCTCACGAATGCACCTGCAGCTTTCATGGACCTAATGAACCGTGTATTCTGGTCCTATCTCGATAAGTTTGTGGTTGTTTTTATAGACGACATCTTGATCTATTCCAAAGACTCTGCTGCTCGTGAAGAACACTTCAAATTGTGCTGAAAACCCTTCGAGAGAAACAACTCTATGCCAAGTTAAATAAGTGTGAATTTTGGTTATCCAAAGTGTTCATTCTATGCCATGTGATTTTTTCTGAGGGAATCCAAGTTGACCCAATAAAGATCCAGGCCATCCTTGACTAGATTCCTCCCAAGAACATTGGAGAAGTTCGCAGTTTCCTCGTGCTTGCTGGTTATTATCGCAGATTTGTTAAGGGATTCTCTTTGATTGTTGATCCCTTAACAAAACTCCTTCGCAAGAAAACTCTTTTTGCATGGACTATGGATCAGCAAAGAAGTTTCAATCAGCTCAAACAAGTCCTTACTCATGCTCCTATCTTAGTGCAACCGTAGTCGGGCAAGGATTTCACCGTCTACAGTGATGCATCCCACTTGGGATTAGGATGTGTTCTGATTCAAGAGGGCAAGGTTGTATCCTATGCTTCATGTCAACTCAAGCCACATGAGTTAAACTATCCGACCCATAATCTGGAGCTAGTCGTAATTGTGTTTGCTTTGAAATTTTGGCGGCATTATTTGTATGGTGAGAAGTGTTACTTATACACTGATCACAAGAGCTTGAAGTATCTTACCCAGAAAGAGTTAAACCTTCATCAGCGCCGGTGGATGGAGTTGTTGAAAGACTACGATCTTGTCATTGACTACCATTCCGGTAAAGCCAATATGGTAGCTGATGCTCTTAGCCGGAAACCTATTTCATCTCTGAGATACTTAAATGCCTACTTTCGACTTAAGAAGTGTAGCAAGTTGTTAGCTGAACTAAAGCTACAATCGACTGTTGTATCTCGAATCAAAGCACTCCAAGAATCCGATGAGGAGTTACAACCTCGTATTGCCAAGGTTAAGGAAAACCCAGATCGTGACTTTGCCATAAACTCTGAGGGTTTATTGTGTTTCTGCAATCGCATCTGTGTCCCCGACGATGATGATCTTCAGAGTCAGATCCTAAGTAAAGCTCACTCTAGCCCTTTCTCCTTTCATCCGGGAGCTATAAAGATGTACAAAGATTTAAAGGAATTATATTGGTGGTCTAGTGTGAAAACTGATGTCACGGGCTTCGTGGCTAGGTGTTTGACTTGCCAACGAGTCAAAGCCGAGCATAAAGTACCAACTGGCCTACTGCAACCTATCAAGCTTTCACAATAGAAATGGGAACGCATTACGATAGATTTCGTAAATGGTCTGCCACTGACACCGAAGAAGAATGATGATATTTGGGTCATTGTAGACTGATTCACCAAATCTAATCACTTCCTTCTGATGAGAATGGATTTCAGTTTACCTAAACTCACAGAATTATATATCCGTGAAGTTATTCGGTTACACGAAATTCTTGTATCTATCATCTCTAATCTTGATCATCGGTTCGCATCTCAATTTTGGAAGACCTTACGCAAGGCTTTGGGAACTAAAGTGCACCTTAGCATTGCTTTACACCCTCAAACTGATGACCAATCTGAAAGAGTTATCCAGGTAACTCTAAATCCTTCTTTAAATTGTATGTGTACGTATTTGTACCAACCTCGACTCTCCCTTGTAGATTCTGGAGGATATGCTCTGAGCTTGTGTCATTAACTTCGAGAACATGTGGAAGAAATCCCTACCCTTAGTCGAATTCGCTTACAACAACAGTTACCAGGCTTCAATTCAAATGGCCTCGTACGAAGCCCTCTATGGAAGGAGATGTAGAACTCCTCTTTGTTAGACCGAACTAGGTGAAGGCAAGATGTTAGGCCCTGATCTGCTTCGGGAAACTGAAGAAAAGACAACCATTATCCTGATCAACTAAAAGCTGCCTCTGACCGTCATAAGTCTTATGCTGATCTGAAAATGAGAGACATCTGTACGAGGTTGGTGAAAGAGTCTTTCTCAAGGTATCTCTATGGAAGAAGATCCTTCGCTTCGGCAAGAAGGAGAAATTAAGTCCTCGCTTCATCGGTCTATTCGAAGTGATCGAAAGAATTGGACATGTTGCCTAACGATTAGCTCTTTATAAGGAGTTAAGTCGGATCCACAATGTCTTCTATGTGTCTATGCTACGTAAATACCGGTCAGATTTGTCCCACATGATTGAACTTGTACAGATCCTCGCACGAGAAGTTAAACGACTTCGTAACAAGTATATGCCCTTGGTGAAGGTTTTATGGAGAACCCATTATGTTGTAGAGGCAACATGGGAACCGAGGAAACTATGCAAAAGTAATATCCCCATTTGTTCAGTTAAAGTAAAAATTTGAGGAAGAATTTTCTTAAGGGGGAGAGTTGTCACATCCCGAAAACCGGCCTAGTTGAAATTAGGTTCCAATGATCGAAAATTTTGAAACCGATATAATAATATTTGTAATGATTGACTTTTGAAACCCTCGTGATAAACAAAACTACATTTTGGCCCTAAGTGGGTAAATGGACCCCTTGTATAAGATTCAAAGCCCAAAGTGCAAATCTAAGCTAGTCATATCGATACGACCATGTGAGTATTGATACGGTCTAACCGTCAATAACTAACACTCTTATTTTGGCGTGGGCGTATCGATACGGCCATACGTATATCGATACGAGTCCCTTGTTTTGAGCCAAAATGATATCATTTTGTAAACAAATGATGATAGGTGATGAGTCACCTCTATGCTTGTCCAATCTTACATGAAATTCATCAGAATTCACAAGCAAATGAGATCATAAGCCAACTTAGGGACTTGTTAATCCTTGGGCTTAGGAAACCCTTTGTTGGAGGAAAGGTTCCTATTGGCTAAGGATTAGGTGCACTATGATTAGGGGGAATTAAATAAGTTAAAAAGGAAAAGAAGATAAGAGAGGCTCACATCTTTGCACTGCCGAAAGCAATCCTAAAAATCTTTGTCTTCCACCCAGCTCACACCACCATTACCATCTTCTACCTTGAGCTTCTATTTGAGCTAAGCTAGCACCTCAGTGTAATCTTCGATTTTTTTCAAGTTTAATATATCGTTTGAAAGCCCACGCTATGGTGAGTAAAACCCCTATATTGATTCTATGATTTTACCTCCAATTGAAGTTTAATTTCGAAATTAATTCTTCTATATTCAAGGCAAGGCCCATGAGTTAGGATGTTGATTTCATCAATTCGATGTTGACCTTAAAGCTTTGGTGAGCTTGAAACACGTTTACAAACTTTGAATTAAATTTTAAATTCAAACCCCTAATTTTGTGCTAGTTCAAGAAGTAGAGAAGGATTCCTGGTCATCTCCAAAGAAAGCTAAGCACAACGGGATAGTGATTCAAGAGCCTCGTAATCAAGGTGAGTATAGTTGTGTCAAGGGATAGGCTCGGTGCCATCCTATTGCATTTTTTGGTGTATATGTTTGCATTTGATTAAGGGCTCATGTAGAGCAACTATGTTGGATTCGATTGGCGATTTCGCTAAGTGTCTTGTATTGCTTTGATATGTGTAAGTTGGATATGACATGCTTGATATGTTAGACATGTGATATGTGGAGCTAAGTCTCGATTTTGATACTTGATATATTATGACCTAATAAACATGGAATATGTGATTTTGTGTAAATGTGGACATTTTATAAAATTGGCAAGCAATAGGATTATTTTGAGCTCGTATAAGTAAGGGATGGACTACGGTTCAGGGCTACAGCCTATATGTGGGGGAAATAAGGATAGATTGTGTAAGAGATCTTCTTTGGACCTACGGCTCAAGGCTACAACCTATTTTCTGATATGATTGGTGTAAAGGGGAATCCGTGTATCCAAGGTACCAATTCAAGAAATAATGTATGTTTATGAGGTAGAACTTGATGATTATGAACTTGTATGATTTGTAGATTAGCATGAGATTATATGTTTCAAATCATGCATATGTTACCCAATTGATCACTATGACATTCATGACACTAGTTATTATTTACTCCTATTAAAACTACCTCACTAGGCTGTGCAAGCCTAACATGTGTGTCTCAAGCATTTTTAGGACCTTGAAAGAATTCTGGCTTCTGATTGTGTGCTTCTGTTGCAAGTCACCTCTTCGTAAGCTATATGTATGCATATCCTTGCGTTGAACTCCTAGTAGAGTGGTATATGGTCTAAACATGTCTTGTATAAGTATTTTGATGGTTGTGTAAAAGTCCTATAATGACTAAGTGTTGAATGAATGAAATGGTATGTTTT
This sequence comes from Hibiscus mutabilis, assembly GCA_019671005.1. Lineage (NCBI taxonomy): Eukaryota > Viridiplantae > Streptophyta > Magnoliopsida > Malvales > Malvaceae > Hibiscus > Hibiscus mutabilis. Next base: position 27,884,972 of record CM033745.1, on the reverse strand, counting down.
GGGAATGTTTAGTTCATTATAATGAACCTAAAATGAGCCTAACGTGAAAACTAGGTAAATGGATTCAAAATGCTATAAAATTTGGTATGACAGTAGACTAATGGATTTTAGACTTGCTCGTAAAATTTGGTAATGATTGGACAAAATTTGAGGGGATAAATTAGGTAAAAACCCGATAAAATCTGTCATTACAGGACAAGCATATCGATACAAAGCTACCTGTATCGATACGGCCTTGCATAATTGGACTTGATGAAGCAGGGAGTATCGATACACTAGGGAGTGTACCGATACGGACCTTGGTAGTAAATTCTGGAAAAATAATTACATCGGTACGAGGAATCCTGGCATAGACGTATCGGTACGAGGTCGTTGACCTAGAACCTGGAAAGTGTAAAATTTAACACAGTGTATCGATACAGCCTAAAGTGTATCGATACAGTATCAGTTAATTCCGTTAAAAGGCTTGAGAAATAATTTTAAAAGATTACAAATTAGTCACTAATAATTATATGGCTCAAATGGATAGGTTAAAAATATCTGATAACAACGAAACTTCTCAAGTTAATAATTGGTGTGTCTAATTACAAGTTGGTAATAAAGAATTCGGTTTAGGGTCGTTAATTTGTAGTGTTTGCATTTTTGTCCTTCTAGCTCGAAAGGTTTTAAATTAATCCCAATTTCGACACCGATCTCCAGATTCTACTTTCTGATAACACTTTCCGACCCGGTTCTTTACCATACTAGGAAGGGGGTGTTACAGTTGTGGTATCATAGCCTAGGTTTAGTCGATTCTAGGACTAAATAGGCATCCATTATGAGTCTGCATTTGCATATGCCACCTAGGAGTTTATTTGTATATATTATATATGACTTGCAACTTACACGATTAAACCTTTTCTATGTGAATAGATTTGAAAAATGTCTGCACCCACTGATAGGTGTGCTGTAAATGAATCCCACCCCAGCTCCTCCTCGACAGAGGGGGACAATTTGAGGGCAGAAGTAAGGGCCAAACAAGTGGGGCAGAACGACCCACCTCATCCTCCTTCGATGCCTCCAACTCAACAGGAGTACTTGATATCCATGGCAGACATGATTAAACAAGTCTTGGTGTCTCTCCGACAAGAATTACTCCCACCCCCTACCGAATCCACAGCGATTGTCTTGAGGGCTCCTATCGACAAACTCAAACAATACCCGGTTACACCTTTACTGGCCTGGATTTGGACAACCCCGAAGCCGCAGAATACTGGCTAGAGAAAACATTGAAAGTGTTGAACAAGCAAATGAAATGCCCCGATGAGCACAAACTTGAATGTGCTTTGGCCTTGATTGCGAAAGAGGCCCAGAGCTGGTAGGATACAGTGACTCTCACTGTTCCTAAACACCGTGTTACGTGGTACTTCTTCCTTCAAGAGTTTCGCAAGAAGTACATAAATGATCATTACATTGTTGAGAGACGCAAGAAATTCCTTCATCTAAGACAAGGGGGAAGGCTTGTGGAGCAGCACATTCAAGACTTCTACAAATATGCAAGGTATGGTACTGAGATCATACGCACGGAGAAAGAGAAATGTCGAATGTTCGTTGATGGCCTATGTGACGAATTGTGCCCTCTCTTCACCGTCTTGGAGTTAGAAGACTTTCAGTCGCTCATCAACCCAGCCATCGCTACTGAGGCTTCCCAAAAGCTTTTGAGAGAAGGAAGGGGAACCAAGGCAGACCTGAGAAGAGATTTTGTGAGGATTCTAAGCCTTCATAGAGCTAGTGTGACCATCAAAGATGGTTTTCTGAGATAGAAGTGCAACCTGGGACTACTCTGGTCTCTATTACCCCGTATAGAATGGCTCTGGTAGAGTTAAGAGAGCTAAAAACCCAAATCCAAGACCTTTTGGATAAGGGATTTATCGGACCAAGTTCCTCGCCCTGGGGAGCACCGGTTTTGTTCGTCAAGAAGAAAGATGGAACGATGCGCCTGTGCATTGACTATCGCCAATTAAATAAAGTCATGATCAAGAACAAGTATCTGCTTTTGAGGATTGACAACCTCTTTGATCAATTGAAAAATTCTTCGGTCTTTTCCAAGATTGACCTTCGATCTGGATACTATCGGATGTTGGTAAAGGAGTCTGATGTTCCAAAAATTACTTTCTGAACTAGATATGGCCACTATGAATTCTTAGTGATGCCTTTTGGGCTCACGAATGCACTTGCAGCTTTCATAGACCTAATGAACCATGTATTTCGGCCCTATCCCGATAAGTTTGGTGTTGTCTTTATAGGCGACATCTTGATCTATTCCAAAGACTGCTGCTCATGAAGAACACCTTCTGATTGTGCTAAATACCCTTCGAGAGAAACAACTCTACGCCAAGTTCAGTAAGTGTGAATTTTGGTTATCCTTAGTGTCCTTTATAGGCCATGCGATTTCTTCTGAGGGAATCCAAGTTGACCCGAAGAAGATCCTGGCCATCTTTGACTGGATTCCTCCCAAAAACATTGGAGAAGTTCGCAGTTTTTTCAAGCTTGCTGGTTATTATCACTGATTCGTTAAAGGGTTCTCTTTGATTGATACACCCTTAACAAAACTCCTTCGCAAGAAAACTCCTTTTACATAGACTGCGAATCAGCAAAGAAGTTTCGATCAGCTTAAACAAGTCCTTACTCATGCTCTATCTTAGTGCAACCGGAGTCAGGCAAGGATTTCACCGTCTACAGTGATGCATCCCACTTGGGATTAGGTTGTGTTCTGATGCAAGAGGGCAAGATTGTATCCTATGCTTCACGTTAACTGAAGCCACATGAGTTAAACAATCTGACCCATGATCTGGAGCTAGTTGCAGTTGTGTTTGCTTTGAAAATTTGGTGGCATTATTTGTATGGTGAGAAGTGTTACTTATACACCGATCACAAGAGCTTGAAGTATCTTCTAACCCATAAAGAGTTAAACCTTCATCAGCGCCGATGGATGGAATTAATGAAAGACTACGATCTGGTCATTGACTACCATCCTGGTAAAGCCAATGTGATGGCTAATGCTTTTAGCCGAAAACCTATTCCCTCTCTGAGATACTTAAATGCCCACTTTCAACTTAAGAAGTGTGGCAAATTTTCAGCGCCGGTGGATGGAGATGTTGAAAGACTACGTTCTGGTCATTGCCTATATCTCGTCTGTTGCCATTCTTGCCTCTTCGGAGCCAGTGCAGATTGTCAAGAAAGTTTTTCGCGACCTTGGAACTTCCACTGCCGCCTCAAAGCCAAGCATGAGATGAAGGAAATGCATGGCTCCTGATCGTGGGAGCTTTCTCAAAAGAAAGATCTATGTAACACGTGAAAAACCCTCCGAATGGGAGTCCCCCTCTTCTTAAAACTCCTTGCATTCATTTTTATTTCATATGTTCTTGCATTTTCCTGTTTAGTGTTTAGGGTTTTTATTTGTATACATGTGTTGCTTTCATGCATTGAGAACAATGCACGAATTTGGTTTGGGGGTGTGCATCCTCACTTCTGTTGCCATGCCATGCATTCATGTTTATATGTTGTCTGCATTCTGTTGCCATGTCATGTAGATTAGGTTTAAGCCATGCATACCAAACCGCTAATTTTTTTTGCCTCGGTCAAATTTTGAAAGAATGCTAACATGTTGCTAGTTTAGTATTGTTTGTTCTAGAATATTTTGTCCAATGATGAAATTTAAATCCTTAGTTTTCTTATGCCAGCAGAATAGTAATGCTTGGACTACTTGGCAATTGATCTCTAGTTTAGGGAATTAAACTTTCACTTAACACGTAGTATGCATCTAGTTGATGCATATTTCCTACACTTCATGCACTCTTCATGACCTTAGAATTCTTGAAACTAAGCTCAAAAAAAAAAAAAAAAAGAAATCAGTAGGGCAACAATGTTTTGCCAAGTCAAGAAAAAATGTAGAACTCTCCTCTACCTTAGGGATAATAAGTAACTTGGGGCATCATGGTTTGCTCTCTCTTAGTTCTCAAGTTGAAAACTTTAGGGTATGATTTGAAGAGTAAAAGCCTAATAATGTCTAGATTAACATGTGGGTACATGGTATGCTCCATCTTATTTCTCACGCCAAACAGTGTTATGAAGCAAGCTTAAAATATTGCCAGCTAAAACCCTTGGCAAGAATAAAAGAAAAAATAAAAATTCTGAGTTTAGATTGTAAATTTGACTAGGGGACTAAAAGGAAACTTGATGCATATTGCCACACTTCATGCACTCTTCATGACCTTACACTAGAGTTATTTTGCTGCACTTGAATTTGCTTATCTGCTCGACATTACTGCATTGAGATATTTGAAGACAGAACTAGGGCCAAATTCTGCTTGCCAACACTTGTTGGCATTCTGACCAAATTTTTGCCGAGGTACCACTTTTCATATTTTTAAGTTCAATTACATTACTTGAGGACAAGCAATGAGCTAGGTTTGGGGGAGTGTTTACTCCTCAAAAGTACTAATTTTTATGCTTATTTCACAATGCCTTTGCTTGCCTTTGAGTACATTTAGTTGTTAAATTCATGCATTTGCATAAGGATTTAGGGAGTGGTGTTTATGCCAGTGTGAAGGGTTGCTTTGTTGGCATTATTACAGGCTTGGCAGAGCAGCACAAGAGTAGGAGAAGGAGATGCTGAAGAGAATGCCGAAGTTGCAGTTAGCAAAGATGGACTAGAGATTACCAAAGCTCGACTGACATAGAAGTGAAGTCTGATGCCCGATCAAGTAGTTGTTGGACCTTGTACACGTCAGCCCTACGATTCAAATGTGGATAAGAGGATCATGCATCTTATCCCTTGCGCATTCAAATTTCAAACTCAAAGCCTTATCCTAGGGTTTCCCATGCAAGCCTATTTAAAGAGATCGAGCAATAGTGGATGGATAGAGCATGAGGAGAATAGGATGCACTGTGGTAAACCGAGATCGACATGGTTTGACCAACTTAAGACCAAGGGCTTGGAGCCATTGAAGTGCTACATCGACGGACCTCCTTCGTGTTCATTCTCTTTGTTTTATTTATTTTTATTCAATGGTGATGTTAAGATACGATGATGTTTTGTGGATGGACCTCCCAACCATGAACTAAGATTTTATAGTTGGTTGGGGGATGTTTGCGTTTAACGCTATTTTATGTTTGGTTTTTAATAATACAAATGCCTTGGCATTTTTTTCTATCTAGCATGTACTTAAATTTTCTAAATTCTTTGCCATGTGATCGTTGGCATTGTTTGCTTATTACACCTTAATATCTTAACAGACTTGAGGGGTAACGATTAGTTGCCAGATACTACGAAGAGAAGCTTCGAAAGATGATGTTCAAGTAGATGAGCTTACTTCAGAAGTGAATCTACCACTTATGAGTATAGATTGGAAGTTAATCAAATTAATTAATGAAAAACTTTACTATAGATATATAGGGCTTTAACATGGTTAATTTTAGGCATTTCCATTGATAGAGATAATGTCATCCTTGAATTTGCTCGGCAATAATCCCAAGGCATGACGTTATTAAAGGCCTGGTATGAATAATGTGAAAACCAACATCCTTTGTCAACATTCATCTCTCATTTGAAACCTCTTCTTGCCAAAGCTGTTTTACTTTCATTGCATTTCTTTAAGACACTCTCTAAAACAACTATAAAATCAATCCAACATTTTTCCTTGACAAGTAATAATTGAAACAGTCAAATTTCTGATCAATCCATGTGGATTCAATGCTCAGCTTACTGTTGTATTACTTGTTGACCGTGTATACTTGCACGCAAAAGACTCATACTTGGCATTATTCTTATATATTTCCATTGCATTTTCTATTTGTTTCCAAGCGTTAGCATAGTCAATAGATAACAATTAAAGGATACCAAAGGCCTAAATTAGGAGTATCTCTAAGGTAGCTAAAGATTCTCTTAATGGCATGTAAATGTTATTCCTTAGGACATGCTTGAAATCTAGCACACAAGCAAACACTAAACATAATATCTAGTCTACTTGCGATTAGATAAAGTAGTGAAACCTATCATAGGTCTATAAAGCTTAAGATTCGCACATTTACCTTCATCTTTGTCTAGCTTTGTAGAAGTGTTCATTGAAGTGGCTTGATGTTTCATATTCTCTAGGCCAAACTCCTTAAGCATATCACTTATGTACTTTACTTGATTGATGAAGATGTCATCCTTCCTTTGTTTGATTAGGAGACCCAAAAAACGGCGCAGCAATACATGATCATGCTCATCTCGAGCTCACCTTGTATTAACTTAGCAAATTCTTAACAAAAAGGTTCATTAGTAGAACAAAAAAATACTATCATCAACGTATATTTGAACTACAAAGATATTTTTGTCTTTTCTTTTAATAAAAAGTATTGTATCAACCTTCCCTTTGTTAAAACCTTTTTCAATAAGAAAATTTGAGTCTTTCGTACCAAGCTCTAGGAGCTTGTTTCAAACCATATAAAGCTTTTTAGAGTTTAAAAATATGGTTTCGGAATTTTGGATATTCAAAACTAGGAGGTTGTTCAGCATACACTTCTTCTTTTATAAAACCATTTAGAAAAGCACTTTTGACATCCATTTGAAAAAGATTGGATTTATGAAAAACATGCAAAAGCAAGTAGCATCCTAATAGCTTCCATTCTAGCTACGAGTGCATAGAATTCATCAAAATCAATTCCTTATTCTTAAGTGTAACCTTAAGCAACAAGTCTAGCCTTATTTTTCACTATGTTACCACTCTCATCTAGTTTGTTTCAAAAAAACCCCATTTAGTACCTATAGTAGATTTATTACTAGTCATATCAACTAGTGTCCAAACATTACTCCTCTCAAATTGATTTAACTCTTCTTGCTTAGCCATAATCTAATAATCATCAGTTAATGCTTCTTTGATATTCTTAGGCTCTATGCGTGAGATAAATGGTACATAGTTACATGTATTTCTAAGAGATGATCTAGTGGTTACCCCTTTGGATGAATCACCCAAAATCTCACCACCTTCGACATAGTTGAACTCCCTTGGGTATGTGATATCCCTTTCCTCCAGAGATATCTACTTTAAATATTCTTGAGTTGGATCTTATGGTTCAACCTTTGATTATTGTCCTTCACCATCATTGGAATTTAATCATCGAAAACAACATGAATTGACTCTTCAAACACTAAAGTTATTTTGTTAATTACCCAATAAGCTTTAGAGTTTAAAGAATATCCTAGAAAAAAAATCTTCATCACTTTTAGCATCAAATTTGCCAAGGTTATCTTTTCTATTGTTTCAAACAAAACACTTGCGTCCAAAAGGATGAAAATAACTAGTGCTAGGCTTTTATTTTTGAAAAGCTCATAAGGGTAATTACTTGGTTTATAATATAACAAGCGGTGTTTGTGGCTTCCGCCCAAAAATATTTTGGTAAATTATTTTCATAAAGTAGGTTCTAGCCATTTCTTCTAAAATTCTATTTTCCTCTTAACAATCTCATTTTGTTGAGGGGTGCGAGGTGCCGAAAAATTATGGCAATAGTTGTTGTAACTAATCACAGATTCATTGTCCTTTGATCTTATCTTCTTGCTTGCATAATTTGATCTTATCTTTTTGATAGTTACCAATGCGACAATAGTCCTGGACGCTATCTAAACAACACTTATGCAACGACAGTCCTGGATACAATAATAAGATGCTTTTACAACGATATTAGTAGTGTAATGACAAAACAACAAAAAATGGAAAAAATAAGGAGAATTGAGCAAAGTAAACTGAGTTAGAAAATATACAAATAGTAAACTAAAAAATGCAAGAACGCATGCATGAGATACCAATGTGGGGACAAACTAAATGACAAATAGGGATAATGCATGCTCTTTAGAGTACCATCACTCCACCTACGAGCATATAATCACTTCTTGATTTTTGGTACCCAAATTCTTTTGGGTCCATGAGTATTAGCTCCCAAAATCTTTGTCCCCTTAGGGATCCATGTAGTAATAAGATCATGATTTTTAGTAGCCAGTAGTTCCTTGGGAACCCAAACAATCCTAACAATTCTACCATTAGAGGATCTATGAGAGCCTCTATGTTTGTAACCATTAAAGTTTCTCTTTACATAATTGAGCTTTGAGTTTTCATATTTTTCAAATGTTTAGCCCCAACTTTGTACAAAGAAACTTTAAGATCATCAACTTCTTTTTGATGATCATCATGGACTTTTGAAAGTAGTTTATGCAAGTCTTGGTTTTCTTTTCAATATCATTTATTTTGACTTGCATTTATTGACTTTACTTTCAAGATTCATCTCAGTTTTGGAAGTAGATTCATTTTCCTTTGTCAAATTTAAAACAAATTTTTTGTTTTACAAGATTAACTCTTTGAATTTCAAAATCAACTCATTGTAAACATCTTGCAATTCATCATTTGTTTCATGTAATTCATCAATGGTAAAGTCAATTAAAGATGAATTAGAGGTTACCTAAGGATTTGTTTTAAGTGTCATGAGACATAGATTGCCTACCTCTTGCTCTTTCTCATTGGATGAGTCTTCATCACTCCAAGTAGTCATGTGAGCCTTGAGCTTTTTATTCTTCCCAAACCTCTTTGTTGGGCTCGATATCTTCAACCGTTTTGATTGCTGAGTAGTGGAGAAGATGAAATTTGGGTGAAGGTGGTGGAAGCAAAATATAGGAAAAATTAAACACAAGATTTAGAGTGGTTTGAGCTTCTAACCAAGATCTACATCAACTACCTTAGCTTCCTAATAAGGATTTCAATCAATTCACTAAGAATTCTTCCCTTTTTCTAGGCTAAGGAGGCAACCATTTACAACCTAGACTCACTCACCAAGTCTAGCATCCAAAGCTCACAAACCGAGCTTTGGGAACACTCCCTAACAAGAGAAAACTTAGCAAACTAGAAATCCCTCTAAAAGGTGATTGTTTGCACTCTTAAGCTCTCACTCAAATCCTAATACACTTGATCATACATTGACATTTTAGCTCAACAAGTGTAGTTTATACAAAGAATGGGAAATTAAGCACTAAGACAATTCTTGATGATATGATTGTTGACTTGTGGATCATTAGTCTTCTATAGATTCTTAGAGGTTCCTTTTATACTCTCAATTGAGCTCCTAGCCGTTGGAGACCATTGGGATTGAATTGGAGCCGTTGGGGCCTTTATTTCCCGCAATAATTGCAGTTCTGAAGCTGTCTGTATCGGTACGCGAGTAGCCGTATCGGTGCGCCCTTCTTCACAACTAGTTGTTGCAGTCTGATGCGACTTTGCGTATCGATACGCCTGGGCGTGTATCGGTACGCCTATGTACCATATCGGTACAGGTGTTCGTCAAGCTACAGGGAACTAGCCGTTTGGGGGTTTTCAAAAAGTCGTTGGGCATTTAAAGCTGAGCGTATCGAAACACTACACAGTGTATCAAAACGCTCCTACTCCGTGTCAATACAGCCCATGCTTGTATCGATACAGGTTTTGGCAGAAACAAAACCTGTAGCTGAAACCCTTAAGGTATATCATTACGGGGAATACCGTATCGGTACGGTTACTTGAAAAACTCAGGTTTGGCTACTTTAAAGACATTTTAAATCATTCCATAGCCTTATAAAACCCATAAGACATATTTTCAAGTTGTTTGGGTTTAATAACATTTTGAAAACTTTTCAATTTAGTCCAAAACTATTTTTCAATTTATTATATCAAAACAAAAATCTCAACAATATCCCCTTTTTGATATAATAAAACCAACTTGAAAAATTGTTTGTGATTCTCCCCCTTAGTATTTAAAATTTTGAATAAGAGATTTTTAAAAATTAAATGTATATAAAGCTCCCCCTTATTCACATGAAAAATAAAATTTTCAAAACAATTTCTCCCCCTTTTTGTTATATCAAAAAAAAATTATGTAACTTTAAGTACAAAATAACAATAGAGATTTAAAAATTTTGACAAAAATAAGAATTTTGGTTTTAAAATGGCTCCCTCTTGCTCGAGCATCAATCAAATTGTTAGTCCAACAATTATGATAAACTAGTTGAATTAAAACAAATAAATCAAATTAAAAAGAAATTCAACTATTTTTTACCACACTTGAACTAAAGGTAGGATGTGAAGCCTTCTTTCTTTAAGTGTCATCTTTGTGTGTATGGAGCTCCCCCTCAATGTTGTAATTTATTGATCACTCTCCATCACACCTAAAATAAGACAATCAAGTAATTTTTGGTATCCAAATTGCTTTGGATCCATAAACATTAGTAGCACAAAGTTTAGTCCCCTTAGGAATCCATTTTTCAATTTCATCCTTTTTAGTTGAAGTAATTAGTCCTTTTGGGACCCAAATACTTCTAAAACATTGTCCATTTAAAAATCTAGGGGCACTAGATTGTCTTTGGTAAAATATTAATTTTCCAAAATTAGTTTTCTTTTCAACCTCTTTGGAAATCAAATCTTTTTCTTCTTAAACTTTATGAAGTAGATTTTGTAAATCTATACACTTTTGCTCAAACTCATTGAGTTTTGCTTCAAGTTCAATTTTGGTTTTAGAAATCAAATCATATTGTATTTTCAAATTTGAAATCACTTTCTTGTTTTTCAAAATGTGATTTTTAAACTCTAAAACCAAATCATCATAGGCATCTTGTAATTTATCAAAAGAATATGAACTAGAAGTTACCCTTGAATATTTTTTGATGGTTTTGTAAATCTATACACTTTTGCTCAAACTCATTGAGTCTTGCTTCAAGTTCAATTTTGGTTTTAGAAATCAAATCATTTTGAATTTGAAATCACTTTCTTGTTTTTCAAAATGTGATTTTTAAACTCTAAAACCAAATCATCATAGGCATCTTGTAATTCATCAAAAGAATATGAACTAGAAGTAGATGAATTAAAAGTTACCCTTGAATCTTTTTCTATGGCCATAAGACAAAGGTTTGCTTGTTCATCTTCGATGGAGTCGTCGTCACTTCAAGTGGCCACATAAGCCTTATTCTTATGGCTTGAAGAGCTTGGCCCTTTCTTCTTCATCCTTGATTCTTGTTTGAGTTCTTCATTTTGTTTCTTCATGAATTGAATGAATTTGTTGAACAGTTTGGCCACCTCTTCATCTTCACTTTCCTCCTCACTTGAATCTACATGTTGGCATGTGGAGGTTGGAAGAGCAATGACATTCACATCAATGCCTTGCTCTTTGATCTTCTTCTCCTTCTCCCTCTTCAAGGGTTGAGACATCATCCCATGGGTGAGAAAAGATTCCACGAGCTCGTGAAGCTTGACCTACTTCAAGTTCTTTGCTTCTACAATGGCCTTTTTTGGACTCTCATGATTCGGGAAGTGAGTACATCAACTTCTGAACAAGTTTGTCTTCTGAAATCTCTTCTCTAAGACCTTTGAGTTTATTGAAGATTGTGGAGAAATGGCCAAACATCCTCTTGATGTTTTCATCCAGGTCCATCTTGAAGTTATCATACTCAAGGTTAAGAAGGTCGATCTTTGTCTCCTTTACGTCATTGGTTCCCTCATATGTGACTTCAAGCTTGTCCCATACTTCCTTGGCACTCTCACAAGAAAACATTTTTACGTAGATGTCCGTACTAAAAGCACAAAAAAGAATGTGCAAAGCCTTGCAATTTAGCTCCATCTTCTTGCGATCATCCGCATTCCATTCCACCTTGCTTCGTTGTGGCACGAACGAGCTGTCTTCAACAATGTCCCAAATATGATAATCCTTGGCTCTCATGAAATACATCATCGTATTCTTCCAATAGGAGTAGTTGGTCCTATCAAAGAATGGTGGTCGGTCAATGGATTGCGCTAAGGCTTCGGTTGATTGTTTGTCGGTCGAGCTTGTTAGGATCGCCTCAATAAGATGTAAGTCCTCTCGAATTGAGCCTCGCTTTGATACCAATTGTTGGGCTTGATATCTTCAACTGTTTTGATTGCCGAGTGGTAAAGAAGATGAAATTTGGGTGAAGACGGTGGAAGCAAAATATAGGAAAAATTAGACACGAGATTTAGAGTGGTTGGAGCTTCTAACTAAGCTCTACATCCACTACCTTAGCTTCCTAGTAAGGATTTCAACAAATTTACTAAGAATTCTTCCCCTTTTCTAGGGTAAAAAGTCAACCATTTACAACCTAGACTCACTCACCAAGTCTAGCATCCAAAGCCCACAAACCGAGCTTTGGGAACACTCTCTAACAAGAGAAAACTTAGCAAACTAGAAATCCCTCTAAAAGGTGATTGTTTGCACTCTTAAGCTCTCACCCAAATCCTAATACATTTGAGCATACATTGACATTTTAGCTCAACAAGTGTAGTCTATACAAAGAATGAGAAATTAAGCACTAATTCAATTCTTGATCATATGATTGTTGACTTGTGGATCATTAGTATTATGTAGATGCTTGGAGGTTCCTTTTATACTCCCAATTGAGCTTCTAGCCATTGGAGATCGTTGGGATTGAATTAGAGCTGTTGGGGCCTTTATTTCTCGCAATAATTGCAGTTCTAAAGCTGTTTGTATCGGTACACAGGTAGCCATATCAGTATGCCCTTCTTTAGAACTAGCCATTGCAGTTTGATGCAGCTTTGCGTATCGATACGCCTGGGCGTGTATCGGTACCTGTATTAGTACGCCTATGTACCATATCGGTACGGGTGTTCGTCAAGCTACAGGGAACTAGCCATTTGGGGTTTTTCAAAAAGTTGTTGGGCATTTAAAGCTGAGCGTATCGAAACGCTACACAACATATCAAAATGCTCCTACTCCATGTCGATATGGCCCATGCTTGTATCGATACAGGTTTTGACAGAAACAAAACATGTAGCTGAAACCCTTAAGGTGTATCGATACGGGGAATATCGTATCGATACGATTACTTGAAAAACCCAGGTTTGGCTACTTTAAAGACATTTTAAATCATTCTATAGCCTTATAAAACCCATAAGACATATTTTCAAGTTGTTTGGACTTAATAACATTTTGAAAACTTTCAATTTAGTACAAAACTATTTTTCAATTTATTATATCAAAACAAAAATCTCAACACTGTTCTTTTTAATTGGGGACAATCAAATTTGATGTGCCCTGGCTTTTTGCACTCATGCAAAGATTTGATCCTTATCCTTCTCTTTAGATTCATTATTGAAACCCTTTTTTCTTCAAACATTTTTCCTTTATTGGACTTCAAGACTCTTGTGAATCTCTTGGCTAGCATGACCATCTCCTCATTTTCCTCATCACTAGAATCACTCTCTTCAACTTTCTTCTTCTCTACTTCCTTCTTCTCTTCATCTTTTCTTCTTTGTCTCATTAACTTGTGAGTTAGCAAATGACCCGATGAGCTTATCAAGCTTTAATGTCTTGAGGTTCTTTGCTTCTATGATGATGGCCTTGTTAGAATCCCATGGGCCAAGAAGAGAATAGATAAGATTTCTCACATGCTTATCTTCCGGAATAACCTCTCCATATCCCTTTAGCCTGTTACAATGACAGAGAATCGATTAGACATCATCTTGATATCTTTATTAGGAGCTATCTTGAAGTTCTCGTAACTAAGATTTAGATGACAAATATTAGTCTCCTTCACCTCATTTGTACCTTAGCATTGGAACAAGAAGACACATTAGCATATTCATCCGGGCAAAGTGTACAAAAGAGGATATGTATAGCTTTAGCATTGAGATGCATATTCTTTTTATCCTCATCATCACATTCTCTTTTTCTCTTAAGAATGTAGATGTTGCCTTCTTTCTTTTGAGGTAAGGATGGACCTTAATCATTACATCCCATAAGGAGTATTAATTGGCTTGTAGAAACAACTTCATCCTAATTCTTCCAATAGGCATAGTTGGTTTCATTGAAATATGGAGGCTTGTAGATGGATTGTGACTCCTCCATGAAGTAGTTTCCAAAACTAGAGGCCATAGATGACTTGATCATTGATTGGACTCTCATTGGATTTTCTCAATGAGTTGTAAGACCTTCGATTGAGCCTCGCTCTGATACCAATTGTAAAGTGGATAAATCAATTGATGTTAACCAAGAGGGGGTGAATTGGTATTTAAAAATTAGTGGGAGCAAATTGGAAAGATATTTATAATGGTTCAACTCCCTCAATAGAGTTTAAATTCACTATCTTAGCTGCCACACTAATGATTTAACAAATTCACTAATTTGTCTTTCCTTTCAGAAGAAGGAGATAACCTTACACTTATCACCTAGGCTTATACCCAAAGTCTAGTGAACCCTTTCCTAAATATGGATACAAATAAGCAAACTATGAAAATCCTCAAAATGAATTTGTTTGCACAAATAAAGCTCATTAAAACCTCAATACACTTGACAAATGAAAATACAAAGAAAAACTCTCAAGTGTATACAAGAAAATATGGAAATGAAGCTTTTGTAAATTTGGATATTTCTTGAATGCTTTAGAATTGTTATCTTATTGTTGAAGAAGCTTTGGAGACTTATTTTTATGCCCTCTCATTGATTTCTAATAGTTTGGGTAGTTGGGGAATTAAATATAGCCATTGAGGAGTGTTTTTCTAAGTCAATCCTTTCAAACACTATATTTTTCTAAGTGTTTTGGTACTCAAAATAAACCAACTTAACAAAATTGGTTAATAAGTACTGGTACGGACCCATGCATACTGGTACGACTTTTCAACACTAGAAATCAACTTTGTTTACGAGTACTAGTACAAGCCTTAGTGTACCGGTACGTGATTCAAAGTTTTTATAAAATGATTGCTTGTCAGTGTCGATATGGTGAACCCCATATCAATACAAGTTTGAAACAAAATTATTTTTAAACTTAGCTAAGTACCGGTATGGCCTTATACGTATCGATACCCGAGCTCCTTAAAGGTTTCCAAGTTTTCTAGTGAGTAAATTCAGTACCAGTACGGTACAAAGCCTACCGGTACCCTGTTTTAAATCATCACTCCGTACCAATACACAAACCCACGTACCAGTACCCCTTTCTTGTAACGACTATTTCTATTTTGAGTAGGTACCAATATGGAAGCACGCGTACCGATACCTACTATTGGCAGACTACATTTATTGCGGGAAAATTATCCCCAAAGGATCTATTTAATTTCCCAACAACCAAAAACGGCTAGAAATCAATGAAGGAGTATAAAAACAAATCCCCAAACCTTCTTCAACAACAAGACAACTATTCTAAAGTATCCAAGCAAATATCCACATTTAAGTGATCTTCATTGCCATATCTTGTACACACTTGAGTGATTGTCATTGTATTTCTTATTCAGTCAAGTGTTGGGTTTTTAGTGAACTTAATTTGTGCAAACAACTTCCTTTGGAGGAATTTCATAGTTTGCTTCTCTGTATCAACATTTAGGGAAAGAGATTGCTAGACTTTGGGGTATAAGTCTAGGATTTGTGAGGTTGTCTCCATTAGCCTAAAAGGAAAGAAAAATTAGTGAATTTGTGAAATCCTTAGTGTGGATAGCTAAGGTAGTGGATGTAGACCTTGTTGAGAAGGTTGAACCACTGTAAGTCTCATGTGCAAATTTCTTTTCCTTTTGCATTTGCTTCCACCAAAATTTTATTTGCCAATTCATCCCCCTTGGACATTTTTATTAATTGATCAACTCAATAGTATCGATACTCGAATGACCGTACTGGTACTAAAATTGCTCATTGGAAATTTTTTTTGGAGCTTTGCGTATCAGCACGCTCGAGGTCGTACTGGTACTCAGTGAAAAACTTATACAATTAGAAACAGATTGTTTCGGTACGGGGTTCTTCGTACTAGTACTCACGGAGTTAAAAGTTTTCAAAGGCTCTAGGACGTATCAGTACGGAGTCCACCATACAGGTACTGACAAAACATTCGTAAAGGAAAAATCAAGTGTTTGTACCGGTACACAAAGGGCCATATCAATACTTATTTTACCATTATGGAAAATAGATTCAAAAATTTGTACTGATATACAAAAGGTCGTACCGGTATTCACTAACCAAAATAGTCTCTTCGAGTACCAAAACACTTAAGAAAAATTTTGAAACTTAAAATATCTTGACTTATAAATAGCTTTATCTATAAAGCAAGTCAATTTTGTTCGAATGCTTGTCACTTGTGAGTAATTTTAATTTCCTTAAAAATTATTTATTATCTAAAAAGGCCTGTTATATTAAAATAAAAAATATAGGTTTAACACTTTTTCATTCACTATAACAATGTTTCTACTTGGTGAAATAATTTTTCAAGCGCTTAAATTGTTTTCCCAAGAAAATATCTAGGCAATTTTGCCTAACTAATGTAATCAATTTATTTAAGGTTGATGAATAAGAATTAACCCGAAAGTAAAACACACAAATCATCACTCAACTATCTTTTCACTCTTATTTTGCTCACTCAATTTTAATTTTTTTTAATTTAACTACTTAAATTTTGAATTGCTCATGTTTTTGTTACTCTTAATTATTTTATTAATATTTTTCTACAATATGTTATATTTTGTTATTATTTAATATAAAAATAATTTAAAGTAAAAAAATAATATATTATTATTATTAAATAAAAATACAAATACCCCCCCAAAATTTACAAGCCTTATCTTCAACCCCACCCTCCTTCACCTTTATTGCACCCATCCCTCACCTTTACTAACAACCCTCATCTTCACCTCCACCTTTTTCTTACCTTCACCAACAACCCAATTTTCATCCTCGTCAAACCCTAAATCACAAACCCTTATCTTCATCCTCACCAGCCCCAAATTTAAAATATATAATTAAACTTTTCATTACTGAACCTCATATTCGATTAACATCATAAGATTAATAGAACCTTACGCGATAATCCATAAAAGAAGGAAGATGATAATTATAAAAAGAAACTCGGGTGACTAATTTGTCACGTGGCTAGAGTTCCAACCAGCCCACCGTGCGGCCTTAGGCGATGTGACTCAAGACAAACGCCTAAGTAAGCCTTTTCAACCCTCTCGGAAGATAAAACTTCCCAAGCACCGACAAACGCAAAGCGTTCTACGCGGAATCGGATCAAAAGAGATGAGTGAAGAAGAACTTCGAAAAAACGCTCAAGAACAAAGAAAAGAACACAAGAACACTCAGAGGATTTAGAGTAAATGCCTTTATTCCTTGGAAACTTGGATACTGAATACAAAATGAGGAGGGGAAAGTATCTATTTATAGTTGAGTTCCCCCCAATCCAACGGTCTATACAGATTTACATCGACGGTCAAGATGAGAGCCTCTATCTTATCTACAACATTTGAATTTTAAATTTCAAATAATAGATAATGTGGGAATTATCTTCAATTATCTTTAATTAAATTAAAGATAATTTACTATGGTAATTACTATGTCTTCTTGGATCTTCCCACGGATCGGGCCAGTTTGGTGATCTCTTTGGGCCCAAGATCTCTGTCTGAACCTCTTGGGAACCCAGGTTGCACCCCGTGGTGCCAATGACTCGGGCCTCGGCTGACGGCCCGTGACAATCTCCCCCACCAAACTTGGCGACGCCCTCGTCGCTCCTCTCGAACAAAGTTGAGATCGATTCTGGAGCTTCCTTCCGCGCACCTTGGCTTGCTCCCAACTCGGAATATGGCTTGATTGTCCCCCCATAAGGACCGCTCGCCTTGGCTCGCACCGCCATGCAAAATCAACCGTCCTAGGTACATCTTGATCGTAGGAACTTTTTCCTACCAGTTCTGACTTGCCCCGATCTGGACTCTCCCGATCCTTGTGCACAAACTTGGATGCCTTCACGTTAAACACCGAACGAACCCTCGGTACTCTGAGTGGTTGCTTCGGCCCGCACCAAGTCTTGGCAACTCCATCTGATGGGCTAGGTTTTCTGTGCCCTACACCCAACAAATCCAGCAAATCAAACTGTAAAACACTATCACCGTGCTCAAGACGTACCTCACTCCTTTTCCCAACATTTACTCTATACATCAATCCTTCGTCCCTGAAGTTTGATGCCCCATTGCTCCTCGGCAATACAAAACCCATCGACACTTCTCTCCCATTGAAGTTCGATGCCTCGGCCACCTCGCTCATGGATGGCTCCTCGATGGCCTTCATGCCAACTGCCTCGGGCAACTCTCACCCATCCAAGGTAGTGTCCCCAACTGTCGCCTCCAACTCGATGCCTCCTTGGCTTGGAGCATCTTCGACAAGTTGAATGGTTGTCAACTTCTTGGTTCCTCGCCCGTTGTCTCGGCACATAGGCACAACACACCGTTGTCTCGGATCCAAGATGCACACGATGTTGGCATACGGAATGATGAGAGCTTCAATACGGTCAAGGAAGTTTAGTCCCAAAATAAAATCAAAGTCATCTAGCTCGATTACCTCAAAATTCTCCTTGGCCTTCCAATCCCTAATCTGCAACTCAATCTTCCGCACTGTTCCCACAACTGGAACTTCCCTTGAATTCACCACCTTGATCTTACCGGTTGAATCCACAACTTTAAGACCAAGCTTCTTGGCAGCCTTCCTGGACATGAACAGATCGCTTGCCCCGGTGTCCACCAAAGCACTCCTCGATCGTCTCGCCACGTTGATGTCGACAAATATCAACCCATTCTGCTTCTGGCCCTTCCTCGCCTTGACAGAATCTAATATTATCGAGCCAAGCTTCACAGCCTCATCACTCTCGGGCTCATCCTCCTTGGACTTCTTGACTCGATCAGGGCATTCTCGCACTAAATGCGGCCCCCTACATCGGTAACACTTTCGATGTACTTTTTCCCCCCTCGGCTTCCCTCCTTTAATGCTAGCGATTGCACCAACTCTACCAGGTTCTCCATCTGACTCGTCGTCCTCCTGGACAATGGCATCGAGGCGGCTCCTCTTCTTGGGGCAGTCTTTCACTACGTGTGGACCATCACAATGGTAGCACCTTATGGATCCTCGATCCTTCCGATCATCTGGCTTCACATACCGGTTTGGCTTGGTCGATGGCCTCTCCATGCCATCATCGCTGCTATCTCAGACACGTCCTCGTCTCTCCCACCAATACCCTTGCCATGGGGCTTGGAAGACTTGGACTCCATGGACTTGTAAGCACTATAATCGGTCAAGGACTCCGCGATGGCTAGGGCTTTGGAAAGTTCCTACACATCCCTTCGCTCTAACTCGGTCCTGGCGCATGGCTTCAATCCATCCATAAACGTGAAAAGCGCATCCTTCTCACACAAGCCGGGGATAAGGAGTTGTAGTTCACTAAACTCCTGGATGTAGTCCGCAATGGATCCATCGTGTCGAAGCCTCCTAAACTTGGTCCTGGCTTCTTTCTCCGTGTTACTCAGGCAAAACTGCTGCTTGAACTTCGCTTGGAACCCCTCCCATGTTCCAACGCTCGTGCCTCTACTATTCTCATCAAGGCACCTACGTCGCCACCATAACAAAGCAACGCCAGTCAAGTAAACAACAGCAGTATTTACCTTCTCGGCATCGTCTGTGATGCTCATTGCCCAGAAGTACCGCTCCATGCACCAAATGAAGTTCTCAACATCTTTCGCCGACCTGTTCCCCTTGAACTTTCTTGGCTTCGGAATATCCTTCATCGGTCTAGGTGTCGTCGTGGTTAACACACCGTTCCGCATGGCAGCCTGATAAACCATCACTTCCGCCTTCAGATCCACCATTTCCACCCTCAATGCCTCCAATATGGCTTCGAGAGCATCTCTCTTTCCTTCTGAACGATCACCATGGTCATCCAGCTCCTCGAGCCGTGTATCCACCACGTCGAGTCGCTCCACAGAATCCTTCATAGATCCCTCAAGCCTGGTGACCCTTTCCTCAAGCCGTGTATAAACCATCTCTTTCCCTCGGCTGACGGCCCGTGACAAATTGCACAGCATATAATCGGCCCACCTTAGCTAATGTCCAAGCAAAACAGAAGCATAAACAAAAAAGAAACTTGCAGTTCTTTCTCCTTCAAATCTTATAACTTGGGATTTAGGTTTTTGGTGATTAAGGGGTTGTTGGTGAAGATAAGAGTTGTCGGATGAAGGTGATGGTAGGATGGGGTGAAGGTGAGGGTTGTCGATGAAGGTGAGGGTGGTTGGGGGTGTAGACGAGGGGGTAGATTTTGATTTTAAATATTTATTATTTAATAATAATAACTTTTTTAATTTTTAATTTTTATATTTAATAGTAATAAATTATGACATATAACATAAAAATATTAATAAAATAATTAAGAGTGACTAAAATAGAAATAATTCAGAAATTTAATTATTAAATTAAAAAAGTTTAAAATTGAGTGAATAAATAGAAGTGAAAAGATGGTTATATTTTTGTTTATAAAAAAACTTAATAGGCAAATAGGTGTACAAACTATGCCCTTTTTTCTAGTTAGGTGCTCAAATTATTTTTCGGGCTAAATAAGTGCCTAACATTTTATTTCGTGACCTATTTAAGGTTCTCCGTTAATTTTCACCGTTAAATGCCATGTGTCACCTCCTAAAAAATTCAAAATTATATTAAAAATAAATATAATTAATAAAAGAAAATAAAAATAAAAATATATCTTAAAATTATCAAATATTCCCAAAATAGTCCTCAAATCCCTAAATTCCCCAAATCCGACCACTCTCGTTGGCGGCGGTCGCGTTGCCGGCGACGAAATGAAGCGCCCTTTCCTCGCCAAACAACTTACACGCCGTTCGCCGCGAATCATTCGAAAGAATCATTCGATAATTTCATCGATTCGCACGGTGTAAGTAGATTTCTAGTGACGAGGTGGTGGGAGAAATGGTCGTGGTGGTCCAGTAACCGATGTGGTGGGCAGCGGCGTGGCAATTGGAGGCAGAATCGAACCATATCGAAATTTATGTTTTGGGATTTAGGAATTTGAATTTTGGGGTTGTTTTATAAAATCTAGAAAATTTAGAGATTTTTAAAAGTTAATTAATTTTATTTATTTTTAATATAATTTTAGATTTTTTTAGAGGTGACACGTGATATTTAACGGTGAAAATTAACGGAGAACCTTAAATATGTCACTAAATAAAATTTTAAACATTTATTTGACTCGAAAAATATATTGAACACCTAATTAAAAAAAACATAATTTAAACACTTATTTGACGGTTAATCTTAAAAAAAAAACTATGACGTGAGTTTAGAGTCTCCTCTTAAAACCGGTGGATGAGTTTCGCACACGTCACCCTGAGGCCATAGAAGTCCATCGTTCGCCATCAGTATTAAACCATACCATGACCATCCATACATACATGGCCCCATCAACCCCATTAGACATCAACGTAATTTTGTGAAATACTACGTGGGACACTTCATTTTGTATTTTGTATTTTTTCCACAGCAAAAAAGAAACCTTCTCGCCTCCCTTTTTCTTCGTTTTCTCAGCTACTCCTATTGTTATTATTTCTTTTTCTTCTTTATAGTTTTTTGTTTTTGGGCGATCTCTCTTTCTCTATATTTTTTTTTTAACAACGGCAAAAATTAGGGTTTTTTCTTATATATTTTCTCGCTCTTTTCCCCCTCCTCTTTCGGCAACTCCTAGATGCACTGGTAATTTTTTTTCAAGGTTTACAGATCTATTCAGATTCTCTGCTTAATCTTTCCTCTTCTTCGCCATGTTTTGGAAGCTCACATCTCTATCTGCCTCTTCTCCGGTGTGTATTTTTATACTACTTGATTAATCAATTATTACTCCATTTCTTTCTTTATAAAAAAATTGAACCTTGATTTCTTTAACCTATACTTGCTACATTGTTTTTCTTTCTCTTTCGGGGGTAATTTTTATCGGGTGTGTGAACATGTTATTTTTCATTCGAGTTCTATTATTACTTTTTGTTTGGTTGTTGTAGGTTCGAATTCTTGATTTTCTTTTAGCTTAGTTACTCAGAAATTACTCTGAATTTGTGAATGCCGTAGCAAAGTTGTTTCACTTTCTTGGGTTTACCCGCCGCTTTGGGAAATTTCGTTGTTCAATTCGATGAATTGAATTTGATTTTTAAGCTACTCTTTTTAGTAGGAATGACTGGAGTTCTGTTCATTTGAAGCTGAACTTTCTTGCTCAGTGTTATATGCTTATGCATTTAATTTAGAAAATCTGTTATGCTATATCGATATGGTTGCCCTGATTTGCTTTTTGGAATCATTTTCATTCACACATCAACTACTTGTTCTAGGGATATTGTTCAGTTATTGATTCTGTGTTTACTGAATTTCTGGCTCGTTTTATTTTCTTTTTAGGTGGAGTCAATATTAGACAAAGGAAACTTTACTTTGGAAGAGCTTCTCGATGAGGAAGAAATAATCCAAGAGTGCAAAGCATTAAACAGTCGGCTCATCAACTTGTAAATTTTGCTACTATATAACATTGTGTCTTTTCCTCTCTCTCCCCCCTTTCATTACGTCTCTCTTTTCGATTAAACAGTCGGCTCTTTTTATGCAGTCTGCGAGATAGAGCTCAAGTTGAGCAATTATTGCGATATGTTGTTGAAGAGCCTCCAGAGGATGCTGACAGCAAACGGGTCTTCAAGTAAGTAATTTTCATCAAATGAAGAATTGGGAAAAAGCGATCTTTGTATTTCCTTGTCTTGTAACTTATCTGATGTTAGTTGTTCCTTTTCCAAATGATCAATTCATTTTTGTATCTAGGTTCCCATTCATAGCCTGTGAGATATTTACATGTGAGATTGATGTTATCCTAAAGACTTTAGTGGAGGAGGAGGAGGTATTTCATTTTGTTCTTGGTTATGCATCTTTAGTTATGAAAATTGCAATGATTTTGTTTCTTATGCTTATCTCCTTGTTGCAGTTGATGAATTTACTCTTCTCCTTCTTGGAACCAAACCGTTCTCATGGTGCACTGCTAGCTGGTTATTTCAGTAAGGTATATTAGTTCGCGATATGATTAGTTTCTTGTCGGTTCATGTCATGTTTAGTTCGACTACGGCTTTGGTTATTATTACCACTTGATAGGTTTCATTTGCTGTGGTACTTTAGGTTGTTGTGTGCCTTATGCTACGGAAGACTGTTCCAATTATGAACTTTGTTCAAGTAAGTAAACATTTTTTGCTTACTATCACATTCTCACACTCCTTCAAAATTTGCTTGTATGTTTCATTTATGTTGTTTGGTCATGCATTTAATAATCTGTAAAGCTCGATAAGTAGAGTAACTGAGACGTGTAAAATACACTGTCAGTTTGAACTTCATCTTGTGCCTCAATTGAACTTTGAACCGATGTATTTGACATGGATGTGCATGATGCACCTACATAATCTGTCTCCTGCAAGTTCTCTTAAGACTTAACACACTAAATTATGAGTGTTATTAACAATTCTGTGGACTATAGATCCTTTTCATCCAGTTGGTTGGTCTCTGAGTTTTGTACAGTAATGACACTACAAGTGTAATGATTTGCATGAATTGGGCTTCTTAGTGGTCTATAATCTCTGAATTACGAAGGACAGCGTGTTTTATTTGTTCATATGGATTTACTGAGACATTTTTAACAGGTACATCAAGATGTGTTTCGCCAACTGGTTGATTTGATAGGAATCACATCCATCATGGAGGTGCCTGAGATTTTTTTTCTGTTTTATTGCTGTAGTGGATTTTATATGGTTTGCCTTTTATTATCTTTTGGTTGAGCATTGACTTGACATGTTTATTTTCACAGGTTTTGGTTCGGTTAGTAGGCGGTGATGATAATGTATATCCCAATTTTTTGGATGTAATGCAATGGTTAGCTCATAGCAATTTGCTGGAAATGATTGCGGATAAATTGAGTCCATCAGTAAGAGAGCAATTTCTGTTTTATGTCGTATTCATGATGTAATACTGTTTTACTATTTTCATGGCATGCCATACCTTTTGTAGTGAGTGTCTCAATCTGTTTCTTTACATTGACCAGTGTCCTCCCGAAGTTCATGCTAATGCATCAGAAACATTATGTGCGATAACACGGAATGCCCCATCAGCTTTGGCTGCTAAACTCTCTAGTCCAAGGTTTGTGAGATTGAGTTCCTTTGTGTTCCCTCCCGATTCGCATCACTATTTCAGTTCTCTACTTCGTTTATCTTTTTGACTTGGCCTTTAATTTTTGGATATGTTCATATACAGCTTTGTTGCAAGGATATTTGGTCATGCATTGGAAGATTCACATTCAAAATCTGGCCTTGTAAACTCACTCTCAGTTTGTATCTCATTGTTGGATCCCAAAAGATCAGCAATTGTTTCTCCCTTGATGCATTCTTTCCGACATCAACATATGTATGAGCCTCCAATCCCTGTGAATTCAGAGACTATCAATGCAATGTTTCCTAAGCTTGGTGAGTGGGTTTCTTTTGCTGAAAGTTGTATGCAATAGTTTTTCTATGTTCCTAGGTGCATGGAACATATTGGCTTTCATTTTAGCCATGGTGTTCAAGACTGTTTGTTTGTGCAGGTGACTTACTCATGCTTTTGAATGTTTCCTCTGATGAGAAAATTTTGCCTACCACATATGGCGAATTGAGGCCGCCTCTCGGGAAGCATCGTCTAAAGGTTTATTTTATATTATCTCATAAGTGTTATGTGCTAACTAAAATGGAATATTCAACCCGACACCTGTTTGATTATTTTGGTGTTTGTAACGTATATCAAACTTTGTAGGCAGTAGGAGCAAGTGTCAAAATATGTTTGTGTTATTTCTGAATTTCTTTCCTTTTATTTCAGATTGTCGAGTTCATTGCTGTGCTGTTGAGAAATGGAAAAGAAGCTGCAGAGAAGGAATTGGTCAGCTCAGGAACCATTCAACGAGTTCTTTATCTTTTCTTTGAGTAAGCTCTTGCTTAAAACTTTCATCTTGAATATGGTTAGAAACTTATTGGCGTTTGAATATAGAACAAAGTGCTTGATACCTTCCTGAGGCAGGTGTTGGATTTTTTTGTCGACTCAAAGAGCTAAGATTGTCCGGTTGTTTCAAATTATGCAGGTACCCATACAACAATGCGTTACATCATCATGTGGAGAGTATAATATTATCTTGCCTTGAAAGCAAGAATGATGACATAGTTGGTCATCTTCTTCAAGAATGTGATTTGATTGGGAAATTTCTTCAAACTGACAAAAATCCAATTCTTTCTGGTGATAGTAATCAGGTAGAAAATAGTCGTACTATTTTTCCATTTTGCCAACAAATGTTATAAAGCTACATGATTTTTCACCGCTTAACCCTTCTCTCGTCAAATGACCAACTTTACTCGCTCTTTGGAAAATGTGCATCTCGGGTAGGAAACATTGGACATATTACACGCATTTCAAATAAAATTCTACAGTTGGGAAGCAACAACAGCCGCATTAAGGAATGTCTACAGGTGGGTAATTTGGATGCTTGTTAATGTTGTGTGAGTGCTTCTGTCAGGCTCTTTTAGGATATAGGTGTAGAAAAGAGAGTTTGAATACTCTTCTTGTTATATTTCGATACAAGAGAAGAAGTCTATTTATAGACTTTTACAGAGGAGTTTTACACAGAGTAGTTAACCTAATAGGATTGAACTTTTATCCTTTACAATGATAGAGTTAGATTATAACTAAACTACATAGTTATGATAGAGTTAGATTATAACTAAACTACATAGTTATGATAGAGTTAGATTACCTATCATACACGTATTAACTCACACTCCCCCTCAAAAACTTGGTGTGTATATGTTGTGTACACCCAGTTTGGATGAAAACTCATCAAAATTTGCCCTAGGAAGTGCTTTGGTGAAGATATCGTTTGAAGTTGATTCTTGGTTGGAATATAATGAAGCTTTATTACTCCATTATTGACCTTCTCATTGATAAAGTGCCTATCTATTTCAATATGTTTAGTCCGGTCATGTTTGCCACTGGATTCTTGGCAATGCTCATTCTTTAATTGACTATCACCAAAAACCTCAAATTCTAACTTTCCATCCAACTCTAACTCGGTGAGGAGTTTTTTAATCCACATTCCTCACATATTCCAAGAGCCATAGCTCAATTTTAAAGCGCCTGTCAGATTTGCTTCTAGATACAACAACCTCGCTTTTTACTTCTCCAAGTGACCAAATTTCCCCACACAAACGTACAATAGCCACTCACTGACCTTCTATCCATTAGTTCTCCCCCCGACTTGATGTGCTGTGTAGACTTTTATAGTTCCATCTGGATGTTTTAAAAAATAAGTCCAAGACACCACGTGTAAACTTTCTTTACCTCGAAATCCTATCGATTTAATAACCGCCATGTGCTCTTCTCGAGGACTACTCATGTGTTGACTCACTATACTCACCGAGTATGCAATGTCGTCCGTGAGTGAGAGGTAGATTAGTTTTCCCACCAGACTTTTGGTAGGACTCTTTATTCACCGATTCCCCATTCCATCTTTACCCTTTTCAAACCTGGTTCCATTGGAGATTCTAAACTCTACACCCGAGCATTCCAACTTTAACTAAGTAGATCTAGAATGTATTTCCTTTGGTTGATAACTAACCCATCTTTTGATCTTGCAACTTCCATTCCCAAGAAGTACCTAAGGTTTCCTAAGTCCTTAGTTTCAACTCCTTTGCTAGAACAGTTTTTCAACTTCTCTATCTCTTCTATGTCATCACCAAGAATAATGATATCATCAACATAGACAATTAGGAGAGTTATCTTACCATCCGTGTAGCTTTTCTAAATAATGTATGGTCTGCTTGACTTTGCTTGAAATCATTCTCAACCATAGCTCTAGCAAACCTGTCAAACCATGCTCTAGGGGATTGCTTCAAGTCGTACAATGATCTATTCAGTTTGCACACTCGTCTTTGTTGTGGTCTTCTTCTCTAAACCAGTGGAACCCGCATGTACACTTCCTCCTCAAGTCTACCATTTAGAAATGCGTTTTTGATGTCCAACCGATGCAGCTTCCAATCCTTGTTAATCGCCATCAAAGCAATATCCTCGATGGTGTTTAACTTTGCTACAGTGCAAAAGTTTCTTGATAGTCTACACCATATGATTGAGTAAACCCTTTAGCCACCAACCTTGCCTTGTATCTCTCAACACTCCCATCCAATGGTACTTGACCAGAAAGACCCATTTACACCCCACACCCTTTTTCCTTCCGCAGATCTGTCATGCTCCGTATTGTTCTTTTGTAATGCCTCAATTTCCTCTTCAACGCTTTCCTCCATTCTCGATTGTTAAAGGCCTCTTCCACTTGCCTTGGAATTCTTATGTCACAATGTTAGTGTAAAAAGCTTTGAATCCGTGCATTAATTTCCCATAGGCAATAAACTCATTAATAGGATGAGCAAGACATTTCCTTACCCCCTTTCTAATAGCAATAGGAAACTCATCTAAGTTAATGAGTAGAATCTTGTGGAATAACATTACCTCCTGTCTCCAAAGCATCAAGACTCAAAGCTAGTTCTTGGCAAGTGTTAGGTGACTAACCGCCTCGGTCAAGTTTCTTTTTCTTCTTGTATAGACACCGAGTTGTCTTTCCGTGGTTGTGGAGAGTTAGGTGATGATGTATGTGGTATAGTTTTAGACTGTGGAGAAGGTGTGTCTACAGATTAAGATTAGTACTCACAATTTCATCAGTAGGCTCGGAAGAAGTATTTTGTAGAGCAAAGGTACTTACATCAAGAATAGGCAAGGAAATAATAGGTCAGGGATCATGCAAGGGATGAGATTCCTTGTATCTCTCCCCCGAATTTCGGTTCTCTGCAAAAGTAAGGTTTATTTTCAAAGAAAGTAACATCAAAAGAGATATAGGTTTTCTTGGTAATGGGGCAAGAACACTTGTAACCCTTCCGACTCGATGAATACCCTATAAACACACAACGTAGAGCCCTAGGATCAAGTTTACTCCTATTATTGCGATGCACGTGAACAAAAGATGTGCATCCAAAAACTCAAGAGGAAGAACAGAGGATAATGGTTTGAAATGTGGAAATTTTTGGAAAAGAGTTTCAGGGGTACTTTGAATCCTAGTGTCTTGCTTGGCATCCTATTGATTAGGTAGGTGGCGATGAAGAGCTTCCCCATAGATAATTAGGTGCATTGGCAAAAAATAATAGGGACCTAGTCACCTCTAGTAAATGTCTATTTTTCCGTTCGGCCACTCCATTTTGTTGAGGGGTGTTGACACAAGAAGAAAGATGAAAGATGCCTTTTTCTTTGAAAAAATACCCAAGAGATTTGCTAAGATATTCACTCCCATTATCACTCCTCACTATTTTAATTTGTTTCTCGAATTGAGTTTTGACCATGTGATAAAAACTTTTAAAAATTCTCTCAACTTGATTTTTTCTTTCATAAAAAAGGTCCAAGTTGTTCTAGAAAAATCATCAATAAACGACACAAACCATCTAGAACCAGAGATGTTTTTTACTTTAGAAGGGCCCCAAATGTCACTGTGTATGATAGAAAATGGTGAAGTAGGTTTATAGTGAGAAGGAACATATGGTTTTCTCGTATGTTTAGCCATTTGACATACTTCACAAGTAAAAGAAGAGGGATTTTTATTAATGAAGAAATTAGGAAACAACTTTGCAAGGTAGTAGAAACTTGGATGTCCTAATCAAGATGCAAAAGCATAATATCATTCAAGGGAAATCTGCTAGAAAAAACTGATGTTCTAAAGCAATTGGAAATAGAAGGATTCGGATAGGGTAGGCCATCAAGGATATATAAGCCGTTACACACCTTAGCACCGCCAATCACCGTCTTCGAGCCCTCGTGTTCAAAAAACACAACCAAAGAACCCCAAAGTTAACCTCACATTTAATATCCTCAACCAATTTGCTAATGTATAATAAATTGCATGTGAGTTTGGGAACATAAAGAACATCGACAATATGATCTTGCTACTCAATCGAATGTAACCACTCCCTTTTTACTGTTGTAAGGGAACCATCGGCTATCTTTATGGAGGAAGGAGACTTGAGGTTACTATAATTGTTGAAGAGTGTAGGATTTCTGTCATATGATCGGAGGCACCGAATCGACTATCCAATTAAATGCACTAGTTGTTGCTAAAGCAAGAAATACTACCTTCATGGTCATTAAGGCATTAGGAACAGGTTTAGATGATAGGTGAGTAAAAATCTGTTGGAGTTCCTCGATCCGTTGTCTACTAAAGTCAGCTGGAGGAATTTTCGAAGATGCAAGATGGGCTTCTTTCTCGAATTTGATTTAGGAGGCTTCCATCTGTGGTTTTCCATGCACCTCCAACATTGGTCCATCACATGCCCAAATTTTTTGCAAAGGGTCACACCAAGGTCTCCCCTCCTTTGTTTACTCCCGAGTTGGCGTTTGTAAGAAGAGCGAAGCTTCGCTTGCCGGATCACGCACCATCGTGAAAGTCCGCTTTCCCTTCGATTTCAAAAAGGCTTCTCGAACCAAAGGTAGTGGTTTAGTGGCTAAGATCCCGCTCTTGGCTCCATCAAATTCTCCATTCACCCCGAGAGAAACTGAACACCCTCCTCTCGATTTTTGAGCTTATTGTAGAAGCTAATGTCATCGACACTTCCATTCATTAGCTTCATACAGATCTATTTGCTGCCAAAGATTTGGTTAGGACTCCAAAATATTGTGCCACTGTTACCTCCCCTTGTCCGAGATCTTTGATCTTATTCTCAACTCCAAAGAGTTCTCGTGTGTTGTCAACGCTGAATAAGTATCTCTGGCAAAGATTCCAAATTTCTCACTGCAGCTTTGATGAAGCATGAAATTTTCTCCAATTTCAGTACCAAGGAATTAATTAACCACGACATTATCATGGTGTTTTCACTCAACCAATTAGAGTAGGTCAATCGACTCATCCGAACAGGAGTTGAGTCCGAGAGATAGGAAGCTTTCCTTCTTCCCCGTAATGTACAAACAAGACCGATTGAGACCAAGGAAGGTAGTTGTTTCCATTTAGTTTATAGGATGTAATGGGAGAAAGAGAAGCATCCGAGAGTTGGAAATCAGATGAACGAGGGTTGTTTTGAGAGCTAATTTCTGATGTAGCAGGATCAGAATTAGTCATGGAGAGATGTAGATCTGATCGAAAAAAAAGGAAAGAAAAAAAAAAGGTTTTGAGGGGATAGTATCGACCTAACTTGATACCATGTAGAAAAGAGAGTTTGAATACTCTTCTTGTTATATTTCGATACAAGAGAAGAAGTCTATTTATAGACTTTTACAGAGGAGTTTTACACAAAGTAGTTAACCTAATAGGATTGAACTTTTATCCTTTACAATGATAGAGTTAGATTATAACTAAACTACATAGTTATGATAGAGTTAGATTATAACTAAACTACATAGTTATGATAGAGTTAGATTACCTATCATACACGTATTAACTCACAATAGGTTCATTTTTAATTTAAGCTAACACCTTTTGTTATAATCAAAGTTAGAGTACGAATCTTCCTATGTGGTATGGTAAATCTGAATTAAGCTCAATTATTGTGTTATTTGGCACATTGGTCTTATCTTTCATTGGCTAGGATTGCAAGGTTGAATTATTTGACTAAATCATTTGTGATTTGCTGACACATCTTTGTAAATTTCTTTATAGGAAAATAGCGATTGGAATGAGTGGCAAGCTAATGTTTTGCAAGAACGTAATGCAGATGAAAATGTTTATCTATGGGCTTGTGGGTATGCACTTGCTTCATTTCTGATAGGCATTTCAGTCTGATTAGTTGGATTTTTTAAGTTTAGGTTGATTATTTCTAGATTCGATGCTTGGTATGGCATTTGTGAGAGTTCTTGCACTCACGGGCTCTCTCTATGGTCTTGTGACAGACTTTCATCTTATAAATGAGATGTGAAATGTGTCTTCTAGTTCTCTTGCTTATTTATGGCTTTCTTGTGTCATATTCTGCCTAATAATTTGAAGATTCTAATGGTATTTCCAATTTTTGAATCCATGTATTGTTGTTAGCACATTTTTGCCGGTTGCTGCAATGGAAAAGTTGTGAGATCTAGCAGAAAAATCATTTAAAGAGTTGTGTATTTTTCTTTTTAATCTCCAGCCGCCCAACAACATTCCAAGACAGAACAAGGGATAGCGACGAGGATGATCTTCATGGCAGAGATTACGATGTTGCAGCTTTAGCGAACAACCTAAGCCAGGCTATCAGTTACAAAATATATGGGAATGGTGATAATGAAGAAGTGTGTAGTTTGCTTCTCATGACAATTTCCTAAATTCTACGTTTACCTATGCTTATTGCTTTTGTTTATTTGCTTTCAGGACAGTGGTGCCTTTGATCGAGATGATGAGGTAAGTGACTCTAATTTCTTTTTATTCATTTAGAAATCTCTCTGTGGTTGTATAAAAGGCCAACGTGATTTTTTTTGAGTGGCTTCTATTGTCTATTAAAAAAATATCAATGGTAAACATGACCTAAGGCTATTTGTTAAGACCAGCATGAGTTTTGGAGAAGGAAAAGAAGGTAGCATTAGTGTCAAACTTGATGGAAAATGTTTGTTTCCAATTTGCAGGATGTGTACTTTGATGATGAATCTGCTGAGGTTGTCATATCATCCCTGAGGCTCGGTGATGACCAAGGAAGGTGAGTTTTCCTGTCCTTACTCAGTACTGTAGTACTTTAGTCGATGAATGTTGTTCAAGTAGCCTTAGCTTCATCATTATCGTGCAGTTCAATTCTTTTGTTGAAGTAGCTATATTAATGGAGATTACAACCCATGATTTTCTAATGCAGTCTGTTCACAAATTCCAACTGGTTTGCGTTCCAAGATGACACAATTGGTATGGCTACTTCCCCCACAGAGGTAATGGATGAGATTAACTTGAATGGCACCGCAAATGGTGGTAACAGCAGTAGTGATGATGAGGTCGTAGTTGGCGAGGAGGATGAGTTTAATGAAAGCAAACAGTCACTGAACGGCACATCTACCTCCAATACAATGAATGGATTTAACAATTCCATGAGCGATGGATACTTGAATCCCCAGTGGGAGAAAACAAATGCTTCTAGCGAAGCAGGGTTCTTCAGGTTTGATACAACTGAAAACGAGGACTTGTTTGGAGATAGGCCTTTACCTGAGTGGGTGGAGTGGGGAGAACCTTCAGATTTCCAATTTGGTGGTTCAAGCAAGAACCCGTTTCTTTATGATGACTGCTCAGATGTCAATCTACTCAGAAATACGGAGACAGTGGTTCCCTCAAATGGGGAACCCATGCTCGCAAATGGTTCCTCAGACTCTGTGGATACAAGTGACGGATCGGCAAGCAGTGATTTAAGTCAGAAATCTCCACCGCCGGTGCCCTCTTTATTTGAAGAGGATGTTGAGTTTGTGGGTGTGGAATTAGAAGGCACGGAGAAGGCAATGGAACAAGCCTTGAAAGAAGGAATTGTTGGGGAAGCAGGACCATTGAAGAGGAACATCATTCCTAAGGTACCCGAAAAGGAGAATTCTGACAAAGTTGGTGTTGGGATAAAGGAGTTAAATGATGCAAACTATTGGAGGGTTGATCAAGAAGTTGCTGTTTCGGAGTAATGCTGGTCAAGCATTTGTAGCTGAACATGGAAGTTGGATCTGAGATCGACATTGCAGTGTATTTACAGTTGCCTACAAGTTTTTTGGCAGCAAAGTTCATATGTACAGTATAATTTTGTCTCCAGTTGGTTGTGAAACAGTAGGCTGTGCTATTTGGTTAATTATGTTCATTAGTTTACTATTCAAGGTTTTGTTACTTCCTGTGACTGATCAATGATAATCTCAAATCAATATTTTAATGGCTGTAATACTCATTTGGTGTTTTTCTCTTCAAATTTCCCCGTTTCCCCCACATTTTACCTCTTTTCTGTTGTGGGTTTATTTATTTGGTTTTGACATTTAGAAGGCTAAGATCGTTGCTTTCCTCATTTCTTGAGGTCGTTCTACACCCATTACCAAAGGCTTAGAACTTGAAAAACGTTGTAATCAAAGGAGTGAGGATGTATCGTAATACAGATTTACATTGATTGCAAATATCATAAAAAATGCACCATTAATAAAATTTAAAATAAATATTTGATGACTGAACCTAGATCTGAAAAACTTGATTTGAACTCAATTATTCGAATTGATTTAATTGACCCGAGACTATATGAACACAAATATGATGGTCTAAACTTGATCTAAAACCCAAAACAATCGCTCGAATTTTAGTTGGAATAGTATGGACTCATCCAATTTGACCCAAATTAAAAACAATCCGAACTGTATAAACCCTAGATTTAATTTACCTAATTCCGGTTTTAACCAAACATCGACCCTAAACCTCATAATTGTGTCGAAATGAGTGAATAGTTTATTTTATTATCATTTATTTTTTAACAAAAATGATAAATAATACCTCCTATTGTATTATACTAATAGTTAACCACCACTTACGGTAATATTTATGGTTCAATATCATATTTCTTTTTTTAAAAGACTATCTCCACATATAATCCGACAATTTCTAATTTTTTTAAGAAAAGTCTTTGATATGAAGCATTATAAAATAAAAGTGTTATTGTTGAATTAACCGAACAATCGAAATAGGCCAAGGAGGTGAACTGACAATTTAAAAAAAATTAGTGGAAGCTAATTGTAAAAGGATAAAAATTTGCAAGAAGATTTAAAGTGGTTCAACATCTTCAATAGAGTCTACATCCACTACCTTAGCTGCCACACTAAGGATTTCACAAATTCACTCGTTAATCTTTCCTTTTAAGAGAAACCTTACACAATTCTCGTTGAATTTATACCCAAAGTCTAATAAACTCTTTTCTCATAAATAAATATAAAAAAGTAAATTATGAAAACCCTCAAAAAGAAAATGTTTAAAGAAATTTAAACTTAAAGATTACAAAGAAAGCTCTCAAGTGTTTACAAGAAATTTTACAATAAAATTCAAGTAGACTTTGGATTTGAATTGAATGCTTTGGAGTGATTATTTTATTGTTCAAGAAGTTTTGGGGATTAGTTTTTATACACTTCTCATTAATTTCTAACCATTTGAGTTGTTGGAAAATTAAATTAGCCGTCGAGAGATGTTTTTCCTGCATTAAATGTTGTTGGATAATTGTTGATATCGGTACGCGAAGTCTCATATCAGTACATGCTCAAAATAAATTTGACCATCAACTAATACAGGCGTATCGATACTCGACCTCGAGTATCGGTACGAAATAAGAGATACGAATGGAGCGTATTAGTATAAAAATCGCTCACTGAAATTTTTGACAAAGTATTTGAATCAGTACGTAAAGTACCATATCAATACTCACAATGTGATTTTAAAAGATGGCTTCAGGGAGGATTGGTACGCTAAATATCGTACTGGCGTTGCCTGGCCATTTAAAATAATATTTTTAAAATCTCGTACCGATAAGCAAAGGACTGTACCGATATTTTTTGGTCATTTTGAGTACCTTTAAAACAAGCCAATTTTTTAAACATTTTTTTGGTTTATAAATATTTTTGGTTTTTGAAAACAAGCCAATTTTTACTAAGAGCTTCGTCAACTTAAAAGTGTGAGTAATTTCAATATACCTTAAAAATTTATTTAAAAAGATTTATCAACTTAAAATATTTGTTATATCAAAATTAAAACTATTGGTTTATCAATCTTTCTCATTTTGATATAACAAAATCAAATAAATTTTTAAGTCTCTCCCTTACTTTTTGAATAAAAGCCTAAAGAGTTTGAAAAAATTTACAACCACTTCTCCCTTTTTTATTAGATCAAAATCAATAATTGTAAAAGAAATAAAAAGAAGATATAAAGCTCCAAAAACATAACATAATCATTCATAATATCCAAATAACATCCGAAGAAATAAAGCATAAATCCAAGTCATAGAAAATAACCTAAAACATCCAACATATGTGCAATAACATAATCCGAAAATAGAAATAAGCAATAAGTCTAAAAAAATACTAGCAATATGTCCAAATGTACGATATGCATGAATAAGCAAAGATAAGCTAGACGGTCGAAGAAGTGTACTCATCATCATCTAGTGCTGTAAACGAACCGAACATTCAGCAAACCGTTCGGCAGAAAATTCGTTTATTTAACGAACGAACATGAACAAGATTGTTTGTTCATTTAATTAAATGAACGAACACGAACAAAGGACTCATTCGTTTATTTTGTTTGTGAATGTTCGGTAATCCGTTCGTTTATGTTCGTTCATTTACGTTCGTTTAAATTTATTCACATATGTCTAGGGGTGAGCATTAGATCGAGTCGAGTCAAAAAATTTTGAGTTATTCGAGTTGGCAAGTCCTATTTTATGACTCATTAAAAATTTCCTTCTTATCAGCTAGGGGTGTTCATTGTTCGGTTAAACCGAACTAACCGACTGAACCAAAACAAAATTGATTAATCTGTTAGATAATTTTAGGTTACAACTAATGATTAAGAGTCTTTTCAAATTTTAATTATCGATTAATTCTATTTAAAATCAGTTAATTAATTGAATTAATCGATTTAACCCAAAATATTAAATATTTAACATATTATATATGTTATTTATGTTCGTTTGTGTTTGTTTATGTTCTTTACGTTCATTTGTGTTTGTTTATGTTCTTTTACGTTCATTTGAGTTCTTTTATCATTTAAACGAACGAACATGAACGAACATGAGCAAGCTATATTCCTTAACGAACAAACACGAACAAGAAATTTTGTGTTCATTTATGTTTGTGTTTGTTCATTTGTTCTGTTAAAGTTAAATGAACGAACATGAACGCATCCTCGTTCGTGTTCGTTCAGTTCGTTTACAGGCCTATCATCATCAACACCATCGTCATCACCATCACCATCACTTAGTGTAAGAGTCTTCCACTTATGGTGGAATCCAGCAAGAGATTTCTCAATGCCAGAGATATGAGTCTCGAACAATGTCTCCATGGAAGTGATCCTAGCATCGAACTTTGTCTCAAGAGTAGCAAAATTCCCATTAAGATAAGTGATCAAGGCATCATGGGTATCAAGGATAAAGATAAGATGAGATAAATCTTAGCCAAATCTCATTCAAATTCTATCTTATCTTATCTTGTATTTAATATTTGATTTCCCTTATCCTTGTATATTTATTTGTAAGCCTATATATATAACCCAATTGTAAACATTATGTATTATTAAATATACAAATCCTTTACATGTTATCAGAGCCAAGTAGAATTTCTCTATTCATTTTCCCTCTTTCTTTCTTTCTTCTTTAAACCGAATCTCCTCTCATGGCTCTGTCTTCTACTTCCCAATCAAACTTATGTCTGCCAATTTTCCTGTTTTGTGTTGCCAAGTGGAGGCTACTCTTATTGGTTTTGGGTTACTCGGTTATATTGATGGTTCACAGCCTTTCCCATCTCAGTTTACCGATGTTGTGGCAACAATTGCTAATCCTGAATATCTGCAATGGTATCGTCAGGATCAAATTCTTATTAGTGCTCTTCCTAGTAGTTGCGATGATCAAGTTCAACCACTTATTTCATCCGCTGTCACCGCCAAAATTGCATGAGATACTCTAGTTGCAAGTTATGTCTGAGCATCTCTTGGTTGCATCCTTCCTCTCAAGTCCAAATTGGCTCGTAATCCACGTAGCTCCAGGTCTATCTCTGACTACATGAAAGACATGTAGGATATTACCTCTGATCTTGCCTGGGTAAACTGTCCTGTCTCCGATACAAATCTCTTAATTTCTATTGTCAATCAATTAGGTGATGATTATTGTCCAATAGTTGCTGCTCTTCGTGTACGTAACACATCGACAACCATGCTTGAGTTGTCTGAGATCTTAATTGATCATGAGAGACTCCTTCAAGAATCTAAACAAACTACACCTCTTGCCACGAAATATTCTGCGTAGCAGGCTAATTCAAATTATGGTTATTCCACCAACCGTTCTTGAGGGAAGGGTGGTTACTCTGGTCATTCGTTTTCTGGTGGCGGTCGTAGTCATGTTCCTCAATCTAGTCATTCTAGATGACAAGATGTTGTGTGCAAGTTCTGTAATTTGCCAGGGTATATTGTTCAGGATTGTCGTAAGCTTGTTCAGTTTCTACACTACAACAACTTTTATCAGCAGCCACCGTCTAATTCACCGGTTGTCAACACTACTACTAATCTTTCATTATCAGATCTTGCTCCTTGGATGTTTGATAGTGGTGCCTCGCATCACACCACAATGACCACTACGTCTCTTCAGAATATCTCCTCTTATGATGGTCCTGATGTAGTTCATCTAGGTAATGGTAACTCTCTACCTATATCTCATATTGGCCGATGCACTGTTCCCACGGCTACCAAGCCTCTTTCTTTCATAGATATCTTATGTGTTCCTCAGTTACATACAAATTTAGTGTCGGTTTCTAAATTATGTCAGGCTAATCATGTGTTTGCTAAATTCTTTGACTTTTATTTTCTTGTAACACCCCAATTTTGGGCTTAGGAGTTTCTAGGTTGATTAGATGGTCTGGTGGATCGAGATTAGAGATTCGAGTCAGATTTGGGATAAAAAGTTAGAATAAATATTTTTGTGTGAGAAAATATATTTGAAAAATATCCTAAAATCACTATTTAATATATAGATATTTTTGGTAAAATCAATTTTGGAAAATGGAATTTAGAAATTGGACATTTTAACTAGTGACCAAAATGTAAAGAATGAAAACTATTATTAGTAACTATTTTGAAAAAGGGTCAAATCTTAGAATCTTTAAGGAGCTAATTTACCTAATGTTTTTAATCTGATTTTTCTCTCAATTTGGATTATTCTAAATGAGTTTTAATTAAAGAATTAAAAGCAGATTTAATTAAAAAGGTAGTTATTCTCTTAAAACTTCTTTTGACATAACTTATCTCTTAAAAGTTTTCTCTCAAAGACTCTTCAACCAAACACTTTTCTTGCATCAAAGATTTGAGGTAATGCTCTTGGTTTCATAAACTCTTGATTTCTAATGGATTCTTCAATCTTGTTTTACAAAATCTCATTGTCTTCATTTTTTAAGAGTAAACATCCAATTGAGAGGAAATTCACTCATTATAGGTAAGGTTCATTCTCATCCTCTAATGAATGGTTCTTTATTGAAATTCCCAAGTATTTGATCACTGTTTATTGTTTTCTAATGAGTTTTAATGATTTAATTATGGAAATTGGTTAAATCAAGGTTTAATTGATGAGATTAAGTGATTTTCGTTTTGGATCTGTTTTGCCGAGCTTATGTTTGGTTCTAATCATAATTTTGATGATTCAAAAATGTTAATAAGTTGGTTTTAACATTGGAATCCCGAAACTAAGTGAATCTCTAATTTCTTAGGTTGCTAGTGTTGTGTTTTTGGCAAGTTATAGGTGGTTTATGAATGCTGAAGGTATAAGGATGAGGTTAGGTTGTTTTTCGATGTTAATTGAAGATAATTGATGGATTAAACCTTTTAGGTTTTGGCTAGGTTGAGTTTGGAAGATGTTTGATGTTGTTTTCGGTTATTGTGGATGGGTTTTGGTTAGAGTTGTTGTGGTTTAATGTTGCTGAGTCTTTAAATGCATTTAGATGCATTGAATCCCCTATTTTTGTGTGGTTAAATTAGAGGTGATTGATCCTCAAGCTTGTGGCACCATTTTAGAAGATTTGGAGGAGTAGTTTGCATCGACGGACGAAGCTTTGCGTAGTCGGTGAGTGAGAATGTGGATTTCAGCTTTGAAATGGTTTAAAGGTTATTTTGGGAGTTTAAAGTGAGCTTGAAATGCTGGTTTAAACTTAGAAGTAAGTATGATGAGATTTCTCCCTCGGTCGTGCTTTGGATAAATTGATTTTATGCATTTGTTTTTGAATTACATGGTACCTACTATTTAAGCATGTTTTAAGTATGGTTTATACTAATTTTGATCATATATTGATGATGAATACATTTGGAAAATGATTCATGTAAGTATGAGAAATACTTGTTAATGCATTGAAAATGGTTTTGAATGTTGCTTATAAAAACAGTGAGGTACATGGTCAATAATGAATTATATTGACAAGTGATGTGATTTAAAATGTTATCGGATATAGTTGGCCGACCATAGGATTTATAGTGCACTATAAATAAGTCGTCTAAACCTTTGAAATGGTTTAAAGGCTATTTTGAGAGTTTAAATTGAGCTTGAAATGCTGGTTTAAACTCGAAAGTAAGTATGATGAGATTTCTTCCTCGG
The DNA here is from genome assembly GCA_019671005.1 of Hibiscus mutabilis. NCBI lineage: Eukaryota > Viridiplantae > Streptophyta > Magnoliopsida > Malvales > Malvaceae > Hibiscus > Hibiscus mutabilis. The sequence goes on along the minus strand of CM033745.1, from coordinate 27,845,772 downwards.
TCGTGCTTTGGCAAGATTGATTTTATGCACTTGTTTTTGAATTGCATGGTACCTACTTCTTAATGCATGGTTTAATTCTTTGAAAATGGTTTTGAATGTTGCTTATAAAAACGGTGAGGTACATGGTCAATAATGAATTATATTGGCAAGTGATGTGATTTAAAATGTTATCAGATATAGTTGGCTGACCATAGGATTGATAGTGCACTATAAATAAGCTGCATCAGGTGTTGAGGGGTTTATGTGTATCGAATACTCCACCACAAGTACCCTAACGGTTGAGGGGTTTTATGGTACTGAAAACTCCCATTAGTGGATTATACATCTAACCGATGATTAGGTTGTGATGGTACCCGGTTGTGATTGTACCTTAGTTCCGGTTGAGATTGTATGAAGTGTTGAGAGGATACTTGTTGAATCCGTGAATCCGATGTAATATTTTGTAAAGTGGAACTTGGTTTATGATCACTTGAAAGCCAATATAATTGATAATGTATCATGTTGATGGATTATGTTGTATAATGTTGGTTTATAAATGTTTACTCTTTAAGCCTTGCTTATGGGATATTATGCATGAGAAAGCTTAAATTGAGGGTTAGCAAATGGGATTTTGCTGTTGATCCATGATACATGTTGGATATGGTTTATATGCATGTTTTGGAAATGTTAAGTGCATGGTTTGAAAGGCATGATGATGTTTTAAAATATATTTAAAATGGGATTTGAAAGGCATGATTTAATTGCTTTGATGTGTTGTTTCTTGAGCACTCCTCACTAAGCCTAGTGTGCTTACGCTCTCTTTGTCCAGCAATGCAGATAATTAAAGGTTGGAGGCAGCGAGCAAGTGAGGGAAAATCCAAGGACTTGAACTACTCAAAAGTATGTTTTTTGAACTAGACTAGTAGTAATAAAGGCAATGGGGGTTCATTATTGTTTGTGAGTGTTATTTGTTAAACTCCCATTATATTCAGGTTTATATTGTTGTTGTGCAGTTGATAAGGCTTTATATGTTTGGTTTTGAAGTGGGTTTTCATTTCGTGCTTTGGTTGGTTTGGTTTTAGGTAGCATGCCTCTAGTCTTACGTTTGAAGCATGTTGCTATGATTTGATCATGTTTCTTTGTTGTTTTGGCCTAGTTAGATGTTTAGTTTAGTGGTATATGTGTTTGAGGCTTGTTTAAGCATGTTTGAATCCATGATTGTATGGAAAACCAACAAATTTGGTCATTACAGGCCTGAGCGTATCAGTACGCGAGGCTTCGTACCGATACGGGTAAGCTTAATTTGAGGTTGCTTTTCGATACGCGAGCACCTGCTTCGGTATGGGCATGTGTATTTGACAAGGTGTAATGATACGCAGGGAGTTGTATCGGTACAGTTTTGAGCTACTGGAATCTAGGATTTTGAAATGGTAAAGGTGTACCGATACACTTGCTCGTGTACCGATACGGACTGCGATTATATCCGTTAATGTGATATTTGAGAGTTTTTGTTTCTTATATTCTGGTCCCTGACATTTGTGAATGCAATTGTGTGAGTTTGGAGTATCATAGTGAGCCGAAATTTGATATACAAGCATGAAACCTGATTAATTGAGAACCGGTAACCTTTAATCTAAGTAAGTCCCAGTAACTTTCTAAATTTGCAATTTGGTCCCTAAGTTGCAAATGTGCGCAATTGGATGTCAATTTGATGTCCGGTTCAAATGAGATTTCACCCGCTCCAGCATGTACATCATAGGGTATAATGTTGCATCTAGACAAGATAAAAAGAAAAAAATGGACCTAAGTTCAGTTAATTATTTCGGTTTTGTTTCGGCAAACCCAATGTAGCTCACTCGGTTCGGTCTAGAGTCTAGGCCAGGTCGAGGGGTTACATCTCTTGTTAAGGATCAACCCACGAGAACTCCTCTTCTTCGAGGCAATAGAATTGGTGGTGTCTACTATACTCCACGATCCTTTTATCCCCAAGTCAACTCAATCAATTGCTTGTCCGTGCATCATCTGCATCACAAGTTTGGTCATCCATCCGATAAAGTCTTAGCCTCTATATTACGCACTTGTAATATCTTATGACCCAACTAGTCTGCAAACTATCATTGTACTTCCTGTCTTATTAAGAAGTGTAATATCCTAAACAATAGCCTAGGAGCATATACCAAGTGATCATTAGTTATCTTGCTATAAAATTATTTTATTTATTTACCTATTAAATTAGCTAAGTGAACATAGGACCAAATTGAAACAAAGAAAAAATGAATAGCTATTTAGCAAAGGGACTAAACCGAATTCTAGGTGAAACTAAGGGATTGCATGCTAAATGAAACATGCAAGGGGGACTTGTACACATGTCAAAAATGGGTAAAGGCATGTGTGGAGGGTCTTGGCCTTGGGGGATGATAATCTAAACACTATCATCTTCTTCCCCAATTGACCGAAACAACAAATGTTGAGATAGAGTGGAGATATTTTCCATGGAAATTAAGGATTGAAGCTTTATTGTAGTTTTCTTGGAGTCATTGTTTGAATAACTTGAGGAAGAGGGTAAGAATTCTCTTCCATTCTTTTGATCTAAGATCTAATTTGTTAATTTGATTATAATGTCTTTATGTGTTATGTAGCTATTAGATTTATTGGAAAATCGAACTCATGATAGGAATTCTCTAGATTATTTCGAATGGTATACATGTCAAATTGCTATGTTTTTGTGAATTTGTAATGTAGCTTAAGATGCTAAGTTGCTTAATATTGAGTCTTAAAGTTGTTGAGATAGATTGAGTTATTCAATAGATAATTTTTGGATTGTGTAGTTGTGTTTGAGTTGAATGTAGTCACATTGATTGCTAAGTATCTAATTAGGGGTTGTTGTGATGAAATTAATGAATTAGGGACTGATTTGATCATATGAAGATTGTTTTAAAACTGCTATGGATTGATAAAACAGGGGAGGGAGTGTTTTGTAAGTATAAGGGGCTGTTAAGAATACAAAGTGGAATGTTTCGATGTATATATATGTATACATGTATAATTGGATTGTTTTGAGTATATAAAAATACAAAGTAGACTGTTTTGATGTATATATATGTATACATGTATAACTGGACTATTTTGAGTATATATAAATACAAAGTGGATTGTTTTGATGTATATATATGTATACATGTATAATTGGACTGTTTTGAGTATATAAAAATACAAAGTGAAATGTTTTGATGTATATATGTATACATGTATAATTGGACTGTTTTGGTGTACATAAATGTATATAAGTATTGTAACACCCCTTTCCCGGTCTGGTAGAGATCTGGTCGGATAATGTTATCAGAAGACTAATCTGAGATCGAAAAAGGCTTCAGAGTTTAAAATCTAATCTAAGTATCATATTGATTATTCTTAAGACTTATCCACTTGTTGTTTACTAAACTTAATCGGAGTTGGGGTCAATTTTAAATTTTCTTAATCTTAGGGACTAAATTGTATATTTTACAAATTAAGGGTCCTTAGCCGAAATTCAGGTGATCACACTAAAATTAAACTTACAAATTATTAGCCTATGAAATTTCATCTCTAACGGAGGTCATTTACCTATCTGATTAGACGATACAATATTTAGTGACCATTTTGTAAACTATTCAAAACTATTTTGCTATTCGGATTAACCTATCGGGCGATTTCCAAACCTTACCAAATTTTTACTAGTACACTTAGAAATTATGTTCCTATTAGTACGTCACATTTTAGGGTGTTCGAAATCCATTTACCAAGTTTTCACCTTAGGCTCATTTTATGCACTTTTAACCTATTCAGATTTAGTCATTATAAGCATACAACAAAACCACATTACCAAGTCATCGTATAATTCTAGAAAGGCTTATAAAAACAAGTTGGTCCATATGCCACTTCACTAGGAGTTTATAGCAAAAGATAACATACATATATGGCAGGGACATGACTTGCAACTGCAACAACAGGATCAAGGCTCGGAAGCCCTCAAGGTCCTGAAAATGCATGAGACACACATGTTAGTCTTACATAGCCTAGTGAGGTAGTTATAATAATTACACTGGATGATCAATATTATGAAATGCATGATAATCAAATATACAAGTAGTCATATTACACTATACACAATTCATGCTTATTACACTTATTATCATGCTTTCATATTCACATATTACATGTCACATAGTCATATCATAATCATAAGGTCATAGCATAATTCATAGGACATATCACATTAGGTACCATTGGATACACGGATTCCTCTGTACACCAACACATATAACGGAGAGTGGGCCATAGCCCTTGAGCCGTAGCTTCGGAGTTATATCCCTTACACAGTCGACCTTATTTCCCCCATATATAGGCTGTAGCCCTAGACCGTAGTCCTCCCTTACTTAACTGAGCTCAATAATCCTATGGCATGCCAATTGTATCCAATGTCCATAATTACACAAATTCACATAGTCTATATTTTTCAAGTCATATCATATCAAATACCAAAATGAGCCTTAGCTCCATATCATGTAACATTTCATATCATTTTCATATATCACATACGTGTAGCATATCATAGTCATGTTTGCACATATCAAAGCAATGTAAGGCACTTACCAGATTTGCCAATCAAATTTGACATAGTCGCTCTACGTGAGCCCTTAAACAAATACAAAAATAACCACAAAATAATGCAACAGGATAGCATCGAGCCTATCCCTTGACACAACTACACTCACCTCGACAACCTGATGCTTTTAAGACTCTCGGATAACAATGCCTTTATTCGTGGCTTTCAAAAGAGATGACGGTTGTTTTGTATCAACCCCTAGTATTCGAACTAAGAAGATTGTTGGTGTCTTAAAAATTGTTAACATGGCCAAACCTTGTAACTCATGTCTCTAACTGAACCTGACTCTCATCTTTGATATTAACATGGTATAAAATGAACAAATGAAAGCTAGGAATTAAGGATAGGTCATAAAAGGGCTAATAATGGTTACATGCAATTAGAAGATAAAGGATTTAAAATTTGCTATTGTAATGAAAGGTCTTAAATCGATTCTTGAATAACAAAGTTAAGTGCTTAAAACTTTATATGACAACTTGAGTTTAAGGCTTCAAATTGTAGCTAACAGTTGAGAAAATTATAGTATAATCTTGACTATGAATTACTTTCAAGATTCAAATTAAGGGCTTACTTGTATTAAGCCAATCCTTGTTTGTTTAGTAACACTTCCTAGTTCGGTTTACTCCTAAACCGGGTTAGGGGTGTTACAATAAGAGTCATAAATTGCCATTTGGTCAAAATACTAAGTCAAGCTCTCGTCCTCTTGAATTGCTTTACTATGATGTTTGGAGCACTAAACATATGTCTTATGATGGATATTCATACTAATGTTTGTTGATCATTTTACCAAGTATATTTGGCTATACCCGATGAAGAAGAAATCTGATGTTGCGACAATATTTCCTTAGTTTAAAAGTCTTGTTGAATGCTTTTTTCATCAGACCATTGTGTCTCCATTCTCTGATAATGGAGGTGAGTTTGTTAAGCACTTGCTCATTTTGAATTTGGAAGGTATTTCCCACTTTACTTCACTGCCTCATACTCTAAAACACAACAAGACTGTTGAACGGAGACATTGTCACATAGTGGAGATTGGACTCTCTCTACTTCACTTTGCATCCTTCCTAATAGAGTATTGGTCTCATGCTTTTCAGTCAGCTGCTTATCTTATTAATCGGATGCCAACACCGGTACTAGATAATGTGTCGCCTTACCTTTTCTTCATCAACAAGCACCAAACTATGACAAGCTTCAACCATTCAGATGCTTGTGCTTTCGTTGGCTGCGACCATGCACGAAGCATAAACTTGAGCCACGGTCCACTGAATATGTTTTCCTTGGATACTCTATGATGCAATCTGCTAATAAATGTCTAGAGCCAAACACTTACAAAATCTATGTCTCTCGCCATGTTCGGTTTGTTCCTCATATCTTCTCTTTTGCTACACGACGTGTCCTCCCCGTGCCACAACATCCTCTTCCAGTATTGTCACTTGCTGCATCAACATCATCTTCCACATCTCTTTTTCCTACTATGCCACGGAAACCTGATGCTTCATTGCCTACTATGCCACGACAAATTGCTGCTTCATTGTCTAATATGCCACGACAACCTGATGATTCCATTGCCATACCAGTTCCCTTGGCTAATCTGCCATGACAACCTGATGATCTCATTGCCACACCAGTTCCCTTGGCTGATCTTCCATACCAAGATGTCTCCCCTGACTTTCCATAACAAGATGTCTCCCCTGACTTGCCACAACATAATCCTCTGCAAAAGGAATTTGCCGGCCAAATTTAAGGTACTTTGGTCCTTCATTTGTTAATGCTATTACATGTCATCCTTTGCCTTCCACATTAGAGCTGGAGATTATTACTCAAGCTCTCAAATATCCATTATGGAGACAAGCCATGGATGATGAGTTTAATGCCTTGCTACGCAACCATATATGGGATCTTATTCCATGGTCTACACAATTTTGTAGGGTGCAAATGGGTATTTTGTGTGAAACGGCATGCTGATGGCTCTGTTGATCGATACAAAGCTTGACTAATAGCAAAAGGGTATTATCAAGAAGTTGGTCGCGACTATTTTGAAACTTTTAGTCCTGTGATGAAACCTGTTATGCTGCGTATTATGTTCACTCTTGCACTACATCATGGACGTCCCATCAAGCAAGTTGACATTAACACTGCCTTCTTAAATGGCACCTTACATGAGGAAGTCTATCTAGAAAAACCTGGTATGTTGAATCTATTAAACCATCTTATATTTGAGTGTTGCTTAAAGCCTTGTATGAACTCAAGCAGGCCCCGAGGGCATGGTTTTTTGAACTCTCTCAATTTCTCATTCACTTTGGTTTTAAGAAATCAAAGGTTGATGCCTCCCTCTTCATCTATAATACAAAGAGAGTTATTTTATCCTTTCTATTCTACGTGGATGATATTGTGCTAACTGGTAATAACACTAATTTCATTTCTCACTTCACCAACTTATTATCTACGAAGTTTGCTCTGAAGGATACGGGTTTGCTTAGTCATTTTCATGGCATTGAGGCTATTTCTACTCCAACTAGGTTGTTTCTATCTCAGGCGCAATATATCTCTGACATCTTGTCTCAGTTTCAGATGGAAAATGCCAAGGCAATTTCCACACCTATGTCCTCTTACGATAAACTACCTCCACTAGAGCCATCCACGACACTTGATATTTCTAGTTATCAACGATTACTTGCTCTTCTTCAGTATCTTACACTTACTCGTCTGGATATTTTATTTGTCGTGAATCGTCTATCGCAATACATGCATGGTCCTTCACTTGCACATTGGACAATAGGTAAGTGCATCATGCGTTATCTAAAAGGGACATTATACCATGGTATTCTTTTTCATTCGGCATTTTCACTTCATCTTACTGCCTTAAGCGATGTAGTCTGGGGTGGATCCTCTACGGACGATAAATGTACTACTAGATATGCTATTTGTCTTGGATCTAATCTTATTTCTTCGTAGTCAGCTCGTCAGAAAACTGTTTCTCGTTCCTCCATAGAAGCTGAATATCGTACCGTGGCAAATGCAACTGCTGAAGTGCTTTGGGTCCAACATTTACTTCAAGAAATTGGAGTGGCATTAAAAAAACCACCATCTCTCTTCTATGACAATCTCAGTGCCACATATGTTTACAAAAATCCAGTTTTTCATTCTTGTACGAAGCATCTTGCACTTGATTACTTCTTTGTCGGTGACTTAGTTGCTACGAGTTCATTACTTGTTCAACATATTCCCTCCAAAGCTCAGATTGTGAACACTCTCACCAAACCACTTGGTTGGAATCTCTTCATCCATTTTTGGTCCAAGATTGGTGTCTCCGATGGATACTCTATCTTGCGGGGCGTATCAAGGATAAAGAAGAGATGAGATAAATCTTAGTCAAATTTCATTCAAATCCAATCTTATCTTATCTCTATCAAAATCTTATCTTTATTTAAATCTTATCTTGTATTTAATATTTGATTTCTCTTATCCTTGTGTATTTATTTGTAAGCTTATATATATCCCAATTGTAAATATTATGTATTATTAAATATACAAATCCTTTACAATGGGAAAGAGGAGCAACCAGTGGTGCAGGAGGTGGCTCTACATGAGCGACCAAAGCATCATCATCGTCATCATCATCTCTACCAGCGGCATTAGGATTTCACACCCATTCTCCATTGATATAATGGAATTTTCTCTTACCAAGAGACTTGTCATTGATAGGGTCAAAACATAAACATAAAGAAAGGATTTGACGAGATTGGTGCGATGGTGATTTGCAGTGTGAACAATGTCGATAAAGATTATTTGAGAGAAGTTTCTTCTTTTTCTCTCACGAAAGCAATAATGCCAAAAAAGGAATCAACACGACGAATAAATGACCATTTCCACCGGATGGTCTAAACCACCAAGTTATGAGAAGGTGAAGAAAACGATCATGGAGATCAAGAACATTCATAGAGGAACCTGGGGCATGGGTGGAGGTAAATTTTGTCTTATCATCTATGCCCTCATTCTCAAGTCCAAAGTGGTCGATAATAATAGCCACATCAAGAAGGAACTTCTTACCTATGAGGTAAGACTCATCTGCAACGATCTCTTTTTTTCTCGATATTTTAGACACCTAGCATCATAGTAAAAAAATCGGATAAGAGTTTTATAAGCCATGGTTGAATTCGAAGCATATCAATGAATTTCCATTCCGTAAGCAAGTCAAGATAACATAATTTAAATGCATAAGAACATATATGCTCAAAATCCACAACTCGCTCATGACGAAAACTTGGTTTTGAAAATTTGCAAGTTGGTTTTGACGTCCGCTCTCATTAGAACTTTGGTTGTACATGGTTGGAAAATTCGATTGAGAGTTATTACGAGAGGAAGTGGACGCACCTGTCCTAGGTCGTTGGGTTCGAGAAGGCATTATGAAAAACAAAAGATTTTTGGGATGAAAACACCTAAGGATTGCTCTAGACACAACTCAAACCAAGGAATTTATCTCCTGCAAAAACAAGCAATCACAATGTATGCGACATTATCAATTTCAGTCCAAATATGCAACCAAAATTCAAGGTAAAGATTAAACATATATACTATATATAAAAAATTTGCACAAGAGTATATATATAGTTAGTATATAAACAAGATATTAGGAAAACATTAAAAATGTATAGTTATATATATACATATGAATAAAACAAATTAGTAATTATGTATAATACGAATTAGTGAAATTTCTAACTTGAAATCTAGATACAAACCTCCTATGTTAAAAAATAATAGCAATAAATAAAAAAAGGAAACAACTTGAAGGATGGATGATTGGATGAAAGGTATGATTATTTTGCACGATTTGATGATAGGTGGAGGATTCCTTGAAAGATATGATGAAAACCCAAGTCGATTTGAGAACTTTTGTGAAAAAAATCGAAAGATTTGGGTAAAAATTGAGAGAAAATGATGGTTTTAGGGTTTGGGTTATGAATAATTTGGAAAAATCTGATTAAGAACCCTATTTATAGCTTCTAGCCCGTGCATATCGATACAAAATCTTGCATACCGGAACTTCAAGTATCGGTATGTGTTGGCCGTACCGATTCTCTAAAACGCGTACCGATACTGAATTAACAGCACCAATTCCCTAAGACGTGTACTGGTATAGGATGAATAGTACAGATACTCTCTGCACAAAATGGTCACTTTTTGCAGCAAAGTACCCAAAAACATTTCCTAGAAGCTTCTAAATGCATGGATGTGATGTATGAGCATAAAAATCATTGGCATACAAGAACAGACATGCAAACTCCCTCTAACTTATGGAGTGCAAGCACCTACAAAATATTTAACCATAACTACCTAATTCTTAACATAAGTAATAGCAAATAATGTAACTACTGAATTTATTACCCCATATCTCCTAATCTTAAACTAACCAACGTTATGGTAGGCAAATGTGTAACTACCTTAAATCCTAAAGGATTACACTTTTGGTACAAAATGAATGAGAAATACGATACGTACGTAATATTTAACCATACCTACCTAATTCTTTACGTAAGTAATAGTAAAAAACGTAACTACCAAAATTATTACCCCATATCACTTAATCTTAAACCACCAAACTTATGGTAAGAAATTGTGTAGTTACCTGAAACGTTAAAGGATTATTCTATATGTTACAAAACGCATGAGAAATTCCATACCTACACAACGTTTCACAATACCTACAGAAATAATTACATAAAATATAGTAAAAAATGTAACTACCTAAATTATTAGCCCATATCTCCTAATCTTAAACCAACCGAACTTATGGTAGGAAATTGTGTAACTACTTGAAATTTTAAAGAATTACTCTATATATTACAAAATACATGATAAATACGATACCTACACAATGTTTCACAATACTTACATAATTCTTTACATAAGTTATAGTAAAAAAGTAACTACCGAAATTATTACCACATATCTTATAATCTTAAACCAATCAAACTTATGGTAATAAATTTTGTAACTACCTGAAATATTAAAGCATTACTCTATATGTTACAAAATGTGTTATAAATACGATACCTAAACAATGTTTCACAAAACCTACATAATTATTTACATAAAATATAGGAAAAAACGTAACTACCAAAATTATTACCTCATATCTCCTAATCTTAAACCAACCAAACTTATGGTTGGAAATTTTGTAACTACTGGAAATCTTAAATGATTACTCTGTATGTTACAATACGCATGAGAAATACGATACCTACACAATGTTTCACAATACCTACAAAAATCTTTACATAAAATATAGCAGAAAATGTAGCTACCGAAATTATTACCCCACATCTCCAAATCTTAAACCAACCAAACTTATGGTAAAAAATTTTGTAACTACCTGAAAACTTAAAGGATTACTCTATATATTACAAAACACATAATAAATACGATACCTACACAATGTTTCACAATACTAACAAAATTTTTTACATAAGTTATAGTAAAAAAAGTAACTGCCGAAATTATTACCACATATCTCATAATCTTAAACCTACCAAACTTATGGTAATACATTTTGTAACTACCTGAAATATTAAAGCATTACTCTATATGTTACAAAATGCATTATAAATACAATACCTACACAATGTTTCACAATACCTACATAATTCTTTACATAAAATATAGGAAAAAGGTAACTACCAAAATTATTACCCATATCTTTTAATCTTAAACCAACCTAACTTATGGTAGGAAATTTTGTAATTACTGGAAATCTTAAAGGATTACTCTATATGTTACAAAACGCATGAGAAATATGTTACTTACACAATGCTTCACAATACCTACAGAAATATTTACATAAAATATAGCAAAAAAATGTAGCTACGAAATTATTACCCCATATCTCCAAATCTTAAACCAACCAAACTTATGATAAAAAATTGTGTAACTACCTAAAATCTTAAAGGATTACTCTATATGTTACAAAACACATGACAAATACGATAGCTACACAATGTTTCACAATACTTACATAATTCTTTACATAAGTTATAGTAAAAAAGTAACTATCGAAATTATTACCCCATATCTCCTAATCTTAAACCAACCAAACTTATGGTAGCAAATTGTGTAACTACCTGAAATCTTAAAAGATTACTCTATGCAATGTTCATATTTGGCCTTAACTACACATCTCAAAGGATTACTCTATGCAAATTGTGTAACTAACATAATTCTTTACGTAATTTAGAAGAAAAGAAATAACTACACAAATTATTACCCCATATCTCATAATATAAAACCAACCGAAATTTTGGTGGGAAATTATGTTGCTATACAAAATCTTAAAGGATAACTCTATTTGTTACCAAACGCCTAACAAATAGGGTACCTACACAATGTTTCACAATACCTACGTAAATGCTTATGTAATTTATAAGAAATAACATTACTACACAAATTATTGCCCCTATCTCCTATTTTAAAACCAACCGAACTTATGGTAAGAAATTGTGTGACCACACAAAGTCTTAAAGGATAACTATATATGTTATAAAACTCTTAACAAATAGGGTACCTACACAACATTTTACAATACTTACATAATTTTTGAATGTATTTATAGGAAAAAGGTAACTACACAATTGCTTACCCCGTTTAACATACTTTTAAACAAGTAGTAGATAGTAAGAATCGATACTGTTCATGAAGAATCGATACTAATTTGTTGCTTGTTTGATTTCAGAATCAGTACTGTTCTTGTGGTACCAGTAATTATGTTAATTGTACCAGTACTATTGTGTAGCATTTGTACCATTTTAGGCCACTCTCTACATAAATCCATACCATGTGTATTTTCACTCTTGTATGTGTACTAGTATTAATCCACAATTTGGACATGCATTTTCATAGTATATAGTCGGTAACACAAGAACAATTTCGATATCATACAAACAATTTGTAGGTTTTAATTAAAAATCACTTTAAAATAGTTTAAAAACTTATTTTTTTTGAGTAAAGTTTTATGGAGGTCTTTAAAGGGAAAATTATTCTAAACTCTTGGAAACAATTGTTCTAAGCTCTAAGAAGATTTGTACGATTAATAGTATCGAAAGACAATATACAAATAAGATGATAAGCACAATATAAGTAAAAGTCAAGGATAATCCAAAATATTTATAGTTACATATGATCAATGTCACAATCTAAAATATATGCATAATGTAGAATATCTAAATAGATCCAAATCATTCAAAATGAAACTACAAAATTAAAAACATTAATGCAACAAAAAAACATCCAAAGTGTCATCCATAAATTCATAATGACAACCAAAGGCATAGATGCAAATCTTGAAAAACAAGAGAAACAAATCCATCAAGCATATGATGCCGGCGGTGGATCAAAGTCGGAGGAAGAAGCTTGAAAGTTAAAAAGTTCCAAGAGAGAGCAGCAACCTCATCAAACAAAGGGTTGAACCAAAAAATAAATTAACCATGAACTTTCTCAAGTCTAACAAAGAGACATTGTTAAAGAAATCGGACAAGTCAACCTTCAAAAAAACAAATAAATATGTTTACAACAATTCAATCTCAAATCTCAATAAATTTCATTAACCAAAACAATAAGTTTAAAGATTATATATATATATTAAAAAGGAAAAGTGCTTGAAAAATAAAATATATGTAAGTATAGTGCCAGTCTCAATTTCATATGTAATATGTAAGAGCAATATAGATACCATCAAGAGCAGTACATATATCATCAAGACAGTACAGATACTACGTGATACTTTTACCCAAATTTCTACATTCGTTCAAATGGTATTGATACTACAAGAACAATACCGGTACCAAAATGCAGGAAATGTCATTTTAAGCTCGAAAATGATCCTCAATCTAACTCTAATCGTCTCATAGTGTCTCTAAGACTATACCTAAAGCCACCAACGTTATTCACACATCATTTAACATAATTACCAAGCATTTGTAACGTCAAACTCATTTTAAGAATATTCCTTAACTAAATTCAACATGGAATGCATTTCTACACATATTTAACCTACAAGACTCAACCTTTATGACTCATATGCCATCTACTAGTAATGATAGTGTATTACCTTACAAAAAACGTCCCAAATGTGCCTTTTTTATCTTGTCCGCAAACTTACTCCTTGCGTCTACTTTTGGAATACCCTACTCCTTTCAGTATTAACCATCATCATACAATACATAATAGAAACAAAAGACTAATGGACAGATTAAATTGAAAACTATCTACTAAAATCCTCCACAACTTATAATAAACAATAGCCCTAGAAAAACCTAGCCACTCCATAGCAACCAAAGAGATGAAGACTTTTATATTATTTTCAAGCTTCATATGTGAAGAACAAGAATCTTACCTCAATTCTTACTCTATTTCAATGCATACTTGTAAAAATGAAATTTTTGAAGATGATTGAAGAAAGACGAAGGAGAAGTGGGTTTTTGTGGGTGATATTGATTCTGAGGTTTGGTTTATTAAACACCCTTTTAGTTTTAAAATAGTAACCGATTAACCTTTTCAGCCCTTTACCTTTTTTTTTCTTTTTTCCTCCCTTTTTTAATGAACGACTGAGATTGATATATCCTAAATCTAACGGTCGTACAGATGCTGCCTAATATTAGCCTAATTTTAAGGTGTCTAATTTTAGATTTTTCGTGATATTAAAAAACCCTCATTTTATAAATTAAGCCAATCATTAAATTCCAAGTTCTTACCCAAGAAGATTAAATGTCCATTATTAATTTTTTCGACTCAAATCAACAATATTTTACTCAAATATATTAATTTTTAAATTATTTTTACGAAATTGAAACCCAAAACCAATTATTTATCAAAATAATATCATTTTATTGATATAAAAGGCAAATGCATGTACAGTCAGTCATACCTTTCAAAAGTATTTTTAACAACATTATAAAGACTCAATGTCACAAAATCAAAATATAAAGACTAAAATTTAAAATAATATATGGACCCTTAGTATTTTTAAATAAAAATGGTATAGAGTATTACGTTGTAATTATTGTACAACTTTATCTATTAGAGGATTATTAGGCTAATTAATAGTGAAATATCTGTTAATTTCATTAGCTCTATATATTGAAGGATTATTAGGCTAAATTCTTGGTATTATCCATGTTTAGTGCTTCTTGTAAATTGTATTTATGTATGTGTTTTCTTCCATGAACAAGACACAAGGCAGCGTATAAACTTCTCCTGCATCAGTTTTTACATGGCATCAGAGCCAAAAAAATATATATACAACACATGTAATTCAACAATCTTCACCAACAACAATAACACCGGAAGAAGCGAGAATGGCGCCTACACCTTTGTCAAATGAGCAATGGACAACTTTTATGAACCTGTTGAACTCTTGCAAGACAGGTATCAGCGAAAAGATGACTAGTAAGGAAAATATGTGTTAGATAATTAATTCTGAAGCTTCACAACACATGATAGGAAATTTGAAAGTCTTGACAGACTTGAGAAAAATAGTGGCATATCCAATTGGATTGCCTAATGGCAAGCAAGTGATGGCGTTGCAAGAAGGATTAGTTTATTTGTGAAAAAAATTCATTTTGAAAAATAGTTTATATTGTAACACCCTCAACATGGATGTCACATTTGGGCCTCAAGCCCAACCAAAAACCATAAAATTTCTCGATTTGATTTAGCCCAAAAGATATTTCTCAAAAGCGTTTAAAAGCAGCAGTGGGAAATATAGATAAATAATAAAAACGTTACGAAGGAGCTCAAATTTAAATTCAAAACATTTGAACATTCAATTTGATTAAAGCAAATTCAAAAATAAGGATTACAAACTCCATCACGTAAGGTCCTATGAATACACATCCCACTAAACACAATATCATACTTTGGAAATCACCCCATGCTGGAATCCCATACTGATAGTGCTCCTCGATCCCACGATTCGATGATCAACCTATGCACGAAAACAACGATTTCGAGTGCTGAGCTTACAAAGCTTAGTGGTACACATCTACTCTACTATACTTTATGTTAATCATAAACATAAGCATGCAAGCTACTAGGAGCAATAAGGAGAGATAAATAAACATGTGGCGCTACCACCAGTCATCTAAACACATGTTCTCATCATAGCAGTCGTCATACATGGCACACAAGGCTCAACCATACTCAAAACATGGAAATATAACATCATATAGATATGGCGCTAACTCTAGCCGCCAAATCATATAGCATAGCAAGAAAACATAAGCTTCTCACAGCATATAAGCATTATACCACAATATAGGAGTGAGGCTGATAACCACTAAGCATCAGGATCATACACCCCTGCTCAGAATCTCTCATCAAGAATCTTCGAATGAGGCCTGCGTTCACTAAGCATCGGGATCGTACATTCGGGAATCTTCAACCATGGTGTTGATACATACTCTTTCTTTCAATGGCTATCCAAGTCCCACCAAACAATGGTAACTCAATCATCTAGGTGTCCATATTAGAACATAGCAAGGACACGTCTACCACACAACACACAATATCACACGATCCACCAAGGATCCCTACGGTTGATCTTACCATCTAGTCACCCAACTTTTATAAATTTATTAATTGTTAAGGAAGTGTACATTAATCATTATTATTAGTTATCTCTATTAATCTATTTTATCTTAATAACATCCCAAGTCAATTTTTATCTTTTTATTAGTATTATAGATTATTTCGTTCAGTGGGTTCTGGTACTCGAACACAAGTATCGATAGGGTACCCATGGGTACTGGTACTCACACGTGTACCGATACTGATATAGCTTACTAGAAATCCTCAGTTTCCATAAGTACTGATATAGGTCGACTTGTACCGATACGATCCCCAATTGTGTACCGGTATGGCCAATGCTCGTATCAATACCCTACTCGTGGGTACGTACCATTTCCTTAGATTACAATTTTACGAACGCTTTACTCGATCCCTAAAGCTTATGAAATTCATTAAATGTTTACTAACATATTCATTCAATTATTAATTATCGGCTTCATAATTATTTAATCGAGTATTTATCGGTATTATCCCTTAAGCATGATTTCCATCAAATCACGTGAATCCATTCGATCAAGCATACAAAGCATCACAATTTATCAACCAATCAATCAATCATCAAATAATCATACGAGCATCTCAAATGACCCTAAATAGTCTCTAAACATGCATATTCATCATCTACCTAATTTGCATATAATAACATGCAAAACAATAACATTTATGATGCTCATGAAGTAAAAGGAGTTCGAGGTGTACTAACCTTAAGCGGTTATCGATAAATCCTTACTCGAGCTCCTTAAACGCTCCTCTTGATCTAGTATTCGAGCTCGAACAATCATTACAAATATATGAATACCATAATTACTAATTAACCTCATTCACTAACTAATCCACAAGGTAAAATGCGTAAAAATAGATTACCAGGTTTGAATTTGGTGAAATAGACTACACCAACAAACTCAAAATGTCAAGAAACACCCGACTAGGGTCTCCCAAAAAAAGTCAATAGCTCGGTTAACGGCTCGGCTCAATTGCGATGGCTTAGTTCAGTGGTGGTGGCTCTGCCTGCAAACAGGTCAGCTCGTTGGGCATATGGCTCAGCAAGCTGACTTAACCGGCTAGCCCAACAGCTTAAATCCAAGATTTGGATACCTCATATGCGGTTGGAGTTCGCACACGCGGCGGCGCGTGTAGCGTTCTCAAGTAGCCATATGGTGACGATAAGCTCTAGATCTGATCGTCTCGAGATGAGGAACACCGTGGTGGCCTTGGTTTGCGATGATGGATGATAATCTTGCTCGTTCACACCCCAATGAGTGGCGGCAGTGGCGACGATGCGACAACAACGCAACGACCACTAGCTGATGCATCCAAGCAAGCTCGACCCCTGTAACACCCCGTACCAGGCCTGGTCGAGAACCAGGTTGAAGAATGCTACTAGTGAACGAAACAGTGATTAGTGTAGAGAAATTTCAATAAAGAACAACACTTAATCAATGTTATATTCTTCAGTCTTTACCCAATATTGAATTTAGCTCAATTTATCCCATTTGTAACAATGTCTAACCAATTAGGACTAATTCCCTACCTTTCAAGTTTTAGAGACCTAACGGTAAATATGATAACTTAGGGGGTCCTATAATGCAATTAATTATACAATACTGGACTTCAATACGTTAACAGTGTTCCTATAAATTTTCATGTTATTAGTGAACGAAACGGTGAACGAAACGGTGATTAGCGTAGAGAAATTTCAATAAAGAGCAACACTTAATCAATGTTTTATTCTTCATTCGTTACCCAATATTGAATTTAGCTCAATTTATCCCATTTGTAACAATGTCTAACCAATTAGGACTAATTCCCTACTTTTCAAGTTTTAGAGACCTAACGGTAAATATGATAATTTAGGGGGTCCTATAATGCAATTAATTATACAATACTGGACTTCAATACGTTAACAGTGTTCTTGTAAATTTTCATGTTATTCCGATATATTTTACTTGTCCAATTAGGCCTTACTATATTTAGTGACCATTCTGTAAACATTCTAAAATTGAGTTAAATACCTTTTAACAGAATTACCTACCTCCATATCGAAACTCCCTAGGTCCGTATCGATACGAATATGCACAGATTCATGCTTAGGCTTAAATGACCATGGACTTGTATCGATACCACTGAGGCTGTATCGATATGGGTTGACCAAAGTTAACCTATTTCGATACTCTTCTGAGATTGTATCGATACGGTAACAATGTCTAACCAATTAGGACTAATTCCCTACTTTTCAAGTTTTAGAGACCTAACAGTAAATATGATAATTTAGGGGGTCCTATAATGCAATTAATTATACAATACTGGACTTCAATACGTTAACAGTGTTCCTATAAATTTTCGTGTTATTAGTGAACGAAACGGTGATTAGTGTAGAGAAATTTCAATAAAGAGCAACACTTAATCAATGTTATATTCTTCAGTCATTACCCAATATTGAATTTAGCTCAATTTATCCCATTTGTAACAATGTCTAACCAATTAGGACTAATTCCCTACTTTTCAAGTTTTAGAGACCTAACGGTAAATATGATAATTTAGGGGGTCCTATAATGCAATTAATTATACAATACTGAACTTCAATACGTTAACAGTGTTCCTGTAAATTTTCATGTTATTAGTGAACGAACGGTTTACTTGTCCAATTTCAATAAAGAGCACTATAATTAATGACCATATTCTTCACTATTAAACATTCTAAAATTAGTTCAATTTATCCTTTTGTAACAATGTCTAACCAATTACCTAATTCCATACTTTTCAAGTTTTAGGTCCCTAACGGTAAATATGATAATTTAGGGGTCCTTAATGCAATTAATTATAAATGACTATGGACTTGTATCGATGTTCCACCGAAATTTTCATGTTATTCGATATCTTTTACTTGTCCAATTAGGCCTTACCTATTTAGTGACCATTCCGAAATTGTAAAATTGAGTTCAATACCTTTTAATCCACAAACCTCCACTAAACTCAAGATTTATATGCGGCTTAGGCAAATGACTTAGACTTGTATCGATACCACTAGGTCTGAAGAACTCACCAAAGTTAACCAAATACTCTTCAAGGATTGTATCGATACCCTTTAATCCACAAACCTTACTACCAAGATTTATATCGGTACACTTAGACCTGTATCGATACCCTATGAAGAACTCAATTCGATACGCCGTATCGCCCATTTTGACTGTATCGATTAATTGTAATGACAAATTTTAGTTGGTTTTTATTCGAATTAACCTACCAAACGATGTCCAGTTGCAACAAAGCTTTACCAACAATATTTCAATACTATAATCTATTCACATGTCAAATTTTAAGGTTATTCAAATCCATTTACTAGGTTTTCACCTTTAGGATCCAACTATGCATTTTTAGTCATTTTTAGCTTCACATACGAGTTATTTTAGGACTATTCAACCTTGTACAAAGCATAGGCGAAATGTCACCCCCTTCCCGGCCTGGTCAAAAACCGGGTCGGACTATGTTACCAATGAACTAAATGGTGGTCGATACGATACTTTCATGCAATAAAGGATGCTATTGGGCTTAACAAACAAGAAAAGGCATTATACCCAAGCCCCTAGTTTGTCTCGAGTCAATGATTAGCCAATTAAGACCAATTTACAACATAACAAGCTTAGGGACTTGATCGTAATTTCAGTATTTTAGTGGTCCTTTTCTGAAATTATCCTAACCAAAATGAAATTCATCAATCAAACAGTGAGTGTACAAATTTTCATATTAATCGGAGTTCGTTTGTCCATTCAATTAAGCATTGCAAGAATCAGTGACTAAAATGTAAACAATGCAAAACCTTGTTCTTCACCTTTTAACCGATTTAATTTTCACCGTACCGATACTCTTATAGCTATATCAATATGCCTTAACCTAATTCCCAAATTCAGATTCAATTGCAATACACCTGTATCGATACGGTTGAGGGCCGTACCAATACTGGTTGATCATGTTGACTCTGTATCGATACACCTTAGCCCCATATCGATACCATTTTTGATCCCAAATTGCCGTAGAGAAAACTCGTACCGATACGCCTAGAACGTATCGATACTCCCCTTGTTGACCAACATTGACCTGACCAAATATGCAAGGCCGTATCGATACTCCCTGCACTAAGATGGCAGATTTTTGCTGATTTACATTCGAATTGACCTATCTATTATGGTCCAAATGTAATGAAACTTTACCAGCGAGTTTTAATCAACATGAACTACTAGCATGCTAAATTTCGTATTAATCCAAATCTGTTTACCATGTTTTTACCTTTTGAGCCAAATATGCATATTTTAGTCACTTTTAAGCCATTTCAAAAGGGCCATTAGGCACTATTACACCACAAGCACATTATACACATATCAAAAGGACTCTATATAACTCTCCTAACTACTTTGCCACCTTGCTATGAGTTCATAGGCATGATATACATTACTTGAACTTGCTTGTGACTTGTGCAACGTAACAACTTCTCCGATCTCCAACTTGAATCTCTTAACCTGTAATTGATGGAATGCAATGCATTAGGCATACTTTGCCTAGTGAGGTAGTCAAAATAACACAAAGTCATGGGAATGCAATACAATTCATAATTCTCCTATACCAATGCAATAGGTCTATGATAGCAATATTCGTGTTTAATAATAATAAGACCATATTTCATCAATAACCCTTGGATCGATTCTGGATAGTGGATACGCGAATTCCTATGCCTCGCCAAATCAATAAATGGTCTAGTCCTCTCTACCTCGCCAATATGACCAATATAACAACACATCCCCCGCCTTGCCAAATCAATATAGGCCGTAGCCCTAGGACCGTATTCCACCCATACACTGAGCTCATGAATTCTATGACATGCCAATTGTATCCAATGTCCCTCGAATCCAAGGTCCAGTAACAATATCAATAATTCATGTTCAATATCAATGGCCATATTCAATGTTCATAACAATAATCAATATTTCGATGTCTAAGTTCAATGACAATAACAATAGCAATGGCAATGTCCGATGATCACAATGACATTGACGATGATCGATGCTTCATTTGCAATATTTTGATGACAATAACGATGCTAACATCAATGGTCAATGACAATGGCTACATGAGTGCTATACCAATGCTATTTCGATGCTATGCCAATATCCTACACTTTCATGGTTCAATGACAATGGCGATGGTAATGACAATAGCAATATTCATTGACGATAACGATACCTATATCCGGTCTTCAATAGCAATAACGATAACAATGACAATGATCAATACTCGACACGATAGCTTACCAATACTTACCATAATGTCCGATAAGTGATTCGATGTAATAATTCCTAACAACAGGGTTGACAATGGTAATTTTATTAACAATAAAGTTGGGAAAGGCACCTAGCCTAATCTCGAGACTCTGACTACACTCACCTCGATAATCTGAAGCTTTCAAGGCTCTCGGATAGAAATTCCCTTGTCCCTAGCTTTTGTTGGTGACGGTGGATGATCTCTACAAACTTCTTGAGCTAGGTAAAAACAATAGGATTCAATTAGATTCAATAATACGATACCGAAATCAATATAACAATATCAAAATCAATATCGAAGCTCGAAATAGCTGTTAGCTAGCAAACTCCATGGATAGCCAAACCCTAGCTTGTGATTGAGCTTGATTTACCCATGAATTTCAATGGTTAATTAAGGGCTATAGCTTACCTGGTCACTAGCAAAGTTTCTATAACAATAAGTCAAAGAAAAATCAAGCTTGAATCAAGATCCAATAGAGGTGCTTGCTTAGGTAGAAGATGACAACTTGGTAAGGTGCTTGCTTGAAAGAGTTTCGGGTAAGCTTCTAAGCTTGCTATTATTTTGTTTTAATAGCTATAGTTTTCCTTCTATTGAAGGAATCTTTCCCGGTAATACCACATATGGGATTTTTAATTGAGGAGGGGCTAATCGTGAGATTAGTCCCTCAACTTTCATCTCCTTATACTTTTATCCTCGAAACTTTAATTTTTATCATTTAGCCACTACAAAGGTTTCTAATACATTCAATATGGTCCTTAACCAAAGATTTGACTCAATTAGAGTCCACTACCAAAACAATTGACCTTATAGACAACATCAATACAATATTTAAACATTTTTGGTATAGGGTTTTCGATCGTCGGTACCCAATTCTGACTAGGCCAGATTTTGGGGTGTTACACAAAACATACACATCCAAAGTGTCATGAGTGACTAGTCTAGCTACTTTGCCACCGTTCTAGGAATTTATGAGTACAAAGTACTTTACTCTAGCATGTTTGTGACTTGTCAGTCCTCCGACTTCTCTGATCCCGATCCAACAATTCGATCAACCTGAATTGTATGAGATGAAATGCATTAGGCATACTTTGCCTAGTGAGGTAGTCATAAACAATGTCAATATCAATGTTATGCATTTTCATCCCTACACTATGAATGGTTATACACTAGGTCAATAATAACGATGAAATGATCACATTCAGAGCAATAACATCTTATTTTAGCAATAACCCTCAGATCGATTCTAGATAGTGGATACGTGAATTCCTATGCCTCGCCAAATCAATGAATGGTCTAGTCCCTCTGCCTCGCTAGTATGACCAATATCACAATACATCCCTCTGCCTCGCCAAATTAATATAGGTCGTAGCCCTAGGACCGTAGTCCACCCTTACTCTAAGCTCATGAATTCTATGGCATGCCAATTGTATCCATTGACCATCGAATCCAAGGTCTAGTAATAATATCAATGATCAGTGTTCAATAACAATAACAATGTCCAATGATCAATATACAATGATATGATGACAATGATCGATATTCTATAATCCAATGGCAATATTCATTGTTTCATGATTCGATGTCAATGTTCGATAATCCCAATTACAATACCAATGACTGGTGATACGGTTTCAATGCTTCAATGACAATGACAATATCGATGTCAATGCTTGATGACAATGTCTAGCGATGATAATGACAATGCTCATTAATCGATATTCTATATTTCCTTAATTCCATAGCTATCATACCAACATTAACAATAACACTATCGATGTCCAATGTTTGATTCTATACTTACCGATGCTTACCAATGTATCCTCTAAAGGATCCGATGCAAAATCCCTTCACAATAGGGTTAGCAACGTGAATCGAGCCACTAGTAAGCAACGTAAGCAACTAGGCAACCTTGCCTTGATCATCCCATGTTTTAATCACATAAAAATAGAGCGAAATTCTATCATTATGCATTCAAATCGCTGCTAAACAAAGATCCCCTGCAACCTTAACATTCGCCTTCCAAAGACTAGTCGAAACTATCGAAAACAACACCACACACCTTCCAAAATTAACCCAGCCAAAACCTACTAGTTTAGTCCATCAATTACCATCAATTAACATCCAAAAACAACGTAATAACATCCATATACCTCTAGCATCCATAAACTTCCCACAGCTCCTAAAAAACACATAACTAACAACCTATAAATTAGAGTTCACCTAGTTTCAGGATTCCAATGTTAAAACCAACTTATTAACATTATCAAACATCAAAATCATGATTAAAACCAATCAAGAACTCAACAAAAGAGATCCAATACAAAAATCACATGATTTCAACAAATAAACATTGATTTAACCAATTTCCATTATGAAATCAACAAAACTCATTAGAAAACATTGAACAATGATCAAATACTTGGGAATTTCAGTAAAGAACCTTTCATTAGAGGAGAAGAACAAACTTTACCTCCAATGAGTGAATTTCCTCTCAATTGGATGTTTTACTATTTAAAAACAAAGGAAACAATGAGATTTTGGAAAACAAGATTGAAGAATCCATTGGAAATCAAAAGTCTATGAAATCAGGATCATTCCCTGAAATATTTGATGAAAAAGAGAGTGTTTGGATGAAGAGATTTTGAGAGAAAAAGTTTGAGAGAAAATGTTACTCAAAAGTAGTAAGGAAAATAACTACCTTCTTTTATTAAATCCCCTTTTAATTACTTGATTAAAACTCTTTAAAATCAATCCTAATTGGGAGGAAAATCTGATAAAAACATTTGGTAAATTGGCTCCTTAAAGATTTTAAGATTTAACCCTTTTTCAAAATAGTCACTAAAAAAGTTTTCATTCTTTACATTTTGGACATTAACCCAAAATATCAAATGTCCAAAACCTATTTTTCAAAATTGATTTCACCAAATATATCCATATATTAAATAATGATATTATCCCATATTTTTATCTCACTTAAAAATATTTATTCTGATTTTAACCCAAATTTGATTCGAATCTCTAATCTCGATCTACTAGACCTTCTAATCAACCTAGCAAACTCCTAGGCCCAAAACTGGGGCGTTACAACTCTCCTCCTCTTAAGAAATTTCATTCCCGAAATTTACCTAAAGGAAAGAGATGAGGAAACTGCTTCATCATGTCCTCTTTGGTCTCTCATGTGGTTTCTTCATCTCCTCGATGTTGCCACAATATCTTGACCATCTCTATGCTCTTTCAGCTCAGAACCTTAGTGCTCGAATCCAATACTTTTACAGGCACCTCATCTGTAACGCCCTAAAATTGGCCTAGAAATGTTACCACAATCTAAACTATAGGCTAATTGAATTCATAAGTTAATCAGTTTAAAGAAGAAAGAACATTGGCCATCCTTAAGATCAAATAAGTGAAATTAGAACCAAATTGAATTGAAATTAAAACTAGAAGACATAAATAGAAGGATGGAAATGTGAACATGCAAAACTCTATAGATTGCATGTAAAATTTAATTAAAATCAAGGCCTTGACACATGTTCTCATTTGAAGAGAACATGTGCCAATTTGGAGAGTGACTCACGGCCAAGGAGGAAAGATGAACAAACATATTGTCATCTTCCTCCCTAATTCATCCACCTTGGCCAATTATTGAGAGAGAAAAAGGGAGAGAAGAAGCTTCATGCATCACCTTCAATTCATGCTTTTTGATTGAGCCTTGATCAAATTTAGCTTGGAGAAGGTATAATGCTTGATTTCAACTTGTTATAGAATGTTTGAATGAGTAATTGATGATGTCTTTGTTGTATAAATTGAATTGGATGATTGCCATGTATGTTAGGGTCATGCTAGCTTCAATTTGAACTTGAAATTGTGAATACTAGTAGCCAATTTGATAAAGGAAATATATATGGTTGTTGGAAATTTGAGAAATGTGTACATGGTTGAAAACAGTCTTGATTAGGGACTGTTTTGGATAGTGAAAATGCTTAAACATGTCAATTGAATATAGAACCCTGTTTTGATCATGTATGTAGATGAATTGAATATTAAATAGAATAGATAAGTTGGTGAAAAATGGCTACACCTAATTGGATTAGTTAAATTAGGTAATGGACTGCTCAATTGGTAAATTGGATGTGTAATGTTGATCAAATAGATCAAATTGGGTTCAACATGATATTGCCCTATTTTAAGCACATGGCTAGGTGAATTAGACTGACATAGACATGTAAGAACATGAAAATGAATTGAATTGCCATGTTAGAACCTTGTTAAACTGAGTTAAGAAGCTAGAAACTCAACCTAGTGTAATCTTCCCAGAATGCTCTATTCTGGGCAGTAACTTTGAAAAATCACTATAAATTGTATAAAATGAATTTAAGGCTGAAATATTTATGGAAAACACCTTGATATGTCTAAATTCATTATGAGAAAACAGAACTGAATTCTGGGTTGTAGAATGAATTGTAGAGAAGAAACACTAGGGACAGTGCAAACTGTCCATTGTAGCAAATTACCCTGTCTTTAAGTTAAAAACTGTATTAATTGGAAATGAACTAAAATGCAAGCCTTATATGGTTATAAATATAATTCCATTAGCTTTCCAACGGTATAAACCAATTGAAATTCCGACGTACGGAATGAAAGTTATACATGATTAAGTGACTAGAGTGCAAGCTGCCTGGCAGCAGCAGTATAGATAATTGTATACTGTTTTGTGGCAATTTGTAAACTGTTTTGTAAACAGTTTTAGGACATTGATTCTGCCTTGTTTTACATGAACTAGAGTATAGATAAGTGTAGTTAAGTGTAATGGAGAATGTATATGAGCATGCTGCCAGATTTGTGTATGTTGTATACTTGTAACATTGCCTTGATTGAATGATCATATGATCTTGTTTTGACATGTATTTGTTGTGTAATGTGATAGAACCAGGAGTAAACTTGGTGGAAGAGGATAGAGTAGGTCATCCTAAACCCAAGAACAAAGGAGTGTGGATCCAAGACTAGCTAAGCTTGGACTATTGTGAGTGTAGTTATCTCTAGGGTTTGGACCTAGTCCTAACCAATGCATACTTGTTTACATTCTTGAAATGTTAAATGAACCTAATCATGGACTTGACTTAATAAGGGAAGAATGATTAATGCATGAAGTTTGATCACATCATGAATACATGTTTTATTCGAATGTTAAGCATGTTTAAATGGTACATTGATGCTTGTATGTG
Source organism: Hibiscus mutabilis (assembly GCA_019671005.1). Lineage (NCBI taxonomy): Eukaryota > Viridiplantae > Streptophyta > Magnoliopsida > Malvales > Malvaceae > Hibiscus > Hibiscus mutabilis. The sequence goes on along the minus strand of CM033745.1, from coordinate 27,818,994 downwards.
TCATGATGCATGTGATCGAATGTTAAAGAACTTGCTTGAGATATCATCTCATCTTGATGAAATGAAATGTGAGAATTTACATGATATGTGAGCTATGGCTCAAATGGCCTAAGGGCCTAATATGAAATGAACTTGCTTGACATGATCTTGATCTTGAAACACTTGAATAAATGGTAAATCGAACAACCTTGGTAGCTAGTTGGACTAGGTAGAAGGGCATGCCTTAGAGTCTAGAGCTCATTGTGTCAGGGTAGACTACGGTCTAGGGCTAAGGCCTCTATTTGGCGGCAGAAGGAGGGTACGTATGTGGTCTTTGGCGACAATAGGAGGGTTGACCAGCACTACGGTGCATCTTGTGGCGATAGTTGGTTGGAGACTCGATTACCTATACAAACTAAGTACCAAGGGGGTTGTTTAAACGATAACAAATGTAATAACAATCCTAAAACACATGTCACTTGTCTTGAAAACCATGAATTGAATGTTACTTGTCTTGAAAGCCATGAATTGTATATTACTTGTCATGTAAGCATGACTTTCTTGATTACTTGTTTTGTATGTTTTGCGAGGTTGTCTATGCTTTTTAATGGGTCAACTACAAAGGAGTTTGCGATGGGTAGTGAGATTCCTTAGGGGATCCGTTGTATCAATTGTGATTCTTTATTATTGCAGAAGCACTGCATGTGTTTTTAGAGAATGCTAAGGTCGAGGGTTTGAGTAATGGCATTGTAGTGATAAACGATTTTTCCCTATCTTTATCTTTAGTTTTTCGATGACACTATCCTTTTTTGAAGCATCAGTGGATGATGCTTGGAGTGTGAAACACCTCCTACATTGTTTTCAAGCTTGTTCTAGTTTGTAGGTTAATTTTTAGAAGTCATCTTTATTTTCTTTTACGGGTAGATGATGTGTTTTTATCAAGATGTGGTAGAGGTGTTGAATTGTGAGAAAGATGTAACGCCATTTAAGTATTTGGTCATGCCACTAGAGGTTAATCAGAGGAGTAAAGACATGTGGGGTTTGATTATCGCTTGCGTTCACCTTAAATTGGCTAGGTGGAAGCGAGCGCCACTTTCTTTTACTACAAGGGTGACATTAGTGAACTCAATGATTTTTTCATTGTTGGTTTATTATATAGGAATTTTCATGTTCCCAAAGGTGTTATTGCAAAAATAGATAAGATTCAATGGAACTTTTTGTATGGAGGAGTTGAGCTAAATTGAAATTTAAGTTGTGTTAGTTGGGATATGGTGTGTCGACCACGTCATCTTTATGGTTTTGGTGTTGTAGATCATCGTGTTTGAAACATGGCTTTGCTTTCTAGGTGGGCTTGGCGGTATGCGACCGACTCATCATCATTATAGAGGGCTCTTGTCATTGCCAAATATGGAGAGGCTACTCCTTTACGTTGTTTTAATTCTTCCCGACTAACGTTGATATCAATTATTTGGAAGGAGATTGCGGCTTTGGTCTCATGTCAAGAGTTGCATTCGTATATGGGTAAGACTAGCTCTGTGTGGATGGCAGAGGATGGTGAGCGTGTCCTGTTTTGGATCGACCCATTGCATATTGAAGAGCCACTAAAAGATATATTTCGGTGGCCCTTTTCTTTGGCTGGTAATAGGCATGTAACGATGAGTGAATATACGGTGTATGGTACTTTCACTCGTGAGGTGTAGCATGATTTCTTCATGCAATACCTTAGTATGTTTGAGATTCGATCTCTTCGAGAATTTTAGTCTTTGGTGCTCCCGCTTAGTCTCTGCAATGGGGTCGATGATGTTTTAGTTTGGAAGCTGAATTTTTTGGTTGTTTCTCAGTTAAAGCTCTCTTAGATCGTTTAATGTTGGACAGGGTGGTGACAACACTTTTGGGGTTTGTTTTGTTTGGAAGCTCATGGTACTACTAAAACTACAAGTCTTTTTATGGTTTGTGTGGCTTGATCGCCTGCCTACGCTTGCTTTTCTTAAATCTTGTGGCATTTTCCTTGATGTTAGGCAAGGGCCGTGTGTTTGTTGCAATGAGGAGAAGGATGAGGTGGACCACATCTTATTCTTATATCGAGTGGTGAAGGAGGTCTAGGCATGGTTCGTTAATTGGTGAGGGGTTAGCTTGCCTTTACCGCGAGCATGACGGTAGTTCTTGGGACTGGACTTTCAGGGTTTATTATCAAGAAATGTTTGTCAATGGTGGTGTTTGTGTGTTGCTGCTCTTCTATGGTTGGCACATAGTGAGGCTATGTTCAATAATAATATGTTTTCCATGGAAGAAGTGTTCTTTTTAATTAAGATTCGTTCTTTCTATTGGGTAAAGGTTGAAGAGGAAGGTAGGATTGTTGATGAGGTTGCTTTGTGGAGAAGTCCCCAATCATTTTTGTGCATAATTGTTACCTCTCAAAAAGTACTAATTTTAATGCCAATTTTACAATGCTTTTGCTTGTTTTTAGGTACATTTAGTTGCATTAGGTTGTTAGAATCATGCATTTGCATAAGGAGATTAGTATTCTATCTATACCAGTGTTAAGGGTTGTTTTATGGCTATTTTGCAGGTTTGGCATATGATTAGGCGCAAGAAAGCAACACAATTAAGATTGCATCATTATAGAGGGCTCTTGTCATTGCCAAAATATGGAGAGGCTACTCCTTTACGTTGTTTTAATTCTTCCCGACTAACGTTGATATCAATTATTTGGAAGGAGATTGCGGCTTTGGTCTCATGTCAAGAGTTGCATTCGTATATATGGGTAAGACTAGCTCTGTGTGGATGGCGAGAGGATGGTGAGCGTGTCCTGTTTTGGATCGACCCATTGCATATTGAAGAGCCACTAAAAGATATATTTCGGTGGCCCTTTTCTTTGGCTGGTAATAGGCATGTAACGATGAGTGAATATACGGTGTATGGTACTTTCACTCGTGAGGTGTAGCATGATTTCTTCATGCAATACCTTAGTATGTTTGAGATCGATCTCTTCGAGAATTTTAGTCTTTGGTGCTCCCGCTTAGTCTCCAATGATGGGGTCGATGATGTTTTAGTTTGGAAGCTGAGCTTTTTTGGTTGTTTCTTGAGTTAAAGCTCTCTTAAATCGTTTAATGTTGGACAATGTTGGACAGTGTGGTGACAACACTTTTGGGGTTTGTTTTGTTTGGAAGCTCATGGTACTACTAAAACTACAAGTCTTTTTATGGTTTGTGTGGCTTGATCGCCTGCCTACGCTTGCTTTTCTTAAATCTTGTGGCATTTTCCTTGATGTTAGGCAAGGGCCGTGTGTTTGTTGCAATGAGGAGAAGGATGAGGTGGACCACATCTTATTCTTATATCGAGTGGTGAAGGAGGTCTAGGCATGGTTCGTTAATTGGTGAGGGGTTAGCTTGCCTTTACCGCGAGCATGACGGTAGTTCTTGGGACTGGACTTTCAGGGTTTATTATCAAGAAATGTTTGTCAATGGTGGTGTTTGTGTGTTGCTGCTCTTCTATGGTTGGCACATAGTGAGGCTATGTTCAATAATAATATGTTTTCCATGGAAGAAGTGTTCTTTTTAATTAAGATTCGTTCTTTCTATTGGGTAAAGGTTGAAGAGGAAGGTAGGATTGTTGATGAGGTTGCTTTGTGGAGAAGTCCCCAATCATTTTTGTGCATAATTGTTACCTCTCAAAAAGTACTAATTTTAATGCCAATTTTACAATGCTTTTGCTTGTTTTTAGGTACATTTAGTTGCATTAGGTTGTTAGAATCATGCATTTGCATAAGGAGATTAGTATTCTATCTATACCAGTGTGAAGGGTTGTTTTATGGCTATTTTGCAGGTTTGGCATATGATTAGGCGCAAGAAAGCAACACAATTAAGATTGCTAAGGAGAATGGCAAGTGTTGTTGGCACAGAAAGCCCAGACAGTGTCAGGCTCCTAAAAGATCCCAAATGGATTAGGCTCCTAAAAGATCACAAATGGGTCAGGCTCCTAAAAGATCACAAATAGATCAATCTCCAAAAAATACCAAATAAGGTGGTGCCAAGTTATGTTGGCAATGACATGCAAAGCTTGGATACCAAGGCACATCAGCATGATGACATCAACCCTAGCTTGATAAGCTATCACACTGATCGGATAAGACTCTATCTCTTATCCTTTGAGCGCTTGAAATCCAAATGAAGAAGCTATCCTATTCCCTTCCTTGCACACCTATTTGAACCCCAACCGATCAAGCATTTGGGAGGAGGATTGTGAAGACTTAAAGTGATCAGAGTGAGGTGTTGGAGTGCTAAACGAGTGATGGGAAGCTATACAGAGGAAGGTGGTTCAACCACTTGGCCAAGAGCCTAGATTTGATGGCTGCATCGAGAGACCCCTCATGCCTATTCTCTTGGTTTTAAGTTGTTTTACTTTTATTTTTATGATGATGTATTTGAAAATGGTTATGGTTTTGTTGGTTAAATCCCTCACCATGAACTAATTTCATAGTTGGTGGGGGATGTTTGGTTTAAACGTTGATTTTATGCTTTAGTTTCTTTAATGATAAATATGTTTTGGCAAAGTTTTTTATTTGGCATACTTGAATTTTTCCTAAATACTGTGCCAAGAGAGAGATGGCACTGTTGGCCTATTGCTCCTCAACATCTTAATAGACTTGGGGTGGCAACGATTGAGTTGTTAAATACTACTAAGGAGAGAAGCTTCGAGAGAAGTCATTCAAGTATATGAACTTACTTCGGGTGTGATATCTACCCCCTAGGAGTATCGATTGGTTCTTAATAAAATCAGTTTATTTAAAAACATGCACTATAAAGATATAGGGGTTCTTATATAATTGACTTAGGGCAATGACCATCGAGAGAGGCTTTGCGAATTTTGAATCTGCTCGGCAAACAATGCCAAGACAAGTTGTCATTAAAAGATGGCACGTCATGAAAAGCGTAGAAACCAGGCATTCCCTGCCAACGTTCATCACTCATTAAAAGATCTTTCTTGCCAATGTTTTACTTCAATTTTCTTTTCTTTTTAGTAATTCCAAAATAATCTTCAAAACAAACATCTTTTCTTCCAAGGCAAGTAACAATCACACAATCGAATTCTAAGTCAAACTCTATGGGATCGATACTCAGCTTAACTGTTGTATTACTTGCAGACGATGTATACTTGCACGTAAAAGACTCATCTTGGCACTGTTTTATTACTTTTCCAATACATATCTTCTGCCCCCTTTTGCCAACATTCACTTAGAGAGTTTACAAGTTTTTTGGCGTCGTTGCCGGGGATTGCAATGGAATTGATTGTTTTTGATTTTAACTTGTTTTTTTTTTGTTTAATTTATTTCGTTTGGCATATGCATAAGAGCAGCACTGCGAATGAAGAATCACAATATGACCCAACCCTACGTAGGTTAAGAAGAGAACATTGAGAAAAGGCTCGTGACGGCAATGGTAAGCTAGACAGTGCCATAAACAATGCCGATAACCAGGAGATGCCAACAATACCCGCAGTTATACCACCAAATCCTACTATCATTAATGTAATACCCCAAAATTAGGCTTAGAAGTTTCTTGTTAATTTAATAGTTAATTTGCTTAATAAGTCATAATACATGAAGGATTAAGTGAGATAGTGACTAAAAGTGAAACTTTAATGATGTGCTAACCTTTATAAAGGGGACTAAAATGATAATTTGTTTTAAAGTATTGTTTGCATGTAATCCAAGCCTAAACTAGAGGACTTAACCGATTCTAATTGAGAGAGGGACATGTGGAGAGTAGCTTTGCCACTCGGCTAAGGAGTAAACAAGATGAGCAAAGTGTCATCTTCTCCTTCTATTCTCCTAACACTCCCTAAACCGAATTCTTTGAGGAATGGTAGAGAGAGGATGCTTGAACCGAAGCTGGAGTCCTTGGTGAAAGTTGATGTGGCTTAATTCTTAGAAACTCTTTGAATAGGCTTTGGATTAAGGTGAAATGCTTATTCTTTTCTTTCATGGAGTAAACTAGAGTTGTTAATACATTTTGTGAAATAGATGGTTGATCGAATGGTTTAAGACTTGTGGAAATTTTACTCTTTGTGATTTTGTGACATGGTTGCTTCGGTGAAATGTTGGTTGATAAAGAATTTAATGGATTTGTTTAGGATTGTACTACTTGAACATCTAGAAATGAACTAACAAATATAGTATTATTGTTCATTAAGAATTTATAGATTATTGGGTAATGCATGTATGATTGTTGCCTCATTTCATGGAATTTATTAGAATAGGTTGTGCTTGTTGAAAATTTCATACTAGAACATTGAATCTTTGATCAATTTGAATTAGCTAAAATTGCGACTCGTTGAAATGTTTGAATGTCTTTTCTTACACCATGTAATCGGTGTTGTTAAGGAATGACTCATAGCTGAATTGATCATTTAGAGATTTTGCTTTGATTTAATGTTTGGTAGTGAAGAAAGAAAAGAACTATACTAGTTCGAAAAGAGTGAACTCACAATTGGATTAGCTTAATGTATACAAATTGATTAAATGGAATAATTTGTGAAAGTATAGATAAATTTGTTAGTCTTGCAATGATGATTAAATTATGTTTGGAATGAGAGTATAAGTGGAGTAGATTTTGGGAATACATTGGTAAGGCTTTAGGCCTGCCCTGTTTTGAATGTTTGTATAAGATACTTGTGTAAACAGTTGAAGAATTTGCACTAGCTGTGACTTTGAAAATTTGCTATAAATTATATTGGTGGAATTGGAAAATATAATTTATATAGTTGAAAATCTTGTCATGTTTAGCTTCATTTAAAACAAACGAAACTAAATTCTGAACTATATAGCAGTTTATAGAGACAATTGTTCAAAGATAGTGTAATATGCCTGGTGGCAGAATTGAGTGTATCTTTAGATTAAAATCTGTATTAATTCATAAGGATTAAAAATGCAAGGTCTATATTGTTAGAAAGCTAGTTGATTCATCTTTTCAACGGTGTAAACAATTTGAAATTCTGACATACATAATGAAAGTTATGAAATTTTAACTGAGTGATGCGCAGTCTGCCCGGTAGCAGTAGCCATATAAGATATTAGAAAACATCATGGAAAACAAGAATGTAAGGAAACTGTTTTGATATTATACATAAACATATGTGATTTGGACTATCTTGAGTATATATATATATATACTATAGGTTGTTTGATAAAATATAAATGTGAATGTATGTGATTTGGATTGCAATGTAACATGTTAACATACATGCTTGCTGCTCAGCTTTGAAAGAATGTGTATATTGATGTGAAATTCAATTGATTCATGTTGATTTACATGCTTGCTGCCCTATTTTGAGAAAATGAATGTATGTAATTAAACTACCATGATATGAGATTTCACAACTTAACTAAAGTGATTAAAATGCTTGATTATGTGTTAGTGGCTTAATCAAATTGATTCATGCTCATGAATGTGTATACATGTCATTAAGGACTGTTTTGGCATGAATTAAACATAAGTGGACTGTTTTAAACATGTGTAATTAAATAACTTTGAATTAGTAACTGTTTTTGAATGCTTGTGAGAGTCATGGGCTGTTTTGTGAGTACATGATTTCATATACTTAAATTGAGGAATGTTTGTATACATTTGAAAATGCCTTGGACAGCTTTATATTCACATGACTATATTTATGAATTAAGTAAGAAATGGACTGGAAAAACAGTTTAAAACTGACCAGAATTATAGATTAAAACTGTGCAGAATTAAAGAATAGAACAATGCAGTTTTGGTGCAATTTTGTATGCAGTTTTGAGCAGTTTTGGTGGACAGTTTTGTGTGCAGTCTTGTATGCATTCTTGTGCAATTTTGAATGTAGTTTTGATTGGCTTGTCTTGGAGAACTGTTTTAAGTATGGATTGTATACATAGGAAAGTTAAAGGTTGTTGTAGGCTAAATGAATCAAATTGGTTATTAATGAATTGTTGTTTTGTCTAAGGTACATACAATGGTAAAGGACTACGAGACTTAAATTTTGAAGCAAGATAGGATTACGGTTCATGTATTCCATAACTGTGGAATAACAAGGTAAGTGTAGTTGCAAACGTTTCGGGTGACACGGAGTCACTCCGATTTTTACTTCTATTGAATTGTTGCCTTGAATGCTAAAGTAAGGATTATATATGAACATTTTGCATAAAGCTCACAGAAAGCATCCGAGATCAGGCTACATTCATGACATTGAAGTTGCATGGTCAAGGCATGCATCACATATGCATCATGAGTGCATTGTATGCTTCTTATAATGTTTTTTGTATATTGAATTGAAATATGTTTAAGAATGAACCTTGTTTCGAATTGATGATAACCCTTAACCATTGGAAGCATAAGATACAAGAAACTACTACAGCCTAAAACTTATAAGAATTCACTTTAGTAAGAGCTAAGGCTCACCTATGTCATAATGTACTAATAAAAGAAGCAAGTAAGATTACTTATGCAAAAAGAAATCTTGCCAAATTTAGAGTATAAGATATATAAGTTGCCTAAGCAATGGAAGACCTTGGACAATTTGGCATGTTACATGGTATGCTTGGGACTACGGTCCATGAGCTACAGCTCGGGGGACGCCCCTTATATATGTGATGTATTTAGCGACAATAGGAGGTAACGAGGGAGATGTACAGAGGTTGGTGACAGTTTGGTTGGATAGAAGCGAAGTAGGATTGTTATTTCAGACTTTAGCCATTGCTATATGCTTTGAGGTACTTGTATTTCGTACCAATGTTATCTATGTCCAAATGTGTTCCAAGGCAAATTATGTAAAAGATATGAACCTTGCGAAGAATTAAATAAGATTTCCAAAAGAAAATCTTAAGGGCACTTGTTAAGCTCTTAGTGAGCATAAGATTTGTTAAGCTCTTGGTGAGGATAAGATTGTTAAGTTATTGGTGAGCATAAGACTTGGTAAGCTCTTGGTGAGCATAAGACTTGGTAAGCTCTTGGTGAGCATAAGACTTGGTAAGCTCTTGGTGTGAGCATGCGATTGTTATAAATCTAATTTCGGGAAGAAATTTCGAATGAAACTTGAAAGATCAAAATCTCTAAATAAGCCTTTAATAAACAAGTAATGATTAAGCTACCTTAAGACGTAAGAAATCCTTTGCTTTTATATACTTGAAATTACTTGGTTTTCATTTAAGATCATGAACATTATTGTTGTTACTTTGTCATTGCTTCCTCACCTAGGCTATATAAGCCTAATGCACTCATTCTCATGCATTGCAAGTTGATTCAAGTTTATGCGTCCAATTTTGTTTGGGACGTAAATCTTTATTCAAGGATCACGAAGAGCTTAGGTTCCTCTTTAGTTAGCATACTCCTAGAATGGTGGCACAAGGTTCTAATTAATGCATGTAATGAACCCCTTGATATGTAATGCCTTAAATGTCTTACGTTATATGTATACAAGTTGTATATTCCAAAATTCTGTTTGGTTGCATGAAATCTAAGCCGTGAGAGTTTGATAATATAGAAATCATATGTATAGTGTAATCGAGTGTTAGTATGGTTCTAAGTTAAAAAGATATGTTCTTTATTAAACAATGTTTATGTTACAAAAGAACTGGTCGGATTAGTCTTTTACCCTTTTTGTTTGAATTACAAGATGCTTATGATAAAATGGCCTTACATTTATACTTATTGGTCAAACTTGACATGTTATGGTATGAGTTCGATAGAATGTGTGGCTGTTTGAAAAGTTAAAAGAAAATGAGATTAATTAATACTTGATAGTTAGATCATTCTATGTACAAGTTAAAGGAAGATTAACACTTTTATAATTGGTTCCTTGTGATGAATTGTTGAGGATAATATGTTTAACGAACAGTTCCTTGGTGTATAAGTTATTTCAGTAATGTGATAGAAAGACCATGTGATATGTTAATATGGGTAAAAGAAGTATAATGGATTTGGATCCATTTTTATGTCAGTATTGTAAATACGACTAAGTTATGAATTGCTTAATACTCTTCAAACTAAGTAACTATGGATTAACGATTGATTCTTGAATAAGAAATAAGGCTTGGTAACACTAGCATGATTATATGATGTATGGGTGATTGAAATGCTTGTATAAGTATACAGATCAAGTATTTATTATTGAAATTAGAAATTTGTCACAACAATATGTATGTCGGGTATTACCTTCCTTAAATGCTAACCATGTATCAAACTTAAGTTTAATCGAGTCTGATTAAATTATTATAATTAAGTTTAAGTTTTGAACTAGACTGATTCCCATGATTGAATATATGTGAATATGTTTATTAAATAAACTTGTGAATCTATGCCTTTGACTGAATGAATATCATAAATCCTAATTAAGAAGAAAAACGAAGTTAAAGGTTTTCATATGATTAAATGATTGGGGTTTTATGTGTTTGAAGCTTAACCATAAGAATCTAGTAACCACACTTTTAGTTATGGTTAACTTACAAAAATTTGAAAATTTATGGTTCGTATTTTCGGTTTTCCTTGCCGTGGCATCTTAAACTCTAGTTTTCTTTTATGCCGAGTTTAGGATGTTACAGTTACTCAGATACCTAAAGAACGATCTATTAGAGAACACGTAGCACCCACCATAGATGATTTGATGCCATCACTAATCATGCAGAGGTAAATATGGCTAACTTTGAGCTTAAACCGATGATGATTCAATTGCTAATGGATGTAGGTCAATTTGATGGATCACCTAATGGAGACCCAATAAAGCATTTGAAGCAATTCATGGAGGTTTGCCAACTACTCTACCAGCCTGATGTGAATGAAGAAACAATAAAGCTAAAGTTATTCCCATTTTCCTTGAAAGATAAAGCTAAATTGTGGCTAAATACCTTGCCATCAAGATTACTTACTTCGTGGGCAGAATTATGCCAAAAGTTCCTTATGAGATTCCACTCACCTAGACTTAATGCCAAGCTACAGAGTGAAATCATTACCTTTAGGCATGCTGATGATGAGAATTTCTATGATACTTGGGAGTGATTCAAAGACCTTTTGAGAAGATGACCCATGCATGGATTCCCTACTTGGATCCAAATGGAGATTTTTTACATCAGACTCAATGATCATGCCAAGACCTTTGTAGATGTTTCGACAAATGGTTCATTGCTAGACAAGAAATACACAGAGGCGTATAACATCCTTGAAAGGATTGCTGCCAATGATTTTCAATATCCTACTGCCAGACTAGGAACGGGGACAAGAACGGATGGAAAATTGGAGCTTGATGCAATAACATCCATCAACAATAAAATTTCTAATCTCACTAGCATTGTGAAAACTTTGCAAAAGAATAACGAATCCCAAGAAGTCAAGGTATTAGAACCATTTTGCACTATTTGTGGAGAGGATCATTATGTGGATGAATGCCCATCCAATACTGAATCAGTAAATTTTGGTTGTAATTTCAATCAAAATTTTAGTCCTTATTCCAATACTTACAATGCAGGTTAGAAGCATCACCCAAATTTTGCTTGGGTGAACCATGACAGTAACCAATTCAAGTAGAATGCCATACCACATAAAGCCCAATACAATTGTCACCATGGCAAAATGTTCTCTTTCGCTGTGCCATCAAGAGTTCGACATACTCAAAGAAATGTAATTCTTTGGCTTTCTATGTTGGTTATTCAAACAAAGGGTTGCCACAGCCTACCACCCACCAACCAAGGGCCAAATATTGAATCACTATTTGGAAGGTGATCAGAACTATGCCAAAGAGGTTATCTCTTGGCGGAGGTACCATAAAATTATCATCAGGTTTGAATCTTTGTAAATATTAGGTTTAGATGTTTTATTTTTCAGTATTTTCTTTGTTTAGTGTTTATTCTTTTAGTTTTAATTTTCTTTTGCTACGTTGAAAGTTTTTCTTTTAGTTTGTGTAGATTTAGAATGTAACACCCCCTTCCCAGCCTAGTCGATAACCGAGTCGGAGTATGTTACCGGTGAACTAAGTGGAGATCGATACGATATTTTCATGCGATAAACAATGAAATTAGGCTTAACATACAAGAAAAGGCATTACACCCAAGCCATCAGTTTACCTCGAGTCAATGATTAGCCAAATAGGACCAATTTACAACATTTACAAGCTTTAGGGACTTAATCGTAATTTTAGTATTTTGTGGTCATTTTCTGAGATTAACCTAAGGAAAATGAAATTCATCAATCAAATAATGAGTGTACAAATTTTCATACTATTCGGAGTTCGTTTGTTCATTCAATTAAGCCTTGCAATAATCAGTGTCTAAAATGGAAACAATGCAAAACTGTGTTCTTCACCTTTTAACCGATTTAACTGTCACCGTACCGATACCCTTATAGCTGTATTGGTACACCTTAAACTAATTCCCAAATTCATATTCAATTGCAATACACCTGTATCGATATAGTTGAGAGTCGTACCGATACTAGTTGACCATGTTGACTTCGTATCAATACGCCTTGACACCATATTGATACCATTATTGATCCCAAGATGTTGTAGCCAAAACTCGTACCGATATGCCTAGGAAGTATCGATACTCCCCTTATTGACCAATGTTGACTTGACCAAATATGCAAGGCTATATCGATACTCCATCCATCGTATTGATACGCCCTCCACTAAGTTGACAGATTTTTGCTGGTTTACATTCGAATTGACCTATCTATCATAATCCAAATGTAATGAAACTTTACCAACGAGTTTTAATCAACATAAACTACTAGCATGCCAAATTTCGTGTTAATCTGAAATCGTTTACCATGTTTTTACCTTTTGAGCCAAATATGCATATTTTAGTCACTTTTAAGCCATTTCAAAAGGGCCATTAGGGCATTAGGCACTATTACACCAGAAGCACATTATACACATATCGAAAGGACTCTATATGACTTTTCTAAATACTTTGCCACATTGCTAGGAGTTCATAAGTACGATATTCATTACTTGAACTTGCTTGTGACTTGTTCAACACATCAACTCCTCCGATCTTCCGACTTGAATCTCTTAACCTAAAATGGATGAAACGCAATGCATTAGGCATACTTTTCCTAGTGAGGTAGTAAAAAATAACACAATGTAATGGAAATGCATCACAATTCATATCTTTCCAATAACAATGCAATAGATCTATGATAGTAATGCAATGTTCATGTTCAATAACAAATAGTCCATATCTCATCAGTAACCCTTGGATCGATTCCAGATAGTGGATACGCAAATTCCTACGCCTCGCCAAATCAATAAATGGTCTAGTCCCTCTGCCTCGCCAAATCAATATAGGCCGTAGCCTTAGGACCGTGGTCCACCCGTACACTGAGCTCCTAAATTCTATGGCATGCCAATTGTATCCAATGTCCCTCGAATCCAAGTTCCGGTAACAATATCAATAATTCATGTTCAATATCAATAGCAATGTTCAATGTTCATAACAATAATCTATATTTCGATGTCTAAGTTCAATGGAAATATCAATAGCAATGGCAATGCCCAATGATCTCAATGACATCAACGATGATCGATGCTTCATTTGCAATATTTTGATGACAATAACGATGCTGACATCAATGGTCAATGACAATGGCTACATGAGTGCTATACCAATGCTATATCGATGCTATGCCAATATCCTACACTTTCATGGTTCAATGACAATGGCAATGGTAATGACAATAGTAATATTCATTGACGATAACGATACCTATGTTCGGTGTTCAATAGCAATAAAGATGACAATGACAATGATCAATACTCGACACGATAGCTTACCAATACTTACCATAATGTCCAATAAGTGATTCGATGCAATAATCCCTAACAACGGGGTTGGCAATGGTTATTCTATTAACAATGAAGTCGGGAAAGGCATCTAGCCTAATCTGAGACTCTCACTACACTCACCTCGATAATCCAAAGCTTTCAAGCTCTTGGATAGAAATTTTGTTGTCCCTAGCTTTTGTTTGTGTAGTGGATGATCTCTACCAACTTCTTAAGCTAGGTAAAAACAATAGGATTAGATTAGATTCAATAATATGATACCAAAATCAATATAACGATATCAAAATCAATATCGAAGCTCGAAATAGCTATTAGCTAGCAAACTCCATGGATAGCCAAACCCTAGCTTATGACTAAGCTTGATTTATCCATGGATTTTAATGGTTGATTGAGGGCTATAGCTTACCCAGTCACTAGCAACGTTTCGACAACAATAAATCGAAGAAAAGGCAAGCTTGAAATCAACCAACAATGGTGGTGCTTGCTTATGAAGAAGATGCCAACTTGTGGAGGTGCTTGCTTATGAAGTATTCGAGTAAGACTCAAAACTTGGCTATTCACCATGTTTTAATATCAATAGGTTTCCTCCTATTGAAGGAAACTTCCCGGTAATCCCACGCATGGGATTTATAATTGAGGAGGGGCTAATCGCAAGATTAGTCCCTCAACTCTGGTAGACTATAGTTTTGTCCCCAAACTTCTACTTTTTATAATTTAGCCATTAAAAGGTTCCTAATACCTTCAATATGGTCCTTAACCAATAATTCGACTCAATTAGAGTCCACTACCGATACAATGGACCTTATATTCAATATCAATAAGATATTTGGATATTCCCGATATAGGTTTCCAATTTCTAGAACCCAATTCTGACTAGGCCAGATTTTAGGGTGTTACAACTCTCCCCCTTAAAAAAATTCATCATCGAATTTTACCTGAATAGAAGAGGTGAGGATATTGTTTGGGCATTGTCTGCTCTAGCTCCCATGTTGCTTCCTTAGTGGTATGGCTCTTCCAGAGCAGTTTAACCAATGGAATAGTCTTGTTACGAAGCCTTCTGGCTTCCTTTGCAAGAATTTGAACTGGTTCTTCTTCAAAAGATAAGTTGGATTGAATTTCCACAGACTCAGGTTCAATAATGTATGAAGGATCAAAACTATACTTCCGAAGCATGAATACATGAAACACATCATGTATTTTGCTCATTTCTGAGGGAAACAATAAGCGATAAGCCACATGGCCAACTTTTTCTGTAACCTCGAAGGGTCTGATAAATCGGGACTTAGTTTCCTTTTCTTACCAAGCCTCAACATTTTCTTCTACGGTAAAACCTTGAGAAAGGCCCCTTTCACCCACTACATATTGAATATCTCTTCGCTTAAAGTCAGCATAGGCCTTCTGAAGTTCAAAGGGCACTTTCAAACGATAGTGGATAATGGCAACCTGTTCTTTAGTTTCCCGAAGTAATTCAGGGCCTAACATCTTGCCTTCACCGAGTTCAGACCAGCATAAAGGAGTTCGACAACTCCTCCCATACAATGCTTCATAGGGTGCCATCTTGATAGAAGCTTGGAAGCTATTGTTGTAGGCAAATTCAATACGGGATAGGGATTTCTCCCATAACCCACCAAAATCGATATCATATGCTCGTAGCATGTCTTCTAAAATCTATATTACTCTTTTCGGTTGACCATCAGACTGGGGGTGAAAGGAAGTACTAAGATTAACTCTAGTGCCCAGAGCTCCTTGCAAAGACTTCCAAAATCAAGATGCAAATAGGGGATCTTGATAAGAAATGATAGACTATGGTACTCCATGGAGTCGAATGACTTTCTTGATATACAAGTCAGCCAGCTTGGGAAGAGCATAGTCCATTCGAACTGGTAAGAAATGCACTGACTTGGTCAAACGATCTACAATGACCCAAATTGCATCGTGTATAGTGGGAGTTGGAGGCAAACCACTGACAAAGTCCATGTGGATCTTCTCCTACTTCCATTGCGGTAAATCAATAGGTTGTCGTAATCTGATGGGAACACGATGTTCAGCCTTAACACGCTGACACGTGAGGCACTTGGACACAAACTCAACTATGGCTCGTTTCATGTCTGGCCACCAATAAAGCTCCTGTAGGTCCTTGTACATCTTTACTGACCTCGGGTGAATAAAGAAAGAGCTTGAATGAGCTTCCTTGAGGATATCAATACGAAGAGATTCATCATCAGGTACACAAACCCGGTTGCGAAAACATAAAAGCCCTTTGGAATTCAATTTGAAATTTGGGTTATATTGCAGCTTGGGAATGATGACTTGGAGTTTAGGATCATGTTCTTGCAATGCTCGAATTCTCGATGTAATGGTAGACTGAACTTAAAGTTCAGCTACAAAGCAACGATGCTTTTTAAGACGGAAGTGAGCGTTAATAGCTTAAGGAGATACAACACAATGATTTACAATAAGTCAATATACGAATCATCACAATAGATTTGAGAGTCAACAACAAAACTTACCAGGCATAGGTTTGCGGCTAAGTGCATCAGCTACAACATTTGCCTTGCCCAAGTGGTAGTCAATAACAAGGTCATAGTCCTTGAGGAGTTCCATCCATCTCCGTTGTCGAAGGTTCAACTCTTTTTGAGTTAGAAGATATTTGAGACTTTTATGATCAGTGAAGAGGTAATATTTCTCCCCGTAGATATAATGTCTCCAAATCTTCAACGCAAAGACAACTGCAGCCCATTCTAAATCGTGAGTAGGATAATTCATCTCATATTGCTAGAGCTATCTTGATGCATATGCAATGAATTTGCCTTCTGACATCCATACACATCCTAACCCGATATGTGATGCATCATTGTAAACCGTGTAGTCCTTTCCCAACTTATGTTGGGTTAGAACTGGTGCGTGGGTCAAAACTTGTTTCAATTGGTCGAAGCTCCTTTGTTGATCCGTAGTCCAAACGAATGGAGCTTTCTTTCTCAATAACTTAGTTAGAGGGGCTTGCTGTCATAGAAAATCCTTTAACGAATCTCCTATAGTAGCTAGCAAGACCAAGAAAACTTCTTACTTTGCCAATATTCTTAGGTGGTTGCCAACCAAGAATGGCTTGAATCTTTTTCGGGTCCACTTGGATACCCGAGGCTGATACCACGTGCCCAAGGAAGGCAACCTCAGTAAGCCAAAACTCACATTTTGAGAACTTGGTGAATAATTGCTTCTCCCTAAGGGTTTGAAGCATAATGCGAAGGTGATCGTGATGCTCTACTGCATCCTTAGAATAAATTAGGATATCATCAATGAACACCACCACAAATTTGTCGAGATAGGGTCTGAAAACCTGATTCATTAGGTCTATAAAAGCTATCAGTGCATTGGTTAACCCAAATGGCATCACCAAGAATTCATAGTGACCGTATCTTGTACGGAAGGCAGTTTTAGGCACATCACATTCTTTAACTCTCATTTGGTAATAACCAGGACCTTAAATCGTTCTTGGAAAACACAGTGGCATCCTTGAGTTGATCAAACAGACCATCAATCCTTGGCAATGGGTATTTGTTCTTGATGGTCACCTTGTTCAATTACCGGTAATCAATACATAGTCTCATAGAATCATCTTTTATCTTCACAAAGAGAACCAAAGCTCCCCAAGGCGAGGAACTCGGTTGAATAAAGCCTTTATTAAGCAAATCTTGAATCTGGGCCTTCAATTCTTTCAGCTCAACGACTACCATTCGATAAGGTGCAATAGACGCTGTAGTAATTCTAGGTTGTACGTCGATGCCAAACTCAACCTCACAGATTAGGGGTAAACCCGAAAGTTTATCAGGGAAGACATTAGGAAATTCATACACAGTGTTAACCTTCAATAATTATGGCCCATCCTTAGCTTCAATTGTCAAAGCATACAAGGATGCTTTTCTAGAATTCATCAATACAATGCTCTCATTGCCAAGGCCTTAGAGATACAATCTTCGTTTATTACAATCCACCCACGCTTGATGCTCACTAAGCCAATCCAAAGCCAATATCATATCAAACTCGTGGATCGGTAAAGCCAACAAATCAGCCACGAAAGGAATCCCTTGAATCACCACAGGGCAATTCTTACATTCAAAGCTTATGGTGACACAATCACCAAGTGGATTAGTTATAGAGATCTTCGATGCTATAAGTTCACTAGTCATTCCATGTTTCTTAACCAATTTAGTACTTATAAAAGAGTGAGTAGAGCCAGGGTCAATCAATGCATATAAAGGATTTGAATACAGTTCAATAGTACCTGCAATGACATCTGGCACATTTTCCTCCTCCCTGCTTCTCACATGATACATCTGAGCAGAAGTCTTGGATTCTTGCTTACTTGGTGCCTTGCCAGAGCCACTAGGTTTCCTTGTAACTCCTGATGAACCTTGCCTTGACCCCTTACCTCAGAAAGATTGGGCATGGGTTACAGTATTTGCCGGTGCAGCCATAGACTTGGTTGCACACAAGGGACAATCGAGGATGAAATAACCCGGCTCACCACAACAGAAACAGGCTCCAGACTGCTTGAGACACTAACCTGCTAGGTGTCATTTGTGGTAGTAGTTGCAAACAGGGTTCTGTCTGTTTCGGTTGGATCCTCCGGTGCTTTCAATTGAGACCATCTTGGCATAGGACTGGGTCACCGTTTGAGGTTTCTTAATATTCCCGAACGGGAAGGTTGGGAATACACATTTTGCTTGGGGCCTTGATTCTTACTCTTTTTATTCCACCTAGGAGGTCGGGAATCATCCCTAAACCTCTTCTTGGACTTGCTAGATCCACCTGACCTCAAGGTCTTCGTGCAGCTTCAGTGGCCTTGAATTAGTTCACAAGGTCTTGAAAATTAGTGATCCCCAAGGTAGTAAACATTGGGCATAATTCATCACTAAGCCAGTAATAAACATCCTGCATTTGTCTTATTCTTTCTTAATGTATTATGCACCATATCAATAGTACTTACAAAAATCATGAATGTACTGGTCAACAGGTCTATCGCCTTGCTTCAGGTGGAGAAAGATACTGCGTCCTTCTGCGAGATAATACTCACTAATGTTGGTCTCTCACCACTGTAATGCTTCATCAGCTAACAAC
Organism: Hibiscus mutabilis; assembly: GCA_019671005.1. NCBI lineage: Eukaryota > Viridiplantae > Streptophyta > Magnoliopsida > Malvales > Malvaceae > Hibiscus > Hibiscus mutabilis. The sequence goes on along the minus strand of CM033745.1, from coordinate 27,800,097 downwards.
GCAAGGGCACACTCCAGCTTGTGATCATCCGAGCACTGTAATTGTTTGTTCAGGATCTGTAACGTGTTGTCTAGCTAGTACTTCACAGTCTCAGGACTATCCTCATCCTGTCCGGTGAAGGTGTAGGCTCGAAGTGACGCCAACTTATCAATAGGGGCTCGAGTTTACTGCACGACAGGTGGGGTCGATTGCACCATCATCTCGGCCCTCATAGATGCCATGAATTACTTGAACATGTCAGCCATGTTCTGATAGCATTCTGCCTGTAGATCAGGCACTACTGGCTCAACATGCTGAGGTGGGGGATTAGGTGGGTTCGGTGGTTCTCCCCCCTCACTTCCTCGCCACGGGATGAGGAGCCGGTGGCATGCTCGTGAATATGAGCCTCATTCGTCTCAGACATAACTATAACATAAAGAGATTAGATTAATTGACAAGTAATAATATACACAATGTAAAAACTCCTAGGTGGAAAAGTAACACAATAACAATGCAATAAGCTTCGGTTTAGTCCAAGAATCGACTAAACTCTACTCTGATACCACAAATGTAACACCTCTTCCCAGCCTGGTTGATAATCGGGTCGGAGTATGTTACTGATGAACTAAGCGGAGGTCGATATGATATTTTCATGGGATAAACAATGAAATTAGGCTTAACATACAAGAAAATTCATTGCACCCAAGCCATCAATTTACCTCGAGTCAATGATTAGCCAAATAGGACCAATTTACAACATTTACAAGCTTTAGGGAATTAATCGTAATTTCAGTATTTTAGTGGTCCTTTTCTGAGATTAACCTAAGGAAAATGAAATTCATCAATCAAACAGTGAGTGTACAAATTTTCATATTATTCGGAGTTCGTTTGTTCATTCAATTAAGCCTTGCAATAATCAATGTCTAAAATGGAAACAATGCAAAACTGTGTTCTTCACCTTTTAACCGATTTAAATTTCACCGTACCGATACCCTTATAGCTGTATTGGTATGCCTTAACCTAATTCCCAAATTCAGATTCAATTGCAATACACTTGTATCGATACGGTTGAGAGCCGTACCGATACTAGTTGACCATGTTGATTTCGTATCGATACGCCTTGACCCCGTATCGATACCATTTTTGATCCCAAGATGACGTAGCCAAAACTCATACCAATATGCCTAGGACGTATTGATACTGCCCTTGTTGACCAACATTGACCTGACCAAATATGCAATGCTGTATCGATACTCCATCCACCGTATCGATACACCCTGCACTAAGATGACAGATTTTTGCTGGTTTACATTCGAATTGACCTATCTATCATGATCCAAATGTAATGAAACCTTACTAACGAGTTTTAATCAACATAAACTACTAGCATGCCAAATTTCGTGTTAATCCAAATCCGTTTACCACATTTTTACCTTTTGAGCAAAATATGCATATTTTAGTCACTTTTAAGACATTTCAAAAGGGTCATTAGGGCATTAGGCACTATTACACCACAAGCACATTATACACATATCGAAAGGACTCTATATGACTTTTCTAACTACTTTGTCACCTTTCTAGGAGTTCATAAGTACGATATACATTACTTGAACTTGCTTGTGACTTGTTTAACACAACAACTGCTCTGATCTTCCTACTTGAATCTCTTAACTTGAAATGGATGAAATGCAATGTATTAGGCATACTTTGCCTAGTGAGGTAGTCAAAGTACCACAATGTCTTGGAAATGCATCAAAATTCATATCTTTCCAATAATAATGCAAATGATCTATGATAGTAATGCAAAGTTCATGTTCAATAACAAATAGTCCATATCTCATCAATAACCCTTGGATCGATTCTGGATAGTGGATACGCGAATTCCTATGCCTCACCAAATCAATAAATGGTCTAGTCCCTCCGCCTCGCCAATATGACCAATATCACAACATATCCTTCCTCCTCACCAAATCAATATATGCTGTAGCCCTAGGACCGTGGCCCACCCGTACGCTGAGCTCATGAATTCTATGGCATGCCAATTGTAACCAATGTCCCTCGAATCCAAGGTCTGGTAACAATATCGATAATTCATGTTCAATATCAATAGCCATGTTCAATAACAATAATCTATATTTCGATGTCTAAGTTCAATGGCAATATCAATAGCAATGGCAATGCCTAATGATCACAGTGACATCAATGATGATCGATGCTTCATTTGTAATATTTCAATGACAATAACGATGCTAACATCAATGGTCAATGACAATGGCTACATAAGTGCTATACCAATGCTATATCGATGCTATGCCAATATCGTACACTTTCATGGTTCACTGACAATGGCGATGGTAATGACAATAGCAATATTCATTGACGATAATGATACCTATGTCTGGTGTTCAATCGCAATAACGATGACAATGACAATGATCAATACTCGACAAGATAGCTTACCAATACTTACCATTATGTCCGATAAGTGATTCGATTATATAATCCCTAACAACGGGGTTGGCAATGGTCATTTTATTAACAATGAAGTTGGGAAAGGCACCTAGCCTAATCTTGAGACTCTGACTACACTCACCTCAATAATCCAAAGCTTTCAAGGCTCCCGGATAGAAATTCCCTCGTCTCTAGCTTTTGTTGGTGATAATGGATGATCTCTACCAACATCTTGAGCTAGGTAAAAATAATAGAATTCGATTAGATTCACTAATACAATATCGAAATCAATATAACGATATCAAAATCAATATCAAAGCTCAAAGTAGTTATTAGTTGGCAAACTCCATGGATAGCCAAACCCTAGCTTATGATTAAGCTTGATTTATCCATGGATTTCAATGGTTGTCTGAGGGCTATAGCTTACCCGGTCACTAGCAACGTTTCGATAACAATAAATAGAAGAAAAGGCAAGCTTGAAATTAACCAACAATGGTGGTGCTTGCTTTTGAAAAAGATGCCAACTTGGGGAGGTGCTTGCTTATGAAGTATTCAGGTAAGAATCAAAACTTGGCTATTCACCATGTTTTAATATCAATAGGTTTCCTCCTATTGAAGGAAATTTCCCCGGTAATCCCGCATATGGGATTTATAATTGAGGAGGCGATTAGCCCCTTAACTCTTGGTAGACCATAGTTTTGTCCCCAAACTTCTACTTCTTACATTTTAGCTATTAAAAGGTTCCTAATACATTCAATATGGTCCTTAACCAATGATTCGACTCAATTAGAGTCCCCTACCGATACAATTGACCTTATAGTCAATATCAATACAATATTTGGACATTCTTGATATAGGTTTCTGATCGCTGAAACCCAATTTTGACTAGGCTAAATTTTGGGTTGTTACATAGAATGACAGGTACAGTACCAGGTACAATGCCAAAGATAGACTTGGCATAAGTCGATAACACACTGAGCGAGATCTTCGTGCCAAGAAGAGTGCTGTGAGGAATGCCAAGTAGAATGCCAGCACCGAGGCTGGGTATGCGTTGGAATAGAATATTGGAAGAAGAGATTACCCTAGATTGATTAAGACCGGCCTATTAGAGAGAGAGTATTTTTTCTTTGAGACTTAACCCTAGCCACCCAAAATTAGGTTGGATTTAAATTCAACTTAACACCTTATCACTCCAATCTTTAAAACTTATCCTACCGCTTACACCTTATCACGTCACCCTTATCACTTTACCTCTTATCAAATCAAGCCTTTATTTTCTATCATTATCTCCATTAAATTCAGCCACCTTCATCACACCAATTAAACCACTCAATCTCTTTACTTTCTACCTACCCCTACCATTTCAAGAACCAAAATCTCTCTCCCCTTTTCTCACTTTCCCTTTCTTTTTCAAGCAAGAAACTAAGAATCGTATTTCCCTTTATTCTTCTTCCTTTGTTTGAACCTTTCCAAGATTTCTTTTCGCTCCAATGGCTTCATCATCAACTACTATCAAAAGGTTTTTCAACGAGGAAATCTGAAAGAAGTTTGAAGCAAACTTTGCTTCAAGATCCTTTTGCTACGAGAAGTACTTCGATTTTGAGACCGAAACATCCATTGATTTTCCCCCAGAGTTCATGGCGTTAGTCTACTTGCACAAGTGGAACAAGTTATGTCAACAAAAAGGGGAGATTTATGCGACCCTAGTTCAAGAGTTCTACGCTCATCTTGTGACCAAAGACTCGCCCTTCTTGATGATTCGAGGTAAGTGTGTGCGTTTCGATGAAGGGTATATTAACAAAATGTTTGGTTGGAAGGTGCAGGGCATGAACACTTTGAGTTTGCTGATTCAATTAGTGCAGCTAAGAGAAAGAAATTGTTGACTGACTTGTGTGAGCATGACACAGCATGGATCATATCATCCAAGGGACATCGAATAGTCAAGATATTGACCCTGATATCTCAACCGAAGGGGTGGAACCACTTTGAAGGCAACTCTGATGCCAACTACCCACAACGAAACTGTGTCGGAGGAACGGCTGGCACTACTGCACTCAATCATTGTTGGCCGAAAAATCAATTTCGGCCGAATCATCTTCGAGGAAACATATAAATGTGCTGGTAAACCTAATGGTAGTCTATTCTTTCCATTATTGATTTTTAACATTTGCATGAAACATGGTTTGCCCAAGCTTGATTCGGCCAGAGGCTAAGAAATCAAAGGCACCACCATATGGAGAAACCTCACTGCCATCGAGACCAAGGACAAAGGAAAATAAAAGAAAACTATGCCAAAGTGCAAGGTGCTAAAGGCAGAATCTGATGCTCCTATACCAACTGAGTTGCTGGCATTGCTTTCTAAGATCCACAATCGCCAAGAAATTGTTCTTAAGAAATTAGAGAAAGCCGAAGAGCAGAATGTCAAGCTCTATTATTACACTCGTTCCAGGGATGTTGCCATCAGGGATACCCTTGAGAAGGTGTCCCCATATTTCTTGCCAACCTTCACAGAATTCCCTGCCGAGATCTTTGCCAGTGATGATGCCATGCCAGCCAGTCCTCACTCAGTTCATACCCTATCTAATGCCACAGTCCCGTTGTCTCTAGTCCAAGTTAGATCTGTCAGTTCTGAATCTGAGATTGAATCAAAGAAACCCAAAACCAAGTCTGCCAGAAGCCTGCCTCGCCACCAGTGGCGCCTACTCAGTCCGATGCCACTGCTACTCCTGTCGCATCGGACCCTGCCAAGATTGTGGAGGAAGTCCTCCGGGATGTTGGAGACTTCCATAAAGCCAACAATGAAGGGAAGAAAGAGAATGGCCCCCGATCGTGGGACCTTTGTGAAGAGGAAAACTCGAGTCACAAAATAACTTTCATCCGAAGGGGAGTCCTCTTCTTAAACTCATTTGCATTCCATTACATTGTATTTTTCATGATCATGCATTTTGTTTTTCTATTTTTATTGTATATATGTGTTGTTTTCATGCATTGAGGACAATGCACATCTTGGGCTTGGGGGTGTGCGTTGCCTCGCATTTATGCCACGCCATGCATTCATATTTATATTTTTGTTTTTATGTCATGCCATGTAGATTAGATTAGTTTTGCATACCGAACCATGAAAAAAATGAAAAAGAAAATTTTATCTCGGCTGAACTTTGAAGAATGTTATCACTTTGTTTGGCAAGTTTAATTTGATCTAGACGTCTGCCCAATGAGGAAATTTTAATCTGTAGTTGTCATACCATGCCAGTAGATTAGTATGCCAGGTTAGCTTGGCAATTGATCTCTAGTTTAGGGAATTGAATTTACACTTAACACATGATATGTATCTAGTTCCCTAGCAAACTTATACTATTTGAAACTATGCTCATATTGAAAAAAATTGAAAAATGATGCTAGGGTAAAAGAAAAAAATAAGGCATCAATGTCCTACCAAGGAAATAAAAAGATAGAACTCTCTTCTACCTAGGGATAATAAGTTACTTGGGGCTTCGTGGTTTGCTCCGTCTTAGTTCTCAAGTCCAAAACCCTAGGGTATGAGTTGAAGAGAAAGCCTAGTGATGTTTGGATTAAGGTGGGGATTTATGGTATGCTCCCTCTTATTACTCATGCTAAATAGTGTCACAAAGCAAGCTTAAATTATTGCCAACTGAACCTTTTGCAAGAAAAAAGAGAGAAGAATTTGAGTTTAGGTAGTAAAATTGACTAAGGGAGTGAAAGGATACTTGATGCATATTGCCTACACATCATGCACTCTTCATGAACTTAGACTAGAGTTATATTGTTGCACTTGAATTATTACCTGTTTGGCATTACTACACTAAGATACTGGGGATAGAAATAGATCCAAATTCTACTTGCCAGCACATGTTGGCATTTCAACCAAAATTTTGTCGAGCTAACTTTTTCACAAATTTTATTTCTCTTTGTTTGCATTGCTTGAGGACAAGCAATGAGTTAGGTTTGGGGGTGTGTTACCTCTCCAAAAGTATTGTTTTTAATTCCAATTTCACAATGCTTTTGCTTGTTTTTAGATACATTTAGTTGCATTAGGTTGTTAGAATCATGCATTTGCATAAGGAGTTTAGTATTTTGTCTATACCAATGTGAAGGGTTATTTTGTGGCTATTTTACAGGTTTGGCATATGATTAGGCGTAGGAAAGAAACATAGTTAGGATTGCCAAGGAGAATGCCAAGTGTTGTTGGCACTGAAGGCCCTGACAATGTCAAGCACCTGTTGGCAGAGAAGTGAACTTGATGCCATGCCAAGAGGCTGTTGAACCCCAAAAAAATAAGATAAGATTAGGCTCCTAAAAGATCACAAATGGATCAATCTCCAACAAATAGCGGATAAGGTGGTGCCAAGTTATGTTGGCAATGATATGCCAAGCTTGGATGCCAAGGTGCACCGGCATGATGACATCAACCCTAGCCTAATAAGCTATCACACCGATCGGATAAGTCTCTATCTCTTATCCTTTGAATGTTTGAATTTCAAATGAAGAAGCTATCATATTCCCTTTCTTGCACGCCTATTTAAACACCAACCGATCAAGCATTTGTTAGGAGGATCGTGAAGACTTAAAGTGATCAGAGTGAGGTGTTGGAGTACTCGACGAGTGACGGTCGACTGCACCGAGGAATGTGGTTTAACCACTTGGCTAAGAGCCTGGATTTGAGGACTGCATCGAGAGACCCCTCGTGCTTATTCACTTGGTTTTAGGTTGTTTTACTTTTTTTATGATGATGTATTTGAAAATAGTTATGGTTTTGTTGGTTCAATCCTTCACCATGAACTAATTTCATAGTTGGTGGGGGTTGTTTGATTTAAACGTTGATTTTATGCTTTAGTTTCTTTAATGATAAATCTGTTTTGGCAAATTTTTTCTATTTGGCATACTTGAATTTTTCCTAAATACTCTGCCAGGCGAGAGCTGGAACTGTTGGCCTATTGCTCCTCAATATGTTAACAGACTTGGGGTGGCAATGTTTGAGTTGTTAAATACTTTGGAGAGAATCTTCGAGAGAAGTCGTTCAAGTAGATGAACTTACTTTGGGAGTGATATCTACCCGTTAGGAGTATAGATTGGTTCTTAATCAAATCGGTTAATTTAAAAACATGCACTATAGAGATATAAGGGTTTTTATATGATCAACTTAGGGCAATGACCATCGAGAGAGGCTTTGATAATTTTTAATCTGCTCGTCAAATAATGCCAAGACAGGTTGACTTTAAAGGATGGCACGACATGAAAAGCATAGAAACCAGACATTCCTTGCCAACGCTCATCACTCATTAAAAGACCTTCCTTGCAAACATTTTACTTCATTTTTCTTTTATTTTTAGTAATTCCAAAACAATCTTCATAACAAACATCTTTTCTTCCAAGGCAAGTAGCAATCAAACAATCGAATTTCAAGTTAATCTCTATGGGATCGATACTCAGCTTAATTGTTGTGTTACTTGCAAACTGTGTATAATTGCACAGAAAAGACTCATCTTGGCACTATTTTATTACTTTTCCAATACATATCTTCTGCCGTTTTTGCTAGCATTCACTTAGAGAGTCTACAATAGTGGTAGTTGCAAGTTCCAGTTCGAGTGTTTGATGGTCTCCTCCACTAAAGGGTAGCTTAAACTTTAACATGGATCGTTTGGCGCGAGATAATCATGTCCTGATAGGTTTTGGTGGTGTGTTGCGCGATGAGTTGAGGGTCCTCTTTGCAGTATTCGTATGGTCCATTGGGGATCTTAGATTTTAATGGGGTAGCACTTTTGACTATTTCTCATACTTTATCATTGATTGTGGGTACGAAAGGAAGTTCTTGTTGGTCTTTGATTGTGGAATTCGACTCAAAAGTGGCTCTAGGATGGGTTGCTAATATGAAAGGGAGACCGTGGCATTATTGTAATCATTTTGTGGAGATTGACCATACTTGTAATACTTTTAGTGGGATGTTTTTCGCGCATGTGGTTAAGGAAGTAAATGCATTTGCGGATGCCACGGCTCAAGAAAGGGTTATTGAGTGTTAGTGTTTAAGGCATTCTTATATAATAGGAAGCACTTAGGACTTTGCTTGGCATTGTTTTAGTGATTAGTGTGGGTCATACTACTATCTCAGCATGGTCCTTTCGATTTTTAGATAGGTGCCTACTACTGGTTTGACCTAGATCCAATTTCTGCATTGGTGTTGTGTTTCGGCTGTGTTAGTTTTGAGGGCAGGTGTGGGGTTTTATTATTAGGAGTTTTATTTTACTTTTGATGTTTGTTCATTAACATTATCATGCTTGTACTATTTTCCTCCATTTAGGTTTATGGAGGCTTTTAATGAGGCACACAATAATGTTTTGCTTCTATGATTTTTATGCTTAATAAAATCATACTTTGCTAAGGATTTTTTTATAAAAGTCAAGAGTAAAAAACTTAGCATACACATGCCACATCAAAGAAGAATAATAAAAATAAAAGTGCCTTCCACAAAGTAAACAATGCTTACCTCAAATACTAGAAATGCTTTTTTAGGCAACCCTGAATTTACTACAGAAAGTAGGATAAGAATACACAAGACATTGATAAAAGGTTCATGCTTAGGAAACATTTCTTCAATGTATTCAAAGCAACTACAGTTATAGTCCAGAAAAATGTTTAGAAACTAGAAAAAGAATATTCAATAGTCCCATAAGGAAACTATTTGAACCATTGAGTCATCCACATAATATGATACATTAAAAGTGAACACAATAGGTACATGTAACGACCTAAATTTTCAAGTCAAAGATTGGACATTGACCCAGTTTATGGACCTTTATATTAGATTGGGTAATTGGACCTATTGGACCATGTTTGGGCGTTGTTGGATGAGTTTAGGATTATGTGTGCTTGGATAATGAACTTTTTGTATAAATGTGAAATATGGGGTTTTGGGATGAGAATGTTCAAGTTTTAAATAAAAGGCTAATCACCCTTCATTCATTCTTGTCTTCACGTGATATAGAGGGGACAAAAAAGGGGTTGTGATATCACCATTTTTTCCATCATCTTCATTTTCTCACACCACCATTTTTTCCATCATGAACCTTGTCTACTGGAACAAAAAATCTAAGCTTTCTTCTCCAAGTTTTCGATCAAGATTTAATATTGGTGGATCCTTAATATCCATTTAAATAGCTTAATAAAAAAGTACATTTTCAAGGAAAAAGGCATGTCATCGATCAATGGGTTTTTGAAGGATTAAGAGTTTCAAGAGCTCTCATCCATTTCTTATGCAGTTGAGTTTATTTTGGGATTTTTTGCTTAAGGTCAATACATCTCTTACTCCTATTCTTCTTCAAGATCATAAAGTGATTGTTTTGCTTGATTTTATGGTTTATGGGTATTGTATGGGTGGAGCTTTCCTAAGGTAATCAAAGTAACAAAATTAATGTTGTTAGATAACTCTAAAATACCCATAAATAGCCTAGTAAACCTTAGAAACCTTATGGAGTGGTTAGAGACAAGTTAGGATTGATTTTCGAGCCTTAGGAAGCCATTTCAAGGCTTTAGTATTGGTACGTGGGAACCCCTACTAGTACCCTTTGTTTGAGTGAAGAACAAGGATGAACTGTGAGACGAGAACCAATACGACGTTCAACCGGTACTGATACACAATTTAAGGTACTATCAGGAATGTTGAAATTCTAGTAAGCTATTTTGGTATCCATACGCATATGAGTACTAATACCCATGGGTAGCGTAAAAGTACTCGTGGGCCAGTATCGATATTCGTTAGGCATTATGCCCAAAAATATCAATTTGAGCCAGGGGCTAGAAAATTGCAGGCTATGGCCTAGTGGGCTTCTATTAAAATAATAGAACATATAAAATTGAGAAACTGAGATTTTACTTCTAAATAAGACAATAACATGTAATACCTCAAAAATAGTAAAGGAGAGAATTATTATGATAGCAATCCTAGAGATGCTTGGTATAATTTCGTCCTTGTGTACCGAGTGGTCACTTGATGGGCTGATATTTATGAATGGAGTGATAATCATGTTGGTTGTTGTCATTCCTTTGGGGCATTTCCTTGATAGCTTGGCTTGGTGCCATTTACCTCTTGGTGAGGTGTATGAATGTTTGGGGAGCATGTTTTACCTTATGGTTGATGTAAAGGAATCGAAATGTCCTATAGTCAGTACTACGATACTTATATAAGTGGAAATGTACTTAGGGCTATATGAGCAAGTACATCTCACGTACTCAAGGGCTATGTGATCTAGGTGTGGTTGTATACGAGGAGGTGTACTTAGGGCTTTGTGAGCAAGTACATCTAACGTACCCGATGGCCGAGTGATCAGGGTGCAGCTAGAAATAAACTCGATAGGCTGAGTGTGCTTGAGTAACTTGATAGGTTGAGTAATCTCAGATAAGAACGACTTATGGCCAATATGATCCATGTACATTGGTGATTCGAATATGGTTCATTCAACTGGACGGTTGTGTGAGCACGGGTAAAGTAGGGCTTTATTGTCAACTATGTAGATGATATATAGATTAAAATTATGTATGTTTTATGGGTACTATGATTAGTAGCTTGCATTGCTACAAAACTCGATATGTTGAGTGACCTCGACTATGGTGAAGTATTTTTGTTAACTCCTCAAAAGATGTATCTTCCATGCATATATTGCCATGACATTTCTTGACTTTAGGTATATATTATTATATATTGCTAGAAGTTTCATGCATTTTGTAGGAGTTGAGGAATGTGTAGTTTTTATTACCAGTGTGAAAGGGTGTTTCCTAGTTCTGACATACATATACCAACAAATTTAAGGTAGTGGATGATGGAGGAGAATGCCAAGCACAAGTGGCAAAAGAATGAAGGACGATGCCCAAAAAAATAGCACCAAGTTAGAGCCAGATCAGCCCTAATTCTATGAAGGAAAAAAGTCGTTGCCGAGAATTTTGGCACCAAAAATTTAGGGCATTACCTTAACCCTTATTAGGGCCCAACCTAAGCCTATATAAAGGAGTTAAGAAGATGACGTATGGTGCTAGAGACACGAGGAAAAAGAGAAGGGTAGAGAGCAACCAAGGGTTCGACTGTTAAAGTTTGTCGAAAGCTCTAGATGTATTGAGGGCTGCATCGAAAGATCTCTTTCTTTTGTTTCATTTATCTTGAATTATTTTTGGTTTTTGTGAGGATGACTGAAAATGATAATTTGTTGTTGGTTTCCCCAACCATGAACTAATCGTTTAATTTGGCTAGGGGTGTTTGCGATGAACGCTTAGTGTTTTAGTTTTTTTAGTAATTGAATGCTTTGGTTTTATTTTCTATTTCACACGTGCTTATTGTTCACATATTTTATGTCATACGGCAGTTGGTATTGAATGCTTATTATCCCATGATATCATAACGAAGTTAGGAGATATGGATTAGTTGTCAAATACTAAGGAGAAAAACATCGACAAAAGATATTCAAGTAGACGAAACTTACACTTGAAGTAAATCTACCTCTTAGGAGTATAGGTTGACTCTTCACTAAGTTAATTACTTGAAAACACACTATAGACATATATGTGTTGAAAGCAATTAACTATGGGTATTGCCATCGACAGAGACAATTGTAACGTAAAATCTGCTCAGCAATAAAACTGAAGTTTGATGTTATTAATTCCTATCTTTACTAGTGTGAAAACCAAACATCCTTTGCCAAGCCTACTAATCATCTTTACACTATTTGTTTGCCAATCTACCTAAGTCTTTTGTAATACCCCAAATAGTGGCTTAGAAGTATGTAACAATTTGATCACAATCCAATTGTAGTGTAATTGTTATCTATTAGAATAATTAAGTGATTTTGGATTCAATTGAAAATAATGATCAATTCGATAGCCATTATAGAAGGGATTAAAACCGAAACAGGTAAATCTAGTATTTGCATGCTAAAGATTTGAAAGTCTAAGGACTTGTACATTTATCACAATTCTAGGAAAACTTGTGTCAAGGGGTCTCGACACATTGGAAAAAGAGAATAAAAAATGGTTATCATCTTCTTCTCTAAAGAGCCGAATCCTCTAAGGATAGAGAGAGAGGATTTGAGAGAAATTGCAAGGATTTCTTCATTTCAAGTTGAATATTTAGGAGTCTAGATCATTTAAGCTTTGAAAAGAAGGCGGCGATGCTCTTCTTTTTACTTTATACATGATTATTTTGATTGATTGTTTTTAGATACTAGAAAGGAGTAGGGGTTTGAGCTCATAATATAAATCTCTTGATGCTTTGAATGGTAATGAGATTACAATATTGTGAAAATTTGTAGATAGTGTCTTAGGACTATTCAAATAATGAAAATGAAACCTTTAATGATTTAATTGGATTGATCATGTGATTGGAACTTTGTTGAATATATGATCTATGTTTGAAATGGATTGAGCATGCGAATGAAACCTTGTTGAACTTGTAATCTATATTTGGATTGAATTGTGATTATACTATTTGATAAAAAGTAGTACATGGACTGCTCTGATTTAAATTTAAATGCTAGAAACTGTTTTGAGTAAAACAAAGACAGTTTGGGACCGCTTTGTAGATTTAAAAACAGGAGAACATTGTTTGCTAATAAAGTGGACTATTTTGGCATATTAGAAAAGCTTGTGGACTGTTTGAGTATCTATATATATATATGTATATAGGTGAATTGGGACTGTTTGGACTTATAGAAAATATTGTGGACTGTTTTGGAATGATACAAAATAGGGGAGGGGCTGTTAATGCTCCACAGAGATTGTTTTGAATGTATACATACACATTAAGGGTTGTTTTGATATGTTTATGTATGCCAATGTAGGGAATGTTTTACATTAATATGGAAGCTAGTGGACAGTTTTGATGTGCAAATGTCTAAGCGTATAATTGCCATGTTTTGTGTACACATGAATATATTGTAACACCCCTAACCCAGTTTGGAAGAAAACCAAACTAGAAGGTGTTAAGAAACACACAAACAGACTGATATCATGCTTTATAAGACTTATAAAAATCCATTCAATCATCATTCAATCATTCAATCAAAATTCGAGATAGGGCGACAAACTTTTCTTTATAAAATCAAGTTAAGCAAACATTACTTCTTATACATTTCAAGTACCCATTCGTTAGAACTGTTATTATTCATGAAGAACCTACTTAATTACTTCTAAACCAACGTATTAGATATATACAGACATAGCTGAAATACTTATATTTTCCAACTTATTGGACATTAATACAATATGCTTCAATCAATGGCAAAGTTACATCAATTAGGAACTCTTATTTCCTCATTAACTACCACTTCTATAAATTTCTTATTTATAATTCTCACATGAATTCATTTCTACATTCCAATCGCATAACATGTGGTCTCCAAGAAACAAAACATGTGAATGAATAAGATATCAAGGAAAAACATGCGAGAGAGCCAAGAAACGTTTCCATATTATAGATTATTCAATCACCAACCATGGATAGTCTTACGTCGAGGACCAAGAGGGTTCAAGACCATTCAAATAAGTGATTATACCTTTACAAGAGTATTTGATTCAAGCACATTTATTCAAACCAATAAGAAGATATTACTAAATGAGCAAGACTTTACTATAAATCATTAATTTAATCTATAAGCTTTCTGAATTTCTCATTATCATAGATTAACAATACATGGAATACTTGACACGCAAGTCATCTAACTTGACATATCATAACATGAGTTACTTATTAAATAAGGCATCAACTATTTGAACTAGACAATAATATATATATATATATATATATATATATATATAAATATAAACATTTGAACACTCATATACTGTAGTATCACAAGAAGTACATTTAACACCAAGAGATATTCAATTGATCTATTTGGCACATCTTTACTTGTTAAATAAATCATTGCAAGAAAACATATATGATCATTTATACAAGCATTTGATAGATCCAACCAAAATCAAACAAGAAATTTTAGCCCATACTCAAGTTTCATACCTTCCATTTAGTTACTACATTTATGCATGCTAATCTCCTTCAACCTATTTAACTAGTTCATACATGCTTGCATGAAAATTACTTATCAACTAATCAAAGTGATCAACCAACATTATACAATTAGATATTTCAGACGAATAGAAGCGCCAATCACAATCTTTACAATGATTAATGGGATATTATATCCAAATTATTGGTATGCTTCTATACATATAAATTTCAATTGAGCATTAAACCTAACTCAATGATCTATATTAGCACAATGCCCAGTACTACACATTTAGTCATGATCTCTAATGCTTCAAACAATTCCCAAATACACCACATGCCATACTTGAATATCACACAACCCATAAATACATCTATAGTGAACTAGAGGCATAAATAATAAATTCTATATCCAACAAAGCAACCAACTTCTCCAAAACATAATAGGTAGTCAATTACACACAACAAAATGTACTTATAAGTTATACATGCCCAAAAACAAAGATAAACTATATGCACAATCTTTAACAGTGTGCCACCTTCTAGGAGTTCAACTAAACAAATCTAAATCTACTTGGATCTCTAGACAATGACTTGCAATCTTTCAACATGGCTAACCCAAGGAGAAATCATAAGAACCTGCATATGCATGAAAATGAATGCATTAGGCTTAAATAGCCTAAGTGAGATAGTGACCTCAAAATATCAAGCACAATGTCAATAATTTCGAATGGATATTCAAAGAATACAATCATAGGTTAGCATTTGATTCTTGTATTTAAATCTTAACTTAACATACTTCATTCATAGGAGGCTTTATTGGGTTCATATTCTTGCGAAACTTTACTGAATATCTTTTAGAGTTTTTATCTGAATTTCATCAAATTTCTTATCGATCTTATCAAGGATCATACTTTATCTTATTGAAGTCTTTTCAAGACTTATCAAAGTACTTATCAAAGCTTTCAGATTTCTTGTCAAATCTTCTCATAATGCTTATCAGAGTTTTATTTCAAAGCTTATTGCCTCTCATATTAGGCACATATTCACCTCATGTGAATTTGTTATCATAGATGAGCATTGCTCCATATCTTTATTAACAATGCCATCAAGGCATATTTTATGGTACATCTTAAGTTCAACTGAGTTCAACTCTTTTAAATCATTTGCCTTGGATCACATTTGGACATAAGTAACATTGATCCGTGGTACACATAGCTCAAAGCACATAGCAATGGCTAGTGTCTGATCATAACAATCCTAACTTCTATTCTCTATCCAACAAAACTATCACCAATCTCCTTATCATCTCGCCCATTACCTCCTACTGTCACTAATATATCACGTATATAAAGGAGGGGCATCCCCCGAACTGTCACTAATATATCACGTATATAAAGGAGGGGCATCCCCCGAGTCATAGCTCATGGACCGTAGTCCCGAAATATACCATGTACTATGCCAAAGTGTCCAAGGGCTTCCATTGAATAGGCAACTTGCATATTTTATACTTTAAAGTTAGGAGGGTATCTTATGACACAAGTATCTTACTTGTTTCTTTTCTTAGTATCTTATAATATAAGACGAGCCTTTAGCTCCTTAAGGCTTTAGAATTCAAGAACTTTTAACATTGGAGTTCAATTCCTTTATTAAAACTTATGGCATTATAGATCAGAAGTTAGCTTCAAGCTTTAATCAGAGATAGCTTATCTTCACTTTCATACATCATAACATAGCAAAATAAAAGTGCATATGAAATGCAACATTAAACAAAGAATTACAGAGAGGCCATGCCATGGATGTATGTTTCCCCCCAATGTGCTCTACTTGAGCTTTATGCAAAAATGTATACATTTAAAACATAATAATCAATTAAACAAAGATTAGGATGACACCTTTCATCCCCGAATGCATAACTACACTCACCTCTTATCCCAAAGTTACGGGATACCTGAATCCACAATTACCCCTAGCTTTCAACTAACTCTTTTCTCTTACTCTTCCACATCGTGACATGTACCTCAACCATAATAATAAATTATTATAACCAATTCAATTCTTCACGTGTACATATATATACTTACAAATCAGTCCAACATATATATACACAAGTACATTTTCAAAATAGTCCCTAATACATTTATACTATGTAGTCTAGCCCATACATTTACATACATGCATATATACATTAAACATCTCTTATCATATCTATATACATTCAAAACAGTCTCTAAACTTCTAAAACAATCCTTATATACCTCACCAATAGTCCTTTGTCTTTTAGATACTCAAAAATAGTCCCTTAACATTTAAATTATAACAAAACAACCCTTAAGTTCATCAAAACAATCCAGTTTTCATATAAACACATATATACATTTCAAAAGTCCAACATGTATCTATGATTACCAAAACATACACATATAATACAACCCATAATATATGTTTATATATACTCAAAATAGTCTAGGAGTTCTATAAGTACATGTGTGTGTACAAAACAGTCCATTAATGCTTCCTAAGATGCAAAACATTCTCATGAAGCCTTAATAACCCAAGTATTAGCAAAACAGTCCATATATGTTCATGTATGCACCAAAACAGGGCAATTATACATGTATGTGTAATTAGGCGTACAAATCAGTCTTTAAATTTGTGAAAACAACCCTCATTCTTTTGTAAAATAATTCCCTGCTTTAAGTCACCAATTTAGTCCATTTTTCATAGTCAAACGGCTCAAAACAGTTTCCAAATCTCACCATACAATCTCAAACACTTATGTATAACCAAAACAGTCCCAAATACTTTGTATACATAGTTTTACATAGCAAAATAGTCTACTATTTTCACTAATATACCAATCAGCCACAATCTAACTACTAGTAAGCAAAGACACTAACTTCAAGCTTAAGGTTCTGTAACATCCCTCACCCGGGTTAGGAGTAACCCGACCAAGGAGTGTTAAAACAAGCAAACAAGAATACAATCCATTAAAAACTTTTGAACTCATCCTATTAGATGAGTTACTTGCCTATCAAGAAAGCCAAACAATCATCAGGATCATACTTTACAAACATTATGACTCACCAAATATAAACATAAGTATCCAAGTATCAATTTTGAAGATATAACCTAGTCCCTTATACATGTAGGTTGTAACACCCCTACCCCGATTTATTAGTAAATTGGCTCATGAGCGTTACGGAGTAAGAACAAGCAAGAACAAGGCAAGGAAAGGTGAAGTCATCCCTATTAAATGAGTTCCTTAACTAGCTAGCAGCATAGGCATTTACAATCAATCATAGCAGAAACACGAACCATTTAAAACTTTTCGAACTCATCTCTATTAGATGAGTTACTTGTCTAGCAAGCAACTTAGACATACGTATCTTATCATACAAATAAGCATGCTTCTTTCACTCCAATTTCTATCTCATTTATAATATATATTTCATATTCATTATAGGCCTTCATTTGAGTGGTTACATTCAAGATTCATTCAAGGATTAGTTATTACTTGATTAAATGATCATACATGAGAGATATTCGAAGAAACACTTAAACTACAAGTATTGATATCATCCTTGTTTATCCTAGATGATTAGAGAACTAGCAAGGCACATAGACATCACATTCAATTTACACAAGCATGAACAAGTTCTTATTCATTATAAGTTACCACTTTAATTGTTCACTTTTCTATAACACCCTTACCCAGTGTTAGAAAGAACTCGATTCAGGAGTGTTACCAAAACAAGACAAGGCAAGCAAACAAGAAGTACTCATCCTATTAATGAGTTCCTTAACTAACAAATAACCTAGCATACATTACTTAGCTAGCAAGAAACATCATTTGATTTCAAGACAAGCCAAATATGTGATCCATTTTAAACTTTCATTGCCATTTACAATTAATAGTATTCGATGACTTAGATATACAACTAGATGAACAAGTTTGACTACTTTACTTCATATACAAGGCAATTCGATTCATTAGAAACTTAACTTAGATATGAATTGTGTTATAGATCATTACATTCAAGGCTAGAACTTAGACAAGAAACATGTATCCTATTCGGCAATCAAGATTGGTTTACTAGACATATGCCATTCAAGCATTCTCATTTTAATCATACATGATACTTGATCAAGCAAGTTAAGCTACATATAGAAATCATCTCAATTAACAAGATATGCACAACAAACATAGACAATTAATCCAAATTTAGAGTGTTTACATACTAAGGTTTTAGTATCATACTTGTTTACATGATAGGCCCATCAAGATTATTCATATACAAAGAATTCAAGGTACAAAATGCATGATAGACTACTTCTATTTACAAGACTAATGCCACCTCCTAGGAGACTACAAAAGATGTATGAGACCATACTTTGCTTCTTGCTTATGAAGTTGCTTCAAGGACAAGGATTCTAGCTTCCAAGACAAGCACGATCAATAGCTTTAATCTATTTTTGGGAGAAGGATGGAAAACAAGAGTGATAAGTACAAAACTTGTACTTAGTGAGGTAACTCCTAATACTAGTCAAGTTTCAAGTATATATAGTCTTTAATCAAGTCAACTTATCTAAGGCTTTCAAGAGTAGGAGCAATAGATAGTCATAAGATCATGTATCCTCATTTTGTGTATCAACAAGCAAACAAGTGAACATAGACATAGGTTTCCATTCGATCAAACAAGAAAGCAAGTAGGCATGAAACACTACTCGATCAATCAAGAAGCATTATGCATGGCATTCCATTTGAACATCAAGAAGCAATAAACAAGGAATTTCAATTCTAGCATTAACATGGTAGGTTATCAAGCTATCATACTTGAGTAACAAGAAAACAATAGATTTATGTCTTTGATAGCAAGTAACAAACAATTCATGATCAATTTATCTTGTTTTATAATTCAGCACAACCCTTGGTTCTTAGTTTGCTAGGTATTCGAGTCTCCAACCAACTGTCACCACAATATGCACCGTAGTGCTGGTCAACCCTCCTACAGTCGCCAAAGACCACATACATACCCTCCGTCTGTCGCCAATTATGGGCCTTAGCCCTGGACCGTAGTCCACCCTTACACAAGAGCTCTAGACTCTAAGGCATGCCTTCCTACCCATACAACTAGCAACCAAGGTTGTCCAAGCTTACATTTCATGTTTCAAGTTTACATATTCAAGATCGAGACAAGCACGGCTTATTCAAGTGTTCATTCGAGTAGGATCATGGAAATTTCCTTCATGTTTAAGGACCATTAGAGCCTTAGCTCAAAATCAACCATTTGCTATTTCAAGTGTACTAGCATTTCATGTCTCAATTTTACAAGAACAAGTCACTCAACATGTTATAATCACCAAGCTTTCATTGAACCAATTTACATGCTAGCATTGGATCAGAACATTCAAACATGGATCAAGCATTCAATGTAGCATCATACTTCCCCAATTTATCAAGTCATACTCATATATATATATATGATGCATCATGTTAAAAATGCCAAACAAGATTGGTTAGGACCTAGTCCTAACCCTATAGTTAGTTACACTCACAATGCAATCCAAGCAAGCTAGCAATTATCTTGTATAGCTATTCCTTTTTTCTTAGCCTTTGGATGATTTCCTTTTTCTCCTTCCACCAAGTTCACTCCTTGCTCTAGCAAATTCATGATTAAACACACTCATCAATATGTATACACAAGACAGATCAACAGGGCAGTAAGGTTATTTCAATACATATAGACACATACATACAATTCTGCCAACATTTCAATAAACAAGATTAGGCAGGATCTAATTATCCCAAACTGTTACAAAACAGTCCAATAAAACTGTGTACAAAACAGTTTCCAACTACCTTAACTGCTGCTGCCTGACAGCTTGCACACTACATGCTTAAACAGACATATCTTTCAATTCCTACGTCGGAATTTCGATTAATTTATACCGTTGCAAAGATAACATAATTGTATTTAATACCATAATAGGCTTGTATTTTAGTTCTTATCCAATTAATACAGTTTATTTTTCAAAGACAGGGCATTTACACTTCCTGAACAGTTTGCACTGTCCAACTATTTCTATTTACAGTTTCTAGCATAGGACCCAGTTTTCAGTTCCGTTTTCACCTAATGAAAGTAGACATACTAAGGATCATGTCATTAAAATTTCAGCCCTGAATTTGATCTATACAAAATTTGGTGAATTTTCAAAGTGACTACCCAGAACAGAGCAATTCTAGGCAAATTGCACCTATCCACATTTCAATTCCTTAAACTCATTTTAACCAATGTTTTGGCCCTATAATTCATTTCATATGGAATCCTAAACATGTTTAGTCAATGTTAATTCATTAATCAAGGCAGCCAAAATAGAGTACTTGATTACAAAGCTCAATTCTACATGTTTACACAATTTCAATTCAACAAAACAGTTTCTTTGTTATAAGACTATGTTCATACCTTTACCTTTCATTTCCAGCATTGGTTGCTAACAATTCAGCTTGTTTAACACCTTAATTACATTATCTAATCATGATCACATTCAATTCATTCATCAACTTCATCATTTATGCAATTATCCTATTCGGCTATGTATATAGATGAACTAATTCATTGTTCACAGATCCTAGCATAACACCCATGTTTCTTTCTTTCAATTCATCCGTATACAACACTAATTCAATCATCAATTAAGTTCATACAATAACAAATTCTACCTTAACACATCAAACAACCAAATTCAACTAACACATAAGCTTTTCGAATGGAACAAAGGTACAATCATACTTACTTTACCTCCTAGCTCAATTTCAATGGAAAATCTCTACACATGCAAGCTCAATTCATGCTTCAATGGCGTTTTCTCAAGGTTTCTCTCTCTCACTTTCCTTTTCTCTATTTCTTTCTTCTTCAATTCAGCAAGTGTAATGAAGAAGATGATGACAATGTGGATATCCACATTAGTGGATTTATGAGTTTACTAAACTAACCTTAATTAGTCCTTAGACCATTAGAGCCTTAGCTCAAAATCAAGCATTTGCTATTTCAAGTGTACTAGCATTTCATGTCTCAATTTTACAAGAACAAGTCACTCAACATGTTATAATCACCAAGCTTTCATTGAACCAATTTACATGCTAGCATTTCAATCATGGTTAAGAACATTCAAACATGGATCAAGCACTCAATTTAGCATCATACTTCCCCAATTTATCAAGTCATACTCATGTATATATATATATGTGTGTGTGTGCGTCTGTGCATGATGCATCATGTTAAAAATGCCAAACAAGATTTGTTAGGATCTAGTCCTAACCATATAGCTAGTTACACTCACAATACAATCCAAGCAAGATAGCAATTGTCTTGTATAGCTATTCCTTTGTTCTTAGCCTTTGGATGATTTCCTTTTTCTCCTTCCACCAAGTTCACTCCTTGCTCTAGCAAATTCATGATTAAACACACTCATCAATATGCATACACGAGACAATTCAACAGGCGACAAGGTTATTTCAATACATATAGACATACACATACAATTCTGCCAACATTTCAATAAACAAGACTTGGCAGGATCTAATTATCCCAAACTGTTACAAAACAGTCCAATAAAACTGTGTACAAAACAGTTTCCAACTACCTTAACTGCTGCTGCCTGACAGCTTGCACACTACATGCTTAAATAGACATATCTTTCAATTCCTACGTCGGAATTTCGATTAATTTATACCGTTGCAAAGATAACATAATTGTATTTAATACCATAATAGGCTTGTATTTTAGTTCTTATCCAATTAATACAGTTTATTTTTCAAAGACAAGGCATTTACACTTCCTGAACAGTTTGCACTGTCCAGCTATTTCTATTTACAGTTTCTAGCATAGGACCCAGTTTTCAGTTCCGTTTTCACCTAATGAAAGTAGACATACTAAGGATCATGTCATTAAAATTTCAGCCCTGAATTTGATCTATACAAAATTTGGTGAATTTTCAAAGTGATTGCCCAGAACAGAGCAATTCTGGGCAGATTGCACCTATCCACATTTTAATTCCTTAATCTCATTTTAACCAATGTTTTGGCCCTATAATTCATTTCATATGGCATCCTAAACATGTTTAGTCAAGGTTAATTCATTAATCAAGGCAGCCAAAACAGAGTACTTGATTACAAAGCTCAATTCTACATGTTTACACAATTTCAATTCAACAAAACAGTTTCTTTGTTATAAGACTATGTTCATACCTTTACCTTTCATTTCCAGCATAGGTTGCTAACAATTCAGCTTGTTTAACACCTGAATTACATTATCTAATCGTGATCACATTCAATTCATTCATCAACTTCATCATTTAAGCAATATTCCTATTCGGCTATATCACTAGATGAACTAGTTCACTGTTCACAAATCCTAGCATAACACCCATGTTTCTTTCTTTCAATTCATCCACATACAACACTAATTCAATCATCAATTATGTTCATACAATAACAAATTCTACCTTAACACATCAAACAACCAAATTCAACTAACACATAAGCTATTCGAATGGAACAAAGGTACAATCATACTTACTTTGCTTCCTAGATCAATTTCAATGGAAAATCTCTACACATTCAAGCTCAATTCATGCTTCAATGGTGTTTTCTCAAGGTTTCTCTCTCACACTTTCCTTTCTCTCTTTCTTTCTTCTTCAATTCGGCAAGTGTAATGAAGAAAATGATGACAATATGGATATCCACATTAGTGGATTTATGAGTTTACTAAACTAACCTTAATTAGTCTTTATTTAATATCTTAATCAAGGTCATCCTTTGGAATAGTGTAATTTAGCATGCAATCCATAATTTCCTTATATAATTCAAATAGATCACTTTAAATTGTTCATTAAATTCGTTCTCTCTTTCAATTAAGCCCTTTAACTAATCAATTTAGCTTAATTTCTAGATTCAATTAAGCTATCAACTTAAGCATTTGACTTCAATACTTCTAGGCTAGGATTTAGGGTGTAACATTTTCAATCTAAGTTCATGTGATCATATCATTCGAATAGCTTACCTAGACTAGCATGTGTTCATTTTAACTCTATTTCATCACCTTTCATTCAAGGCATGTAACCAATTCATGTAGGTTTGACTAAGCATAATCATGTATACATATATTCGAACATCTCTATTCAAGCATGTAAGGATTCATTCCTTACCATTCAACAATTACAATTCTCAAGCACACCATGAATCAATTGTATCATTCAATCTCAATTATACACAACTTATCTATCTTTTAACAATAGTTAACAAGGTTTCAATGGTATACTCATTTCACATTAATTAGACATGGTCATGTAGGTTATTATATTCAAGACTTGCAACATTCCATGTAGATTCAGCTAAACAAGTTCATTTAGTGCAAACATTCGAATCATAGTCTTACACAACATTAGAGGTCGAATCATATTTATATACAAGCTTCCAAACATACAAAATGCATGAACTAGCCTTAGCTATAAACAAGACTAGGTGCCACCATCAACTAGGAGTTATACAAAACAAGTAAGGATTCATACACAAGCTCCACTTGTGTTTTGCTTCAGGCTCAAGAAATCTAACTTCAGGATCAAGAAAGTGTTTAGAACACCTAACCTGTTGGTTGGGAAGAAAGGAAACAAGAGTGATAAGTACAATTTGTACTTAGTGAGGTAGTATCTAGATTTAACCAATTACTTAGATCAGGTTCCATTTAGTCAAGTAGTCTTATTCAAGGTTTATAGCATTTCGAATAACATGAAAAGCAAGGACGTGGATCCTAATTCAAGCTTTAACACCTTTCAAACAATCAATAACATATTCAAGTAACTCACAACAATTCCAAGTCAAGTATAGCCATATTCAATCAATCAAGGTTATACTTAACAACATGTCATGTTTACATAATTTAATCACCTAAAAATAGTTCCTATTTTCGAGCATTATTCGTTCAATTCTGTCCATCATACATGTTTACACATAATTACAAGTAAAAATAGTCCATAGTGACTTTTAATTTATTTAAAATTTTCCATTTATGCTTATAACAAGTTCAAAACTGTCCATATATGTTTATAACTTGTTCACTTAATCATGAAGACAATAAGCCTAGCAGTCCACTTCTAGTCTTAATATAACTTAAAATGGCAACACACTTACTCATACATTTACACACATAAACCAGTCTGGTTTTAGACTTAATATCACTTAACATGACAACACACTTACTCACACATTTACACACATAAAATAGTCCGGTTTTAGACTTAATATCACTTAACATGGCAGCACACTTACTCATACATTTACACACATAAAATAGTCTTATTTTAGACTTAATAACACTTAACATGGCATCACACTTACTTTCACATTTTCACACATAAAACAGTCCGGTTCTAGACTTAATATCACTTAACATGGCAGCACACTTACTCACACATTTACACACATAAAACAGTCTGTATTTCCAATCAATCCAAGTCATGTAACAAGTAGCCCACGAAATCAAGTCAACTAGCAAATGGCTCAAGTAATCAAACCAAGTAACAAGTAGTTCAAGTAATCAAGTTTGCTTATCAAGTAATTCAAGTGTTCAAGTAAGCTTACATATCAAGTAACTCAAGTAGCAAGATTTCATGTCAAGTAGTTCAAGTAATGCTCACCAAGAGCTTTCTTTAGACATTATGCTCACCAAGAGCTTTCTTTAAACATTATGTACACATTCAAGATTATCTTTTGAATTTCTTATTTAATTTCTCAATAAGGTTCATGTCTTTTAACATGTTTGCCTTGGATCACAATTGGTTATGAATGACATTGGTTCGTGTTTGACCATAACGGTCCAAGAATCTTATACTTCTCACTATCCAACCAACTATCGCCAATCTCCGTACAACTCCCCTGTCACCTCCTACTGTCGCCAATAACATATTACATGTAATGGGGCGTTCCCCCGAGCCGTGGCTCATGGACCGTAGTCCCAAGAATACCAAGCATCATACTAATGTATCCAAGGACTTCCATTTAAGGAAACTTAAGTCTTTTAAATCTTTAACTTTCATTAGAGGATATCTTGTGGCACAAGAATTCTTATTTTACTTTAAAGCTTGTTGTTGTTTCTTATTTTTATGCTTTCATGTTCAAGTTAAGATAATTTTGTTCAAGAATCACATTCAAGCAAGTTATAGCAATATCATGCTTAGCCCTTAGGCTAGTTGAGCCTTAGCTCCTCAATTCACTTGTTATCTTGTCATTCAAGCAAGTATTGGAATATATGCCCTTAGGCAACAAGCAATGTCTTTATTTCATGGTTCAATCTTGTTAGTAAATGTTAAACCATGAAGAACATACAAGCAAGCATTCACATAAACATCTTATTCATCAAGTAAGCATTAACATACACTACCTTAGGCATCAAGCAGACATTCAAATGAATAGCATTCAAGACACAAAGATCACACATCATATATCATGGAAGTAAACATATATGCAACTATTCGAATAGCCACATTCAAGAACAAGAATTCACACTTTTGATTTCACTTTTCTTTTTTTGATTATATAGTCAACTTTCAAGCTTTTATTCACTTACAAGTTTAGCTTAGCCAATCTTCCCTTTATATGCATGATCAAGCCTATTTTAATTCCATTTAAACAATACAAGGATGGCAAGTAATTTAAGCATGCATATTTGGTTAGGACTTAAGTCCTAACCCTACAAAACTACACTCACAATACTCCAAGCTTAGCTAGTCTTGGATCAACACTCCTTTGTTCTTAGCTTTAGGATGCTCCACCCTTTCCTCTTCCACCAAGTTCACTCCTGGTTCTAACACATTACACAAGTAAACACATATCAAACAAGTTCACAAAGTCATTCAATCAAGGTAATGTTACAAGTACACAATATATACAAATCTGATAGCATGTTCATATACATTATTTACTACACCTAACTATACTTATCTATACTCTAATTCATGTAAAACAGGGCAGAAATCAATGTCCCAAACTGTTTTCAAAACAGTTTACAAAATTGTCCAAAATAGTGTACAATTACCTAAACTGTTGTTACTAGGCAATATGAACTATGTTCACTTAAACATGCATAAGTTTCATTCCGTATGTCAGAATTTCAATTGGTTTACACCGTTGGAAAGCTAACATAATTTTATTTCTAACAATATAGGCCTTGCATTTTAGTTTTTTTCCAATTAATACAGTTTTTAACTTAAAGACAGGGCAATTTACAACACTGGACAATTTGCACTGTCCCTAGTGTTTCTTCTCTACAATTCATTCTACAATCCAGAATTAAATTATGTTTTCTCCTAATTAATTTAGACATGTCAAATCTTTGTCCATAAAATTTTCAGCCTTAAATTCCTTTTATACTATTTATGGTGATTTTTCAAAGTTACTACCCAGAAACAGAGTATTCTGGGCAGATTACACTAGGTTGAGTTTCTAGCTTCATAACTCATCTAAACAAGGTTCTATCATGACAATTCAACTCATTTTCATGTTCTTACATGTCTAGGTCATTCTAATTCACCTAGAAATGTGCTTAAAACAGGGCATTATCATGTTAAATTCAATTCTATTTGATCAACATTATACTTCTAATTCATCAATTGAGCAATCCATTACCTAGTTTTAACTAATCCAATTAGATGCATTAATTTTATAGAAACTTATTTACTCAATTCACCTAACAATGTGACCAATTCAGGGTATTACATTCAATTAGCATGCTTAAACATTTTCACTAGTAAAACAGTTCCTATTCTAAATTTTTTCAACCATAATTCCTATTCTCAAATTTCCAACAACCATATACATTCTCTTTAGCAATTTAGCTACTAACACACACAATTTCAAGTTTCAAACATGTAATTGAAGTGAGGAATCAAGCATTTTACCTTCCTCATATGAATTATAACTCAATTTATTCCTACAATGGCCTAATCTTTCAAGAACCCCATGGATATCATCAAGCTTTCTCTCTTCTCTCTCTTTTCTATTTCCCCCTCCTCATAATCGGTTGAGGGAAGATGAAGATGACACCTTTGTTGTCATCTTTCCTCCCCAAAGTGCGAGTCACCTTTCCTAAACACATGTTCACATAAATTGTTGACATGTGTTTAGGTCCAATGCTTTAAATTACTTTTGCATGCAACCTACCAAGTTTTGCATGTTCACAATTCTAACTTCCCAATGAAGCTCGTAGTCTTTAATTCTCATTCAAATAGGCCCTTGATTCTTTTATTAATCCTTTATTCGGTTTAATCCATTCTCAAAATGGTTATTCATATTTTTAATGTTTCTATTTTGATCCCTCTTAATCAATTACTTCATAGATTCAACCAATTATTTAGCTTTCTAATTTGAATCATAATTCTAGTCCGGGTTTTGGGGTATTACATAGGCAATCGAATACACTCAAGGCAAGACTCAATTTCATTTCGAGTTTATTCAAGTATGCGCAACTTTGATCCATTTCAAGACAACGTCATGTTCATGTCAAGCTAACTAAGCATAATCTTCTAGCAATTTACATTCAAGACAAGGTTACATATAATGTTGGTTACTAGACATGGTCACATTGTATTCATTCGAATCATAACACCATCAACATGCCTTCACGCAAGCTCAACATCAACTAGCAATCATGACTAACTTATCATGACCTTACTTACATAAACTAGAAACAACCTAATCAACCAAGTGATTCATTCAAATAGAATATACAAGAGTCAAGGACATAGTGTCCCATTGTTAAACACATTCAAATATAACTAGATCATGTAACCAAGTTCCATTCTTCATATGCAACAAGTCATGCTTAGTTCATTTACATGGCATCAGGTTATCATGGCATAAAACATTGCCAACCAAGTCATTACCAGCTTCTAAAGGTCAAGGCCATATATATACAAACTTCAATATAAACAAAATGCATGATCCAGCTTAATTATGTACATATCTAGGTACCACCAACTAGGAGAGTTACAAATTAGAATCGAAGTCATACTTCGAGCTCTGCTTGTATCTTGCTTCAAGCTCAAGGAAGATAGCTTTAAGATCTCTTTAAACATGTGGTTTGGGAAGGAAGGAAACAAGAGTGATAAATACATAAAATACTTAGTGATGTATCGACTATTTACTAGCCAATTATCAAGTTTAGGAAGTCTTAAATCAAGTACAACCTAGCTAAGGTTTGAGCATGTGAAGTTAAGTCTAACATAAGGTTTTAAGTGTTTCAAGACAAGTAGGGAATCAAGTAATCATGTATAGCTATTACCATTTATATACATCATCACAAGCACAAGAACATGTAATTAGGGCTCAATCTCAAGTAATATACACTAATTCCTGCTTCAATGCCATTCGAACAACAATTAACAAGAAGGTTGTTTCCATTTCAAGTTGGATCGAGTATTATATCAAGACAAGAGGCATGTTTAAGCATATCAATTCCAGTATGATCACTTTCAAGTATCATGTAAGCAAGCAAATTCAAGGTATCAAGTCAAGTATCATTCAAGCTTTAGGCCATGCATTTCTTTCTTGCTTATTCATTTTAGATTAGGCCTTGGTACATAGTTATGTCTAGGTAATCGAGTCACCAACCAAACTGTCGCCAAACTAAGAAACTGGTCATATCACCCTCCTACTGTCGCTAGTGACCATAACACACATCCCTTCTACTGTCGCCAAATAAGGGCCTTGACCTAGGACCGTAGTCCACCCAATCACAATGAGCTCTAGACTCTATGGCATGCCATCCTACCTATGACCAACTAGCAACCAAGGCTTTGTTTGATTTACTTGTCAATTAAGTAAGCTTCAAGATTTCAAGTCAAGGCAATTACACAACAAGATCATGGCAAGTTAGTAGCTTATTCAAGCATCCCTTTCAGGTGTTTATCTATCAAGATCAAGATAGCCCTTAGGCCATTCGAGACTTAGCTCAATATATCATGCATTCATTGTAATTCAAGCAAGTTTGCATTTCATGTCATCATTAGCATCAAGCAAGATCATGTCTAGGCATGCTTGATTCATTCGAATAAGTCAAAACAAGAAACCATAGAAGATCAATCCATTTGTTACATGATCCACTTGTATTACCAAATCATATATCAAGCATATCTTAATACAAGTTTCCATTTAAGCCATTATTCCCTTAATTCATTTCCAAGCATAGTTTAGATTGATTTCATAACATAAACATATCAACGGAATAGAAATTGTGCATATTTGGTTAGGACTTAAGTCCTAACCCTATGTAAAAGCTACACTCACAATACTCCAAGCTAGTTTTGATCCTTGATCCAGATCCCTTTTTGCTTGTTACTAGGTTGCCCAACCCTATCTTCTTCAACAAGATCCACTCCTTGTTCTAACATACATCCAATATAATGGAATCAAAATCAACCATCAAACAATGCATTTCAAGCAATCCAAGTTCACAAGAAACTAGAGTCAAGCATTATATTTACAACAACCTAACAATTATATCCTTTCAATTAATTATAACAGTTTTACCCTGCTCTTAAACTGTCCAAAACAGTTCCATTTTAACTGTATTTATCTTGTTATACAAAACAGTCCCTAACAGTCTTAATTTTTGCTAAAACAATCCACTAAAACAGTTTGCAATTACACCTTTATATTTGTTCTACAAAACAGTCCAAATTGTGTTTATCTCATACAATTCATGTTAATAAACTTTTAATCTAACTTTTCCAGTTTTTAAGTCACTATTTCCAGCCCCCAATTCATACAATTCAGTCCCTAGATCATTCATGGTTTCGATTCTAGTCCCTATTTCACATACATCTCAACAAGCATCTTATAGTAGTCCAATTGATCATTATTCAAGCAATTCAATCCAGAAAGCATTTAATTTGACCTTCCCCTATTTTATGTTCATAAATTCCAGCCCTCAATTTTGTCAAAACAATCAAGCATTTATCAATTCTTTCAAAAGAGTCCCTAGTTAGCCATTTAACAACCAAATGTGACTAGTTTCATCTTTAAGCTCAATTTTCACTAACCAACCATGATCTTCAATTGATTAACATCTCAATTTAGTATGTTTCTAAATTTCCAGCAAGCTTTTTACTCAATTCAAGTCCTAATTCATGGACAATTCAAACTATCTATCAAATTTCATGATCAAACAAACAATGGTCTCATTTATGTACATATACCATTCGGTCAAGTATAGTTTCATCCTAATTTCAATAGCATTTCAACCACATTCAAGCTACAATTCAAAGTAGTTTCAAGCATAACATCTAACATACAATTCTATGAATTCAAGTTCAATTTCTATCATCAAACATTCATTCGAACAAGTTGCTTGGGAGGAAGGACTTAAAATTCACTTACAATCTTCCTAGCTTATCCAAGTACATAAAAATATGATCACATTCAAGCTTCCAATCTCTACAATGGTGTCTTTTATTTTCCCTAAGGAGTTGAGAGGGTTTCGGACAAGGTAGGAGAAAGGTTGAGGGGAGAAGATGATAGGTAGATGGACACCTATCCAAGTTGTTATCACTTGGCTTGGCCGAATGCCACCACTTGGCAATCAATGGTCAAATTGCTTCATAACTCCTTAATTACACATTCTAATTGCATGCAAAACCTCATTTAAAGATTGTTACTATTTAATCATCATGATTCGGCCATTTAATTGTCAAATCCATCTAATTTGGTCATTAGATTTAATCAATTCTTCTAATTTGTAGAATGTTTGTACAATTAAGTTCTAATTAGTTTGTGATATATTACTAGGCTATGATTTGTGGTATTACAGGATCAATTATACAACCAACATGGATTAGTTCAACTCTTTCAATTTATGTCAATCATTTTAAGGCACATCCCCAAGCAAGTCCTAGTGTCCCATCTATGCTACAAGTTTCATGAAGACTAAGGCATTTCCTTTCATGTTTAGCTTGCAAAAATCATAAAACTATATACATAGCATGCATTCGATTCTTCTAACAAACATAACGCATAAGAAATGTATAATTTAGATCTTAATTCAATGAATGAAAGAGGATTTCCTTATATACTCATGTTCAAAACTGTCCAATTATGCAGAAATAGTACACGAACTCATAAAATAGGTTCCTATATACATTCTTAAAGTTTTCCCCTATTTATAGGTTTACAATTCAGCCTTTATAGTTGTGTATCCATTTACTACAGTCCTTAAAACATTATGGTTTCATTAAAAACATTAAAATAGTCCAAAATCTTATAAAACAGTCACTGATTTGTTGCCTATAATTTTAATGACTTATACCTAGAATTTTTTTTAAATTCCAGCTTGCTAAGTCATCCATTAAAATAGGGCAATAGTCATTAAGATACTTGTAGTTACCAAAACATCAAGCTTACCTATCACGTTATCAATTTGATTCATGTTCTAGTATATCAGTACTTTAATCTAAATTTCCAAAATTCTAAACAGAATTTTATACACCCTCCAATTATAACACAAAGTAAAACAACCAATTTCTTCACATACATTAAATTCGAATTACAACATCCATGGACCATAGCCTAGACACTCAAAGCCAACTTCTATTCTATCCATTTGAATTTGCATTACTGTTCATTGTAAATTTTATAATCAACACAACATGGTATTGCAATTACTCTCATTCTGATCCAATAATTCATGGCATGAATTGCCTTAATCAAAGGTTCCTCCTATCAATTCTAACAAGATTTTCACCAAGGGAATTATCATGATAATTTCTTAGAATTGGAATCAACTAGAGATAAGAAGAATAATTTCTTAGCCTCCTTCATCGAAACTACAAAAATTCTCCAGTAGTTTAACCAAAGCAGATCATGCAACAATGTTTTCTCTCAATTTAACTCTCTTCCTGTCTCTCTCACTCTAGCTCTCGGTGGATCCAAGGGAAGAAGATGATAATTCTTTTCCCTTCAAAGCCAAGACACTACAAGGCATTTTCCATCAGAAATGCATGCCAAGTGGTCAGCCCCTTCCTTTTAATCTCTATCAACATGCAAACTTCAAACTTTCTAGAGTTCACTTTTTAGTCCTTATTAATATGACCCACAACTTGCTTATGATTCCAATTTGGTCCTAAAACTATTAATTGTTTATTCTAAGAAAAACTTCAATCAATTAAGACACACTAGAAATTAATATCAAAATTCTAAGTCATATTTCGGGGTATTACAATTCTCTCCCTCCAAAAAGAAATTTGTCCTCGAATTTCTCTTGAACTGATAAGCCGAGCCTATTGTTCTTATACAAATTGTTACTAACACAAAAGAGAATCATATCATTTTAGTTGAAAGTCACCAATACGAAACAGAAACTTGAACTCCTAGGTGGCATAATAACTTATAATGATGCAACATCTTTCGATTTAGTTCAAGAATCGACTAAACCATGCTCTGATACTAAATTGTAACACCTCAAACCCGGTTTAGAAGAAAACTAAACTAATAGGTGTTAAGAAACACACAAACAGACTGATATCATGCTTTATAAGACTTATCAAAAACCATTCGGTCATTGTTCAATCATTCAATCAAAATTTGAGATAGGAGGACAAAATTTTCTTTATAAAATCAAGTTAAGCAAACATTATTCTTATACATTTCAAGTACCCATTCATTAGAACTGTTCTTATTCATGAATAGCCTACTTAATTACTTCTATCCAACATATTGGATATAACAGACATAGCTGAAATACTTATATTTTCCAACTTATTGAACTTTAATAAAATATGCTTCAATCAATGGCAAAGTTACACCTATTAGGAACTCTCATTTCCTCATTAGCTACCACTTCTATAAATTCCTTATTTATAATTCATACATGAATTCATTTCTACATTCCAATCGTATAACATGTGGTCTCCAAGAAACAAAATATGTGAATGGATAAGATATCAAGGAAAAACATGCGAGAGATCCGAGAAACATTTCCATATTATAAATTATTCAACTACCAACCATGGATAGTCTTACATTGAGGACCAAGAGGGTTCAAGACCATTCAAATAAGTGATTATACCTTTACAAGTGTATTTGATTCAAGCACAGTTATTCATTTAATTAGCTACTAAAAAACCAATAGGAAGTTATTACTAACTGAGCAAGACTTTACTATAAATCACTAATTAATCTATAAGCTTTCTTAATTTCTCATTATCATAGATTAGCAATACATGGAATACTTGACATGCAAGTCATATAACTAGACAAATCATAACATGAGTTAATTATTAAATAAGGCATCAACTATTTGAATTAGATAAGTAAGTATATACATAAAGATTTGAACACTCATATACTGTAGTATCACAAGAAGTACATTTTCATCCAAGAGATATTCAATAGATCTATTTGACACATCTTTACTTGTTAAACAAATCATTGCAAGAAAACATATATGATCATTTATACAAGCATTCGATAGATCCAACCAAAATTTAACAAGAAATTTTAGCCCATACTCAAGTTTCCTACCTTCCATTTAGTTACTACATTTATGCATGTTAATCTGCTTCAACCCATTTAACTATTTCATACATGTTTGCATGACAATTACTTATCAACTAATCAAAGTGATCAACCAACATTATACAATTAGATATTTTTGACGAATAAAAGCTCCAATTACAATCTTTGCAATAATTAATGCGATACTATATCCAAATTATTGGTATGCTTCAATTGAGCATTAAACCTAACTCAATGATCTACATTCATGCAATGCCCAATACAACACATTTAGTCATGATCCCTAATGCTTCAAACAATTCCCAAATACACCACATGCCGTACTCGAATATCACATAACCCATACATACATCTATAGTGAACTAGAGACATAGATAATAACTTCTATATCCAATAAAGCAACCAAAATCTCCAAAACATAATAGGTAGTCAATTACACACAACAAAATGTACTTATAAGTTATACATGCCCAAAAATGAAGATAAACTATATGCACAATCTTTAACAATGTGCCACCTTCTAGGAGTTCAACTAAGCAAATCTAAATCTACTTGGATCTTTAAACAATGACTTGCAATCTTTCAACACGGCTAACCCAAGGAGAAATCATAAGAACCTGCATATGCATGAAAATAAATGCATTAGGCTTATATAGCCTAAGTAAGGTAGTGACATCAAAATATCAAGCACAATGTCAATAATTTTGAATGGATATTCAAAGAATACAATCATATGTTATCATTTTATTCTTGTATTTAAATCTTAACTTAACATACTTTATTCATAAGAGGCTTTATAGGGTTCATATTCTTGCAAAACTTTACTGAATATCTTTTAGAGTTTTTATCTAAATTTCATCAAATTTCTTATAGATCTTATAAGGGATCATACTTTATCTTATTGAAGTCTTCTCAAGACTTATCGGAGTACTTAACAAAGCTTTTGGATTTCTTGTCAAATCTTCTCATAATACTTATTAGAGTTTCATTTCAAAGCTTATTGCCTCTCATATTAGGCACATATTCACCTTATATGAATTTGTTATTGTAGATGAGCATTGCTCCATATCTTTATTAACAATGCCATCAAGGCATATTTCATGGCACATCTTAAGTTCATCTTATTTCAAATCTTTTAATCAATTGACTTGGATCACATTTGGACATAAGTAACATTGGCCCGTGTTATACATTGTAACACCCTAAAATCTGGCCTAGTCGGATTTGTGTTTCGGCAACTAGAAACCCTATATCAGAATTATCTAAATATTGTATTGACTTTGACCGGAAGATCAAATGTATCAATATTAGACTCCAATTGAGTCAAACTATTGTTTAAGGACCCCATTGAAAGTATTGAAAACCTATTTAGTGACTAAATTATAGAAATTGAAAGTTTAGGGGTAGAAGTATAAGGAATAGAGAGTTGGGGGACCAACCTTGCGATCAGCCCCTCCTCAATTTGAATCACCACCTACGTCGATGGTGGGAAATAGATTTCTTCATAGTGAGGAAAGCCATTTTGGGTATATTGATTGAAAAGAGAATTGAAGGATAGAAATCTTACCCGATTTCTTAAAAAGGCAAGCACCTTCCTTGGTCATCATCTTCATCTAAGCTCACACCTCCATTAGAGCCTAAGCTCAAGCTTAGTTTTTCTTCAGTTTATTGTTATCAAAACATTCCTACTAATCTGGTAAGCTATTTCCCTCAAATAATCATTGAAATCCATGGAGCATTTGAGAGTAATCTCAAGCTAGGTTTTGGCTATCCATGGAAACTTTATAGATATTGTCTATATTGAGTCTAGATAATGATTTTAATATCGTTATAGTGATTTTGATATCGCAATATTGATTCTAACACAATTCCTATTGTTTAACCTAGCTCAAGAATGGGATAGAGATCATCGACCATCACCGACGAAAGCTAGGGATAAAGGAATTGTCATCTGAGAGTTGTAAAACCATCAAATTATCGAGGTGAGTGTAGTCGGAGTCTCAGGGTTAGGCTAGGTGCCTTTCCTGGTTTCATTATCATTGATTATAGTATGGTAAACACTATTTTGAAGGATTATTGCATTGAACCACTTAAGTGGATTCCATTGGCAAGTTAAGGTAAGTCATTGCATTGAATATCGACCATTGATATTGCTATAGTCACTGTCAATTCTCATTGTCATTGAATTCGCCATCGATATAGTCATTGAATTGTTGAAGCAATAAACATTGGACATAGAGCATAGTAATTGCTATTGTCATCTTCCTTTTTATTGTAATTGTATATTGGTATCAACAAAGTTATTGTCACTGAATCATTGTAAATGAAGCACCGACCATTGCTATTGTCATTGAGATCATTGAACATTGCCATTGTTATTGATATTTATATTGAACATGGACATCGAAACATTGATTATTGATATGAACATTGAACATAGCTATTATCATTGAACATTGATTATTGACATTGCCACCGGACCTTGGATTTGAAAGGACATTGGATACAATTGGCATGCCATAGAATCATGAGCTCAGCGTACGGCTGGACTACAGTCCTAGGACTGCGACCTGTATTGATTTGGCAAGGTGGAGGGATGTGTTGTGATATTGGTCATATTGTCGAGGCAGAGGGACTAGACCATTCATTGTTTTGGTGAGGCGTAGGAATTCGCGTATCCACTATCTTGAATCGAACCAAGGGTTATTGTTGAAATATGGATTTATTAGTATTGAACATGATCATTGCATTGCTACTATTGATTCATTGCATTGATATTGTCAAGATATGATTTGGAATACATTTCATTGATAAAATGTTTAGTTGTGACTACCACACTAGGCAATGTATGCTTAATGCATTTCAATTCATACATTTCAGGTTAAGGATTTCACCGTTGGAGATTGGAGAATTGACGTTGTTGACAAGTCACTACAAGTCCCCAAGTAATGTGTTTCGCTTCTACAAACTCCTAGGATGGTGTCAAAGTAGTTGAACTGTTCATTTATTACTCTTTTGATATGTGTGTAATATGCATGACTTGTAGAAGTCATATAGGCCTAAATAAACTTTTGAAATTGTCTAAAGAGGCTAATTATGCATATTTGGCACTAGAAGGTAAAAACCTAGTAGATGGATTCAAATGACCATAAAATTTGACATGAAAGTAGATTATAGGATTGAAATATTGTTGGTAAAGTTTCATTGCATCTGGAAACCGTTTGATTGGTTAATTCAAATAAAACCCAGCTAAAAAGTGTCATTACAAAACATGTGTATCGATACAGGTCAAGTTGTATCGATACAGCCTTACATTTTTGGTATTGGTAAAATAGGGCATATTAATACATAAAGGGAGGTGTATTGGTACGGAACTTGGCAGTAAGGTTTGGAAAATAAATTGTATCGATACTATCTTAAGGTGTATTGAAACAGGTCAACCCTAGTCAACCTATATCGATATGGGTGATGGCGTATCAGTACAGAGTTTGGGTAGAGTTGAATGATGGGTGAATTGTTGTATCCGTATCAATATGGCTCCAAAGTTATCGATACGGTGCTAGTTAACTTCGTTAAAAGACACTGAACACAATATTGAATAGTTTACAAAATAGTCACTGATTATTGT
Organism: Hibiscus mutabilis; assembly: GCA_019671005.1. NCBI lineage: Eukaryota > Viridiplantae > Streptophyta > Magnoliopsida > Malvales > Malvaceae > Hibiscus > Hibiscus mutabilis. The sequence continues at coordinate 27,762,468 of CM033745.1, read as the reverse complement.
ACAACTTAATTAGATGGGTGAATGATATCGGAACAACATGAAAATTTACAAGCTCATTATTAATGTATTGAATTTCATTATTGCATAGAAAATTGCAAGAAATGACTTCTAAGTTATTAGATTTACAATTTAGTCCCTAAAAACCGTAAAAGTTAAAAATTGGTCCTAATTGATTAGCCATTGCTTCAAATGGGATAAATCGAGTTAATAATGATATTGGATAATGTTTGGAAGGTACAATAATGATTAAGCATTATGCATTGCTAAAATATTATTGCACCAATCACCGTTCTATTCACCGGTAACATTCTTCGACCTGGTTCTCGATTAGGCCAGGAAGGGGTGTTACATTTGTGGTATCAAAGCTATAGTTTAGTCGATTCTAGGACTAAACTGAAGCCTATTGTATTTTTATTGAGTTACTTTACCACCTAGGAGTCTTATATTGTGTATATTGTGACTTGTCGACTAATCCGATCTCTTTATGTTATAGATATGTTTGGGACTAATCAAGCTTATATCAATGAGCCTACTACCAGTTCCTTGACTCATGGCAAGGAAGTAAGGGGGAGACCTACCAAATCTATCAAATCCCCCACCTCAAAATGTCAAGCCAGAGTTGCATAACGCTCAGGCTTAGTGTTATCGGAATATGACTGACATGTTCACACAATTTATGACATCTATGAGGGCCGAGGCGATAGTGCAACCTACCCCTCCAATTTCTAATATGCTCGAGCCCCTATTGACTAGCTGGAATTGCTTCGGGCATATACCTTCACTGGCTAGGATGATGATAATCTCGAGATCGCCGAGTACTGGTTGGACAACACATTGAGAATTCTAAACAAGCAATTGTAGTGTTTTGATGAGCACAAGCTAGAGCGCTCCCTTGCATTGCTAGATGATGAAGCACTTTAGTGGTGGGAGACCACTATTCTTACCATTCTTGAGGAAACTGTCACTTGGGATTTCTTTCTTCAAGAGTTTCAAAAGAAGTATGTTAGTGAGTACTACCTTGAAAAAAGGCATAGTATCTTCCTTCATCTAAAGCAAGGTGGTCGATCTATCGAGCAGATCATCCATGATTTCCTCAAGTACTACCAGTATGGTGTAGAATACATCAAGAAGGAGGAAGATAAATGAAGGATGCTCATTGTCAGGCTTACCGACGAGCTACGCCCTATGTTTACTGCTTTGGGTATCACCAACTTCTAGGACCTTATAAACTGAGTTAAGGCCACTGAAGCTGCATAGAGGGCTCAGAGATCGGTGTATCTAGTAACTCTGAGAAAAGGTTCAGAGATGATCCTCAACCTCCCAAGTGGAACAAGAAGAGTAAATATCAAGGCCCCAAGCAGAACACATACTCACAGCTTTCCCATTCTGGGAACATTGAGAGACCTCCGACTATAATGTAATCTTTTACTAAGATGGCTTCAGTTGAAAGCACTAGAGGCTCTAATCGAAGTTTACAGAATCTAGTTTGTAACTATTGTCAAAAAAGGCATCCAATGAGTTAGTGTCGTAAGCAAACTAGAGCATGCTTCTATTGTGGAGAACAAGGTCATTTCATCTGTGACTATCCTCTTGGTACCAACAAGTTTACTGTTGCAGCAATAAGTAATGCAACGCTACTTAGTCCTTCTGAGGTAAGGGGTCAAGGCAAGGATCATCGGGAGCTACAAGGAGACCTGGTGGCTCTGGCAAGACACCGAGTAAGCAAGAATCCAAGGGTCCTGCTCAGATGTATCATGTGAGGAGTAGGGAGAAAGATGAGCCTGATGTCATCGCAGGTATCATTAAACTATACTCCCAATCATTGTATGCATTGATTGATCCTGGTTCTACTCATTCCTTTATAAGTATTGTGCTAGTTAGGAAACACAAATTATCTTCTGAGCCCATGGTACTGAGGGTCACCATAACCAATCCACTAGGTGATTGTGTCACCATAAGCGTTGTATGTAAGAATTGTCCCTTAGTGATTCAAGGGATTCCTTTTGTGGCCAACCTATTGGCTTTACCGATCCATGATTTTGATGATATATTACATTTAGACTGGCTCAATGAACATCAAACGTGGGTAGATTGTAGTAAGAGGAAATTGTATCTCTGAGGCCTTGGCAAGGAGAGCATCGTGTTGATGATTTCAAGAAATGCTTCCTTGTATGCTTTGACATTGGAAGCCAAAGATGAACCTTGATTACAAGATATTGATATCGTGTGTGAATTTCCTGATGTCTTCCCTAATGAACTTTCGAGCTTACCTCTAACCCGTGAAGTTGAATTTAGTATCGAAGTGCAACCCAGGACTGCCCCAGTTTCCATTGCACCCTATCGAATAGCAACCATTGAGCTGAAGGAATTGGAAGCCCAGATTCAAGAGTTGCTTGATAAAGTCTCTATTCAACCAAGTTCCTCGCCTTAGGGAGCTCTGGTTCTATTTGTGAAGAAGAAGGATGGTTCCATGAGGCCATGCATCAATTACCGGCAGTTGAACAAGGTGACCATCAAGAACAAATATCCATTGCCAAGGATTGATGACCTATTCGACTAGCTTAAGGATGCCATTGTGTTTTCTAAGATCTATTTGAGGTCTAGTATTACCAGATGAGAGTTAAAGAGTGTGATGTGCCTAAAACTGCTTTCCGTACGAGATACGATCACTATGAATTCTTGGCGATGCCATTTGGGCTAACCAATGCACTAACAGCTTTCATGGACCTAATGAATCGAGTTTTTCAATCTTATCTTGATAAATTTGTGGTGGTGTTTATTGATGATATCTTAATCTACTCTAAGAACTCTGCTAAACATCAAGACCACCTTCACATTGTGCTTCAAACTCTTCGAGAGAAACAATTATATGCCAAGTTTTATAAGTGTGAGTTCTGGCTCACCGAAGTTTCCTTTCTTGGGCCCATTGTATCGGCTTCGGGTGTCTAGGTGGACCTAAAAAAATCCAAGCCATCTTCAATTGGCACCCACTTAAGAACATTGGTGAGGTGAGAAGCTTTCTTGGTCTTGTTGGGTATTATAGAAGGTTCGTCAAGGGATTCTCTATGATAGAAGCTCCCTTGACTAAGTTGTTGAGAAAGGAAGCTCTGTTCGTTTGATGTACGGGTCAACAAAGAAGTTTTGACCAGTTGAAACAAGTGTTGACACATACACCGGTCCTAACCCAACTCGAATCTAGAAAAGACTACATCATTTATAGCGATGCTTCGCATATCGGGTTAGGATGCGTATTGATGCAAGAAGGCAAAGTCATTGCTTATGCTTCCAGACAACTAAAGCCACATGAAATGAATTATCCCACCCATGATCTATAGTTGGTTACAGTTGTCTTTGCATTGAAATTTTGGAGGCATCATCTCTACGGAGAGAAATGCTACCTCTTTACCGATCATAAAAGCCTCAAGTATATCTTATCACAAAGGGAGTTGAATCTTCGACAACGGAGATGGATGGAACTCCTCAAGGATTATGATCTTGTCATTGACTACCATCCGGGCAAGGCCAATGTTGTAGCTGATGCACTCAGCCCCAAACCTCTGCCTGGTAAGTATCGCTATTAATCATTAAGTTTAATGTGTTGATTAGTGCATCGACTCATTTGTATTGTAGCTCCTCAAGCTATCAATGCTCACTTCCATCTTTGGAAGCATCATTGTCTTGTAGGTGAACTTCGAGTCCAGTCTACCATCATATCGAGAATTCAAGTATTGCAAAAACAAGATCCTAAACTTCAAGCTATCATTTCCAAGTTGCAAGACAACCCCAACTTCAGAATGAGTCCTGAAAGGCTCCTATATTTTTGTGATCAGGTCTATGTACCCAATGATGAATCTCTTCACATTGATATCCTCAGGGAAGCTCCTTTGAGTTCCTTCTCTATTCACCTGGGGTCGGTGAAGATGTACAAGGACCTATGAGAGCTTTATTGGTGGCCAGGCATGAAGCAGGCCATAATTGAATTCGTATCTAAGTGCCTTACGTGCCAGCGTGTTAAAGCTGAGATTGTGTTCCTACCAGCTTATTACAACCCATCGATCTACTGCAATGGAAGTGGGAGGAGATCACTATGGACTTTGTTAGTGGTCTATCGTTAACTCCTACTAAACATGATGCTATTTTGGTCATTGTAGACCGTTTCACCAAGTCAGCCCATTTCTTTCCAATTCGGATAGACTACGGTCTTCCTAAATTAGTTGACTTGTACATCAAGGAAGTTATTCGGCTCCACGAAGTGCCTTAGTCTGTCATTTTTGATCGAGATACATGTTTTGCATCTCAATTCTAGAAGTCATTGCAAGAAGCTCTGGGTACCAAAGTTAATCTTAGTACTACTTTTCACCCTCAATCTGATAGCTAGTTAGAAAGGGTAATTCAAGTTTTGGGAGATATGCTTCAAGCATACATCGTTGATTTTGGAAGCTCATGGGAGAAATCCCTACCTCTTATTGAGTTTTTCTATAACAATAGTTATCAAGCTTTCATTAAGATGGCACCGTATGAAGCACTGTATGGAAGACGATGTAGAACTCCATTGTGTTGGTCTGAACTGGGTGAAGGCAAGGTGTTGGGCCATGACTTACTTTGGGAAACCGAAGAACGAGTTACCATCATCCATGATCGATTAAATGCTATCTTTGATCGACAAAAGGCCTATGCTCACCTCAAGTGAAGGGATTTACATTATGAAGTTGGTGAGAAAGCTTTTTTCAAAGTCTCACCATGGAAGAAAGTTTTGAGGTTTGGCAAGAAAGGGAAATTGAGTCCCCGATTCATTGGACCTTTCGAGATTATTGAAAAATTTGGCTTTGTGGCTTATCGCTTATCGTTTCCCTTGGAATTAAGTAAAATCTATGATGTATTGCATGTATCCATGCTTCAAAAATATCGCTCTAACCCCTCGCACATCATCAAGCTTGAAACTATGGAAATCCAACCAAACTTGTCCTACGAGGAAGAACTAGTCCAAATTCTTGCAAGGGAAATCAAGAGAGTTCGTAACAAGACTATTCCCTTAGTTAAGGTGCTTTGGAAGAGCTACACCGCCAAGGAAGCAACATGGGAACTGGAGGAAATGATGCGAAAGCAATATCCTTATCAATATGGGACTCCAATTGAGTCAAATTATTGTTTAAGGACCCCATTGAAAGTATTGAAAACCTGTTTAGTGACTGAATTATAGAAATTGAAAGTTTAGGGGTACAAATATATGGAATAGAGTTGGGGGGCTAACCTTACGATTAGCCCCTTCTCAATTTTAATCACCACCTACTAGATGGTGGGAAATAGCTTTCTTCATAGAGAGGAAAGCCATTTTGGGTATATGGATTGGAAGAGAGAATTGAAGGATAGAAATCTTACCTGACTTCTTAAAGGAGCAAGCACCTTCCTTGGTCATCATCTTTATCTAAGCTCACACTCCATTAAATCCCAAACTTAGTCTTAGTTTTTCTTCAGTTTATTGCTATCGAAACATTCCTACTGATCTGGTAAGCTATTTCCCTCAAATAATTGTTGAAACCCATGGAGGATTTGAGAGTAATCTCAAGCTAGGTTTTGGCAATCCATGGAAAATTTATAGATATTGTCTATCTTGAGTCTAGATAATGATTCTGATATCGTTATAGTGATTTCGATATCACAATATTGATTCTAACACAATTTCTATTGTTTAACCTAGCTCCAGAACTAGATTGAGATCATCCACCATCACCGACGAATGCTAGGGATAAAGGAATTATCATCCGAGAGCCGTAGGAGCATCGAATTATTAAGGTGAGTGTAGTCGGAGTCTCGAGATTAGGCTAGGTGCCTTTCCCAGTTTCATTATCATTGATTATAGTATGGCTAATACTACTGTGAAGGATTATTGCATTGAACCACTTAAGTGGATTCCATTGGCAAGTTAAGGTAATTCATTGCATTGAATATCGACCATTGATATTGCTATAGTCGCTTCCAATTCTCATTGTCATTGAATTCCCCATCGATATAGTCATTGACTTATTGAAGCAATAAACATTGGACATAGATCATAGTCATTGTTATTGTCACCGTCCTTGTTATTGTCATCGTCCTTGTTATTGTCATTGTATACTGATATCAACAAAATTATTGTCATTGAATCATTATAAATAAAGCATTGAGCATTACTATTGTCATTGAGATTATTGAACATTGTCATTGTTATTGATATTGCTATTGAACATGGACATCATTGAATATTGAACATAGCTATTGTCATTGAATATTGATTATTGATATTGCCACGGGACCTTGGATTCGAAAGGACTTTGGATAGAATTAGCATGCCATAGAATTCATGAGCTCAGTGTAAGGGGGACTACGGTCATAGGGCTATGGCCTACATTGATTTGGCAAAACAGAGGGATACATTATGATATTGGTCATAATGGTGAGGCAGAGGGACTAGACCATTCATTGTTTTGGGGAGGCGTAGGAATTCGCGTATCCACTATCCTGAATCGGATCAAGGGTTATTGTTGAAATATGGATTTATTACTATTGAATATGATCATTGCATTGCTACAATGAATCATTGCATTGATATTGTCAAGATATTATTTGGAATGCATTTCATTGATAAAATGTTTAGTTGTGACTACCTTACTAGGCAATGTATGCCTAATGCATTTCATTTCATACATTTCAGGTTAAGGTTTTCACCATCGGAGATCAGAGAATCGACGTTGTTGACAAGTCACCACAAGCCCCCAAGTAATGTGTTTTGCTTCTACGAACTCCTAGGATGGTGGCAAAGTAGTTGAACTAGTCATTTATGACTCATTTGATATATGTGTAATATGCGTGTCTTGTAGAAGTCAAATAGGCCTAAATAACCTTTTGAAATTGTCAAAAATAGGCTAATTCTGCATATCTGGCACTAAAAGGTAAAAAACTAGTAGATGGATTCGAAGAAGATTATAGTATTGTAATAATGTTGGTAAAGTTTCATTACATTTGGACACCGTTTGATTGGTTAATTTGAATAAAAACCAGCTAAAAATTGTCATTACAAAACAAGCTGTATCGATACGGCCTTGCATTTTTGGTCTTGGTAAAATAGGTGGTATCATACACAAAGGGAGGTGTATCGTTATGGATCTTGGCAGTAAGGTCTGGAAAATAAATTGCATCGATGCGGCCTTAAGGTGTATCGAAATAGGTAAACCCTGGTTAAACTGTATCGATATGGGTGATGGCGTATCCGTATAGAGTTTGGGTAGAGTCGAATGATGTGGTGACTTGTGTGTATCCGTATCGATACGGCTCCAAAGTGTATCGATACGGTGGTAGTTAATTCCATTAAAAGACACTGAACACAATATTAAATAGTTTACAGAATAGTCACTGATTATTGTACAACTTAATTAGATGGTGAGTGATATCGGAACAACTTGAAAAGTTACAAGGTCATTGTTAATGTATTGAATTTCATTATTGCATAGTAAATTGCAAGAAAGGACTTCTAAGTTAACAGATTTACAATTTAGCCCTGAAACTCGTAAAAGTTAGAAATTGGTCCTAATTGATTAGCCATTGCTTCAAATGGGATAAATAAAGCTAATATTGATATTGGATAATGTTTGAAAGGTATAATAATGATTAAGAGTTGTGCAGTACTGAAATTTTATCGCACCAATCACTGTTCTGTTCACCGATAGCACTCTTTGACCTGGTTCTCGACCAGGCCGGGAAGGGGTGTTACACACATAGCTCAAAGCACATAGCAATGGGTATTGTCTGATCATAGCAATCCTAAATTCTCTTCTCTATCCAACCAAACTGTCTCCAATCTCCTTATCATCTCCCTCATTACCTCCTACTGTCGCCAATGTATCACATACATAAAGGGGTGTCCCCCAAGCCGTAGCTCATGGACCATAGTCCCGAAATATACCATGTACGATGCCAAAATGAATGCCCCAATTTTGGGCCTAGGAGTTAGCCAGCTTATGCTGGGTGTTATGTTTGAACCGTTTCGGTGATTCAGCCTAGTTTTGGGAATAATTCGGTTTAAATGATTTTTGAACGAAATTAATTAGGGAAAAATATTTTAAAATCCTTATTTGATATATAAGTGATTTTGGTTAAATAAATTTTGGAAAATGTTGCAAAAGGATGGTAAGTTTGAATCGTTAGAGGCGAGGCAACAAGATTTTGAGAAGTTGAAGGAAGCTTTGACACGAGCTCCTATATGGGGTTAGGGAGTGTGTTGATGCAGGATGGTAGAGTGGTAGCTTATGCATCGAGACAGTTGAAGGTGCACGAGCGCAATTATCCTACTCATGACATTGAGTTGGCTGTGGTGGTGTTTGCGCTAAGGATTTTGAGACATTACCTTTATGGTGAGAAGTGTGTGGTGTATACGGACCATAAAAGCTTCAAATATTTAATGTCGCAGAAGGAGTTGAATCGTAGGCAATGAAGGTGGTTGGAGTTGCTTAAGGATTATGATCTATCGATCGAGTATCATCCGAGTAAGGCTAATATGGTGGCTAATGCTTTGAGTAGGAAAGTGGCTGTGGAGTTGAGGGCCATGGTCGCGTGTTTGAGCATGTCACGAGATGGTGGGTTGGTGGCTGAGTTGCAAATAAAGCCTTCCTTGATGTAGTTGATTAAGGAGAAACAATTGCTTGATGATTCATTGGTACCGCATGTTACGAACATTGCAGAGGGTAACCCGACGGAGTTTTGCTTTAATGATAATGGTGTTTTATGCTTTAAGGGTCGAATAGTTGTGCCGAAAGATGTTGAGTTGAGGTGCACTATTTTGACAGAAGTGTATAGTAGTCCTTTTGCTATGCATCCCGGTAGTACCAAGATGTATCGTGGGTTGAAAGATGAGTACTATTGGGTAGGGCTAAAAAGGGATGCTGCGGAGTTTGTGAGTAAGTGTATGGTTTGTCAAAGGGTAAAAGCTAAGCATCAGTTTCCATCCGGGTTGTTGCAACCGTTGAGGATACCGGAGTGGAAATGGGAGAGAATCACCATGGATTTTGTGTCGGTCTATATGACGTATACCTTGGATAGGTTGGCAGATTTGTATATCATTGAGATTGTGCGTTTGCATGGTGTTCCTAAGTCCATAGTGTTGGATAGGGATCTGATGTTTAAAGGGAGGTTTTGGGAATATTTGCATCGTGCCTTGGGTATGCGGTTAAGTTTTAGTACATCTTATCATATAAACAGTCTGAACGAGTTATCCAAGTGTTGGAAGATATGTTGCGTTGTTGTGTTATCGAGATCCAAGGTTTTGGGAGAAACAATTGCCTTTGGTGGAGTTTGCTTATAATAACAGTTATCAGGCTAGTATACATATGACACCTTATGAGGCTTTGTATGGAAGGAAGTGTAGAACGCCTTGGTGTTGGGGGAAGTAGGGAAAAAGTTGGTTTCCTTGCCAGATTTGCTTAAGGGAACAACAGAGAAGGTAAAGATCATTTGTGATCGTTTGAGAGAGGCTTCAAATCGGTAAAAGTCTTACGCAGATTTGAAGCGTAAGGAAGTTGAGTACGGAGAGGGTGATAAAGTGTTTTTGAAGGTTTCACCTTGGAAGAAGGTGATAAGGTTTGGTCGGAAAGGCAAATTAAGTCTGAGGTTTATTAGACCATATGAGTTTTGGTCGTGTTGCTTATAGATTAAGGTTGCCACCTGTGTTGGAAAAGATACATGATGTTTTACATGTATCCATGCTTCGTAGGTATCGGTCGGATCCATCGCATGTTATGCCTATTGAGGAAGTTGAGTTGAATCCATATTTGACCTATGATGAGGAACCGGTCAAAATCTTGGATGTGGACAATAAAGTGCTTCGTGGGAAGGCCATTGAGTTGGTTAAAGTGTTGTGGAGACACCGCGGTGTCGAGGAATCTACGTGGGAAAGATGGGAAGACATGAAGAAGCAGTTTCCTTATATTTTCCCATCAGGTAAAATTTTGAGGACAAAATTTCTTAAGTCAGGGAGAGTTGTAACACCAGATTTTGGTCCTAAGAGTTAGCTGAGTTGTAACGCCTCGATTCAGACTAATTTAATATATAAGTGATTTTGGTGTAATTAATTTTAGAAAATGTAATTTGGAGGTTTGACATTTTGGAACTAGTGACCAAAATGTAAAATGTGCAAAACTATTTTTAATGACTAAATTGTAAAAGATCATGACATAAAATATTTAGGGAGCTTTGACTAAGAATCTCATTCAGACTTTTTCTCCTCAATTTTCTATTTTTAAATTAGTTTAATAAGCAAAACAAGTTGGAGGGAATTAATTAGGCATTTTTTCTTAAATCATATTTCACGTAACTAACTTTTCTCTCAACTATTTTCCTCTTAATTTCTCTCTGATAAGTGTTCAAAAGTACTATTTTTATTACCCTTTTTTACTCATATTATTGTTAGACTTAAGCTCATATTAGTTGCATAATTAGTTATTCATGCATTAATTCATGTTTCTTTCCACCGTTGAGCTTGATTACATAACTTGGTGATTTTTGTGGAAAAAGATGCTGCTTTGGTGTGTTTTTGTGTGTGTATGTGCAGGATCACTTGCCAAAGCAATGCCGAGCTAGTTGCCAGGGCAATGCATGAAGGATATGCCGAGCTAGTTGCCAGGGCAATGCATGAAGGAGACGCCGAGCCAGTTGCCATGGCAATTGCCGACAAAGAGAAAATGCAATAGGGATGTCGAAATTGATGACTAGACAAGCCCAAGATGACGTGGAGCAAAGCCCAAACCCAAAGGAATTTGATTTCCATGCAGAGATTAAAGAAGAATTAAATTCCAAGAAGATAGGAGAAGTTCTAGTAGGAATACAATTATAATAAAGAATTATATTCTTTAAAGATAATTTAATTCCAACTTAAACTCCTCCTCAAAGAAGGACTTTGGCCTAGCCCTATAAATAGCAAGGAGATTTCGACAATCCATATAGAGAAAAATAGAGAAATTTCGATAGAGAGCATTAGGGGAAATTTTGACTTCTTCTTCTTCTTTGCTTCCATTAGATTCATGGTTTGGGGATTATTCTTTGTATATCTTTTGAACCCAACCATGAACTAACTTGATCGGTTGGGGTTATTGTGTTTTGTTGTTGTGAAAAACAATTGGATTTTGTTTAGGTAATAAGAGTTTGCACTTTCAATTCAAGGTTTACTCATTCTTGGTTCTTATTCTTGTTTGCGAGTGAATTGGGAGAGGATCTCGTAACTTCATCTATTTATCTAATATCGGGAGAGTTAGATTCAAGAAACGAATGAGTATGGTCTTTATTCAATCCAATGATGGTGAAGATTAATCCGGCTTAGGAATAAGTTAAGGATTTCAACGGCTAAGAGGAGCGCAAGATTGGTTGTTGTTCACCCTTGATTCACGCAGGGATGTATTATCAAGGCATGCACAAGTAGCTAGAGTTTCGACTTAGGAATAAGAAGAAACCATTGAAGAACTCTCTGCTGAACCTTGAAGTTGCTGCCAGACGCCCAAGTAGTTGCCCAGCTAGTCGCCCAGGCAACCATCAATTAGTTGCCAAGGCAACCCTGCTGTGCAAGTTGCCACGGCAACTGAGTTGCCCGTGCACTCTTTTACCAAGATGATCCAATCGGCTATCACACCTCAACTCACGATAACCTGGCCTATTCTCTTTTTTTCTTTCATCTATTCTTTTAGTTTATTGCTTTTACTTTTCTCGTTAATTAAAACCTCTATTATCAATTGTGTTTTTATTTTCACAAGTCAATAACTTAAGCAAAGTGGCCCAAACCAATCCCTGTGGAGACGATACTCGATACTCATATCACTTTATTACTTGCGACGTGTATACTTGCACAATTGCGTAGTACTTATCACACGCAACAAGTTTTTGGCGCCGTTGTCGGGGATTGGTAATTGGTGTTAGTTGTTTTTGTTATTGCATTTTTTTTCTCTTAGTTTTACTAACTTTTCTTTTTGTTTGTTTTATCAAAAAAAAAATTAGGTGCGCTACCAGTTAAGGAACATCAACATGTCGGGAAATAAAAGCCAATCTATTCGAGAGATGATGTTGGAAGATATGAATCAATCCAATCAAGAGTTTCTTGCACCCTTTGATGATTACCTATACCAACCGAGAAAAGCCCAAAGAACTTATACCATGGAAAAATCTTGTGCTATGTGTGGAGAACATCATGTGTTTGAAAATTGCCCTCACATTTTCGGTGCATATAACTACATGGAGGACCATAGAGGGAACCAGCAGCAAAATTCTTCATGGTATGGTCAAAAAGCACAAATTTTTTTTTACCATAACAATTTTGCCGCAACAACAGATATGCCATGGCAATGTAGTCCTTTTCAAGAGCATTCCAATTCCTTGGAGGAAACGTTACTCACTTCCTTGGCTAGACTTGACGGATCAATTGAAGAGATTCGAGAACTATCAAAATCTATGGATACGAGGAAAGCTCAGTGGGATGCAACCTTAGGGGATTCAGAAGATCAATTGGGGAGATCCACATATGTCATGGATAACATGCACCAACAATTCATTCTTAGGGATACTGACGTCCCAAGGCAAGAGGATAAGGAGCAATACAAAGAAATCTCTCCGATGTGTGAGGAACAACTAGTACCTCAAAGTCAAGAGGATGCCAATGAGAGAGACTGCCCAACACATGATGAGCTTGAACAACAAATTGCCTCGGCAATGATTGAGGAGCCTGAACAGAGCAATGCCGCAACAACACTCAGTGAAGCTGAGAACAACAATACTACAGCAAATTTTGAGGAACCTGATGCCCATAAGGTTACAACGTTGATGTTGAAGCAGGAATCTGTAGATTGCTCTCATCTACAATTGCCACGGCAATTACACGACCACATGCAAGATCAACGAGATGATAATACTTTGCCAATGGAATATGAGCAGGTAATAGTTGAACCTTTTGAATTCTTTAAAAACTCACCTCGTCCATTGCAGGTATATCTTGAGGAACCGAGGTTGGTTGATTTGAAGCCATCGAAATCTCTACTGATGGAGATGTTTGAGAGGCCAAAAGAAAAAGGTGTTTGGATTCATAAAGCTCTTCAGAAAATTGGTTCTTCCCTTGACTTAAAGCAAAATTTGACAACTGATTGCCACGGCAATTGGCTTGAGCAGCAATTGCCACGACAACAAAGGCTACATCCAACCATGATAGAAGTCGACAAGAATGAGGTAATTGAATGGTTGAGAATGGATATAATTTTTCCTATTAATATATTTGTGCCTTCAGGAATAGTAGCAAGGTGGAGAGTATACATGGACTACAAGCGAACAAAGAAGAAAGACACCTCCACCATGGTAACGCAAAAGGGAGTAGTGGCAAGCACATTGACCAAACTCTTTTTGGGCAATATTATCACTCGATGGAGGGTGCGGATGGACTATAAGAAGTATCGAAAACGGCAACCTTCAATACCGCAGCAACCCTTGATGCCTCGGCAACCATGGACGCACACGCCTTGGCAACCCCTGACGCCTCGGCAACCATGGATGTGCATGCCTCAGCAACCCTCGACGCCACGACAACTACTGATACATTTATTTTTATTTTTATTTTTTTGAACAATTTTGTTCTATTATTTTTTTGTTATTTTTTCTCTTTATTTTTTAGGATATATTTTATTTTTCTTCATTATCTTTAGTTTCCAGATTTTCTTTATTTTCTTTTCCACAACAAGACTCACAACCACCATGATAAGGAAATTTATCACCGACTACTCACCACAAAGAACCACAACAAAATCAGCGATGCCTGTGCAACAACAATGGCTTCGGCAACTATCGATGCACATGCAAGTAAACCTGCATCGGCAAACATGGACCAAATCAAGGCAATGCTATTCACGCGGTACCAGCCACAAGCATTCAACCACTGACCGAAATTGAATCAAGCAAACGGCACGAAGGAAACTCATCACCGAGGTGACGACCTCTTCGACTAACTCATTTCATTTAGTTTCTTTTAAATTTTGTTTCACTTTTACGTGCATTGAGGACAATGCTTCTCTCGAGTTTGGGGGGTGTTGGTTTCTAGTTAGTTTCATGTTTAGTTGCATTCATCTTTAGCAATCACATATAGGTTGCATATTTACTTGCCATGCCTTTAATTTGATTTAATTGCTTAAGACTTGTTGAATATCCAATGATGAATTTTTGCCACTGCACTTAATTGAAAGAACCTTTAATTTTAGGATTGCATGAAAAGAACTTAGAATTTTACTATGATGCTGATTTTTTTTTACACGGTTGTGGCTTGTTGATTGAAAGAAACTTAGTGAACTTAGGTTGCTTAAAATTTGGGTAAATTTAAAATTGAAAATTAAAAGTTAATTTCTTGCTAGAGGTGCCCAAAACTGGCTCTAGTAGTAAATACACTTTCTTGCTAGAGGTGCCCGAAACTGGCTCTAGTAGTTAATGCACATTAAAGAATCGATAGAGGTGCTCGAAATTGGCTCTAGTGAAAATGAAAATAAATGCCCCGACAATTAAATTGATAAAAGCCTATTGTTCACATAGAATCTTGAAAATCAACTTGTACACAACTACGCACACACATTGTCAAGAGCATTATAGTTTTGTTCCGGGAAATTTTTGTGCTATCTAAAAAATTTAAAAGGTGATCAAACTTTGTGCCATGGTTCCGAGGTTTGAATTCAAGTTTGAAGCATGTCTTTGATGATTAAAGTCTTGGCAGGTAATTGTTAGTTTGCATTGCTTGAGGACAAGCAATAGTTCGAGTTTGGGGGCGTGATAAGTGTTCAAAAGTACTATTTTTATTACCCTTTTTTACTCATATTATTGTTAGACTTAAGCTCATATTAGTTGCATAATTAGTTATTCATGCATTAATTCATGTTTCTTTCCACCGTTGAGCTTGATTACATAACTTGGTGGTTTTTGTGAAAAAAGATGCTGCTTTGGTGTGTTTTTGTGTGTGTATGTGCAGGATCACTTGCCAAAGCAATGCCGAGCTAGTTTCCAGGGCAATGCATGAAGGATATGCCGAGCTAGTTGCCAGGGCAATGCATGAAGGAGACGCCGAGCCAGTTGCCATGGCAATTGTCGACAAAGAGAAAATGCAATAGGGATGTCGAAATTGATGACTAGACAAGCCCAAGATGACGTGGAGCAAAGCCCAAACCCAAAGGAATTTGATTTCCATGCAGAGATTAAAGAAGAATTAAATTCCAAGAAGATAGGAGAAGTTCTAGTAGGAATACAATTATAATAAAGAATTATATTCTTTAAAGATAATTTAATTCCAACTTAAACTCCTCCTCAAAGAAGGACTTTGGCCTAGCCCTATAAATAGCAAGGAGATTTCGACAATCCATATAGAGAAAAATAGAGAAATTTCGATAGAAAGCATTAGGGAAATTTCACTTTTCTTCTTCTTTGCTTCCATTAGATTCATGGTTTGGGGATTATTCTTTGTATATCATTTGAACCCAACCATGAACTAACTTGATCGGTTGGGGTTATTGTGTTTTGTTGTTGTGAAAAACAATTGGATTTTGTTTAGGTAATAAGAGTTTGCACTTTCAATTCAAGGTTTACTCATTCTTGGTTCTTATTCTTGTTTGCAGTGAATTGGGAGAGGATCTCGTAACTTCATCTATTTATCTAATATCGGGAGAGTTAGATTCAAGAAACGAATGAGTATGGTCTTTATTCAATCTAATGATGGTGAAGATTAATCCGGCTTAGGAATAAGTTAAGGATTTCAACGGCTAAGAGGAGCGCAAGATTGGTTGTTGTTCACCCTTGATTCACGCAGGATGTGTATTATCAAGGCATGCACAAGTAGCTAGAGTTTCGACTTAGGGATAAGAAGAAACCATTGAAGAACGCTCTGCCGAACCTTGAAGTTGCTGCCGGACACCCAAGTAGTTGCCCAGCTAGTCGCCCGTGCAACCATCAATTAGTTGCCAAGGCAACCCCCGCAGTGCAAAGTTGCCACGGCAAATCGAGTTTCCGTGCACTCTTTTACCAAGACGATCCAATCGGCTATCACACCTCAACTCACGATAACCTGGCCTATTCTCTTTTTTTCTTTCATCTATTCTTTTAGTTTATTGCTTTTACTTTTCTCGTTAATTAAAACCTCTATTATCAATTGTGTTTTTATTTTCACAGTGCAATAACTTAAGCAAAGTGGCCCAAACCAATCCCTGTGGAGACGATACTCGATACTCATATCACTTTATTACTTGCGACGTGTATACTTGCACAATTGCGTAGCACTTATCACACGCAACACTCTCCAACCAAACATCATATTTTCTTCAAATATTTAAGGTAAACCTTTGATTTAGTTCATTCTTCCAACATCAAAAGATTTCTTATTGATTTTCTTCCAAAGCCTTATGATTTAATCTTTGTTTTTTCATGAAAAATCATTGCAATTGGGGGAAAAAGCATCATTAGAGGTAAGGTTTCGTTCTACTCCTCTAATGAAAGGTTCTTTAATGAAATTCCCAAGTTCTTGGTCTTTTATGAATGTTTTCTAATGAGGTTTGATGGTATAATTATGGAAAGATAATTTAATTGAGGTTTAATTTCTTTAATTGGTGGATCTTTGTTTTGGATTTGATTTGATGGGTTTATAATGAGTTAATACTGTGCTTATGATGTGTGTTATGTTGATTTAAATGACTTTGACATTAGAATCCCGAAACTAGGTGAATTGCTAAGTTTCCATGTTGATATCTTTGGGCTTGTGGCTTGTTTATGGGGGAAATTGTTCCTGGTGGTTCCTTGGTGTTGAAAAGATGTTTTTGGACGTGAATTGATGTTGTTTTAGTGTTAATCTCGATGGGAGGTAGCTGGAAGTTAGTAAGGTTTTGCCAATGTATTCAATTGTTTTCGTCAGGCGAAAGCTTGGTTGTTGTGGGAGGAAAGTGTTGTTGTGTGTTGCTGGGGATTTTGATGCAAAGAAATGCATTAATCCTCTATTTTGATTTGGTTAGAAGTAGGGGATGTTGATCTGATAGCTTCAGAAGGAGTTGCAGTTGATCTGGAAGCTTATTTTCGTCTCAACAAGGCAAGCGAAGTGTATTTGGTGAGTGGCGCTGGTTTTAAAGCTTTTCAAAGAGGTTTGAAAGTGATTTTGGGGAGTTTAAATTAAGCTTGAAACGCTGGTTTAAACTCAGAAGTAAACGCTAGTTTAAACTCGGAAGTAAGTATGATCGAATTCGCTCTTGGTTCTCATCTTTTTCCATTGTTTTGATAAATCATGCTCATGTTTGAAGATGGAATTTGTTACCTACTGTTATGCATGTTTTTATGAATTGAGAAATGATTCATGTTATCCAATGAGGTTAATTTATGGTTTTCAAGAATTTGCATCTTGAAGAGAAAAATGCTATGCATCGATTATGTTTTAAAATGAGATATGCTATGGTTTATGTTGTTGCAATAAAAAAAGTAGGTTAACATGGTTTTTAAAGTGTATATTGGCAAGTGACAGAGCCTTTAATAATCGGATATAATTGGTCGACCAATAGGATGAGAGTGCACTATAATATGTAGCAAAATCATGCGTGTGTGAGTCACCTCCATGATGCGTAGCAACATTATGTGAGCCATCGTAGGGTGCGAAGCAACACCTTACGGGCATTTAAGGTGTGAAGCAACATCATGTGTTTTGATGATCTATGGTACGCAGCAACACCATGAGATGTATCCGCATATCCAGTGCGTTGGGACATAGCCCTCCCACATGTTATTTGGGACGTAGCCCTCCTATGTCTTTGATTGGGACGTAGCCATCCCGGGTCACTTGAGTGCCGATGTAAAAGATTACATGTATCATTGATTTAAAAGGATTTTGTATGAAGAGCTTTATACATGAGATTCAACTTTTGAGCATGGTAGCAAATGTTCATGATTTGAAAAAGGTAGCTTGAGATTTGCATTGGTTTAATGCATGAGCCCTAATGATACATGCGTTTAAAAGTTAAATGATTTGCTTTAGCGAGCTTTAAAGTATGGGCCTATGTTGAGCATGATGGAAAATGGTTTATTGTGGAAAAAGGTTTTTAAAGGTATTGTTTATGGTTTAGTTTTGAGTATTCATCACTAAGCATATTGCTTACGCTCTATTTTCTTAACAATGCAGAAAAGTAGACTGTTCGGGCTCCAAGAAAGAAAGTGAGGAGGTTCAAGAATTGCTCAAAGTTCAAGTATGGTTTTAACCCTTCAATAGTAATAAGTTTGGCAATGGGTGAATACCTTAATGATTTTGGAGTGTATGTTGTGAATTCCCTGGTTTGGCACAAGTTTCTAGTGCCTAAATGGTTGTGTAAATGGGCTCTAAAGTTTGGTTTGAACTTTGATATTGTGTTTGGATGTTTAACTGGACTTGGCAATAGGATGCATGCCTATAGATTTTCCCTTTTGAATTCAGAGCTTGCTTTGATGGTGTTTCTAATGCTTTTGATAGGGTTTGATCCTTGAATATGTTGTGGTTGTCTAGGATGCATGTTAGAATGGTTTGGCTATCCTTTTGGTATGTTTAAACAACAATTCAAGACATTACAGACCCAGGCATGTCGGTACGCGGGGTACCGTATTGGTACAGGTAGGCCAATTCAGGCTTATCGTATCAGTACAAATGGACCAGTATTGATATGGTCTTAGAGGGAAATGGTTGGGAGTATCGGTACACGAGACCGTATCGATACTCTTTTGTACTACTGTAAATTTGAGGTTTTGACGAGGTATTGGTGTATCGGTACGAACACAAGTGTATCGATACACTTGACCGTTAAGTTGGTTGGTTGAAGCTGTGTGAATTTCTGTTTTCTTACGTTTTAGTCCCTAAATGTTGTAAATGCAATTAAATGAGTTTGGGTGATCAAATCAAGTTGAAAAATGACATGTGAGCATGAAACCTGATTAATTAAATATTGGTAACTTTAATTTGGTAATTAGTCCCCATAAAACATTGGTTTGCAATTTGGTCCCTAAACTCGTAACGGGACGATTGGATGTCAATTCGACACCCGATCAAGTTGTAATTTCACATGTTTCCAGCATGTACATGTAGGATAATAATTATGCATATAGAAAAGATAAAAAAGAAAAAAATGCAAGGGTTGTTTATTGGGTTCTGTCTTGCGACTAGACCGGGTCGAGAGGGTTACACAAAGTGTCCAAGGGCTTCCATTGAATATGCAACTTACGTATTTTATACTTTAAAGTTAGGAGGGTATCATATGACATAAGTATTTACTTGTTTTTTTTTCTTATTATCTTATAACATAAGATGAGCCTTTAGCTCTTTAAGGCTTTAGAATTCAAAAACTTTTAGCATTGGAGTTCAATTCCTTTATTAAAACTTATGCATTATAGATCAAAAGTAATGTAACACCCCAAAATTTGGCTTAGTTGGAAATGTGTTCCAGCGATCAGAAACCCTGCATCAGAAAGGTCTAAATATTGTATTGACTTCGATCGTAAGGTAAATTGCACCGCTATTGGAATCCAATTGAATCAAATTATTGGTTATAGACCTTATTGAAATTATCAAAAATCTTTTTTAGTGACTAAATTATAGAAATTGAAAGTTTGGGGGGTACAAGTATAGAGTATTGAGAGTTCAGGGAATAACCTTGCGATTAGTCCCTCCTCAATTATAGTCCCATATACGTGAGTGATTAGGAAGCAATTCCTCCAAAGGAAGGAAAGCTTTGTTATTACAAAGCAAATAAAAGAAAAGGGTGATAGTTAATCTAGGCTTACCCGAGAAAGACCTAAGCTAACACCTCTTCTTCCAAGCAAGTACCTCCATTGTTGAGGTTAGAGAAGCTTGAGTTTTATTCAATTTATCGATCGGGTAAGCTATAATCCCCAAACAATTACTGAATCCATGGATAAATCAAGCTTAATCTTAAGCTAGGGTTTTGGTCATCCATGGAATTTGAAAGCCACTAGCTAATTTAAGCTTTGATATTGATTTTGATATTGTTACATTGATTTTGATATCATACTATCGATTATAACAATTTCCCTACTGTTTACCTAGCTCAAGAAGTGGAGAAAGATCATCCATCATCATCGATGAAATCTAGGAAAAGGGTAATTGCTATCCGAGAGCCGTAGGAACATCGAATTATTGAGGTGAGTGTAGTCGCAGTCTCGGGATTAGGCTAGGTGCCTTTCTCGATCTCATTGTCATTGATTATAGCATGGCTAACATATTTGTCAAGGAATTTTGCATTGAACCACATAGTGGATCCCATTGGTAAGATAGGGTAAGTTATTGCATTTAATATCGACCATTGATATTGTTATAGTCATTTCTAATGAGCATCATTATCGATTTCGTCACCGTTATTTTCATTGAAATATGGAAGCACTGGACACTGGACATAGAGCATAGTTATTATCATTGTCATCGTCATTGTCATTGATATCAATATAGCCGATGTCATCAAAACATTGAATGTGAAGCATCGAGTATCCTCATCTCCATTGCTATTGTTTTTGTTATCGAAACATTGTAAGTGAAACCTTGATCATTGCCATTGTCATTGAAATCATTGGACATTGTCATTACCACTGGTATTGCTTTTGAATATTGATATTGATATTGATTCATTACTTATTGATAAGAACATTGAATATTACTATTGTCACTAAACACCGATCATTGATATTGTCAGAGGACCTTGGATTTGAAAGGACTTTGGATACAGTTGGCATGCCATAGAATTCATGAGCTCAGTGTACGGGTGGACTACGGTCCATGGGCTACGGCCTTTATTGTGGCGAGGCGGAGGGATGTATGTGTTATTGGTCATATAGTCTAGGCGGAGGGACTAGACCATTCATTGTTTTGGCGAGGCGTAGGAATTCGTGTATCCACTATTCTGAATCGATCCAAGGGTTAATAAGGAAATATGAACTTATTGATATTGAACATGATCATTGTATTGGTTCTATTGATTCATTGCATTGTTATTGTCAAGACATGATTTGGAATGCATTTGATTGATAATGTGTTTAGTTGTGATTACCTCACTAGGCAAAGTATGCCTAATGCATTTCATTCCATACATTTTAGGTTAAAGATTTCACCGTTGGAGATCGGAGAATTAACGTTGTTGACAAGTCACCACAAACCCAAATAACGTCTCTTGTCTTTACGAACTCCTAGAATGGTGGCAAAGTAGTTGAACTAGTCACTAGCGACTCTTTTGATATGTGTGTAGTATGTATGGCATGTAAAAGTGTCTAAGGCTCTAAATGGCCCTTTTGGTATAGATTTAAAATGATTAAATGTGCATATTTGGCACTAAAAGGTAAAAACCTAGTAAACGGATTCAAATGGCCTTAAAATTTGACATGCTAGTAGATTATAGTGGTTAAATATTGCTGGTAAAATTTCATTGCCTTTAGACATCGTTCAATAGGTTAATTCGATTAAAAACCAGATAAAATTTGGCATTACAGTGCAGGTAGTACCAATACGGGTCCACGATACATTGGATCATTTGACATCGTTCAATAGGTAGTGCATATTTGACCATTCAATGTGAAGGCTAACCCAAGCATATTGATATGACTTCAAGGCATTTCAGTACAACTTTGGGCAGTGAGGTCTGGTGAATTAATGGCATCGGTACGAGTGCAGGGTGTATTGAAACGGGTCTTGGAAAAAGTCAATGTTAGTCAACCCATATCGATACCTGTAACACCCCATCCCCGAGTTAGCCATAACCCGGTTCGGGAGCGTTACTGGAACAAAAACAAAGCAATGGATAGGTTACTTGTCGAACAAGTAACCTCGGAATACTTGATTTGCAGCGCAAGTAACCCAAACTAAACCCTTCAAGTCATACAATACATTCATGCAATCCACATATAAACAAAAACCAACATACATAGCATACTAATTTAGTTACCGTTTTGTTTCATTCCTTACTTATATCCTAAGTTACCAATATCATGTTACCAATCCACTCAATTCACAAGCATCATTCAACAACAATCAACAAGTGTGGCATACTTCACAATAGGTTACTATTAAACATGGTTCAACTTTCATTCTTACTACAATTCCATGTACCTTATTCAATTAACACTAGGTGATTACTAAACTTGCTTTAATTAGCTTACTTGCATCTCAAGTTACTACATATTCAACCAATTAACAAGATCAATACAAAGCATCTAACTTACATCTTATTACACATTCATGCATCTATTCGAACCACATGGAAATCCCTAATCACATTTTAATTGATTCTTTACAATCAAGTCATCACATTTCATAGCATACTTGGCTAATACATTGATAATGCATGCTTAAACATACCTTAGCCTCAAACTCCACATTGCCGAATCATGCTAATAGACATAGGAACAAATGCATGATCATACAACATTTGTTTAGCATTCGATTACTTTGGATTCGATAGGGGCTGTAAAATTTTTAATTGATCTGCTTGATGAAAATGTATATATATATGTGGATTCGATTACTTTGTGATAAAAACGAATATTGTGGGCTATTCTAGAAATTGAAAACAGGGGAATTGATGAACAACTTACTAAATGGACTGGTATGAATGGATATTTACATAATTGAGAGAACAAATCGTGATTTTGTTAAATTGGGTCTTAAACGGACTATTTGAGCATGTAATGGCTAGATTTGGCATGTTCGGTAGAATCATATAATATTACAACTGTTGAAATAGGCATGAATAGTGATCGGGACTGCTTTGCTATAAAGAAACATGCGTATAAATATATGAATGTGACAAGGGCTATTTCGTTTAAATCTGGAAATTTGTGGACTGTTTTCTAAACAAATATAAACCCGAAACTATTTCCTATGTACATATATAAATTTTAGACTATTTTGATATATCAAAGTATGTAAATATATGTTTCAGGGACTGTTTTCTACATGTATAAATAAACTAAGGACTGTTTTGATGTGATAAAGTATACGAATATATTTTTTTGGAACTGTTTTTGAGTATCCTAGGATAGGGGACTGTTTTAGAATAAAAAAATGTATAAGTAAGAATGTGTGGCTGATTTGAAAGTATGGAAAACAAATGGAATTGTTTTGAATATGTGTATATGCATATCTGTAATTGAGATTGTTTGAATGCATATACAAGTATATTGGGGCTGTTAGTGTATATTTATGTATATATAATAAAATGAACTGTTTTGGAGTGTTATCCTTGATTATACGTAAGATGGACTGATCTCGGTGGATAGATAGGTATGCACACTTATTATAGTCAGATTTAAGTGTATTTAATTGATTGAATATATGCTTATAGTCATGAGAAGCAAATTGATTGATAGACAAAAATGCAAGAAGGATTGAATTTATTATAATAATTTGTTAAATTGTGTGAGGTACCTTTCATGATAAGGAAGGTAGAAGTAAAGACTTTGTTGAATGCTACGAATGGTTGTGGATTCAGGTATTCCATAACTTTGGAATAACGAGGTGAGTGTAGTTGTGTTGTCTCGGGTGACATGGTGTCACACCATATCTTCTTAAAGTATTACACTTCGAATCTAAATTGTATAAACATTTACATATGGCTCAAGCAGAGCACCCTGTGAAGTTGCATTCATGGCATGGCATACATGATATGTCTTTGGCTATGTTGCACATCATATGCATTTTTATGCCTTGCTATGTTATGCTTGTGATGGATGATTTTGTATATATTGTATCATATTGGAAGCTAACTATTGAATGCTAATGTTAAGGAACTAAAGGAAGAATGACATGTCCTAACTCAACAAAGTAATAATCGATAAGCTAAAAGAAACAAAAGCTCAAAAGTGATATAAGACATTGAGTTAATAACAAGCAATGTTACTTTTGCAAAAAGATACTTCCCCAATATTGAAAATGATATAAGACATTTAAGTTGGACAATTTGTGTGATCAATTATGTACATCTTGGACCGATTTGAATGTATATTTGAGCATGCTTGATTAGTGGACTGTTTTGGAAATAAATGAATGCATCTTGGACTGATTTGAATGTATATTTAAGCATGCTTGATTAGTGGACCATTTTGGAAATAAATGAATGTATCTTGGACTGAATTGAATGTATATTTGAGCATGCTTGATTAGTGATCTGTTTTGGAAATAAACGAATGTATCTTGGACTGATTTGAAATGTTTAACTATACATACATGTTAAATGGACTGTTTTGTCTAGAAAGGATAAAGTTATGGATTGTTTTGAAATGTTTAATTGGGCATACATGTTAAATGGACTGTTTTGTTTAAAAAGGATAAAGTTATGGATTGTTTTGAAATTTTTAATTGGGCATACACGTTAGGAGGACTGTTTATCTATAAATGATAAGCCATGGACTGTTTTGAGATGTTTGTATGAATCCATGTTTTAAATAGACATTTTTGTATAAGCAAAAAAGTAATAGGTTGTTTTGATAAGTACCACCAAGTGGTGGATTGATTTATGTATATATATATATATATATATATATATATGAAAGTACATGAATTAGGACTATTTAGCACATAAATAAAAATGTATTGGGATGCTATGAATTATATGAGTATATCATGAATAGGATCTGATGTTCTTGTTATCTTATGTGATAAGTAACTTGAGTGTTGATATGCTAGATTGATAACTTGTAAGACAATTAATAATGTCCACAAAATGCTATGTTAGTAAATTATATGAAAAGTAATCATGTGTTATTTGTCTGAGGTTTAGGAGTTCTTAAGGGACTTACTTTGAAACAATGTGTAATTGTGTGTTTTGGTATGCTTTGTAATAAATGTTATTTTCGAACTGATTAGGTGATGAGTTGTGATTGATCTAGCTTGCTAAATGCTTAGATCCATTAGTTGAGGAAGAATAGAGTTCTAATATAGAATTTTTGGTTCATATAAATTAGTTGATTAAGCTGTCTCACTAAGCTTATGCTTACTCTATTCTTTCCATACATTTTAGGGTAATGTGCCTTCGGTTTCTTCCGAGTTTGGACATGATCATAAGGAAATATGTATGAATCAAATCAGAATCTTTAGAACTCCTAGATGGTGGCACATAGATATTAAGCTGCATAATGCATTTAAATTCCATTTTGGTTTATATGCGTATAACCTTGATAAGTATCCAAGTCTGTAATGGGCCTATAATTATTTCATGCTTGTTGCTTATCTTTTTGATATAATTGTGGTGTTGCTTAAATATCTTTAAAAGTCTAAGTTAATAGATTGTTTTGATACTTGTGGGATTGCAAGTTGATATATATAAATCCTATCATGTGTTAGACTTTAATTAAAACTAGAGTAGTTTGAATATCTAGCCTAAAGGTTTAAAATCATCAAATGATGGGTGTTAATGAACTTTGTTATGGTCTTGATATTTTTGAAGGATGTACACAACTGTTTAGAATTGGTTTAAGTATCAAAATAATTGGATCTTAGGAAGTGAAGACGACTATTACCTAGTGTAGATAATCTGGTAGTTGCTAATGGCATAATTTGGGTAATTTGACTAAAGTCTTGAGATGTTAAATGGATGATCATCTTGCTTCCTAAGTAAGTTATGTATTATGTAGAAATGTAAAGGTTTCAAAGAGAGTTAACCATTGGTTAATGATATGAAAGCTTGGTCGTGAAGATGTAGATGTTGTTGGTAAATAGAATAAGTTGTGCGCATGTATATCCATGCTAAATAATCACATACTTGACTAATTGAACGATGATAGCTTAAGTTAAGTAAATATGACTTCAAATGGATAATAGCAAGTGAAGCCATGACAGGCCAAAGCTTTAAATGCATGTTGTGAAATTTGTATGTTGGGTAGTAATAGGTGAAGCTTAGTTCATAATCATGGATCGATGATTAATTAAATGATTTAGAAATATGCAAGCTTATAATTGAGTCAAGTTTAAAAATGTGCTTGATTAAAAAGAAATCATGTGCATTAGTAGAGTTTTCTTAATGAACCGTGCAATTTGGTGGGCATAGAAGGCAAAGTCATGTTAAGATCTAGTGATTTGTGCGTATTGTTCTTGGTATGTACCACATGTTTGTGTTTTTTGGGGGTTGATGTGAGACCTTTAAAAGAATTGTTAAAAAGTTTTTAATTGCCCTGACTTTTGAAGGCATAAGTTGTTGAATATAACAAGTTTTTCTTAAAGAACGTTCGTATGTTTACCGGTAACACATCCTAAGCCGGTGTATCTCTAGACCGGGTAGGAGGCATTATAGTTTGGTATCAGAGCGTGGTTTAGTCGATTCTCAGACTAAATTAGATGTTTTTGCATCATTATAAGTTATTGTGCCACCTACGAGTTAAATTTGATATGCACTTGTAATCTATGTCTGGTAAAAGCTCTCTTTTATGCATTATCAATCTTTAGAAATGTATGAAACGTGTTAAGGTCAGGACACCGAGAGCCCGATTGGTTCCTCCAATGGAGGAAGAAGAGTAAGAATGAACTAAGAGCTTTATCCTCATCTACCCACCTTAAGAAATTTGAGGACGAATTTAACTCTCTCTCTATCTCTCTCACTGTAGCTCTCGGTGGATCCAAGGGAAGAAGATGATAATTTTTCCCCTTCAAATCCAAGACACTTACAAGGCATTTGCCATCACAAATGCATGCCAAGTGGTCAACCCCTTCCTTTTAATTTCTATCAACATGCAAACTTCAAACTTTCTAGAGTTCACTTTTTAGTCCTTATTAATATGACCCACAACTTGCTTATGATTCCAATTTGGTCTTAAAACTCTTAATTGTTTATTCTAAGAAACACTTCAATCAATTAAGACACATTCGAAATTAATATCAAAATTCTAAGTCATATTTCAGGGTATTACATATATAGTGCATTGTTTTGGGTATGTATATGTGTGTATATGAACATTGGACTGCTTTGAATGCACATGAACATATTAAGGACTATTTTGACATATATAAGCATGTATGCAAAGTGTATGGACTGTTTTGAGCGCATATAAACATATTAAAGGCTGTTTGATGTATATAAGTATGTATGATAAGATAATGGACTATTTTGGTTATGTAAAAAAGTATTTGAGACTGTTTTGCACATGTAATTGTGTACTTATGAAATTTGAAACTGTTTTGCATACTTAAGAACCTTGGGTGGACTGTTTTGTGTGAAATTATATGTACACATGAGTAATTAAGTAGTTTACAAATGGATGGTTGTTAGTAATTGTTCTAATGCATAATTGTCCTATTGGTTACATTTAGACCCAAGGAGAATTGAAGGACTAAGGGCTAAAGTGGATCAAATAGTAGATGAACAAAAGAGAATCATGATTTGGGAACAAAATTAGCTTGGAAAAAGCTGTGAGTGTAGTTTAATGTCTCGGGATAGGCAAGTAACCTTTCTGAGAATTTCTTGCTATTTTAAATATATTGCTTTACCTTGAATTATATAATGCATAAGCAAGCTTGGAATTGAGGTAAGTACCTAATTGTTAGGTATGATGTGTTATGTAATCCTTGTTTCAATGATATACTTGTAGTAAGATCTATGCATGTTTGTTAAGCAACCTTCGTCGTGCTATCATTAGACTAAATAAAAAGGGTTGTGAATTGAGAACTATATACGCACTTGAAATGAATAACAATAAGTTATGTTCACTCAATGCCTTGATTATGGTTGAATATGTTTGAGATGCTATAAATGTATACTTTGTTCAAATGATACATGTGGTTGAACTTATGTATATGCTATGAAATAAGTCTTGATGGCATGATAGTAAGAATATGGAGCAATGGTCATCTTAGATAAGAATATGACAAGTTCATGACTATATGATTAAGGAGCTAAGCTCAACCTTGATTTTGACAATATAAGATAATGTGAAAAGCCTTGGTTTTGAGTTAATCATAAGTATAGCTAGCATGCCATAGAGTCCATAGAGCTCAGGTTTTGGGTGGACTACGGTTCTTGTTTGGCGACAGTAGGAGGAAAGTGTTGTGGCCACATGGGGAAGTAGGAGGGATTGACTGGTACTGCGAGTACCATTTTATTTGGCGACAGTTGGTTGGGGATTCATGTACCTAGGTTGTTACTTGATGTTCAAGGCTATGCTAAAGATAAAATAATGAACTTTGCAATTCTATCAGATAAACTATCTTGATAACTTAGGAGACAAATATCACATGCCTTTTAAATGTTATATTTAATGTTTTATGTGCCAAATAACTCATGAATATGATATGTCATGTTAACTTCTTGTATGACAAGAAACTCATGTTTATGATGAACCATGTTGAAGTCTTACTTGCTAAGAAGCTCATTTTATGGTATATTATGTTTGATGACTTGAGTGTCAAGTAACTTATGTATTGATAAGC
Source organism: Hibiscus mutabilis (assembly GCA_019671005.1). Classification (NCBI taxonomy): domain Eukaryota; kingdom Viridiplantae; phylum Streptophyta; class Magnoliopsida; order Malvales; family Malvaceae; genus Hibiscus; species Hibiscus mutabilis. The sequence goes on along the minus strand of CM033745.1, from coordinate 27,734,030 downwards.
TATATTAATGAGAAATCAAGAAAGTTTATAAGTTAAATTGATGAATCATTCTAATTTCTTGTATAGCAAGTAATGTCTTTCTTTTGATTATTAAGTATCTAATTGGGAGAATAGATATGCTAGTTCGAATACTCATATGTATAGGTATATACTATATTCGAACACCCATGTGATTGTGTGTGACAAGAAGGAAGCCCTTTTAGGACCACACATTCAATTAAGCAATTATACTTATACATGGGTGATTCGAGCCTGACATGTTCATATATACATATAGGTATTCGAATAGAGCATGGCATGTACATATACACATGAATTCTTAAGCAAAGCATTCATATGTATATGACTAACAGATCTAGGTCAAAGAATGAGTTACTATTTCATGCTTTAGTTTCTTTAAGCAACCTCACTAAGCAGTTATACTTATTCACCCTTTCATTGTCTTTCAGGTTAAGTTCACAATCGGTTAGCTTTTGAGATTGGACAAGATTACAAGAAGTTTAGATTGTATGTCTTGTATTTCATTAAAGAACTCCTAGATGGTGGCACATAATCGTTGGTTATGCATAATGCATTTAGTTAATTCTTTGATCTCATATGTATATAAGTTTCTTAAGTACCTATCGCTATTTGTAATGGCTTATTATGCTTTTTGGTTGTTTGTTGGCTATGTTCTGTTTAATATGGAAATTGAATAGTTGCTTGATAGCTAAGTCATGCTAGGAATATGTTCGAATGCCTGCTTGTTGAATAAGTTATGTTAGTTATAGTGTTTGAATGAGTTAAGATCATGAATGAATGGAATGACACCAATATGGTTTGAATAAGATTAAAATATAAAATCAAAATGCTTGTTATGCTATAAGAGGATTGGTTAATTGGTTATGACCATAGAAGTGGATTATGCTAGTCAAACCATCTTAGGACAATTGGTTCTTAGGTGGTTGTTTGATTTCTTATATTGCTAGTATCTTACTATGTATTACTTGATTGGTTTTAATAATGAAAAATTGCAAAGTTTCCATTGAGTATACTATGTTGGAAGTCAAGGAATGAGTCTTAAGGTTTAGAAGCCTCGAATGAATTATAAATGTTAAATAAATTATGGTTTTAATAAACTAGTAATAATTCTATAGGATTAGATAACGATATTGTGAATCCTATTAGTCGATTTAGTTTTAAGGAAATGACCTATGGATCTTTGATGTTCTCATGTGCTAGATTGAAAATATGGTATTGGTATAACAAAGATATTGTTAATAGCTAAGGGTTTTAATATGTCTCACTAACGAATGAATTAAATTAATCTTGTTGGCCTAATTTGCTAAAAACCTTAGAAGATTAAAATCAAAGTCTTAGCCTCCTTTGTAAAGAATGGTTGAATGCATTTAAAAGGTAGAAGTCTTTGAATGCTTGTGAAATGAAAGGTCTTAATTCGATGCTTGATGAACAAGTTATGTACTTGAATCCATATAAGGTAACTTGAGTTAGGGTTTAAAATTGTTGCAAAATTTGAGTAATTTGTAGTATAAGCTTGCATTTATTTACCTTTGGTGTTTTAAAATCAGACTACGTGAGCTAAATCATTCCTTATTTGTTCTGTAACACCTTCTAGTTCGTTTTACTCCTAAATCGGGTTAGGGGTGTTACATTTATTGGTATCAGAGCATAGGTTTAGTTGATTCTTGGATTAAATCGAGACTCGTTGCATCATCATAAGTTATTGTGCCACCTAGGAGTTAAATTCGATATATACTTGTGATCTATGTCTAGTAAAAGCTCTCTGCTATGTTTTGACAGTCAATAGAAATGTTTGAAATACATTTGGGCCAGGATATCGAGAGCTCGGCTGGTTCCTCCAATAAGGGAGGAAGTGTAAGGATGAATCAGAAGTAATAAAATCCTTCAATATATTGCTAATAGCATCAAGAAACACCTCTCGTTTCCTTGTGGACTAGCAACCACAAACTTTGATAAACAAGTTAGTTCGATATCAAGTATATACCTTCGTTGGTACAGTTAAATTGTACTCAACTCATGTACGTGCTTTGTTCGATTCTGGTTCAACTCGTTCCTTTATATGTTCTACGCTTATCTAAAAATTATAAATTGTGTTTTGAAAACCACAAATTGAAATCTTATTGTCACCAATCCTTTGATAAATAAGGTTGTAATAAACCAAGTGTGTATGAATTGTCCTTTGTTTCTACAAAGAATTTCCTTCCTTCCTAATCTTTTAACCCTACCCTTCCAAGAATTCAACCTTATCGTGGGACTAAATTGACTAGGTAAACACCATGTCTGGATAGATTGTTGCAAGAAAAGACTTTTCCTTCTGGGTTAGGAAAAGAATCCATATTCTTGATAAGTAAGAAACCCTCTAAATTAAATTGTGTGTTTGTTGTTATATCCTATGTTAATGCGACCAAGCTTGTTCTTGAATCTATCCTTGTTGTCTCTAAATTTCATGATATATTCTTTAAGGAACCTCTAGGATTACTTCCAGCAAAGGAAGTTGAATTTGGAATTGAAGTACGATCGGGATTTGCCCTAGTTCTCAACACGTCGTATTGAATATCTCTAGTTGAACTCAAAGAACTAAAAAATTAGTCGCAAGACCTTCAGGATAAAAGGCTTTATATAAGGCTTGGTTTATCTTTTGAGAGCCCCGGTTTTGTTTGTAAAGAAGAAAGATGAATCCATGAGACTTACATCGACTATCAACAAATGAATAAGTTCTCCATCAAGAACAAGTAACCATTACTAAGAATTGAAGACTCGTTAAATCAACTTAAGGATGCAATAGTGTTATCCAAGATCGACCTTTGATCAAGATACTATCAAAGAAGATTAAAGAATATGATGTACCTAAAACTACATTCAAGACCCGATATGGTCACTATGAGTATTTGTAATGCCTTTTGATCTATCAAATGTTCCAACTGCATATATGGACCTTATGAACCGAGTCCTTAAGCCTTATTTGGACAAGTCCGCAGTAGTTTTCATTCATGATATCCTTATATATTCCAAGGACAAGGAGGAACATTCGAAACACCTTCGAATCATTATACGTAGTATTTGAGACAAGCAACTCTATGTTAAGTTCAATAAATACGAATTTTGGTTATACGAAGTGTCCTTTGGTTTTGAGACATCTATAGAAGAAATTAAGGATGATCTTGAGAAGATTAACTCAGTATTGTTTGGAAGCCTCTGAGAAATGTTAGAGCAGTTATAATTTTTCTGGGGATTAACTAGATATTATCTAAGAATTGTTAAAGAGTTATTTATCTTGTTCACTCCTTTAACCAAATTTCCTGAAAAGATATGCCTTTTGCTTGAACGGAAAGTGAACATCGATGTTTTTATCAGTTGAAGTAAAATTCTTAACTATACTAATTATAAGTTACAAGAGAATCGGCAACTTTTAGTCGAACTTCAAGTTTAACCTGGCTTGATTTCAAGAGTCGAGATTCTTCAGTAATTAGACCCTAAGCTTGAGTATATTGGCTCAAGCTAAAAGAGGAACCTAATCCAGAAGTAGAGGATGTGAACCATTGGATGAAACCCTTGGAAGGAAAAATGTTTCAGAAGCTTATAATAGCCTCGTTTCAATTCAACTTGGATTTGTAAAGAAAATCAGGGATGAAATCAGCAACCACGATGTAACACAGTAAAATTGGCCTAGAAATGTTACTACAATTTAAACAATAGGCTAATTGAATCCATAAGTTGATCAATTTAAAGAAAATAGAACATTGGCCATCCTTATAAATCAATTAAGTGAAATTGAACTAAATTGAATTGAAATGAAAACTAGTAGGCATAAATGAAAGGATGGAAATGTGAACATGCAAAATCCTATTGATTGCATGTAAAATATAAATTAAATGGAGGCCTTGACATATGTCCTCATTGGAGGAGAACATGTGCCATTCAGGATGATGACTCATGGCTAGGGAGGAAAATAACCAAAAATATGGTCATCTTCCTCCCCATTATCATGATTTGGCCGAAAAACATTGAGAGAGAAAGGGGAGAGAATTTTGCATGCAAACCTTCAAATTCAAGCTTCATAATTCATCCATTTATCAAATTAAGCTTTGAGAAGGTATAATGCTTGAACCTAACTTGCTATAGATTGTTTGAATGAGTGTTTGAATGATGTTATTATTGTCTTGATGAATTGGGTGATTTCTATGTGTGTTGGGAGCATGCTAGATTCAAATTGAACTTGGAATTGTAATTCCTAGTAATCAATTTGATATAGGATACATGTGTAGTTGCTGGAAATTTGAGGTATATGAACATGGTTCAAAACAGTCTTGATTAGGGACTGTTTTGATTGAGAAATTGTGTAAATATGTTAAATGAACATAGAACCCTATTTTGAGCATGTTTCTAGGTAAAATGGATATTGAATTGAATTGGTAACTTGCTGGAAAATGACTACACCTAATTGAACAAGTTAAATTAGGTAATGGACTGCCTAGTTGATGAATTGAATGTGTAAATGTGATCAAATAGATCAAACTAGATTAAACACGATTATGCCCTGTTTTAAGAACATTTCTAGGTGAATTATGATGACCTATACACATATGGACATGAACATTAATACAATTGCCATGTTAGGACCTTGCTAAATTGAACTAAGAAGCTAGAAATCCAACCTAGTGTAATCTGCCCATAATGCTCTGTTCTGGGCAGTGACTTTCAAAAATCACTAAAAATTGTATATAACGAATTTAAGGCTGAAATTTTTATGGACAACACCTTGGAATGTCTAAATTCATTAGGAGAAAACAGAGCTAAACTATGGGTTGTGTACTGAAATGTAGAGTAGAAATACTAGAGACAGTGCAAACTGTCTAGTGTAACAAGATGTCCTGTATTTAAGTTAAAAACTGTATTAATTGGTTAAGAACTAAAATGCAAGCCTTTTATGGTCATAAATACAATTTTTTAATCTTTCCAATAGTGTAAACCAAATGAAATTCTGACGTACGAAATGAAAGTTATGCTTGATTTAGTGACTAGAGTGCAAGCTGCCTGGCAGTAGCTGCATAAGCAAATGCACACTGTTTGGTGGTATTTTGCAAACTGTATTGTAAACAGTTTTAAGCCTTGAAACATGTCTTGTTTTACATGAAAAGTGTAGAAAAGTGTAGTTAAGTAAAAAGGAAAATGTACAAGAGCATGCTGCCCAATATGTGTATGTTATATGCTTGTAATCTTGTCTTGAATTGAATGACCTTGTGATCATGTTTTGACATGCTTATGCTTGTAATGTGTTACAACTAGGATTGAACTTGGTGGAAGAGGAAAGATTGGAACAATCTAAAGCCAAGAACAAAGGAGTGTGGATCCAAGACTAGCTAGCTTGGAGTATTGTGAGTGTCGTTACCTCTAGGGTTAGGACTAGGTCCTAACCAATATATTTTGTTACATTCTTGACATGATAATGAATCTAATCATGAACTTTACCTAATAAGGTAAGGATGACTAAAGAAATACATGAAACTTGATCCTAGCCTTGAATGCATGTCTATTTTGAATGCTTATGCATGATTAATTGATAGCATGATTGCTTGTATGTGTTATGATGCAATGAGATCAAATGCTAAAGACTTGTTTGAAATATGATATTATCTCATCTTGATGAAATGGATCTTGAAACTACTTGACATGTGAGCTATGGCTCAATGGCCTAAGGGCCTAATATGAAATTAACTTTCTTGACATGAACTTGATCTTGAAAATACATGAATAAATGGTAAATCGAACAACCTTGGTATCTAGTTGGACTAGGTAGAAGGGCATGCCTTAGAGTCTATAGCTAATTGTGTACGGGTGGACTACGGTCCAAGGTTAAGGCCCCTATTTGGCGACAGACGGAGGGTATGTATGTGGTCTTGGTGATAGTAGGAAGGTTGACCAGCACTACGGTGCATCTTGCTGCGACAGTTGGTTGGAGACTCGATTACCTATACAAACTAAGTACCAAGGGGGTTGTTTAATGTATAACAATTGAAATAACAATCCTATATTATATGTTACTTGTCTTGAATGCCATGAAATGTATGTTACTTGACTTGAAAGCATGACTCCTTGGATTCTTGTTTTTCAAGCATTTGTGCTTGATTCATGAAATATGAAATATTGTTCCTTGTATCTTGTTGGCCGAATACTTGACATCCTTTGATAGAATATATCTTGATGCTTGAAAGACTAGCTAAGATCACTCTTGATGCTTGAAAGCCTTAGCTAGGTCTACACTTGATTTAAAAGACATGAAACTTAAAATAACAAACGGTTAGACTTAGTACTACCTCACTAAGTTCAATCTTGTACTTATCACTCTCGTTTCATTCTTCCCAACCTACAAGATAAAGAATACGAGGTTTCTTGATCTTGAAGCCTGTTACCTTGAACAAGAAGCAAGACACTCAAGTTTGCCTAAGTATGATTTCATACTTGTTTTGTATATCTCCTAGAATGGTGGCACTAGATGTATATAGATAGCTTGATCATGCATTTTGAAGCTTGTATATAATGTCTTGATGGGCCTATCTATGTTATGAACTTAGTAACAAGTATGTAATGAATTTAATTATCATGTAATGAATGGTATTGACTGCGCATATTTGGATTTAAGTTGAATAATCTAATGTTTGATCTAGCTTACCTTGATATGAATCGAATGCTTTGCTATGAACATATCTTGCTTGAATTGGGTATAGGATGATTGAACCATGCTTGCTTGACTTACCATTCAAATGTTTCATATCTTGGTTGGGATTTCCATGGTGAAAGTATTGTTGTGTGATTGGATGGTGATTGACGAATAGTTAGGTGTAAGGAATGAATTGAATGAAATAGTTACATGCCTTATTGTATGATATTGTAATTGGCCGAATGGTTAGGTATTGAAATAGGCTTGAATGGAACTAGATACATGCTATTGAAGGTTAGATAATTATGCTTAGTAATTGTAGGAATGAAATGACTAAATGTATAAAGCTAAGGAATAATAAATTGAATTAGAAGCATGTTGCACTTAGGTAATTCGAATATGATAAATAACAAAGAATAAATGTTGTAATAAGAACCATGTAAGTAATAGCTTATAATGTAGGCATGAAAGGTAATAATCTAGTGGTTTTGTATAGATAGACGAATGGTACAAGATGAAATTGAAGTTACATATAAGGTTGCTTGCATGAAAAGAAATGTACGGTTGGTTGCCATGCCTTGATTAAATGCTTGTTCGTTCTTGCTTGCTTAGTTCGAATGCTAGGATGATTTAAGAGTCAAATGTGAATTGCTTGTTAGCTAAGTAAGTGGGAATGCTTGCTTGTTCTTCATGTCATTCGAATGCCTTTGATGATTTTGATGTCTAAGTATGTCCTTGCTTGCTTGTTAAGTAACGCTCCTGAACCGGGTTACTACTAGTCCGGGCAGAGGGTGTTACACACGAAATGTATATACAAGTGTTTAATTTATCAAAAAGTCAAAATTGAACACCAGATTCTTACGAGATTTCTCTAGCCTATATAATTACCACAATAAAAAGAGGAATGCATAACCATGGCTTTTGAAAGTTGTTTACCCTTGTCTCTCAAAGAGGAGTAATGTTGTCTGCGGTTGTAATTGATAGGTTCTCCTAGTCAACACACTTCATACTAATTTGAATGAAGTGGAGTCATGATCTTTTGGCTGATGCTGTATATCCAAGAGGTCATTCAATTACATGGGGTTCCCACATCGATAATCTCAGATCGAGAACCCTGATTCACATTCAAATTTAGGAATTCATTGCAAAGAGCATTGAGAATTAAGATGAATCTTACTACAACCTTCAATCCTTAGACTGATGGCCAATCAGAAAGAATGATTCAAATTTTATAAGAAATGCTTCGAGCTTGTGTAGTTGAATTTGGAAAAATTGGAAGAAGGTATTTAGATTTGGGAAGAAAGAAAAGCATAGTCCTCGTCTTCTTAGGAGTTTTAATATCATAAAAAGGACTAGCCTTGTTGCTTAACGTTTGGCTTTTCCTAGTGAATTCGATATGTTACACAATGTACTCCATGCCTCTATGCCTCGTAAATATCAATATGACCCACTCTCATGTTCTTGAACCTGAAAGGGTAGAGCTCAACCCAAATTTATCTTACGAAGAAGAACCAATCCATATTCTTGATCAAGAAATTAGAAAGCTTCCTACCAAATCTATTCCTCTTGTATAAGCCTTATGGAGAAATCTCAAGGTTGAATAAGAAACTTTGAAACCTGAAGTTTCTATGACAGATCAGTATCCTTGTTTGTTCAACTCAGGGAAATTTGAGGAAGAATTTTTTTAGTGAGGGAGAATTGTAATACCCCAAATAGTGGCTTAGAAGTATGTAACAATTTGATCACAAGCCTATTGTAGTGTAATTGTTATCTATTAGAATAATTAAGTGATTTTGGATTCAATTGAAAACAATGATCAATTGGATAGCCATTAGACAAGGGATTAAAACCGAAACAAGTATAATTTAGTATTTGCATGCTAAAGATTTGCATGTCTATGGACTTTTACATTTATCACAATTCTAGGAAAACTTGTGTCAAGGGGTCTCGGCACATTGGAAAAAGGGAATAAAAAATGGTTATCATCTTCTTCTCTAAAGAGCCGAATCCTCTAAGGATAGAGAGAGAGGATTTGAGAGAAATTGCAAGGATTTCTTCATTTCAAGTTGAATATTTTCGAGTCTTGATCGTTTAAGCTTAGAAAAGAAGGTGATGATGCTCTTCTCTTTACTTTATAGATGATTATTTTGATTGATTGTTTGTAGATACTAGAAAGGAGTAGAGGTTTGAACTCATAATATACATCTCTTGATGCTTTGAATGGTAGTGTGATTACAATATTGTAAAAAATTGTAGATAGTGTCTTAGGAATATTCGAATAATGCAAATAGTAAATTGAGGTACACTTGTAATCCTGAAAAATAGCTAAGATGATATTTGATTGACAATGAATCCTTTAATGATTTAATTGGATTGAACATGTGATTGGAACTTTGTTGAATATGTGATCTATGTTTGAAATGGATTGAGCATGCGAATAATACCTTGTTGAACTTGTAATCTATACTTGGATTGAATTGTGATTATTGTAACACCCCTTCCCCGGGTTAGCTGTAACCCCGTTCAAGAGCGTTACCGAAGCAAAAGCAAAGCAATAGATAGGTTACTTGTCGAACAAGTAACCTCGATATACATGACTTGCAACGCAAGTAACCTAAACACAATCATATAAGTCATACAATACATACAAGCAATCCATGTTAAACAAACCCAACATACATAACATGCTAATTTAGGTACCAATTTGTTTCATTTCATACTTATCCTAAGTTACCATTCATGTTAACCATCCATTCAATTCACATACATCATTCAACAACAATCAACAAGTGTAGCATACTTTACAATGGGTTACTATTAAACATGATTCAACTTTCATTCTTACTACAAGTTCAAGTACCCTATTTGATTGATACAAGGAGGTTACTAAACACATTTCAACTAGTTTACTTGCATCTCAAGTTACTACTTATTCAACCAATTAACAAGTGTAGCATACTTTACAATGGGTTACTATTAAACATGATTCAACTTTCATTCTTACTACAAGTTCAAGTACCCTATTCGAATCCTATGGTGATCCCTAATCACATTTCATTTAGTTCGTTACAATCAAGTCATACAATTTCATGGCATACTTAATTAGTACATTGATAATGCATGCTTGTACATACCTTGGCTTCAATCTCAACATGGCCGAATCATACCAATGGTCATAGGAACAAATGCATGATCATACCATTTTAGTCTAGCATTCAAATTATACAGGGGTTCAACATTCAATTAATTACTCATAATTTGCGCAGCATTATACTGATTTATATACTATCAACCAAGTCATATACATCAAAGTTGTTCCAGGCTGAACTTCTATCCCGAACTCTACTTCTCTGGTCGGAGGGACACCAGGGAGTTCCTCAGGAAAAACATCAGTGAATTCATAAACAACAGGCATGCTAGGCAAAATGAATTCAATTTCATCTTGGAGAATCATCTTAGCAAAGATTGAGGTTGGTTTCTTGTCCATTAAGAGAATGGATTCTTTCCCTAAACCCCAGAGATACAGTCTCTGATTTTGGCAATCTACCTAGGCCTCGTGTTTACTTAACCAATCTAACCCGAATATCAAGTCAAGTTCACAAAATGGTAAGACATATAGATCAATGGGAAAGGGTATGTTTCGAATGGTCAAGGGAGCTTGTTTGTGGCGCAAGTTAATGGGTGTTTCCCCCTAATGGATTTGAAACTACAAGATTTGATTCAATAATTTTGGGTTTCAATTTTAACTTGTTTATCAAGGCAGAACAAACAAATGAGTGGGTAGACCCTGAATGAATTAAAGCATATGCAAGACTGGAATTTAACTCAACATTACCTATGATAACATCAGGAGCTTCTTCATCATCTTTACCATGAATGTGGTACATACGAGCGGGGCTCGAGATTCTTAATGAGTCTGAGCATTCGAATAGGAGCCCTTCTGTTTCCCCTGATTCCCAGACTGAGCTTGTCTGGGTACTTTGTTTCGATTAGGAGGAGTTGAGCTAGCAATTGCAAAAGTTCGATTCGAAGCCTTGTTTGGATTCTGGGGACAATCTCGGATATAATGATCAGAGTCTCCACATGAGAAGCATGAATTTTGTTGAACCTTGCACTGGCCAGTATGATGTTTCTGGTAGAACTTGCAAAAGGGTATTGATTAGCTTTAGCCTGATTCCCCGTGCTATCAAAAGAATCAATAGGGGCTGAAGTCTTTATAATCGTATGAGGTTTCGGGATGTAACTACTCTTCTGAATAGGGGTACAGTTTGAAGAGTGTCCATTGGAATGTTTGGACTTCTTTGGTTGCCAGTGTGGCTTATCATCACTCCTGGGTCGTTTGTCTTTCTAGGAGTGTCCGCTCTTGCGTCTAGGGTGTTACAATTATACTATTTGAAAAAAGCAATACATGGACTGCTCTGATTTAAATTTAAAGGCTAGAAACTGTTTTGAGTAAAACAAAGATTGTTTGGGACCGCTTTGTTGATTTAAAAATAAGAGAACATTGTTTTCTAATAAAGTGGACAGTTTTGGCATATTAGAAAAGCATGTGGACTGCTTGAGTATATATATATATATATGTATATAGTTGAATTGGGACTGTTTTGGAATGATAGGGCTATTAATGCTCCATAGGGATTGCTTTGAATGTATACATACATATTAAGCGCTGTTTTGATATGTTTGAGTATATATGCCAATGTAGGGAATGTTTTACATTAATATGGAAGCGAGTGGACAGTTTTGATGTGCAAATATGTAAGAGTATAATTTCCCTGTTTTGTGTATGTAATACCCCAAATCATGGCCTAGTAACTTGTAACAAACTAATTAGAACTTAATTGTACAAACAATCTACAAATTAGAATAATTGATTAAATCTAGTGACCAAATTAAATGGATTTGATAACTAAGTAGCCGAATCATGAAGGATCAAATAGTAACAATGTTTAAATGTTGTTTTGCATGCAACTAGAATGTGTAACTAAGGAGTTAGGAAGTAATTAGACCTTGAATTGCCAAGTGGAGGCATTCGGTCAAGCCAAGGAATAACAACATGGATAGGTGTCCATTTTCCTATCATCTTCTCCACTCATCCTTTCTCCTTCCTTGGCCGAAACCCTCTCAACCCTTTAGGGAAAGAAAAGCCACCATTATAGAGTTTGGAAGATTGCATGTGATCCTATACTTCATGTACTTGGATAGCTATGAAGATTGTAAGTGATTTCTAAGTCCTTCCTCCTTAGCCAACTTGTTCGAATGAATGATTGAAGATAGAATTTGAACTTGGATTCATAGAATTGTATCTTAGATGTTATGCTTGAAACTACCTTGAATTGTAGCTTGAATGTGGTTGAAATGCTATTGAAAATAGGATGAAATTATGCTTGACCGAATGATATATGTACATGAATGAAACCATTGTTTGATTGATCATGTAACTTGATAAGGTAATTCTAATTGTATGAATTGGGACTTGAATTGAGTAAAAAGCTTGCTGGAAATGTAGAAACATGCTAAATTGAGATGTTAATCAATTGAAAATCATGGTTGGATAGTGAAAATTTAGCTTAAAGATGAAACTACTCACATTTGATTGTTAAATGGCTAACTAGTGACTTTTTGAAAGAATTGATAAATTCTGGACTGTTTTGTCAGAATTGAGGGCTGCAATTTATGAACTTAAAATAGGGGAAATTTAATTTAAATGCTTGCTGGATTGAATTGCTTGAATAATGATCAATTGGACTGTTTTAAGACGCTTGTTGTGATGTATTTGAAATGGGGACTAGAATTGAAACCATGAATGATCTAGGGACTAAATTTTATGAATTAGGGGCTGGAAATAGTAACATAAAAATAGGGGAAGTTAGATTAAAATTTTGTTAACATGAATTGTATGAGAAAATCGCAATTTGGGCTGTTTTGTAGAACATATAGAAGAGTGTGATTGCAAACTGTTTTAGTGGACTCTTTTAGAAAAAAATTAGGACTGTTGGGGACTGTTCTGTATAACATTGTAAATATAGTTAAAATGAGACTATTTTGGGCAGTTTAAGAGCAGAGCAAAACTTTTTTAATAAGATTGAAAAGATGAAATTGTTTTGCCATGTTATACAATGGCTAAGTTAACATGAATGGAGATGCTAAATAGAAATGCTTAAATTGTTTGATTGTTGAAAAATGCTTGACTCTAGTTTCTTGTGAACTTGGATTTCTTGAAATGCATTGTTTGGTTGTTGATTTTGATTCCATTATATTGGATGTATGTTAGAACAAGGTATGGATCTTGTTGAAGAAGATAGAGTTGGGCAACCTAGTAACAAGCAAAAAGGGTTTTGGATCAAGGAGCAAAACTAGCATGGAGTAATGTGAGTGTGGCTTTTACATAGGGTTAGGACTTGGGTCCTAACCAAATATGCACAACTACTATTTCATTGATATGTTTATGCTATAAAATGAATCTAAACTATGCTTGGAAATAAATTAAATGAATAATGGCTTAAATGGAAACTTGGTAGTAAGATATGCTTGATATATGAGTTGGTAATGCAAATGGATCATGTAACAATGGATTGATCTTCTATGGTTTCTTGTATTGACCAATGGAATGAATCAAATATGCTTAAACATAATCTTGCTTGATGCTATGATAACTTGAAATGCAAACTTGCTTGAATTATAATGAATGCATGCTATAATGAATGCTATGATAATAGATAAACACTTGAAAGGGATCCTTGAATAAGCTACTAACTTGCCATGATCTAGTTGCGAGTACTTGCCTTGACTTGAAATCTTGAAGCTTACTTAATTGACAAGTAATTCAAATAAAGCCTTGGTTGCTAGTTTGTCAAAGGTAGGATGCCATGCCATAGAGTCTAGAGCTCATTGTGATTGGGTGGACTACGGTCCTGGGCCAAGGCCCTTATTTGGCGACAGTAGGAGGGATATGTGTTATGGTCACTGGCGATAGTAGGAGGAATATGACCAATTTCTTGTTTTGGTGACAGTTTGGTTGGTGACTCGATTACCTTGACATAACTATGTACCAAGGCCTAATATAAAATGAATGAGCAAGAAAGCTTGTAACTCTCCTAGTTCGTGGCACCTAGATATGTACATAATTAAGTTAGATCATGCATTTTGTTCATTTTGAATTTTGTATATATTTATATGGCATTGACCATTAGAATCTTGTAAAGACTTGGTTGGCAATGTTTAATGCCATGATATCTAAATGCTATGTGAATGAATTAGGCATGACTTGTTGAATATGGAGAATGGAACTTGGTTACATGATCTAGTTATATTGAATGTGCTTAACATTGGGACACTATGTGCTTTAACTTTTGAATGCTCTATTCGAATTGTTCACTTGTTGATTAGGTTGCTTCTAGTTCAAGTAATTAAAGTTATGATAAGTTAGTCATGATTTCTATATGATGTTAAGCTTGCTTGAAGGCATGTTGATGGTGAGATGATTTGAATGAATACATTGGTGACCGTGTCTAGTAACCAATATTATATGTAAGCTTGTATTGAATGTAAAATGCTAAAAGATTATGCTTAGTTAACTTGACGTGAATATGACATTGAAACCATGTTTGACATTGTCTTGAAATGGATCAAAGCTGTGCATACTTGAATAAACTTGAAATGAATTTGAGTCTTGCCTTGAGTGTATTCTATTGCCTACATGTACAAGGGACTATGTCTATATTTCGTAAGCCATAATGTTTGTAAAGCATGATCTTGATGATTGTTTGGCTTTCTTGTTAGGCAAGTAACTCATCTAATATGATGAGTTCAAAAGTTTTAAATGGCTTGAATTTGTGTGTGCTTGCTTGTTTTTAACATTCATTGGTCGGGTTACTCCTAACCCAGGTGAGGGGTGTTATAGAAGTGGTATCAGAGCTAAAAGGTTTAGCCAATTCTTGGACTAAATCGTGGCATCATGCATCATATAGGATTAAATTGTGCCACCTATGAGTTGTATTTCAACTATGTTTGCATTCTTGCTTAAACTGAACCCTTATTGTTCTATTTGAACTAGAAATGTTTGAAACAAGACTTGGCCGGGACGATGAAAGTCCTGAAGGCTCCTCAAATGAAGGAGACTATGTGAGGATGGAACCGAATCCTCGAGATCATACTGAGCCTTGAGAACAAGCTCAACCTCAGTAGAAAGCCCTTACTATTCATTATATTGAAAGAGAAGTATCCTTAGCATGAATGAGATGTTCGATCATCTTGTAACCACTCTAAAACGAGACCATCCTATTGCGCCTCTTGTTGCTGTGCCAAACAGAGCTCCAATCGACAAGCTAGCTCAACACCGGCTTATACCTTCACCGGTATTGATAAAGCCATTCTTGAAGTAGCCGGGTACTGGCTAGAGGAAACTACTTGAATACTCACCAAACATCTTCTATTTTATGATGAACACAAACTTGAATGTGCCGTAGCTCTTTTGGCATATGAAGCCTTAAGTTGGTGGGAAACCACAACCTTGGCTGCCCTTGCTGACACCGTTACTTGAAAATTCTTTCTTGAGGAATTTAAAAAGAAGTATATCAGTGAGCAATACCTAGCTGAGCGTCAAAAGCATTTCTTGTACTTGAAGCAAGGTGGCAGACCCATTGAGTAATACGTGAGTGATTTCTGCAAGTATGGCTCAGAGTATATAAAGACTGATGCAGACAAGTGTAGAATGTTCATTGATGGTCTCAACCACGAACTAACTCCCATCTTTACGGCTCTGGAGATTACAAATTTCCAAAATCTGGTTGATCGAGCCATTGCAACTGAGGCAAAGATGAATGTTTTAGAGAATCGAAAGGGTGGTAGCCACCGAAATGATAAGAGATCCAAGCATGATGACAAGCCTCAATGGCAGTATAAGAAAGCTAAGTATCACAAAGAAAGCTCTTCAACCTTCACTCCTGCTCAAAAGAGTAATTACATACCGAGACCTCAATCGGTATCCAAGCCCCCAGGCCTAGTTATCTTTGTTAATAGCAGGGGGAATCCTAGAAAAGTTACTCAAGTCCCTACTTGCAAGTTCTGCCAAAAGCTCCACTCGAGTCAGTGCATAAATCAATCCAACTTGTGTTACTTGTGTGGAGGCTCGGATCACTACATTAAGGATTATCCCCAAAATCCTAACAAGCTCTCGACTCGAGCTCCGATAAATGCTAGTTTTGCACCTTCCAATCGTAGCAAGGGCCCGAGACAAGCTCAATCAGGAAATCAAAACAAGGGTAGAGGTCAGCAATCAGCTTCTACACATTAGGAGTCCCGAGCCCCTGCTCGTATCTATCACATTCGGGGAAAAGAAGACGAAGAGTCTCCCGATGTTATTGCAAGTACTGTTGAACTAAATTCAATTCCTGCTTCTGCTTTAATTGATTTAGGGTTTACCTATTCTTTTGTTTGCTCATCCTTGATTGCTAAATTGAAATTGAAACCTGAAACTGTTGATAAAGGCCTTGTAGTTTCGAACCTTATAGGGGGAATCACGTCCATTAACTTTCTTTGCAAGGAATGTCCCATAATTATTCAAACTATACCTTTACCTATTGATCTATATGTCTTGCCATCTTGTCAATTCAATCTATTACTGGACTTGATTGGTTAGGGAAACACCAAGCCTGGTAGATTGTCAAAATCAGAGACTTTATCTTCGAGGTCTAGGTAAGGAATCCATCATTCTTATTGATAAGAAACCTACATCAATCTTTGCTGCTATGATTAAACGAGATGAATACGATTTTGGATTGTCAACTATCCTTGTTGTATCTGAATTCCTTGATGTTTTTCCCGATGAACTCCCTGGTCTCCCTTCAACCAGAGAAGTAGAGTTCGAGATTGATGCCCAGCCTGGAATGAATCTGGTGTCCATTACGCCCTATCGGATGACACCAGTTGAGTTGAAAGAACTCTAAAAGCAACTTCAAGAGCTACAAGACAAGGGTTTCATTCGACCTAGCTCATCACCTTGAGGTGCTCCTGTATTGTTTTTGAAGAAGAAAGATGGCACGATGAGACTTTGCATTGATTATCGACAATTGAACCAGCTCACTATCAAGAATCGATATCCTTTGCCAAGGATTGAAGTTCTCTTTTACCAACTTAAGGATGTTGCATTGTTTTCAAAGATTGATCTTCGATCCAGATATTACCAAATAAGGGTAAAAGAAGACGACGTACCCAAGACAGCCTTTCAAACTCGATATGGTCACTATGAATTCCTTGTAATGCCATTTGGGTTAACCAATGCCCCAGCTGCATTCATGGACCTCATGAATTGAGTACTCAAGCCCTATCTTGATAAATTTATGGTAGTATTCATAGACGATATCTTGGTCTATTATCGACTCAAGGAATAACATGTTGAACACCTCCGAATTGTTTTACAAACTCTCCGAGAACGTCAGCTATTTGCAAAGTTCTCCAAGTGTGAATTTTGGTTATTAGAAGTTTGTTTTCTCGGACATATCATCTCGGCAAAAGGGATCAAAGTAGACCCAAAGAAGATTCAATCTATTTTGGATCTGAGACCTCCGAAGAATGTAGGAGAGGTCAAAAGCTTCCTTCGTTTAGCAGGGTATTATCGATAATTCGTAAATGGATTTTCGACCAGCTCCTTCGAAAGGATGAACCATTTGAATGGTCAGAGAAACAACAGAGAAGTTTCGACCAGCTTAAGCAAGCCTTGACCCATGCCCCGGTCCTTATACAACCAGAATCGTGAAAAGAGTTCATTTTGTACAGTGATGCATCACATTCGAGACTAGGACGAGTCTTGATGCAAGGAGGAAATGTTATAGCATATGCATCACGTCAATTGAAGCCTCACGAGTCAAACTACTCTACAAACGATCGAGAATTGGTTGCTACTGTGTTTGCTCTCAAAATATGGAGGCACTACTTGTACGGTGAGAAGTGTTACCTATACAACAATCACAAAAGCCTCAAATATCTATTGACTGAGAATGATTTGAACTTGAGACAAAGAAGGTGGATGGAATTGTTAAAAGACAATGACTTGGTCATCGATTATCATTATGGAGAAGCCAACGTAGTTGCGGATGCTCTTAGTCTTAAATCGAGCTTGGGTAAGCCATTCAAAAGCCTTGTAGATAGTCATATCCTTGAAAATTCCTCTTTGAATCCACAAACCTAATTCTATAACTCTCCTTGTAGCTTCTCATGAAATCAATGCACACTTTCGAGTGTACAAAAAGCATGGACTCTTGTCTGAACTCCAACTTCAATCCAACTTTATCTCTAGAATCAAAGATCTTCAACAAACCGACTCTAATCTTTAAGTTATCATGTTGAAACTAGATTCAGAACCAAATTCTGATTTCTCCATTCATTCGAATGGGCTGTTCTATTTTAAGGATAGAGTTTGTGTTCGTAACACTGAAGAATTAAAAAAGGAAATCTGGCAAGAAGCTCACCAAAGCTCATTCTCGATACACCCTGGATCAGTTAAGATGTATAAAGACCTGAAACCCCTATCTTGGTGGCCAGGCATGAAGTCAGCTATCACAGACTTCGTATCCAAGTGTCTAACTTGCCAAAGAGTCAAAGCCAAGCACAGAGTCCCTACGGGATTGCTTCAACCAATTGAATTACCAAAATGGAAGTGGGATAGTATTACCATGCACTTTGTGAGTGGTCTTCCTTGTACTCCAAGAAAGAGTGATGCCGTGTGGGTGATAATGGACAGATTCACTAAATGGCTCATTGTCTCCCTATTCGAATGAACTTAAGCTTGGATGCCTTAGCTGAGTTATATATTCGTGAAGTAGTACGTTTGCACGGAATTCCTACATCCATAATCTCTTATAGAGATCCTAGATTCACTTATCGATTTTGGAAATCCTTGCAAAAAGCCTTTGGAACCAAAGTGCATTTGAGCACAACTTTTCATCCACAAAGTGATGATCAATCAGGAAGGGTGATACAAGTACTTGAAGACATGTTACGAGCTTGTGTTATAGACTTCAGGAAGAATTGGGAGAAGTCCCTACCTCTTGTAGAGTTTGCTTACAACAACAACTATCAAACGACGATTCAAATGGCACCATTCGAAGCCTTGTATGGAAGAAAATGTACAACTCCCTTGTGTTGGTCTAAATTAGGGGAAAACAAGGTACTGGGACCTTAATTACTCAAAGAAACTAAGGAACACGTTCAAATTATACATGATCGATTGAAGTAAGCCTTTGATAGACAGAAAGTTTATGCAGACTTGAAAAGGAGAGATATCCAATACAATGTGGGGACAAAGTTTTTCTCAAAGTGTCTCCTTGGAGGAAGGTTTTCAGATTTGGAAGAAAGGAAATCTTAGTCCCCGGTTCATTGGACCATTCGAAATCATTGAAATGATTGGTCTAGTGGCTTATCGATTGGCACTCCCTAGTGAATTTGATAAGATCCACAATGTCTTCCATGTTTCTGTGCTTAGAAAATATCGATCTGATCCATCCCATATTCTAGAACCTGAAGAAGTTGAATTGAATCCCGACCTATCATATGAAGAAGAGCCAATATGAATACTTGACAAAGAAGTTAGAAGACTACAAATCAAGAATGTTCCCTTGGTGAAAGTATTATGGAGGAATCACAAAATGGAAGAAGCAACTTGGGAACCTGAGGCTACGATGAGAGATCAATATCCTCACTTGTTTAACTCAGGTAAATTCGAGGGTGAATTTATTTTAAGGGGTGAATTGTAATACCCCAAATCATGGCCTAGAGACATGTCCAAACTAATTAGAACTTAATTATACAAACAATCTACAAATTAGAAGAATTGACTAAATCTAGTGACCAAATTAAATGGATTTAATAACTAAGTAGCTGAATCATGAAGGATCAAATAGTAACAATGTTTAAATGTTGTTTTGTATGCAACTAGAATGTGTAACTAAGGAGTTAGGGAGTAATTAGACCTTAAATTGGCAAGTGGAGGCATTCGGTCAAGCCAAGGAATAACAACATGGATAGGTGTCCATTTTCCTAGCATCTTCTCCACTCATCCTTTCTCCTTCCTTTCCCAGAACCCTCTCAACCCTTTAGGGAAAGAAAAGCCACCATTATAGAGATTGGAAGATTGCATGTGATCCTATACTTCATGTACTTGGATAGCTAGGAAGATTGTAAGTGATTTCTAGGTCCTTCCTCCTTAGCCAACTTGTTCGAATGAATGATTGATGATAGAAATTGAATTGGATTCATAGAATTGTATGTTAGATGTTATTCTTGAAAATACCTTGAATTGTAGCTTGAATGTGGTTGAAATGCTATTGAAAATAGGATGAAATTATGCTTGACCAAATGATATATGTACATGAATGAAACCATTGTTTGGTTAATCATGTAACTTGATAAGGTAATTCGAATTGTATGAATTGGGACTTGAATTGAGTAAAAAGCTTGCTGGAAATGTAGAAACATGCTAAATTGAGATGTTAATCAATTGAAAATCATGGTTGGATAGTGAAAATTTACCTTAAAGATGAATCTAGTCACATTTGATTGTTAAATGGCTAACTAGGGAATGTTTTGACAAAATTGAGGGCTGGAATTTATGAACTTAAAATAGGGGAAGGTCAATTTAAATTCTTGCTGGATTGAATTGCTTGAATAATGATCAGTTGGACTATTTTACGATGCTTGTTATGATATAAGTCAAATAGGGATTAGAATTGAAACCATGAATGATCTAAGGACTGAATTGTATGAATTAGGGGCTGGAAATAGTGACATAAAAGTAGGGGAAGTTAGATTAAAAGTTTGTTAACATGAATTGTATGAGAAAATCATAATTTGGACTATTTTCTAAAACATATAGAAGGGTATGATTGCAAACTGTTTTAGTGGACTGTTTTAGCAAAAATTAGGACTGTTTTGCATAACATTGTAAATACAGTTAAAATGAGACTGTTTTGGGCAGTTTAAGAGTAGGGCACAATAGTTTTAATAAGATTGAAAATATGAAATTGTGGCTAAGTTAACATGAAGCAGGATTATGAAGATGTGACGAGTGAAGAATTTGAAGAACCGACTATGCTGGCTGAAGTCAGTAGATATCATAGGAGACTTGAGTCACATGAGTTAGTGGGTTGAGAAATCGAAGCACCAAAACCATCTATTGAGGAGCCACCGAAATTGGAACTAAAACCATTGCCATGGCACCTCAATTATGCCTACATGAGAAATGATTCCACTTATGCAGTAATAATTGCATCCGATTTGACTAAGGACCAAGAGGAAAGATTGTTGGAGAAATCGAGCAGCTATAAGTAAGCCATAGGGTGGACCATAGCTTGAACATGAAACATAGCATTTATATTGTTAAAGCATGAGTTGATATACATTACGTTATTATTGACATTGTATTTGACTACCTCACTAGGCAAAGTATGCCTAATGCGTTTCATCTCATGCATTTCAGGTTAAGGAAGTCTTTGGTTCGAGATCAGAACTAGTTGGAGGTTTTTCAAGTCACCATAAGGCTAAAGTAATGTATATTACCCTTATAGACTCCTAGAATGGTGGTAAAGTAGTTAGACTAGTCTCTTTTAGCTCTTTTGTTGTATGTGTATTGTTTGTGGCATGTATAAGCCTTAAGGGCCCTAAATGCTCATTTTAGGTTGGCTAAAAGTGGTAAAATTGGCATAAATAACTTAAGAAAGTGAAAACTTATTATATGAATTCATTTTGACACGAAATTTGACATGCTAGTACATTATAGTGTTTTAATGTTGCTAGCGAAATTTCATTGAATTTGGATATTGTTTGATAGGTTAAAATGATTAAAAACCAGACAAAATCTGTCATTACAGTGCAGGGCGTATCAATACGGGTGATGGCATATCGATACAAGTATGCATAATTGGACATGGTCAACATCGATCAACAGGGTGTATTGATACGTCAAAGGGGTGTATCAGTACTGAAAGTCAACACTGGAATTTGGCAAATTAATTGCATTGATACGGCCTTAGAGCGTATCAAAACGAGTCAACCTGGTCAACCCATGCCGGTACGGTCCCCTAATCGTACCTATACCAGTTTGGGTCATTGGAATCTTGAATCCTTAAAATGTGCATGGCGTACCAATACAAACTCTTGAGTATCAGTACGGTGACAGGTAATTATGTTATAAGTGTTAGGAAATAGCTCTGAAATATTGCAAATTAGTCATTGATTATTGTGTAGTATAATTGAAGGGGTAAATGAATTCCGTTTGGTATGAAGCTTTGTATGCTTGTTAAATTGGGGCTGAATTTTATTAATGTTAGGTTAATTTCAAATAAGTACCTCTAAAATACTAAATTTATAAACTTATAAAAGTTTAAAATTGGTCATGTATTGATAAATATATTCTCGTATCGAATTGTTGAATTATTGTATTACTATTACAATATTGTAAAGCATGATATTGTTAACTTATCGATCATTGATTACAAATCATTGCACCAGTTATCGATTTATCTATCGGTAACATACTCCGACCCGGTTCTCGACCAGGCCGAGAATCGGGGTGTTACATTTGTGGTATTAGAGCTAGAGTTTAGCCGATTCTAGGACTAAACTAAAGCCTATTGTATTGTTATTGTGTAACTTTGCCACCTAGGAGTTTTTTATTGTGTATATAGTGACTTGCCGACTAATCTAATCTCTTTATTTTATAGTTATGTCAGAAACTAACAAAGCTCACATAAACGAGCCTACTACTGTCTCCTCGACACATGGCGAGGAGATAAAGGGAAATCCACCGAATCTATCTAATCCCCCACTTCAGAATGTTGAGACAAAAGTGTTGGTTGTTCAAGCCGAATGTTATCAGAACATGACTGACATGTTCAAGCATTTTATGACTGCTATGAACCTGGGCAAGCTGTACAACCCACTCCACCTGTTGTCCAATGCGCTTGGGCCCCTATTGACAAACTGTCATAGCATCGAGCTTATACTTTTACGAGTCAGGATGATGACAATCCTAAGACTGTCGAATATTGGTTGGACAACACCTTGAGGACATTGAATAAACAATTGTAGTGCTCAGATGTGTAGCTATGTCTCTTTTTTTTATCGCTAAAATAAAAACGAGGATTTTTGAAGTGTGTTTGAAAGGTGTTTGTGATTTTTAAAAATATTTATTCCGTGGGGTTTACAAAAACCTCATAAAAATGGAGTCGCCACCGGCCACTTAGGTAGGCCGGACACCATAAAACCAGATTCAAAAAGACAGGGTTCGGGAGTCGGTTACGGATGGGGAAGGATTAGCACCCCCACACCGCCCAAAAAATTGGTACTTTAATAATTACCGCTTTATTAATATTGGATTTTCCGGATTAGAGTGACGATTATTTTAAATTTCGGTCATAATTGCGAATATATTTTAAGGGTCCCGTTATCCGAGAATAAACGCCCAACCACTATCACTACGCTTGATACTGGCCCTGTTTACGCTCGGATAAAAGGACTCCGCATTAACAAGTTATATCTCGATATGCAATCTTAGTGGCAAAAACATAAAACATGACAAAACATTTAAATATAATAAATATTGACATACCAGAATACTAATTTAACATGAACGATATTTTAGACTAAAACATGTATATATATACATATTATTCTAAATAATAGATAAAAACAACTATAATATGTCAAAATAACAAGGCAGGATTAAGTATATATAGACGAACAGATATATATAAAAAAATGCATACTAGTAATAAAACATATTTCAACATATACGGGTCAACATATCGTATAAAAAGGGTAAATATACTAACATGTAGCCCTAAAAAATAAGAAAGCACACACATATAAAATACAAAATATACCATGTACGAATCAATTAAAACATAACATGCTTAATATGAATAACCGGATAAAAGACGCATGACCATTATAATCTTAATACACATATATATGTAAATATAGAATACGAGTCATATACGAGTGACATAAAATAAAATAAAATAATAGAATACATCAACATATACGATTATAATACGAACAATAATATTTACAAAGAAAATAGGACTGAAATGAAAGAAAAACAAAAGTCAGTGGCAGAAATTAAAGAACAATAATATGTAATTTGGGGACGAAATTACGAAACAAACAAAACCTAAAAGGACCAGAATTGTAATTAATAAAAGACGCATGACCATTATAATCTTAATACACATATATATGTAAATATAGAATACGAGTCATATACGAGTGACATAAAATAAAATAAAATAATAGAATACATCAACATATACGATTATAATACGAACAATAATATTTACAAAGAAAATAGGACTGAAATGAAAGAAAAACAAAAGTCAGTGGCAGAAATTAAAGAACAATAATATGTAATTTGGGGACGAAATTACGAAACAAACAAAACCTAAAAGGACCAGAATTGTAATTAGACCAAGGGGCAGACCCAAAGTGAAAATTTCAAAAACGCGGGATGGTTAAGGGCGTAATTTTACCATTTAGAAACTGATTCGGTGTAATTTAGGGACGAAATTGTAACCTTTTGAAACATCAGGGGGACTGGGATTGTGATTATACCATGCGGCAAGAAAAAAATGAAAATATTGAAAACGCGGTGGGATTAAGTGTGTAATTTACCCATTTCAAAAATAATAATACCTATATAAAGGCTTTTTTCAGACCGAAACCAAATTTTCTCCATTTTCGTTTCATTCTTCAGTTTTCAAATAACCAGTGTTCTTCTTTTTCTCTCATATGTTCTTACAAAACCCAGAATCCGGCGGCCGGCCGCCGTATTCTCCGCCGCCGGCCGCCGTTGACCGGCGCCGATGAGCCTCTAAAATAGACCAAAACATCCCCCTTGTCGTCCTCAACACGAATCCGTGGTTGGATTCAGAGGATACCCCCTTATTTACCCTAGATCTAGGAAATACGAATCAAAAAAAGAGTTCTAAACCTAAAACATAACTACCGGGGTCTTCCCTCCCTTCAGTTCACCAGATCTGGCTTGTAGAAGCCGAAAGGTTTGTCACCGAGGGGAGGAAGACCCACAGACAAAGCCAGTAAGACTACTTCCTTTTTGTTTCTGTTTTTTATTTTATTTTATTTCGTATATGCATGTAAAGAAACAAGTAAGAACAAGAGACAAAAATTTACCACTGGACTGCCTTTTGATTATCTTCGATGTTTACAACTTTCAGGGTTTTTTGTATTACAAGATCTCTGTTTTTTTTGTTTACTACCCTTGTTCTCTCTTTTTTTTTTTTTTAATCTTTTTTTCGCTAATCCTCGCCAATCCCGTTACAACAGCCCCCGTTTCATATATATTCATCGCCTCTGTTTTTTGTTGCAAGTTGCATCTTCTTTTTCAAATCTGACATTTTGCTTGTTGTCTTTGGCATAATCTGAACGCGGGGACTGAATATCGGCGCGGTGTGGTCATTCTGCTAGAGGCGATATCGTTTTTCGGCGTTAGATCGATCGATCTAACGGTCGAGATGGCTTGAAGAACGATCGGCTGGATGAAGCCTCGATCGATGAGACGGCCTGAGATTTCGCCACGTGGAGCTCGCGATCGAGGAGTCGAAACGCGTGGATCTTACGCGTGCGTGGGATATTAAAGCGTCGTAGCGTGGACCACACGCCGCGCGGCGTGGCACTCGAACGCGGTCCATACGTGTGGAGCACGCGCTGCGCAGATATTTTTGACTTCCATTGCATCGTGGCGTTGGATCGATCTTGATCCAACGGTCCACAGTTACCTGCACATTGTAATTAAATGGGATTCAGATTTGGGCCAAACGGGTCTTGTAATTGGATTTGTAATTGGACTGTAATTTTTATTTGGGTTTAATATATTTATTTTTTTTCATTTTGTCAGCCCAATAATAATAATAGTATAATTATAACAGCAATACATATACATACGAAAATATATACTTATATTATACGATCATTAATTAATATAATATTCTAGTATACGTACGTATAATCATACATATAATTAACATAACATCTAAATATTAATCAAATACGCTCATACTCTAGATACATACGCGATATACATACACCCCTAATACGTATACATAGCTTATACATGCACACATCACCTTATATTAGTAACATTCATATAATAAATATACATGCAATATTAATATATTTACAAGTGAAAATGAGTGATTACAGTTGCCCCTCTTTGCTTGTTCTCATGGAATGGGAAACGAAGCAAAGATTCATAAGCACTCATTTTTATCAGACTTCCCTGTTTGTAGCTTTGGAAAAATGAATTCTTTTGGACATCTCCGCTCTTCCTTGGCTGAATCTTCAGGCTCGTAAGTTCTTCCTATATAGAGCTTAGTCACCTTCCGATCTTGGAGCTACAGGTTCTTTTCGACATAGAACCCTTCGCTCTCATTTTTATCAGACTTCCCTATTTGTAGCTTTGGAAAAAACGAATTCTTTTGGACATCTCCGCTCTTCCTTGGCTGAATCTTTAGGTTCGTAAGTTCTTCCTATATAGAGCTTCGTCACCTTCCGATCTTGGAGCTACAGGCTCTTTCGACATAGAACCCTTCGCTCTCATTTTTATCAGACTTCCCTGTTTATAGCTTTGGAAAAAACGAATTCTTTTGGATATCTCCGCTCTTCCTTGGCTGAATCTTCAGGCTCGTAAGTTCTTCCTATATAGAGCTTCGTCACCTTCCGATCTTGGAGCTACAGGTTCTTTTCGACATAGAACCCTTCGCTCTCATTTTTATCAGACTTCCCTGTTTGTAGCTTTGGAAGAACGAATTCTTTTGGACATCTCTGCTCTTCCTTGGCTGAATCTTCAGGCTCGTAAGTTCTTCCTATATAGATCTTCGTCACCTTCCGATCTTGGAGCTACAGGCTATTTCGACATAGAACCCTTCGCTCTCATTTTTATCAGACTTCCCTGTTTGTAGCTTTGGAAAAAACGAATTCTTTTGGACATCTCCACTCTTCCTTGGCTGAATCTTCAGGCTCGTAAGTTCTTCCTATATAGAGCTTCGTCACCTTCCGATCTTGGAGCTACAGGTTCTTTTCGACATAGAACCCTTCGCTCTCATTTTTATCAGACTTCCCTGTTTGTAGCTTTGGAAGAACGAATTCTTTTGGACATCTCCGCTCTTCCTTGGCTGAATCTTCAGGCTCATAAGTTCTTCCTATATAGAGCTTCATCACCTTCCGATCTTGGAGCTACAGGCTCTTTCGACATAGAACCCTTCGCTCTGACATCCCGAATTATGAGTCATTCCTTTCACTTTGAGACAATAAAGCTTGGAGTCCTTCTTATATAGAACTCTTTGCTTTCAACGCTGGTTTCTCCTATATAAAACCTTTTGCGCCACTGATGGATTCTTCTGACTGGGAGTTCCTCCTATATAGAACTGCTAGTCTTCAAATCCTGGAGCCGTCAGTCCTTCCTATATAGAACTTTTGGCGTCTGAAGTCTCAGAGCTACAGGTTCTTCCTATATAGAACCTTTCACTCTAAGACAATGAAGCTCGGAGTCTTTCCTATATAAGACTCTTTGCTTTCGACACAACAGGTTTCCTATATAACCCTGTGTCATAGGTGAATTGCTTTGACTGGGAGTTCTTCCTATATAGAACTGCGAGTCTTCACCTTGGAGCCATCAGTCCCTCCTATATAGAACTTTTTGGCGTCTGGAATCTCAGAGCTACAGGTTCTTCCTATATAGAACCTTTTACTCTAAGACAATAAAGCTCGAGCCCTTCCTATATAGAACTCTTCGCTTTCGACACATCAGGATTTCCTATATAATCTTGCGTGTCATGGGTGAATTGCTTTGACTGGGAGTCCTTCCTATATAGAACTGCGAGTCTTCACCCTGGAGCCGTCAGTCCCTCCTATATAGAACTTTTTGGCTTCTGAAACCTCAGAAAGAAGGATTCTTCCTATATAGAACCTCTCTCTAGAGCTTGAAAACATGTGTCTTTTGTATGTAAAACATTGTTTTCTCATTTGGGATTCACACCGTGACGGTCTTCGATGCCTCTTTGGATCTGCAGATACCTGTCTGAGACGAAAACAAAATGCTATGACAAATGAATGAATTGACATGCTCCTAATTCTAGTGATGCTTGACTATTCATGATGCATGAGAGTCAATCTCTGGGTGGGCTTGTTTTGGTCCTCATTTGATCTTGACGTCCGTTTTCTCCTTTTTTACAAGCATCGATATTCCGCCTCACTGTCAGGTTCAACCATCTCAACCTTTCTTTTTCTCCAATTATGATTTGGAATTTTAAAGCGCCCTTTCGGGTTTTAACTTTAAAGAGTTTTTTTTTTTCGTGTGCCTTCCTTGGATAGATAGGACATGTGCCATTGGTCATCCTACCTAGTTGTTTAAAGCTTCTCACCTTCCCTAGCCATTATGTAGGGAACTGGAGGACGGAGTTAACATCGTTTTCTTTGATCACCTGCAATTTTCAAGGTTAAATCATAGTAATGCTCTGAAATCTCTTGTTTCATTATAAGCCTATGTTATCTTATTTGACAAGAAGGCCAGGAATGGATGCTCAAAAACACGGCTTTATTACGATTAAGGGTTTCGAGATATCTTGAAAAGAAAGGTATGACACACATGAGTTAAGTATGAAAATACAAGATCCCTCATTATCTTCGATATGAATGATACATGACCCTGTCAACCAGTGTAGAATTTTTTTGCCCGAAGCCTTCTCTTCACAATGTTCATGAAGATGCCCTTCTCTTTGGATATTCAACTTTTCAACTTACCCGAGCCGCCCTTTGCGGGTTTTCAACTCGAGTCCTTCCTTTGCTTTAAGACGCCCAGTTTCGGGTTTTCGTCCTGAGCTCTCCAATTTTTATTTATTATTTTTTTTAGAGATAATATTTCTTGACGACATCAGAATTTACGGGATTTTTCAGCTCGTTCCTGTCCATTTCTGTTAGGATCAGGGCTCCTCCTGAGAAGGCCTTTTTTATGACGTACGGTCCTTCCTAGTTGGGCGTCCATTTTCCTCGAGAATCTTTCTGGATAGGGAGGATTCTCTTGAGTACCAGATCCCCTTCTTTGAATTCTCTTGGGCGCACCTTTTTGTTGTAAGCCTGCGCCATCCGCTTTTGGTACATCTGACCATGACAAATGGCCTTTAGTCTTTTTTCGTCAATGAGATTTAGCTGGTCGAATCTGGCCTGCACCCATTCAGCTTCTTCTAGTTTTACTTCGTTTAAGACCCGGAGGGACGGAATCTCTACCTCAATTGGGAGTACTGCTTCGGTACCATACACCAAGGAGTAGGGTGTTGCCCCCGTTGATGTGCGAATAGACGTCCTATAGGCGAAAAGGGCAAAAGGCAACTTCTCATGCCAATCCTTGTAGGTATCCGTAGTCTTTTCTATGATCTTCTTTATATTCTTGTTTGCTGCTTCCACTGCTCCATTCATTTTAGGACGATAGACTGTGGAATTATGGTGTGTTATCTTGAATTGAGTGCACACGTCCTTCATCATCTTGTTGTTCAGATTGGAAGCGTTGTCGGTGATGATCCTCTCTGGCAATCCGTATCGACAAATAATTTCCTTCTTTAAGAACTTACAAACTGTAGTCCTAGTGATATTGGCGTAAGGCGCTGCCTCTACCCATTTAGTGAAGTAGTCTATGGCGACCAAAATGAAACGGTGCCCATTGGAGGCTTTCGGATGGATCTGCCCGATGACGTCCATGCCCCATGCTGTGAAAGGCCACGGAGAATTCATGGTGTGTAGAGGTGATGGGGGTGCATGAGTCTTGTCAGCGTAAATTTGGCATTTGTGACATTTCCTGGCGTAATCGATGCAATCTCCCTCCATAGTCAACCAGAAATAACCGTACCTCATAATTTTCCGGGCTATAGACAGCCCGTTGGCATGCGTTCCACAGATCCCGTCATGTACTTCAGCTAAGATTTCCTTCGCCTCTCGGGCATCCACACATCTTAGCAATGTTTGATCATGACTTTTCCTATATAGGACTTCCCCATCTAGGATATATTTTGTTGCCATTTTTCTGAACGCTTTTCTGTCATTGTCGTTTGCCCCTTCTGGATACTTTTGAAGCTTGACATATTGCAGGATGTCATACTACCATGGATTTCCGTCAATCTCTTCCTGTATATTACAACAATGAGTAGGTTTTTCGAACGTCTGCATCTCAATGGGCTTCATTTCTGCCCCGGTGTTTGTTTTAAACATGGATGCCAAGGTTGTCAATGCATCTGCCATCTGATTTTCTTCTCGGGGTAGGTAATTGAAGCTGACCTTTTTGAACTCTTTGACGAGCTCTTGGATCCATTCGTGATATTTGACCAACTTCGGGTCTTTGGTTTCCCATTCCCCGCGTAATTGGTAAATGACTAGGGACGAATCTCCGAACACTCGAAGTTCCTTAACCTTTCTTTCGATGGCTGAGTTCAGTCCCATGATGCAAGCTTCGTATTCAGCTATATTGTTTGTGCAGAAGAATTCCAATCTGCTGGTGAAAGGATAATAGACGTCCTCGGTGAAATTAGCACTTGCCTATCCCATGTCCGAGGGTTGGAGGCTCCATCGAAGTAAAGTTTCCATGACATGTCATCCAAATCTCTTCTTCGGTTGAGAATGCACATCAAGTCTTCGTCCGGGAAACTAAAGTTCAATGCCTCATAGTCCTCCGGCACGACTAGCTAGAAAATCTGCTCACGGCACTCCCTTTACACTTTACGATTAACATATACGATGTCGAATTTGGATAAGAGCATCCGCCATCGAGCCATCCTTCCCGTTAGTCTTTGGCGCTTCCATTAAGAACTTCAAAGGGGTCTAGCTTGGATATCAACCAGGTAGTATGGTACAACATGTACTGTCTGAGCCGCTTGGTAGCCCAAACTAGAGCACAACACAGCTTCTGTACTGGCGGGTATCGTGTTTCGCAATCATTGAATTTCCTGCTTAGGTAATAGATGGCTTGCTCCTTTTTTCTTGACTCATCGTGTTGCCCCAGTACACATCCCATTGAATTCTCGAAGACCGTTAAGTAGAGAATTAGTGGTCGACCAGGTACTGGTGCGACTAAAATTGTAGCATTTGTCAGGTACCCTTTGATCTTTTCTAGGGCCTTTTGACATTCTTCATCCCATACGCCAGGATTATTTTTTCTAAGAAGTCTGAAGACCGGGTCGCATTGATTGGTTAATTGGGAAATGAAACGAGAGATATAATTCAGCCTCCCCAGGAAACCGCGGACTTCCTTCTGCGTGCGGGGTGGTGAAAGGTCCTGGATGGCTTTCACTTTATCCGGATAAATCTCAATCCCTCTTCTGCTTACTACGAACCCCAAGAGTTTTCCAGAAGTAACGGCGAAGGTACACTTGGCAGGATTGAGCCTCAGTTGGTACTTCCGTAGTCTTTGGAATAGTTTCCTCAAGTTCTGTAGGTGCTCTTCCTCTGTTCGGGATTTGGCAATCATATCATCCACGTATACTTCTATTTCTTTGTGCATCATGTCATGGAAAAGAGTCACCATTGCCCTTTGGTACGTTGCCCCTGCGTTCTTTAACCCAAACGGCATTACTTGATAACAAAAAGTGCCCCACATGGTTATGAATGTGGTTTTCTCCATGTTGCTAGGATCCATCTTTATCTGGTTGTACCCTGAGAAGCCGTCCATGAAGGAAAACCATGAATGCCCTGCGGTGTTGTCAACCAACGTGTCAATATGTGGCAAAGGGAAGTTGTCTTTAGGGCTAGCTCGATTCAGATCCCTATAATCTACACACCTACGAACTTTCCCGTCTTTCTTTGGTACTGGTACAATGTTTGCAACCCATTCGGGGTATTTGGCTACCTCCAAGAATCCAGCATCAAATTGCTTCTTCACTTCTTCTCGGATCTTTAACAACATATTTGGCATCATTCTCCGGAGTTTTTGCTGTACTGGTTTGCACTCCGATTTGGTTGGCAATTTGTGCACCACTATGTCGGTGTTCAATCCCGGCATATCTTGATAAGTCCAGGCGAAGACATCCTTGAATTCTTGAAGTAGGGCTATCAGTTCATGCTTGGTTTTTGAGGAAATAGTTGTTCCTATTTTTATTTCTTTTCTCGCTTCTTCAGTCCCCAAGTTGACAATTTCCGTTTCTTCTTGGTGGGGCATAATCTGCCTTTCTTCGTCGTCCACCATTCTCTTTAACTCTTCCGGGACCTCAATTTCTATTTCATCATATCCTCCCTCAATTTCCTATGAGACCTCAGGGCTTTCGAAATTTACTCCAAGATTGGATCCAATATCATTCATATCGTCAATCATGAGTGACCTGCAATAAATGAGAATGAATTGTATTGGGAAGGAGATGGCTTTACATGAAGGGAATGAATATGAAGAATGCATGAATGGAATAAGTGAGACTTTGGTCATTTTTAAGAAAGTGGGGATATTTTCATTTCAATAAAAAAGTTAACATAGGTGCCCCATACAAGAGATCCCCATTGTCTATGGGTAAAAACAAAAGGTTGATTCGGAGCATTACTCTGATCTATTCCTAAAAACTACAGGTAGATCAATGCAGCTCCAGTTATCGAGTGTTTCCCCGGGATGGCAAGGGCGGATGTTGGTCAACATTTTGCTACCTCGGTCCTTTTCAGCTATTATGTTGATGTACATCCCTTCAAATGATTTACTGAGTATTTCCTCCTGGTTAAGTTCATCATTTTTCTTCATTGCCTCTCCAATATCTTGACCTGGCTGGTAGAACCCTCCGGAGATGAAAGTGGCTTTCAAACTAGGAAAGGATATCGGCCTCCACGAAATGTCTTCTCCTTTAGATCTGGCCTTTCTTTGCTCCTCCTTTCTCTTATATTCCTCTTTCTTCTGTTGGACACTTGGTTGATAACCCAGCCTAAAACGATCCTTCTTGGTTATCATATTCTTGGGTCTCAGGTTTCCTTGTAATTTCTTTCCCAGCCCTTTTCCTATTTTGGCTCCTCGGCCCAGAGTTTCTGCGACGGTCATCTTAGTACAATTAGATAACCTGGGGTAAGGGATCCGGCTTCCCTCTGAAACGAATGTGGCATTTACTAGTTCTAATGCTCGGGCAGAGCATTCTGCGCAAAGATCTTCATCATTTTGAATGTGGGGTGTCCGATGTCACGGAAGCAACAAATTCATGCTCTCTGCTTCTACGGTGACCAATTTGCCTTCAACTACAAATTTTAATTTCGATGCAATGATGATGGGACAACTCTCGGAGTGGATCCACGGTCTTCCTAACAAGCAGCTGTAAGATGGTTTTATGTCCATCACCACAAAATCAATAACATATTCAGTTGGTCCGATCAATAGGGGCACCTCAATTTTCCCCATTGCTCCTTTTTGCGTACCATCAAAGGCTCTTACCGAGTTGTAGCAAGGCTTTAGGTGCGAACCATCTATTGGCAATTTTTGCGGTTACCATAGGCAAGACATTCAATGCTGACCCGTTGTCGATCAAGACGCTGTAATACATACCCTTTGCAGTGGGTAGTGATGTTAAGGGCTTTGGTAGACCCCATTCCTCCCTCTGGGATCTCATCATCACTGAACGTGATATGATTATAGGCGGTAATATGCCCTACTATCATGTCCGGTTTGTTTCTGAAATGTCCTGGGCACAAAAGTTTGATTCAAAGACTTTCAATAGCGTCTCCCGATGCTTCTCTGAACTCAAGAGTAATTCCAACACTGTGATCCTGGCCGGTTGTTTCCGTAGTTGTTCCACTACGCTGTACTCGCTATGTCTCAAGAACTTTAGAAATTTTTTGGCCTAGGCCTCAGTTACCGGTTCATTTATCTTTTGGGGAGGTTCTTCTCCAAATATCTGCGTAGGGCTAACTGCTGTATTCTTCCCCCTATCTTTTTCAGCTGCTCTCAAAGCCTCGGAGGAATAACATCGGCCGCTCCTTGTGAAATGGCCTACTTCACCAACGTTCACATTGTTCTGGCTTTGTTGGTCTTCCAGCGTAGGCTCTTTTACCTGTTCATGTTCTGATTTTTCTGGCATGGTCACATTCGCGGCATAATTCCAGGGAATTTGTCGCATGTCTTTGAATGGGAATGGAGATGGTGCTGAAATGACGATCTTGGGATTTATCTTGCTGGTTTCTCCTTGGGAGACACCTGCATTCCCTATCCTGGAGAGATGATAAAAGGTCTATCCTTCCCGTATCTAGTTTTGGGGCTATCTGTCATGTGCACGTCTGATCCCTTCCCCATGGGTTCCTCAAAGAATTCAATTTGTTTTTCATTCATCAACTTCTGCACCAATTTCTTGAACTCTTCACATTCTTGGATATCATGCCCTTCAGTCTGATGGAATTCGTAATACTTTCCACATTCCTTCTGCCTTATTATCATGCCTTTGTTGATCATACGAGCTATGCATAATTGTTGAAATACCCACCGTAAAGGAGACTTGACTTCTGACACGTCATCCTTTATCCTCCTGGTAAAGCATTCTTCTATGACATTAACTCATCTGCTCCCATGATTACGTAGCGGGTTGTTGGCTACACTCGGCTCTTCAAACTTCAATATCCCAGAATCAATTAAGTTCTGTACAAGCTTTTTGAAGGCAAGACAGTTCTTAGTGGGATGTCCAGGGGTACCGCCGTGATAGTCGCAATGCGCGCTTGGATTATACCAAGGCGGGAAGGGTGGATTGACAGGATTAACGATGTATGGTCGGACCAAGTCTGCTTCATACAACTGGGAATAAAGCTTTGAGTATGAAACAGGTAGGGGAGTGAAAGTTCTCCTCTCTTTATCCTTTCTGGTGACCCTCTCATCTCTTTGATTCGAATTTTGTGTTTTTCCCGCAGGTGCTTGTGGCTGTGAGACTGTGAAGTTCTTCGGGGCGGTATAGGTGCTGGTGGTGTTTACTTCATTTCTCTTGTTGTACTTTCGAGACCCTTCCCCACCATCTATTCTGCCGCTCTTGATTGCCAGTTCGAGAGACTCCCCAGTCCTGATCAAGTCGGCGAAACACTGTGTTGTGTTATTAATGAGGCGGTCAAAGAGTGCCCCTTTCAGAGTATTGACAAATAATGGCGTGATTTCATGCTCCGGGATAGGTGGCTGGATTTGGGCGGCTACTTCTCTCCACCTCTGGGCATATTGTCGCAGGCTTTCATTGGACTTTTGCCCCATATTTTCTAACATGATTCTGCTAAGGATCATGTCTGTTACATGTTTGTATTGCTCGGAAAATGCTTTAGACAAATCTTTCCATGTCTTGACATTCGCTTTGCTTAACTGAGTATACCAACGTAACGCCGCTCCAGTTAGACTATCCTGGAAACAGTGGATCAGTAGCTTTTCATCTTTATGGTAAGCCGCCATTTTTCTAAAATACATCGTTATGTGTGCAGAAGGACATGTGGTTCCGTCATATTTATCGAACTCTGGCGTTTTGAATTTTGGCGGCAAGACAAGATCAGACACCAGACTTAGGTCACTAGCGTCGTTTCCTGATTCTTCATTTGATTGTAACGCTTTAAATTTTTCTTCCATGAGGCGAAATCTTTCTTCCCACTTTCTTTCTACTTCATTCCTGATCCTTTCGACCATGTTTAGGTCCGGCACTTCTTCTTCATAAAGTGCTTCGGTATCAAGGGGTTGAGTCTCAGGTGCCCCTACTTGAAAGCTGGAAGACATTCCTGTAGGGTCAATATACACCTTCCTAGCCTGGTTTGGTGCAGTTGGTTGAACCTTATAGTGAGCCGGGGTACCTTCTGGCTCCGGAATATTTTCTCCTTCTACTCGTTTTCCAAGACTTCTTGCCAGTAATGCAGTTATGTCAGAAACTATAGATGTTTGTGACTGCGCAATCTGATCACTAAGGCTTCTCTGGGCCTCTTCAAGCCTTGACTCGAGCTCTC
Source organism: Hibiscus mutabilis (assembly GCA_019671005.1). Classification (NCBI taxonomy): domain Eukaryota; kingdom Viridiplantae; phylum Streptophyta; class Magnoliopsida; order Malvales; family Malvaceae; genus Hibiscus; species Hibiscus mutabilis. Next base: position 27,698,386 of record CM033745.1, on the reverse strand, counting down.
TTTGCCCTCTTTCTAGACTGATTATTCTTTCTTCCATGAGCTTTCTCTGTAGCCGGGTAAAGTATAGGTGATGAATGATTGCGGGTTAACACTCTACATACAATGCCACAATATTCATATTGTTAATATGGTTGTAAAAAATAAATGCATGTACAATGATGCAAATGTTATGATGCAAATGCAAGAATGCATGCAGACAAGGTATTGATTGCGCTGGTAATCACCCTTTTGAATTACTTCCACGGGAATTAAAGGGTCTTGATTACAACAAAATTCGTGTTACAAAGTAAAGATCCCTAGTACAAAAGATCTAATTATAACACAGAGTCCTATAGATAGACTCTAGCTCTATCTCCTAACTTTCCGATTGCCTTGAGCAGCTTGAGGAACCTAGGAGCTTCTTCCATTCCCGGGGCTATAAAAGGTCGGAGTGTCTCAGCCTCGACAGCTAAATCATTTATGTGTCTGGCGACTCGCTATATGTCCACCATTAGATTTGCGTAGTACTGGTCTCTGTCCTGTACCATTCGAGCAGCGTCGCGTAATCTCTTCTACCAATAGGTGTCCCCTCCGGCTGCAGCTTCCTCGAACACATTAATTCTTTCCTTGTAATCCTCCACAACTGCTTCGAGGGACCCGATTCGTGCTTGTAACACACCCACTTCGCGTTCTCTTTCTTGCAGCTCAGCGAAATTATTTCTGTGGCAGTACATTCGAAGTGAGTGTTCGACATCCGCTACTTTTCCTTTTAATTCATCATTTTGACTTTGGCTTTGCTCCAATTTTTGAACAGTGTCATCGTACAGTTTCTGCATTTCTAACAGTCAGTTTCGACTATTCATGGATTTTCTTTTCCATATGGCGACACTTTCTCTCTCATGATGGACAGCTTGTTTCCCCTTGCTGATTTCTTGTCTGAATCTTTCTCTCTCTTGATCAATGGCCTTCTTGGCGGACCGTTTTTCTTCCTCCATAGCCAAACGGTAGCTTTCAATCTCTTTCTCGATCGCTCTTTTGTTAATTTCTCGTTCTTCTTCCACCAAACGGATGCCGTTCATTCTTTCTCTTTCCACAGCTATGAACTGATTCCGGCCGGCCTTTTGTATTTTTGCCTGTAATAGGGGGCATCTTTTTGATAAAGGGTATTCTTGTCATTCAAATCTGCATTTAATTTCTTCACTTGCCTAATGATCCCATCCCGCTCGTCAACTTCTAAGCTTGCTTTATAGAGCTCGCTCGCATGTTGGGTCTGTTGGATGTCCATTTTCTTTTTAACTTCCTCGAGTTCATTCCTTAAGATATCGGCTTCGGACGGTACCACCCTTGTAAGCTCTTCGAGTGACACTGTTGGTCCTTGATCAGATTCAGGAATCATATTATTAACCCTCAAATGTCTCCAAAGGTCGTAATCTGGGGTAGTCATGTGCTCGGTATCTCCTTCCACCCTGATCCGGTAACAATGATCCCAGGCTCTCATGATGGTCTGAATTTTTCCTTTGAACTCTCCTTTGAAAAGAAATTCAGTTTGGCTTAATCCAGCGGTATTGGGAATGAACTGTCGTAATCCGAACTGCCGAGACACTAAAAGTGGAGCACAAGCGATCCCTCCATGTAATCCTAACATCATCAGCCAGTTGAAGTCACCACAACTGTATAGAAAATAATTAACTTTACCGAGCCATGGGACCCTCCATGCTATGTCTTCATCTTGAATGTTCCTGAAGAAACTGGTCCACATTTTTGTTTTCAAATCTTCTCGCCATTCCTTTGCTAAGTATTCTCGTAAAGGCGAAAAACCTTGGAAGGATATCCCCGGCAGGACCCGCGTCGGCGTCTTCCACATGTGACTCTGGATCCATACTTGTAATAGTTGTGCGCAGCCTCGAAAACGTCCTTCTTCATGTTTCCGGCTAGCATTTAAAGAAATGAAAGTCTCGACCAAGATTGCTGGTACCGGGTTTTCTTTCCGTTTCACCCGCTCAAACAAATCCAGAATGGCTATGTCAATGTTCCCGAGTACTTTGGGAAAGATCACCAAGCCATATATTCCTAAAGCGAATAAGTCCATTTTCTTTGCCTCGTCTAGATGTGTCGATATGATGTCCCGAATACTCTCCCATGCAAAGATTGTATTATCTCCTCGGATTTGAAGGAGGCCACTAACCCAATCGTCACTCATTCCCGCAAAGGTTTTGAGTTTCGCAGTGTAATTCTGATTCCTTGGAGGCTTCGCGTAGATCCAATCTTCCTGGATATTTTTCTGGTTAAGTAAAGCAGTGTATTCTTCTACCGTAGGCATCATGTCCTGCCCATTGAAGGTGAAGCAGCAAAAAGCCGGATTCTAGAACTAGACTATAGCTCGGAGTAGGGGCTGGTTAATCCGAACATATAATAGCTGCGCGATGTCGCCATAACTATCGCTAAATAAGTCTTGTAGTCTTCGGTCCCATCTTTCCCAAATGCTTTGAAGATCCCACAAGTCGTTACATTGAGACTCACATAGGTATATCCAGCTATTACGGGTTCGTTAGGCGATCATCCCCTTGGGTTTTGGTTGACCTCGACCAATGTCTGACTGACAAATTAAGCTCTTCTTTCCTAAGACACCTTTTTTCCATGGTGAAAGACTTTACGATCAGGCAAACCACTTGATCCAAGACCTTTATGCGATGCAAATGCAATGATGTATGAAAAAAAAAAGAACAAAAAGCGAAAAGAAAACAAGTCAGTACCAGATAAAATCGATAAATATATAAATAAAATGACAAAATTAAACAAAATAAACACACAAAACAACCCTATTTATCCCGTCTAAAACACCTAAGGTTATCCGCATGGCTCTAACAAGGTGGGTTTCTATGTTCTCTACATGCAGTGTTGGTGCTAGGAGGTACCCGAATTGTCCTTGCTGTCCTCTACTAAGAGTAGCAAGGCCCCCGATCATCACCCATTATAGGCTCCTTTCAACCGGGTTCAATTCGGGGGAACCATTCGCTTATGCCCGTCATTTAAGGAACGATATCCTTACGAAAAGCATAAGGTACTCGAGCCCGAAAGGTACTTGCTAGGCCCATACGGAGAACGATATCTCCACGAAAGCATTAGCGTTTTCCCCCCACTTAAAAAGACGGGTTTATATGCCATATTTTAAATGCGTTAAAATAAACGCGCAATTATGACCGAATGTTAATTTAATAGTCACTTTAATCCGGAACTTCCAATATTAGTAAAGCGGTAATTATTTTAAAAGCTTGACTCTCATTTGTTTTTTTTTTTCAAAAAACAAAAAAAATCCCCAGCGGAGTCGCCATCTGTAGCGATGTCTCTTTTTTTTATCGCTAAAATAAAAACGAGGATTTTTTAAGTGTGTTTGAAAGGTGTTTGTGATTTTTAAAAATATTTATTCCGTGGGGTTTACAAAAACCTCATAAAAATGGAGTCGCCACCGGCAACTTAGGTAGGCCGGACACCATAAAACTAGAGATTCAAAAAGACAGGGTTCGGGAGTCGGTTACGGATGGGGAAGGATTAGCACCCCCACACCGCCCAAAAAATTGGTACTTTAATAATTACCGCTTTATTAATATTGGATTTTCCGGATTAGAGTGACGATTATTTTAAATTTCGGTCATAATTGCGAATATATTTTAAGGGTCCCGTGTCCCGTTATCCGAGAATAAACGCCCAACCACTATCACTACGCTTGATACTGGCCCTGTTTACGCTCGGATAAAAGGACTCCGCATTAACAAGTTATATCTCGATATGCAATCTTAGCGGCAAAAACATAAAACATGACAAAACATTTAAATATAATAAATATTGACATACCAGAATACTAATTTAACATGAACGATATTTTAGACTAAACATGTATATATATATACATATTATTCTAAATAATAGATAAAAACAACTATAATATGTCAAAATAACAAGGCATGATTAAGTATATATAGACGAACAGATATATATAAAAAAATGCATACTAGTAATAAAACATATTTCAACATATACGGGTCAACATATCGTATAAAAAGGGTAAATATACTAACATGTAGCCCTAAAAAATAAGAAAGCACACACATATAAAATACAAAATATACCATGTACGAATCAATTAAAACATAACATGCTTAATATGAATAACCGGATAAAAGACGCATGACCATTATAATCTTAATACACATATATATGTAAAAATAGAATACGAGTCATATACGAGTGACATAAAATAAAAAAAATAATAGAATACATCAACATATAAGATTATAATACGAACAATAATATTTACAAAGAAAATAGGACTGAAATGAAAGAAAAACAAAAGTCAGTGGCAGAAATTAAAGAACAATAATATGTAATTTGGGGACGAAATTACGAAACAAACAAAACCTAAAAGGACCAGAATTGTAATTAATAAAAGACGCATGACCATTATAATCTTAATACACATATATATGTAAATATAGAATACGAGTCATATACGAGTGACATAAAATAAAATAAAATAATAGAATACATCAACATATACGATTATAATACGAACAATAATATTTACAAAGAAAATAGGATCAAAATGAAAGAAAAACAAAAGTCAGGTGGCGAAATTAAAGAACAATAATATGTAATTTGGGGACGAAATTACGAAACAAACAAAACCTAAATGGACCATAATTGTAATTAGACCAAGGGGCAGACCCAAAGTGAAAATTTCAAAAACGCGGGATGGTTAAGGGCGTAATTTTACCATTTAGAAACTGATTCGGTGTAATTTAGGGACGAAATTGTAACCTTTTGAAACATCAGGGGGACTGGGATTGTGATTATACCATGCGGCAAGACAAAAATGAAAATATTGAAAACGCGGTGGGATTAAGTGCGTAATTTACCCATTTCAAAAATAATAATACCTATATAAAGGCTTTTTTCAGACCGAAACCAAATTTTCTCCATTTTCGTTTCATTCTTCAGTTTTCAAATAACCAGTGTTCTTGTTTTTCTCTCATATGTTCTTACAAAACCCAGAATCCGGCGGCCGGCCGCCGTATTCTCCGCCGCCGATGAGCATCTAAAATAGACCAAAACATCCCCCTTGTCGTCCTCAACACGAATCCGTGGTTGGATTCAGAGGATACCCCCTTATTTACCCTAGATCTAGGAAATACGAATAAAAAAAAAGTTCTAAACATAAAACATAACTACCAGGGGGGTCTTCCCCTCCCTTCAGTTCACCAGATCTGGCTTGTAGAAGCCGAAAGGTTTGTCACCGAGGGGAGGAAGACCCACAGACAAAGCCGGTAAGACTACTTCCTTTTTGTTTCTGTTATTTTATTTTATTTTATTTCGTATATGCATGTAAAGAAACAAGTAAGAACAAGAGACAAAAATTTACCACTGGACTGCCTTTTGATTATCTTCGATGTTTACAACTTTCAGGGTTTTTTGTATTACAAGATCTCTGTTTTTTTTGTGTTACTACCCTTGTTCTCTCTTTTTTTTCGCTAATCTTTTTTTCGCTCGCCAATCCCCGTTACAACAGCCCCGTTTCATATATATTACTGCCTCTGTTTTTTGGTTGCAAGTTGCATCTTCTTTTTCAGATCTGACATTTTGCTTGTTGTCTTTGGCATAATCTGAACGCGGGGATCAATATCGGGCGCGTGGCGGTGTGGTCGATGCCAGAGGCGGACGCGCGTTTTTTCCGTTAGATCAGATCTGATCTAACGGTCGAGATGGCTTGAAGAACGATCGGCCTGGATGAAGCCTCGATCTGATGAGACGGCTTGAGATTTCGCCACGTGGAGCTCCGCAGTCGAGGAGTAAGAACGCGTGGATCTTACGCGCGCGTGGGATATTAAAGCGTCCGCGCGTGGACCACACGCGCGCGTGGCACTCGAACGGTCCATACGTGTGGAGCACGCGCGCGCGCGTATATTTTTGACTTCCATTGCATCGTGGCCGTTGGATCAGATCTTGATCCAACGGCCCACAGTTACCTGCACATTGTAATTAAATGGGATTCAGATTTGGGCCAAACGGGTCTTGTAATTGGATTTGTAATTGGACTATAATTTTTTATATGGGTTTTAATATATTTATTTTTTTTCATTTTTGTCAGCCCAATAATAATAATAGTATAATTATAACAGCAATACATATATATACGAAAATATATACTTATATTATACTATCATTAATTAATATAATATTCTAGTATACGTACGTATAATCATACATATAATTAACATAACATCTAAATATTAATCAAATACGCTCATACTCTAGATACATACGCGATATACATACACCCCTAATACGTATACATAGCTTATACATGCACACATCACCTTATATTAGTAACATTCATATAATAAATATACATGCAATATTAATATATTTACAAGTGAAAATGAGTGATTACAAGATGAGCATAAGCTGGAGTGTGCCCTCGCATTGCTTGCTGACGAGGTAGTTTAGTGGTGGGAAAACATTACCCTCACATTCTTTGAAGAAACTATTACATGGGAGTTTATTCCTAAGGAATTCCGAAGAAAGTATATCAGTGAGTTTTATCTCACAAAAAGGTGCAACATCTTTCTCCATCTTAAGCAAGGTGGACAACCTATTGAGCAGTATATTCATGATTTCTACAAGTACTACAGATATGGTTCTGAGTATATCAAGAAGGAGGAAGAGAAGTGTAGGATGTTCATTGTTGGGCTTAGTGATGAACTACGCTCTATGTTCATTGCATTGGGCATAACTAATTTTTAATATCTTGTGAATCGAGTTAAAGTTACTGAAGCAACACATAAAGCCCAATAGACTGATGGGTCAAGAAAATCTGAAAAGAAGTTTTGAGACGAATCACGACCTCCCAAGTGGAACAAGAAGGGAAAGTATCAAGGCCCTAACCAATATGTGTACCCACAACCTTCCCGTTCAGGGAACATTGAGAGGCTTTAGAATGTGACACAGTTTTTCTAAGACAGCCTTAGTTGATAGCACTAGAGGCTCGAATCGAAGCTTATAGTATCTTGTTTACAATTATTGTCAGAATAAGCACCCATCGGGTTAATGCCGTAAGCAGTATAGAGCTTGTTTCTATTGTGGTGAGGAAGGTCATTTCATCCGAGATTGTCATCTTAAAACCACCAAATCCACTACTACATCAACTATTGTTGCCTTCTCTACTTAGTCTTTTCAAGGCAAGAGATCAAGGCAAGGATCATTGGGAGCTGCAAGGAGACTTGGCGGCTCGGGAAAACCATATGGCAAACAAGAATCCAAAGCTTATGCCCAAATTTATCATGTGAGGAGCAGGGATAATGAGGATGAACCTGATGTCATTGCAGATACCATTGAATTGTATATGCATTCTTTATTTGCATTGATTGGTCCTGGTTCTACTCATTCCTTTGTGAGCACCATGTTAGTTAAAAAGTATAGATTGTCTTCTAAACCTATAACATCGAGAGTTTTTGTAACAAATCCTTTGGGTGATTGTGTTACCGTAAGCGTTATATATAAGAACTGTCCCAATTTATTGGCACTAGCGATCCATGAATTCAATGTTATACTGGGGTTAGATTGGCTCAGTGAATATCAAGCTTGGGTAGATTATAGTAATAGGAAGTTGTGTCTTCGAGGCCTTGGCAAGGAGAGCATTGTTTTGATGAATTCTTGAAGCCCTTCACTGTATGCTTTGTAATTGGAGGCCAAGGAGGAACCTTGATTATCCAACATTAACACCGTGTGCGAATTCCCTAATGTTTTTCCTAATGAACTTTCGGGTTTACCTCCAACTCATGAAGTGGAATTTGGCAATGAAGTGCAACCTGGAACTACCCCAGTCTCCATTGCACCTTATCGAATGATAGTTGTTGAGCTGAAAGAGTTAAAAGCTCAGATTCAATAATTACTCGATCAAGGATTCAATCGACCAAGTTCTTCGCCTTGGGGAGCACCAGTCCTCTTTGTAAAGAAGAAAGATGGTTCTATGAGGTTACGTATTGATTACCGACAATTGAATAAGGTAACCATCAAAAACAAGTATCCATTGCCGAGGATAGATGATGTATTCGATCAATTAAATGATGCTTATGTGTTTTCCAAGATCAATTTAAGGTCTGAGTGTTATCAGATGAGAGTCAAAGAATGTGATGTACCCCAAACTACTTTTCGTATAAGATATGGTCACTACGAATTATTGGTGAAGCCCTTTGGGCTAACTAATGCTTCGACAGCTTTTATGGATTTAATGAATTGGGTTTTGAGGCCCTATCTTGATAAATTTGTGGTGGTATTCATTGATGACATCCTGATCTATTCCGAGAATGCTGCTAAACATCATGATCATCTCCACATTGTGCTTTAAACTCTTTGGGAGAAGCAGTTGTTTGCCACGTTTTCAAAATGTGAGTTTTGGCTCACTGATGTTGCCTTGTGCACATTATATCAGCTTTGGGTATCTAGGTAGATCCGAAGAAAATTCAAGCCATTCTTGATTGGCATCCATCGAAGAATATTGGCAAAGTAAGAAGTTTCCTTGGTCTTACTAGTTATTAAAGAAGATTTGTCAAAGAATTTTTTATGATAGCAGCCCCATTGACTAAGTTGTTGAGAAAAAGAAGCTCCATTAGTTTGGATTGAGGATTAACAACGATGTTTTGACCAATTAAAGCAAGTTTTGACTCACACATTGGTCCTTACCCAACCTGAGTCCAAAAGGGACTACACAGTTTATAGTGATGCTTCACATCTCGGGTTAGGATGTGTAATGATGTAAGAAAGCAAAGTCATTGCTTATGCTTCGAGACAACTTAAGTTACATGAGATGAATTACACCACTCATGATCTAGAATTGGTTGCAGTTGTCTTTGCATTGAAAATCTGGAGGCACTATCTCTATAAGGAAAAATGCTACCTCTTCACTGATCACAAGAGTCTTAAGTATTTGTTGATTCAAAATGAGATAAATCTTTGGCAACAAAGATGGATGGAACTCCTCAAAGATTACGATCTTGTCATTGACTATCATCCAGGCAAGGCCAATGTTGTAGATGATGCACTCAGCCGCAAACCTGTTCCTGGTAAGTGTTGTAAATGATCATTGATTTCTACACATTGCATAATAGATCGACTCATTGTAATGTTATTGTATTGTAGCTCCTCGATCTATTAATGCTCACATTCGACTTCAAAAACACAGTTGTCTCGTAGCTGAACTTCAGGTTCAGTGTACCATTATTTCAATGATCAAACAATTGCAGATTCAAGATTTTGAACTTCAATTCATTGCTTCTAAATTGCAAGATAATCCTGACTTCCGAATTAGTTCTGAAGGACTTCTTTGTCTTCGTGGTCGGGTTTGTGTACTCAATGATGAATCTCTTCGTATTGATATTCTTAAAGAAGCTCATTCGAGTTCATTTTTTGTTCACTTGGGGTCATGAAAATGTTCAAGGACCTTTGTGAACTTTATTGGTGGCTAGGCATGAAACAAGCCATGATTGACTTTGTGTCCAAATGTCTCACTTGCCAACGTGTCAAGTGTAACAACCTCAAAACCGGGTTAGTAATTTTACCCCCAATAAGTAAAGAAATGTCTTGTCGAGTTTGAAATTTGGATATGCTACTAATTTGATTGTTAGATTAACAGTTCTAATATGCCATTTGATAAATCTATTAACTCAATTAGGACCATTTTTGAAATAATAAAAACATGAATAGCCTATTGATAATGGATTGAACTAAATGCTAAGTTAAGCTATGGGTTTGCATGTTAAATGGATTCTAAATTGGGGGACTTTTACACTTGTCCAATGAAGGATAAGGCAAGTGTGGGTTAGGGTGGGGACTCACGGCAACTTGGAAAGGAATTGAAGGATGAACAAAAAAATTTCATCACCTTTTCTTTTATCCATCCCATAGATGAATGAAAAGGGAGAAAGGGAGAGAGTGAAATTGTTGTAACACCCCAAAAATTGGTCTAGTCAGAATTAGGTTCCGGTGATCGGAAATTTTATATCAAAATGTTTAAATATTGCATTGTTATTGATTATGTGGATTAGTTTCATTGATAATGGACCTTAATTGAGTCTAATGTCTAGTTAGGGACTTTATTGGAATGCTTAAATTTTGAAAATTGGCTAGGCATATCAATGCAGTAGGACCTGTATCAATACGGTCCAACTGTTTCTTAACTAACTTACTGAACTTTAACCAATTGTATCGATACGATTAGAGGTGTATCGATACAGGTCCCTATTAAAATCTGATTTAGTGACCAACTTGAAAGAATTGGAAGTATGGATGTTTAAGGTAAATGAAGGTTCTGAGATGATGCCCATCAGGTTATATATGCTTGACTCTCCAGCTCATTATTATGACGTGGAATAAGAAATGGATGGATTGCCATGGTATCATGACATATTACAATATGTAAAATCCCAGCAATACCCACCTCAAGCTACAGAGAATGAAAAGAAAATGATCAGGAAGATGGCGTTAGGGTATGTCCTTGATAAAGAGATTTTATACAAGAGAAGTTGTGATCAAGTGCTTCTAAGATGTGTGGGGGCAAAAGAGGCACAATTAATTGTGGAAGAAGTTCATGAAGGAGTCTGCGGAACTCGTCCTAGTGGTTTCACCATGGCTTGGAGAATCATGCATCTTGGGTATTATTGGTTAACCATGGAAGGTGATTGCATCAACTATTCTCTCAAATGCCACAAGTGCCAAATTTATGCTGACAAGGTTCATACGCCACCTCAACCTCTTCATGTTATGACGGCCCCTTGGTTATTTTCCATGTAGGGCATTGATTTAATCGGTTAGATTCACCCTAAGGCATCAAACGGGCATCGTTTTATCCAGGTACCATTGATTATTTCACAAATAGGTAGAAGCAGCCTCGTATGCAAACGTTACTAGATCCAAGGTTTGAAGTTTTTGAAAATAGAAATCATTTGTTGATACGGCTTGCCTGAAAGTATCATCACCGAAAATGCTTCAAATTTGAACAACAAGATGATAAGTGGAGTTTGTGAGCAGTTCAATGTCAAGCATCATAATTCGGTGGTATATCGCCCAAAGATGAATGGGGCAGTGGAAGCTGTGAATAAGAACATTAAGAAGATAATTCCAAAAATGACTGATACCTATAAAGATTGGTATGAGAAGCTATCGTTTGCCTTATACGCTTATCGAATCGCGATAAGAACTTCAACTGGGGTAACACCTTTTTCATTGGTATATGGAGTAGAAGTTGTGCTACCCATTGAGGTTGTGATACCATCACTCCGTGTCTTAATGGAAGCAAAATTAGAAGAGGCATAATGGATGCATGCAAGATATGACCAGCTTAATCTGATTGATGAAAAGAGGTTAAAAGCGTTGTGTCACATGCAAATGTACCGGAGAAGGATGATAAGGGATTATGAAAAGAAAGTTCACCCAAGATAATTCAAAGTGGGTAATTTGGCATTGAAGAAGAAGCTGCCAATCCAAAGTGATTCTCGAGGAAAATGGGCATTGAATTAGGGAGGACCTTATATTGTAACAAAGGTTTTCTCAAGAGGAGCGTTAATTTTAGACGAAATGGGTGGAGACGAACTCCAGAACCCGATAAATTCAGATTCAGTTAAAAAGTATTATGTTTGAAGAAGGAAAGAAAAAAGACAAAAGACAAAAAGAAAAGAAGAAAAAAGGGAAAAAAAAAAAAAAGAAAAGAAGAAAAAAAGGAAAAAAGAAAATAAAAAAAAAAAAAAGAAGAGAAAAAAGAAAAAAAGGAAGAAAGAAAAAGAAAAGGGGGGTTCAAAATGAAAACCTGCAAAGGGCGTTTTGAAACCAAAGGAGGATCTAAGTTGAAAACCCGTAAAGGGTAGCTAAAATAATTCTCAAAGGTAGACTTTCCACAAAACGATCTTGGGGTTTGGCACTTAGAAGCTTCATATATTTTCGCATAATCATTATTTCCAAGGTCTGCTCAGTGTAGTTGACATTCAAGGTATCTTATGAAGTCATGACATGAGCATTTTTGGTTTTTGATATCTGAACACCTATTCCTTTCCTTGTAATTTGTTTTTTTGTTTGCCACAACACTAATAAAATTTTGGTTGTATAGACCTCTTCTTTCCTCTTTTGACATCCTTCCATAAAGCATCTTGCATTGAAATAAGAATTAAAATTTGACATCACTTGAAATTTACATAAGATTTTTTAGCATTACTTTGAAATTTCTCTAGAAGGGTATTGGAACTATGAGGTATTCAATTGTCAAATTTAAATCTTAGGTCATAAAAAACAACAAAACTTATAAGGAAATTCAAGATGGAAATAGGTTTTGCTACAAACCTCTACGGAAAATCCTCAAGAGATACTTTGACATTACTTTAAGGCAGCATTTTGTAAAACAAAGATGCTTACAGAAGTTAACTTGTCTTCTACAACAATGAGAACAATTTTACAGACAATGGAGGAAATAACCAAGGATATGAGACATTGGAAGAATAGCAGGATTCTAGGAAGCCTGCCACTGAACATTGATGTATCAACTACAATGACAACTTGACAAAGGCTAAAATAGTGTTGAAGAATATGAGGATCAAGTCAGTCCTTCCAACCAGGAGTACAAGATAACTGGATTGAGTGAGCAAATGTGAAAAGATCATATGAAGTAAGGAAGTGCTAAGAATGAGAATGGTAAAACAAAAGTGATGGAGATGACTATCTATGATTATTTAGTCTATCATCGAAGCATATAGTCGCAATTTTCAGATGATTTCTCATGCATTATTGATGGAAAACCGATGCATTCCCTATATCCCCATAGAATTTCACTCTTAGTTGTTCTAGCAACAAAGAACTTCCCTGTTTGAAAAATCAAGGCAGAATTCGTAGGAAAGGATGAATGTATTGTCTAAAGTAATGTTGAATCCATGATATGACATGGCCAATGAAGGGATTAAGAGTGGACAATGGTAAATATTATTTTCCAAGGAATAGATGATGGAATTTTAGCAACAAGAAATTGGTGAAGCCAACTAGTATTGAAGGACAAGATATTGCAAACTTTCTTAGTGCAAAGCCATTCGGTGTAGAGAAATGAAAAGAAGTCATATTGTTTTTTGCTGATGGATGGGCCAAAACCGACACTCACCATATGTTGCCAGAGTTGAGAAAATGTTTGAGATGATATAATCCGCGTTTCCCAGAGCTTCAAAATTTTCTTCTATGTTTATTAGGAAAATTGTTAAGAAAAAGAGCAAAAGAAATAGGACAATCATTCATGACTAGGCATCCCTAGGATCATATGCATCTTGATTGAATCATTTGCAATTCTTTTGACAGGTTTTAGAACACGCTTATTCATCCAAGCGCATAGAGGATGAAGTCATCTTTTGAACCTGTTTATCTATTCGAGCATGAAGAGAATAGAACTTGCTATCTATTCAGGCATTTGGAGAATAGAACCCGTTCTGTTTAGGCATTTGGAGAATGAAACCTACTAATCTATTCGAGCACAAGGAGAATAGAACCCACCTATCCGTTCAGGTATTTGGAGAATGGAACCTGCTCATCTATTCGAGCACGAGGAGAATAGAACCCCCTATCTATTCGAGCATTTGGAGAATAAAACCTGCTCATCTATTCGAGCACGAGGAGAATAGAACCCGCCTATCCGTTCAGGCATTTGGAGAATGGAACCTGCTTATCTATTCGAGCATGAGGAGAATAGAACCTTCCTATCCGTTCGGGCATTTGAAGAATGGAACCTCCTTATCTATTCGAGCACAAGGAGAGTAGAACCCGTCTGTCCTTTCAGGCATTAACGGTTTGGTAATTGGTGAAAATCAGTGTCTTGTTTTCTTTGCTTTATTCTTGTTCCACTGGAATAACCAAAGAGGGGCAGCTGTTGTCACTAGATTTTCACCTTTGTTTTAGTTGTTATATTAATTTAGTATTATTGTATTGTAGTTATACAATATTGATAACAATTTAGTTGTAAATTTACTGATAATGTAGTTAGGTACAGTATTGATCACTTAGTTATAGTTGTAAATATTAATGTTAGAATAGTTTAGGTTATCATATAATATAATTGTTAGCATATTGTGATAGTTAGAATTAATTTAGGTTGTATATTAGTATCATAGTTAGTAGTTAATATAATAAGCTATCAAAACCCAAAAAAGTAGATAACCCATTTAAATAAAAAGATCCATTAGATTAAATAGAGTCCATTAACTTATAAAAAAACACAACAGGCCTATACATTATACAAAGGGCCGACTAGCCCATTTATAACCCAAAACCCTAATCCCATCATCTTTCTACGCAGCTGAAGCAGGACCGTTGGATCAAGGGGCTGATCCAACAGCGCAGATCATGCCAACTGGGGATGATATAGCGCCTCAACTTCTCAGTCGTTCGATCAGGATGCTATATAACAACTCAGATTGCTTCAGGGTGTTCACGCAGATCAGCACTCGCACGTGGCAGCCATGCATACGACGTTTTAGCTCTGACCGATCACTTCATCTTCTCCGACACTTCACTCGCTCTGATCGTTCCTTGCCAGCGCCGTCCGAATCATTAGAAACATGTAAACAAATGAGCAAAATGGGTTAAATCCCTAAATCAGAGCCCAACAATCCAAGATAAAGATAAAAGGGGATTAAAATCCCTAAACCAAAGCCCTAGCTGGAAAGATCAGAAGCAAAACGGGAAGGGGTAATCCCTATCGAAGCCCTAGCAAGAATCAAGCTACAATTGGATATGCAAAAGGCAAAATCATAACTGAAAGGGAAATGGTTAATCCCTAAATTGAAGCCTCTACAAAGATCAAGCAATTCGAGATAATCCATGGAAGAAAGTAGGGATTCAATTCAAGCAATTTTTGTACTATATAAACCCTTTGTAATTCATGTAAAAAAAGAACAATTTCACAATAATTAGACATAGCAATTACAGTAGACATACTAGCATTCAGAATTTGTAGGAGTAAGCAATTTGTAATCAACGTTCAGAAGTAATAAAGAGAAGCAAGTTCTGGTAATTTTCCTATCTATTTACTTTCTATTTCGGATTAAATAAAGAAGAAATGAGTTGTTTTTACCTTTTTTTTGTTTGAAACACCGAGGAACTTGGTTTTGATGTAAAATCTGGTGAAAAAATTCAATTTCGAGGTCGCTAGAATCTGGAAAATTGATCGAAATCTGGGAATTTCGCTGCCAGTAGCGGCGACCGACACCGGTGGATGGCGACCGGCATGGCAGATGTTCATCGTGTTCTTCATAAAATGCAAAACATGATGAACACGACAGAGAAAATTTTAAAGGCTGATTTTGATCTGTTTTGACGAATAAGGATAAAATGAAATTTGTTATAATTTTTTCTATTTATTGTGATCCATTTGACCCGACCCGGACCTGGATATAACCCGCGCCTTTCTTTTCCGGTTCTCGCGCCGCAGCTCTTCAGTTTTCAATTGTTTCAATTTCATCATTTTTCTTTTCAATTCGGCACCTAATTTTAAATTGTTTTCAAATTATCCTCGACGTTTTACTTTCTTCCAAATTAGTTCTTGATTTAGATTTTCTATTTAAAAAAATAGATCCCTTTTCTTTATTTAATTTTAAGTAATTACTTAGTTATTTATTTAATTAATTAATTACTTTTTTTTTTTTTTATGCAAATATTTGTGTGTTAAACTTTAGGAATAGGGACTTATAACATAGATTAGAGACATGTATGTTGTAAAACATTCTTTATTTTCAATAAAACACACTTAATTACATTTAAACCTTAACGGTTAAAATGAATGTAGATGTTTCTTTAGGTATTAATCACTAAATAGATTTTAATTTCAAAAACGTTAACACGTTTAATTTTCTTATTGATTTATTAAAAAAGTGAAAACTTAATTAATGTGGTGTCTTATCAAACGGGAATGACGGGTTAGTGCCAGGAGTGTTGGCGGTGATTAAAGTTCATTTCCCAGGCGATAAGGCCGTTAAAATAGATTTACATTCATTTTGCAGACAAATAAATCGAAATTTTGTGAACTTGCAAATTCCATTTTTAAAAAATGCTTTTTGAAATCAATTAGGTATCATTTTTGGGCGTTGTGGGGGTGCCAATCCTTCCCCACATGTAATCGACCCCAAACTTGTTTTCTCTTATTTTTGTGGACCAAAAATATTATTTTGATAAATAAAACCTTTTATCAAAATATCCTTGTTTTAAAAGTGATCCAATCACACTTTTTCAAAAAGATTGATGGTGACTCCGTAATTTTATAAAGTTTTCGAAAATGTCAAAACCTTTTCTCCTAAAAAGAGTTGCAACATAAGTGAGCCCCTTTTTCCTCAATTTCCATTTGATCTAACATTCATACAATGCATAGTGTATTAGATACAATCCAGCAACCAATTGAGTCATTATGTGACTCCATATACTCAAGCATTCAATTCAATACAAACATCAAGATTGTTGCTGCCTGGCAGCATGTGCACTGCTTGCTTAAATGTTCATATCTTTTATTTCGTACGTCAGAATTTTAAACCTTTTACACTGTTAGAAAGCTAACTTAGTTGTCCTTTTCAACATATAGGCCTTACAATTTTACTCATAGTGAATTAATACAGTTTTTTATTTAAAGGCAGCCCAAATTGTGTCATTGGACAGTTTGCACTGTCTTAAGAGAGTAGTCTCTACAAACTGTTTTATAACTCAGAATTCAATCTCGTTTGTTGCATATGAAACTAGACATACACATGATTCTGTTCGTATAAGATTTGCTCCCTAATTTGGTCTATGTGATTTTCTATAGATTTTCAAACTCACTACCCAAAATACAGTATTCTGGAGAACTTTTTTAATTTAGATAGATTCTAGCTTCTTTAATCACATAGACAAGGATCCTAACATGATTGTTCAATCTATAAACTCATTCATACATGTCTAAGTCAATCCAATTATGTGTCAATCCTATAAAAACATGGCAATTAAGCAATATTTTCAATTTGATCTATTAAGACATCAATTCACTAGAATTTCCAACAACCACAATTTCATTTCACATATCAATCATCCATTCTAATCATCATCCAAATTTTCCAGCAACTAGCATAGCATTTCACCATCAATTTGGCTATTGACAACATCAATTTCTCCTACTCATTCGAATGGCACAATCAATTTCATGGATTGATCAATCAATTGAACTTCTTAACTAATTCATAGCATCAATTCACTATCTATTCATCAAATTCATGTAATTCAAGCAAGAACCCTATATCTACATGCATCATTTGAATCTATAACACATTAAGGAAGAAATTTTACCTTCCTATCAAGATTATATGAATGCTAGCAACTCCAATTTATCCAAATTCAAGCTTGAATCATTGATCATGGAGTTTTTCTCTCTCAATTCCCTTTTCTCTCTTCTTTGCTCATTCATTCGGCTATGAAAGGAGAAAGATGGCAATGGTTCATCCATTATCTCCTCATAAATGACTAATTTGTCCTTAATTATCCATTAATTAATGACATGTATAGGGCATTTTAGGAATGTAAGAATTTTGCGTGCATTCCTTTAATTTGTCACTTGTTTCGGTTTGGTCACTTCCACTTTAGGTTACCATTTTTTTTAATTTATAGCATTCTAGTCCTTAATAACTAGACCTAGTATCTTGTTTTCAATCAATTAGGGATCAAATGAAGGCATTGTAGTAACTTGTTTTATACTAGTTTTGAGGATATTACAATTCCCTCCCCCTTAAAGAAATTCGTCCTAGTATTTACCTGAGGGGAATAGATGAGGGTACTGCTTTCTCATTGTTGCTTCGGGTTCCCAAGTGGCTTCTTTTACATTATGGTTCTTCTATAGGACTTACACCAATGGCACATTCTTATTGCGAAGTCTCTTGACTTCTTTATCAAGTATTTAAATTGGCACTTCATAGTACGATAGATCAAGATTAAGTTCCACTTCATCAGGTTCTAGAACATGTGATGGATCTAATCGATATTTCCTCAACATCGATACATGGAAGATGTTGTGGATTCTATTGAATTTAGTAGGGAGTGCTAGCTTGTAAGCAACTGGACCGATCTTTTCCAAAACTTCAAAAGGTCCGATGAATCGAGAGCTTAGTTTACCTTTCTTCTCGAATCTGAGGATTTTCCTCCAAGGAGATACCTTAAAAAATACGTAATCTGTCACTCGATATTCAATGTTTCTTCTCTTGAGATCGGTATAAGCCTTTTGCCTATCAAAGGCCTCTTTCAGTTTACTATGAATCACCCGAACTTGATTTTCGGTTTCACGAATCAATTTAGGTCCTAAGACCTTGTTTTCCCCAAATTCAGACCAGCATAGGGGAGTTCTACATCTCCTGCCATAAATGCTTCGAATGGGGCCATTTTGATCGAAGCTTGATGGTTGTTGTTGTAGGCAAACTCGGCTAATGGTTGATATTTCTCCCAGTCTTTATCGAAGTCGATAATGCAAGCTTGAAGCATGTCTTCAAGCACTTGGATTACCCTTTCAGATTGTCCATCAGTTGTGGATGGAAGGCAGTGCTAAGGTTCAGCTTAGTTTCAGAGCTTCTTGAAGTGCCCTCTAGAATTGAGACATAAATGAGAGTCCCAATCAGATATGATAGATCTAGGAACACCGTGAATTCTGATTACTTCTTTCAAGTATAATTCAGCTAGCTGTTTGAGGCTCATGTTTATTCGAACATGTAGGAAGTGAGCAGATTTGGTGAACCTATCAACGATCACCCAAATAACATCATTTTTCCTCAATGATAGAGGAAATCTCGATACGAAGTCCACTTTTATACTCTCCAACTTCCATTGTAGCAATTCGATGGGTTGTAGGAGTCCAGTAGGTAGTTGGTGTTTGGCCTTCACCTTCTGGAAAGTGAGGCACATCGATTGAAATCAACAAAATTGGCCTTCAATCCCGGCAACCAATAGACTTCTTTTAAGTCCTTATACATCTTGATCACTCCCGAATGTATTGAAAAAGGACTACTATGTGCTTCTTGAAGCATTTCTCTCTTAAGGATAGGATCGTTGGTTACACAAACCCGATTCTTGAAGGAGAGCAAACCATTCGATTGAAGTGAGAACTCAGTGCTCGGTTTGGAATCAATCTCTTTCAATATCTTATGAAGTTCATGAACATTCTGTTGAAGCTCTTTGATCCTCGAATTCAAGTCGAATTGAACTTGAAGTTCTGCCACATATATTCGATTCTTTAGGAGCTTAAAATGGGGATTGAAAGTAGTTGAGGCAATTGAATGTTTGCGACTAAGCGCATCAGCCACAACAATTGCCTTCCCCAGGTGGTAATCAATGATTAGATTATATTCTTTTAGTAGTTCCACCCATCTTCGTTGTCGAAGATTTAACTCCTTCTGAGTTAGGATATATTTTTAAACTCTGATAATCTATAAATAATCAATATTTCTCTCCATATAGATAATGTCTCTAGATCTTTAAAGTAAACACGACCGCATCTAGCTCCAAGTCGTGTGTTGGATAGTTAAATTTTATGTGGCTTGAGTTGCCGAGAAACATAGGCAATGACCTTGTCGTCTTGCATCAATACACACCCTAAACTGAGGTGGGAAGCATCACTGAAGACTGTAAAGTCTTTTCCTAGTTTCTGGTTGGATTAGAATAAGAGCTTGAGTTAGGACTTGTTTCAATTGATCAAAGCTCCTTTGCTTGTCCTTAGACCATTTAAATGGAGTATTCTTTCGAAGGAGTCGAGTCAATGGATTATCCAGAATCGAGAACCATTTCACGAATCTTAGGTAATACCCAGCTAAACCGAGAAAACTCCTAACCTCACTAACATTTCTTGGAAGTCTCCACTCGATGATGGTTTGCATCTTCTTAGGATCAACCTTTATCCCTTTGGCCGAGATAACATGGCCCAAGAAGGATACTTCTGAGAGCCATGACTCGTATTTGCTTAATTTGGCATATAGCCGATTCTCCCTCAATGTTTGGAGTACAATTCGAATGTGATTAGCATATTCTTCTTTGTCCTTTGAGTAGACAAGAATGTCATCAATAAAAACAACAATGAATTTGTACAAATAGGGTTTGAACACTCGGTTCATTAAGTCTGTGAAAGCCGCTGGAGCATTGGTTAGCCGGAATGGCATAACTAGGAACTCGTAGTGACCATAACGAGTCCTAAAAGCCGTTTTTGGTACATCTGAGCCTTGTATTCTCATCTAATAGTACCCCGATCGCATATTGGTCTTGAAAAATACTTTGGCATCCTTGAATTGATCTAACAAGTCCTCAATCCTCGGCAATGGATGCTTATTCTTGATAGTGAGCTGATTTAACTGAAGATAATCAATACATAGCCTCATCAACCCGTATTTCTTTTTAACTAACAATACGGGTGCTCCCTAGGGTGAAGAGATAGGTCAGATGAAGCCATTGTCTTGAAGCTCTTGCAATTGTTGCTTAAGCTTTTTGAGTTCAATAGGGGCCATTCGATATTGAGCAATAGACACTGGATCACTCTTGGGTTGAACTTAAATCTTGAATTCGACTTCCCAAATAGGTGGAAATCCCGACAATTCCTCAGGAAAGACACCAGGGAAGTCAGAAACAACAGGGAAGGAAGTCACACCGGATTCAATTTCATCACTTTTAATCATAGCAGCAAAGATGCTAATAGGTTTCTTATCGATCAAGGTAATGGATTTTTCTCCTAAACCACGGAGAAACAATTTTCTCTTTTGGCAATCTACCCATGCTTGATGCCTTTCTAACTAATCTAATCATAGAATGAGATTGAATTCAACAAAAGGCAATAACAATAGGTTGTCAAGGAAAAGGATGCCCTGAATAAACAAAGGGCAATCCTTACATATTTGGTTCACTATTACATTGTCTCCTAAAGGATTGGCAGCAATTAAGTACAACTAACATATTCAAGCTTCAATTTAAGCTTTTCAATTAAAGGAGATCTTATGAATGAATGGGTTGATCTGTATCAAATAAAGCACAAACATGGTAAGTATGAGTTAACTTACTTCGAACCCTTTCCCCTAGATGAAGGAGCTTGATTCGATTTGAGAGAAACATGGGAAGGCAACTTGTTCAGATTTTGGGGGCAATCTTTGACATAGTGTGTTGTGTCTCTGCACAAGTAACAAGCATTAGTGAGCTTTCTACAAACTCTGGTATGGTTCTTTTGACAAGTCTTGCACGTAGGGATTTGGTTCTCCTCCCTGGTATTCCCAATGCTCTCCAAGGACACCATAGGCGTTCAGGATCTGGACATAGCTTGTGGCTTGGGTATATAGCTACCCTTAGAGAAATGTCCTTGATTGGAAGAATTTCCTCCTTGATGCTTTTGTTTCTTATTGCGACAATAAGTCTTGTGATCTCCCCTCGATCTTTTGTTATCTCGGGACTGATTCTCTGATCATTTTGCTGAAGTCTTCATCTTGGCTTCGGTAGTTATAACTTTGTTGACCAGTTCTTGGAAGTCAGTAATCACCAAAGCAGTGAACATGGGGCCTAACTCGTCATTAAGACTGTAACACCCCATCCCCAGGTTAGCTGTAACCCGGTTCAGGAGCATTACCAAAGGAAGAACAAAGCAAAAGTTAGGTTACTGGTCGAACAAGTAACCTCGATATACATGACTTTCGACGCAAGTAACCTAAACACAACCATACAAGTCATACAAGTAATCCACATAAATCAAAACAAACATTCTTAGCATGCTAATTTAGGTACTAATTTGTTTCATCTCATATTATATTCTAAGTTACGACTAACATATTTCAATTTACCATTCCATTCAATACACATACATCATTCAAACAACAATAACAAGTGTGGCATACTTCACAGTAGGTTACTATTAGACATGATTCAACTTTCATTCTTATTACAAGTTCATGTACCCTATTCGAATGATACAAGGTGGTCACTTAGAACATTTCAATTAGCTTACTTGCATCACAATATTCAACTGATTTAACCAATTAGCATGATCAATACAAGGCATCCAACTTACATTCTTATTACATCATCATACACCTTATTCGAATAGCTAAATGTTCACTTAGTACATTTCATTTGCTTTTTTTCAATCAAGTCATACTATTTCATGGCATACTTAGCTAGTACATTATTAATGCATGCTTAAACATACCTTAGCTCTAACCCAAGCATTGCCGAATCATACCATAGCCACAAGAATGAATGCATGATCATACAACATTGGTCTATTGTTCGAATGAAACAAGGATTCAACAATCATCGTATAATTTTCACAATTTGCGCAGCATCTACTTATATATATATATATATATATCAACATGGTTCATATACATAGCTTAAGTCGTCAAAGTTGGTTGCATGATAGGCCCAACAAAATATTACATATACTAGTCTTAAACACACAACAAAATGCATGATCAAGGCTACCTGTTACAAGTTCTAGTGCCACCAAACTAGGAGTATACAAAGAGTATGAAATCATACTTTCAAGCTTGCTTCAAAATGTTGCTTCAAGTTCAAGAAATCCTCTTAAAAGTGTCCTTAATCTATTATGGGAAGAATGAAGAGTAGAGTGGCAAGTACAAGTTATGTACTTAGTGAGGTAACACTAAGTCTAGCCAAATTCCAAGCATACATATCCAAGTTTACATGTATTTCGAAGCATCAAGATCATTACTACATGACATGTTCTATTCGAATGAATAGGGTAAACATTAGCAAACTTCACATATCACACTTTCAACATTGTAACATCCATCATATATCCATAACATACTATTAAAATTTCTTTCCTAGAAGACAAACAACCATATACACCAAGTACCGAATATGCATTTCTGCACAACAAGTATCAATCATGCATAACTTTCATGTGAAGTAACTAGTTATACAATTGTTCATGCTTTATCTTCCAAGGCAAGTATGTTCATTCAAGAAACTTACAAAACAAGGAATGTTCACATAACACATCCTCAACAAAATGCACCGAAGTGCCAAAATGCACCGTAGTGCCAATATGTATCGTCGTGCCAATATGCATCGTAGTGCGAAAATGAGCTCAAGATTCTAAGGCATGCCTTCCTATCTATCCAAACTAGCTACCAAGGTTGTTGATTATCCATTTCATTCAAGCTTTATACAATTCATTATTCAATACAAAATTTTGCCATTCAAAGGCCAAGCCCTTAGGCTTATGGAGTCTTAACTCCTAAGACAAATCTATCCATGCCATTCGAATGGCATGAATACAAAGTGGTACCATTGTTCATTTCATTTCAACCAGCCATGTATATCAATCACAAACACATGCATATGTATGCAATGTGCGTACCTTTTTCTCCAAGCAAGCATGCCATTTCTTACCTTTGGCATAATTAATGCACAATGACAATCATTTCATTTCAATTGATTAACACTCAAGTAAACAAATAGATCATGGCATCAAACAAGTTGTCATACATGTCATTCTTCCCTTAATTAGCCAAATATGTATTAGGTCATGTTACATGGCAATGACATTGAATTAAGACAATAACAAGGTTGGTTAGGACCTAAGTCCCAATCCTAAGGATAGTTACGCTCACAATACTCCTAGCTAATCAATTGTTTTGTATTCAAATCCCTTTGCCTCTTGCTTGGGATGTCCACTTTTTTCGTCCTCTTCCACAACTTACTGCCCTTGGTCTAGCAAGCATAACACATACAATTCATCAAAGCAAGCACATAATGTCATACATGTATAGTAGCAATGTTACCACATTTGTACCTAACATTTAGCTACTGTTTTTATGCTTTATTTTAAGCATTTCTTACTAGTTCATCTAAATTGTTATTACCTCATTTTAGGACATAACTAGACAGATTATAAAGTCCAAAAGCTGTTTTGGAAACAGTTTGCTTCTAGGTGTTAAAACAGTCCCAAACTGCCCAGGACACTGCTGCCTGGCAGTTTGCATACTATCCCTTAAAATGGTCATATCTCTTAATCCGTACGTTGAAATTTTGATTACTATACACCGTTGGAAACCTAAAAAAATTTATTTAAGACCATATAAGACTTGCATTTTAGTTCGTAGCCAATTAATACAGTTTATTGTTCAAATACAGGGCATTTACACTGACTGGACAGTTTGCACTGTCCAACTATATCTATTTACAGTTTCCAGCATACGACCCAGTTTTCAGTTCTGTTTTGACCTAATGAAATTATACATACTAAGGATCATGTCACTAAAATTTCAGCCCTGAATTTGATCTATACAAATTTTGGTGAATTTAAGGAATTTGATCTATTCACATTTTAATTCCTTAAATTCATTTTAACCAATTTTTTGGCCCTATAATTCATTTCATATGAAATCCTAAACATTTTTAGTCAATGTTAATTTAATTTTTAAGGCAGCCAAAACAGAGTAAGTTGGTTAAATTGCTTAATTTTACATGTTTACTTAATATGTTCTTACTAAAATAGCTTTTTAAGCTATATGACTTTGTTCATACCTTTATCTTTCATTTCCAGCATTGGTTACTAACAATTTAGCTTGTTTTACACCTTAATTACAATATCTAGGCATGATCATATTCAATTCATTAGTTCCATAGCTCAATTACAAGTTCTAACCATTTAATTCTTACATGAACATCTCATTTCAATTTTCCAGCAACCTAGCTTTGTTACTCTATCACATACACATAATTTCCATCATAATACATAGTGTTCATTCTCCAAATTTGCATGATTCTTCAACAATTCAATCATCTAACAACATATTCAATAGTTAATTTCATCTCACATCATCAAAACAGCCCACGTCAACAAGTATAGTTGCCTATTCGATTGAACAAGAGTAGAATCATACTTACTTTGCTTCTAGCTTTAATTTCCTTACAAAATCCTATACATGCAAGCTTAATTTCCCTTCATCAATGGCTGATTTCTCAACTCTCTCTCTCCCAAATTTTCTCTTCAATTTTCGGCAATAGGAGAATAAAGAAGATGATGACTATGCTTAATCCAAGTTATTGGATTTGTGAAATGTCCAATATGTCCCTTAATTAATCCTTATCTTAACTTAATCAAGGGCATTAAAGGAAACAAGGAATTTAGCATGCAATCATCATTTTTCTCATTTAATTCAATTTGGTCATTCTAAATTGGTCACATTTCTCTTTTAATCTTTCATTTTGGCAACTCACTTTGTTAACTATTCAACTCAACCCTTAATTGACTTTACTTAATTCAAAATGATTTAACTATTTAGGAATTCTAAATAGTGGTAACATTCTAAGCCCTACTTAGGGGTGTTACAAAGACCATCGATGAACATTCTACACTTATCTTCCTCTTTCTTTATGAATTACGAGACGTATTTGCAATATTTACAAAATTCCCTAACGCACAACTCGATAGGCTTTCCTCCTTGTTTTAGGTACAAGAACTTCTTTTTGTGATCAGCAAGATACTGATCACTTATATACTTCTTTTTGAATTCTTTAAGAAAGAATTCCTAGGTGACAACTTCTTCGGGTGCTGCCAAGGTAGTAGTTTCCCACCAATTCAGTGCCACTTCGGCCAACAAGGCTACTGCACATTCCAGTTTGTGTTCATCTGAGCACTGTAGTTGTTTAGATAAGATTCTTGTCGTATTCTCCAGCCAGTACTACGCTTCTTTTGGCTTGTCTTCACTTGTTCCAGTGAAGGTGTAAGCTCAGTGTTGAGCTAACTTATCAATAGAAGCTCTTGCCGATTTTGTTACCGGAGAGTTAGAAGTACGTTGTCTCATTGAGACAATCATCTGATCAAGCATCTCCTTCAGACTGGAGAAGCATTCTCGTTGAATATGATGGATCACGAGAACTTCCTGCTGAACTTGTTAAGGTTTAGCAGGCTTATGGGGATCATGATTCATCCTTACGCTCCCTCCCTCATTGGAGGAGCCAGTCGGGCTTTCATTATCCTTGCCCAATCTTGTTTCAGACATTCTATAAATAAGGAATAAGAGAAGTCAAGCTCATGTCACAATCCAATCAATATTCAAGTACTCCTAGGTGGCACCTAAATGATCAATGACAATAGCCTATTCATGCAATAGACCCTAGAATCATGCAACCATAAGCTCTGATTACCATTCTGTAACATACACTAGCCACCCTAGTAGGATTAGGTAAGTTACCACAATTTCAATCAATGATTCATAGAATTAAAGGTAGAGTGTTCAATTTGTTTGGAGTCTTTCTTTCTCATTAATAAACAATTCGATTAAGTGAGGACTCAATAAAGAATGCATGATGCATATATTAGATATATTAGGACCCATTGTAACACCCTAAAACTGGCCTAGGAACGTTAACACAATCTAAGCTATTGGCTAATTGAATGTCTGTGTTAATCAAATTAAAGAAGAAAGAACATTAGCCATCCTTAAGATCAAATAAGTGAAATTAGAACCAAATTGAATTAAAATTAAAACTAGAAGGCTTAAATGGAAGGATGGAAATGTGAACATGCAAAGTCATAGGGATTGCATGTAAAAATTGAATTAAATCAGGCCTTGACACATGTTCTCATTGGAAGAGAACATGTGCCATTTGGATGGTCACTCACGGCTAGGGAGAATAATGAGCCAAACATATTGTCATCTTCCTCCCATTATCATCCCATGGCCGAAAATACTTGAGAGAGGAAGGGGAAAGAAAAGCTTCATAGATCACCTTCAAATTCAAGCTTCTTAACTTAGCTTTAATCAAATTTAGCTTGGAGAAGGTATAATGCCTAACTTTACATGTTATAGATTGCTTGAATCTTGAACTGAAAATGTTCTTGTTGTTTAGATTGATTTGGATGATTGTTATGTATGTTAGCGTCATGCTAGCCTCTAATAGAACTTGAAATTTGAATGCTAATAGCTAAATTGCTAATGAAATATGTATATGGTTGAAAACAATCTTGATTAGGGACTGTTTTACTAGTGAAAATATGTGAATAGGCTAAATGTATATAAAACCTTGTTTTGATCATGTTAGTAGATGAATTGGGGATTTATTTGAGTAAATAAGTTACTGGAAATGTGAAAGCACCTAATTGAATTAGTTAAATTAGGTAATGGACTGCTCAATTTATGAATTGGATGTATAATGTTGATCAAGTAGATCAAATTGAATTGAACATGACAATGCCCTGTTTTAAGAACATTGCTAGGTGAATTAGAATGACCTAGACATGTAAGAACATGAAAATGAATTGAATTGCCATGTTAGAACCTTGTTAAAATGAGTTATGAAACTAGAAAGTCAACCAGTGTAATATGCCCAGAACAGAGCATTTTGGGCAGTAAATTTGAAAAATCACCATAAATTGTATAAAAGGAATTTAAGGCTGATTTTTTTATGGACAACACCTTGATATGTCTAAATTCATTAGGAGAGAATAGAACTGAATTCTGGATTGTAGAATGAATTGTAGAGAAGAAATACTAACAATAGTGCAAACTGTCCAGTGTAGCAAAATGCCCTGTCTCTAAGTTAAAAATTGTATTAATTGGTAATGAGCTAAAATGCAATCCCTATATGGTTAGAAAGACTGTTAAGTTATCTTTCCAACGGTATAAGCCAATTTAAATTCCGACGTACGGAATAAAATTTATACATGTTTAAGTGAACATACTACATGCTGCCTAGTAACAACAATATAGGTAATTGTACACTATTTTGTGGCAATTTGTAAACTATTTTGTAAATAGTTTTAGGACATTGATTCTGCCCTGTTTTACATGAATTAGAGTATAGATAAGTGTAGTTAAGTGTAGTGAAGAATGTACATGAACATGCTGCCATAATTGTATATGTTGTATACTTGTAACCTTGCCTTGATTAAATGATTATGTGAACTTGTTTTGATATGTGTTTACTTGTAATGTGTTAGAACCAGGATTGAACTTGGTGGATGAGGAAAGAGTGGAACATCCTAAAGCTAAGAACAAAGGAGTGTGGATCCAAGACTTGTAACACCCTTACCAGTATTTATTACCCAATACTAGTATAGAGTGTCATATGATGTTTAAACCACATTGTATGCTATCCAAACAAGTCAAAATGACGATTTAAAAATTATTCATCCTTTATTATTATTTTTCGAGAGTTCACTTACTCTCTAACTTATTCACCACTTATTATCATTTTCTGAGAGTTCACTTACTCCCTAATTTATTATTATTTATCGAGAGTTCACTTACTCTCTAATTTATTCATCATTTATTATCATTTTCCGAGAGTTCATTTACTGTCTAATTTATTCATCATTTATTATCAAATAAATTATTGCCCAACATAGTTTTGAGGACTTGAGTACACGAGTCAAAACTGCACCAAAGTGATAATAAACAGCACCGAAGTGATAAGAGACCGCACATAAGTGCTAATGAACCACACCTAAGTGTTAATAAACCGCACCGAAGTGCTAAACCGTTAGACTCTATGGCATGCGAACTATACTCTATACCTCAAATACTTATTTGGGCATACTTTCCAATTCCATATTCAATTCATCCATGGCAATATAATTAAATATTGGGCAGTTCATACCCTAAATATAACATAACCATACATACCTGGTATATTTAGTGATCAAATGCATCATAGTTCTTCCTTTGACAATTCTCAATATGTCAAATATAAGTTCATGATATAAACATGTTATTATCAAATAATTATTAATAAGGTAGACTTATCACAAGTCTTCCAAATGACAATCATAGTATTATTCATGCATAAAAATGCACTCACCTTGACACTCTATGCTTTGTCAATATTCACTAGCCTCACTAAGTTCAACTTTGATCCCGTTCCTTTTCTCAATTGCTAACTCGATATTGATTTTGTTCACAGTCTACAAGTGTATTAAAATACCATAAGTACATTCCAAATTATATGTTAGTATCGTACTAACACAAAACAATATAGGAATAATTTTCCTATAAACACCCTAATATTTTCCAAATATTAGTTGCATGACATAAGTCATTCCATCCCAATCTTCGTATTTCTTCCAACCTTCACTCAAAGAATGATTTATAACTCATTATAATATTTATTCCACCACAATGCTTCTATAAAAATAAATTTTCACTTAATTTCTTCCAAATTGCCGAATTGGTCCCCAATCTTTTCAAAATTTCTGAATTGGTTCCTATGTTTTACAAACATCCAAAATAGTTCAAATGACATTTTAAAGCTTGTAAAATCATAATTTCATCATTTACAAATTTATGGAAAATGTTCTATAATTTCCCCTAATTCTATCAAAATGCCAAAATCACCTTTATACTTTTCCAAGTTTCCAAATTAGTCCACTTAACACTTAGACATCATTTCCAAGCTTCACAATCATTCCTAACTCAAAATCAATCCAACTTCAACTTTTCTACTAAAACCCTAACTTTGAACAATTTAGGGTTTAGCCATTTCCATGTAAATTCAATCATCATACAAGCTTTAATATGATTCTACAACATCATATTCATAAAAAAACTAACCCTAGTTTATCCTAAAATAACATCCCATTTATCCTTCAAAGTCACAAAACCAAGGTTCTAAGCAAGGAAAGCATGAACAATTGGTACGAAAAGATAGAGAATTTCATGTAGATTAATTTCATGTTTCATGCCTTCATCAAATTTCCAACTAAATAAGCTTTAAAATCAAGAAGAAAATTTTTTCTTCCATACCTCGGGGTGTTCTAAACTTGGCTGAAATTGGGGGAGAAATCTTGAAATTTCTTTTCCTTCTAATTTAGCCACTTGTACTCAATATATAAAAATTAATTAAAAATTCATTTTAAAGTCTAATGACCTTTTTACCCTTGCAATCCAAAGCTCCATATTAAACCACATGTCTACCTACCAATCCAAGGGCCCAAAACAATCCAAGGAGTTAGTGATTACCAACTTTGCCCTTGCCATCATAAAAAATTACCATCTTGCCATTTTTCATCCAATGGCTAAGATTAAACATGGAAAAGTAACCTTTAATCCAATGGTCCATATTAATTTCTATTAAAATAAGACATGGAAATGACTATTCTATCCTTGCCTTTTTTTAATAAAATATATCATAAAAGATTTCTCATTTATTTGA
Source organism: Hibiscus mutabilis (assembly GCA_019671005.1). Classification (NCBI taxonomy): domain Eukaryota; kingdom Viridiplantae; phylum Streptophyta; class Magnoliopsida; order Malvales; family Malvaceae; genus Hibiscus; species Hibiscus mutabilis. The sequence continues at coordinate 27,668,185 of CM033745.1, read as the reverse complement.
TTAAATCTGATTATCCGGATTTTTCCCGAACTTCAAAACTTTATAGCTCTTAATACAAACCCCGTATCAAAAATCCGGGTAACACGAAAATGCCACTCTTGGGGGTGAACTATTCATTTACGGGACTAACTTACATAACTTTTGAAAATTATAACTTAGTCCTTAAACTTTTTGAAATTTACACTTTGGCACCAAACTTTTGACTTTTTACATTTTGATCACCAACTTTTCAAGTCTTACATTTTGGTCACTAACCAAAATTTTGAGGTATTACAATTCTCCCCCTTAAGAAAATTCGTCCTCAAATTTTCCTAAGTATTAGATAAAAAAATGCGGATACTGTTTTTTCATTGATTCCTAAGGTTCCCAAGTAGCTTTCTCTACTTTGTGATTTCTCCATAACACTTTGACTAGAGGAATCTTTTTATTTCTAAACTGTTTTTCTCCATGAGCTAATATCCTCACAGGTTCCTCCTCGTATGTTAGATCTTGTTGAATCTCAATTTCTTCTGGTGTAATGACATGCGAAGGATCTGATCGATACTTCCTCGGCATGGATACATAAAAAACATCATGGATCTTACTCATCTAGGGTAGTAACGCTAATTGATACGCCACTGGACCAACCCTTTTTAGAATCTCATAAGGGCTGATAAATCTTGGACTAAGTTTTCCTTTTCGTCCAAAGCGTAACACTTTCTTCCAGGGTGAAACCTTTAAAAATACTTGATCTCCGACTTCAAACTCAATGTCTTTTCTTTTAAGATATGAGTAAAAAAAATTTTCTGTCAGAGGCAGCTTTGAGATTGTCCTGAATAATTTTTACCTTGTCTTCCATTCTTTGAACAAGATCCGATCCAATAACCTTTCGATCCTCAAGCTCAAACCAATTTAATGGCGTTCTGTATTTCCTCCCATCTAATGCTTCGTAAGGAGCCATTTTTATGCTTGATTGATAACTATTGTTATATGTAAATTCTGCGAAGGGGAGATGTTTTTCCCAAGAACCCGCAAAGTTTATTACACACACTCTAAGCATATCCTTCAATACTTGGATAGTTCTCTTCAACTGCTCGTCCGTCTAGGGATAAAAAGCAGTACAAAAATCTAATTTAGTTCCCAATGCCACGTGAAAGGCACTCCAAAATCTTGATGTAAACCTAGGATCCCTATTCGATATAATAGACATAGGAATACCATGCAATCTAACAACCTCCTTAATATATAGTTCCGCCATCTTGTTCAAGGAATAATCCGTGTGAACTGGTATGAAATGTGCCAATTTAGTCAATCGATCCACGATAACCCAGATTGCATCCTTTTTACTTGGTGTCAAAGAAAAGCCCGTTACAAAATCCATAATAACTCTTTAATTCTCTTTATCAAAGTTTGCTTGATTTGAAATTCTGCCACTAATGCACCATTTTCCTGCATTTTCAACTGGGCACTCATGGCTCTCAAGGCAGAAAATGTTTTCTGGCTAACTGCATCAGCTACCATATTAGCTTTTACCGGACGATAATCAATAATTACATCATAATCCTTAATTAATTCTATCCACCTTATCTGCGTCAAATTGAGCTCATTTTGGGATAACAAGTACTTCAATCTTTTATGATCAGTGAAAATATAGCATTTTTCACCATATAAGTAGTGTCGCCAAATTTTTAGAGCAAACACCACTGCAGCCAACTCTAAATCATGAGTAGGATAGTTTCTCTCATGAGTTTTGAGTTGCCATGAACCATAAGCTACCACCTTTCCTTCTTGCATCAGTACACATCCCAAACCATTATGGGAGGCATCGCTATATATTACAAATTCCTTTCTAGGTTCTGGTTGTACTAGAACATGAGCTTCTGTCAAAACCTTCTTTAGTTGATCAAAACTTTCTTGACATTCTTCCGTCCAAGCGAACGATACCTCTTTTCTTAACAACTTGGTTATTAGAGAGGCAATTATTGAAAAATCTTTCACAAACCGCCGATAATAACCAGCTAATCCCAAAAAGCTTCTCACTTCGGAGATATTCTTAGGAACTTTCCACTCAAGGATTGCTTGAACCTTTTTGGGATCAACTCGAATTCCCTTGGCTGAAACTACATGCCCAAGGAAATTTATTTCTGATAACCAGAATTCACACTTTGATAGCTTTGCATACAATTTCTTTTCTCATAAGATCTGGAGAACTACTCGAAGATGAGTATCGCGCTCATCCTTGTTTTTAGAATAAACCAATATGTCATCAATAAATACTACCACAAATCGATCCAAGTACGGCTGGAAGATTTGATTCATTAAATCCACAAATGTCGTTGGTGCATTTGTAAGTCCAAATGGCATTACTACAAACTCGTAATGCCCATATCTGGTTCTGAATGCTATCTTTGGGATATTCATCTCCTTAATTTTTAATTGATGATACCCCGATCGAAGATCAATCTTAGAGAACATCGTTGCTCCCTTAAGTTGATGAAAGAGATCATCAAAGAGATCTTTGGGATATTCGTCTCCTTAATTTTTAATTCTTTTAACTAAGCTTTCAATTCTCTAAGCTATGTAGGATTTATCCTATAAGGCGCTATCGATATTGGTGCTATTCCACGTAGCACATCAATACCGAATTCTTCCTCTCAATTAGGAGGTAATCTCGGTAATTCATCCGGAAAACATCTAGAAATTCTTGTACCGTTGGTACATTTTCTAGATTTATTTTTATTTCTAAGCACTAATCACATTGTTCAGATTATCCAGTCTTCCACCTATAAATACCATCTTTGAACCATTTGGCTTCTTCAAGATTAACCATTTTATATTTTCCATAAAACCAGCAAGAAATTCTACTATTTGAATCTTTAGAGGACATTTCTTGCATATTCGACTCACTTTGGCACTTTGTCCTATTAGATTGACGGCAACTGCTTTATTCAAATTTGGTTCTATTGGAATATTTCTTTCGAATATTATTTTGTAACTAATGTAAGAATGAGTAGAGCCTAGATCAATCAATGCAAAGATAGGTCCGCCAAAGAGTTCGATCATACCTGATATGATCTCTGCATCATCCTGATCCTCAACAGTTTTGATGTGGTATACCCGAGCTATAGCCTTGCTCTCTCGATTAGGCATAAATCCAGATGTTCCCGGGTTACTACCATTATTTCCTTTACCAACTTGATGTGCTACGATAGGCTGATTGGGGTGAAGTTCTGGACAATGCTTCCTTATATGACCAGCTTGCCTACAATAGAAACATGGCCCAATCAACCAGCACTACCAGGATGCCTTTTGCCACAATGCTCGTATTCTGTAATAGGGCAAATTCCAGAATCTCGAGTACTCGTAGTACTCGTCTGGGATTGCTTCGATTTTCCTCCTACATACCCCTTCTTAACTAAAGAGGCTGATGCTGCAGGATACTGATGTGGTATTCATTTACTGTGTTGAAACGATGATGCAGCAAATGAACCTCCAGACCTTTTTATGGTCTGAATCTACTTCTCACTTTTTTCCTCAAGGTCAACTTTCTCCAATATATTTTTCCTTGAATTCTTGTATAAAGAACTCCCAAGTAATATGTTCTAGAGGTACTTGTGTAGTTATCACGTTCCACCATACGCTGGCTTGTTCCATCAATAGGGATACTACTTCTTCTAATTTTCCTTGATTATCATAAGGAATCCTATTTAATATGATCTTATATCATTTAACCAATAATCGGCAACCATAAGATTTGCATAAGTATCACCCCAGAATTTTGGTGCCCCAATTTTCCTTAATTCCTTTGGGACTGATACTGGTGCCTGCCGATTTAGGATTGCCTCCAAAGACTGCAGAAATAAGCCTTGATCTTGTACCGGCATATTTCTTTGTTCCTGAGCCTATTGCTCTACATTTTTCTGAACATGAGGTGGATTCTAATTCACTTTATTACTTCCGCTTCGAGTAGGCACATCCTGCTCAACAGCCTGTCAGAATTCTTGATAACCCGACATCTATTCATGTCATGTTTATCTAAAATAAGTAAGGAGTAATCTACTCAACATCAGGCATCATCATAATCCTACACAATATCGGTAATTTTTAGATATTCTAGAGGCATGTATATAACTCTGGCTTTCTACAAAGACTCATTTACTATCTAGAACCTGCTAAACCTGTAGCTCTGATACCAATAAATGTAACACCCTTACTAATATTTATTACCCAATACTAGTATAGAGTGTCAGATGATGTTTAAACCATATTTATGCTATCTAAACAAGTAAAAAATGACGATTTAAAATTTTCCTTTTTAATCGCGTAAAATTTATTTCCAATTTTTAATCCATCAGATAGACCTCAATTTCATGCAGCAACTTGGAAATTTTTAACTATACTATGCAATTAACAAAACTGCCTAAAATAAAAATCATTTTGATTACTCTAAAATTTCATTATTATAATCTTAACTGATTTTTGTTACTAGCAATTTCTTTAAACTATTATCATTTAAATAAAACTCAATATCATATACTAACCACTTATCTAGATATTATTATTACAACCCATATCTAGACTATTTTGAAAGGAGCTAGTTTTTATTTATACATGCCAAGTAGAAATGTCAAAATACATCAAATATGTAATTACCGATACTGCATATATCCCCTTTGATAGTGATGCCTAACTCTTTACTCCGAATCGAGTTTTCTACCTACGCGTGAAAAACCATCACACGCTAAGTATATACTTAGTGAGGCATTATAATTATTTAATATAAATCAACATGCTTGAATTATATCAATAATATAATAAACATGCATTTTGATCACTACTCATTTATTTCCCTTACGTTAATCAAATATTAACATAATATAATCCAGATTCATAAATCCTATTATTATCCTTGCCATTATCCGAGAATTTACCTACTTTCTGAATGATTTACCATTTATTATCTGAGAGTTCACTTACTCTCTAGCTTATTCACCATTTATTATCATTTTTCGAGAGTTCACTTACTCCCTAATTTATTCATCATTTATTATTATTTTCCGAGAGTTCACTTACTCTTTAATTATTCATCATTTATTATTTTTTTGAGACTTCACTTACTCTCTAATTTATTCATCATTTATTATCAAATAAATTATTGCCCAACATAGTTTTGAGGACTTGAGTACACGAGTAAAACTGCACCAAAGTGCTAATAAACCGCACCGAAGTGCTAAGAGACCGCACATAAGTGCTAATGAACCACACCTAAGTGTTAATAAACCGCACCGAAGTTCTAAACTGCTGGACAATATGGCATGCCAACTATACTCTATACCTCAAATACTTATTTGGGCATACTTTCCAATTCCATACTCAATTCATCCATGGCAATATAATTAAATACTGGGCAGTTCATACCCTAAATATAACATAACCATACATACCTGGTATATTTAGTGATCAAATGCATCATAGTTCTTCCTTTGACAATTCTCAATATGTCAAATATAAGTTCATGATATAAACATGTAATTATCAAATAATTATTAATAAGGTAGACTTATCACAAGTCTTCAAAATGGCAATCATAGTATTATCCATGCATAAAAATGCACTCACCTTGACAGTCTATGCTTTGTCAATATTCACTAGCCTCACTAAGTTCAACTTTGATCCCATTCATTTTCTCAATTGCTAACTCGATATTGATTTTGTTCACAGTCTACAATTGTATTAAAATACCATAAGTACATTCCAAATTATATGTTAGTATCTTACTAACACATAAACAATATAGGAATAATTTTCCTATAAACACACTAATATTTTCCAAATATTAGTTTCATGACATAAGTCATTCCATCCCCAATACTACGTATTTCTTCCAACCTTTACTCAAAGAATGATTTATAACTCATTCTAATATTTATTCCAGTATAATGCTTCCATAAAAATAAATTTTCATTTAAGTTCTTAATTTCTTCCAAATTGTCGAATTGGTCCCCAATCTTTTCAAAAATTTTGAATTGGTCCTTATGTTTTACAAACTTCCAAAATAATCCAAATGACATTTTAACGCTTGTAAAATCATAATTTCAACATTTCCAAATTTATGGAAATTTTTCCATAATTTCCCCTAATTCTATCAAAATGTCGAAATTACCCTTATACTTTTCCAAGTTTCCAAATTAGTCCACTTAACACTTAGACACCATTTCCAAGCTTCACAGTCATACCTAACTCAAAATCAATCCAACTTCAACTTTTCTACTAAAACCCTAACATTGAACAATTTAGGGTTTAGCCATTTCCATGTAGATTCAATCATCATACAAGCTTTAATATGATTATACAACATCATATTCATCAAAAACTAACCCTAGTTCATCCTAAAATAACATCCCCTTTATCCTTCAAAGTCAAAAAACCAAGGTTCTAAGCAAGGAAAGCATGAACAATTGGTACCAAAAGATAGAGAACTTCATGTAGATTAATTTCATGTTTCATGCCTTCATCAAAATTCCAACTAAATAAGCTTGAAAAGCAAGAAGAAAATTTTTTCTCCCTTACCTTGGGGTGTTCAAAACTTGGCTAAAATTGGGGGAGAGATTTTGAAATTTCTTTTCCTTCCAATTTAGCAACTTGTACTTAATAGATAAAAATGAATTAGAAATCATTTTTAAAGTCTAATAACCTTTTTACCCTTACAATCCAAAGCTCCATATTAAACCACATGTCTACCTACCAATCCAAGGGCCCAAAACAATCCAAGGAGTTAGTGATTACCAACTTTGCCATTGCCATCATCAAAAATTACCATCTTGCCATTTTTCATCCAATGGCTAAGATTAAACATGGAAAAGTAACCTTTGATCCAATGGTCCATATTAATTTTTATTAAAATAAGACATGGAAATGAACAGTCTATCCTTGCCTTTTTTAACAAAATATCTCCTAAAATATCTCATAAAAGATTTCTTATTTATTCGATTAAATCTGATTATCTAGATTTTTCCCGAACTTCAAAACTTTATAGCTCTGAATACAATCCCCGTATCAAAAATCTGGGTAACACAAAAATGCCACTCTTGGGGGTGAACTATTCATTTACGGTATTAACTTACATAACTTTTGAAATTTATAACTTAGTCCCTAAACTTTTCAAAATTTACACTTTGGCCCCAAACTTTTGACTGTTTACATTTTGGTAACCAACTTCTCATGTCTTACATTTCGGTCACTAACCAAAATTTTCAGGTATTACAAGACTAGCTAAGCTTGGAGTATTGTGAGTGTAGTTATCTCTAGGGTTAGGACTAGGTCCTAACCAATGCATGCTTGTTTACCTTCTAGTAATGCTTGAATGAACCTAATAAGGACTGACTTAATAAGGGAAGAATAACTTGTAATGCATGAAATTTGATCACATCTTGAATACATGTTTGATCGAATGCTAAAGAACTTGCTTGAGATATTATCTCATGTTGATGAAATGAAACATCAGAATTACATGATGTGTGAGATATGGCTAAATTGGCCTAAGGGCCTAGCATGAAATGAACTTGCTACTTGACATGATCTTAAAGTTGATAAAATTGTATAAATGGTAAATCGAACAAACTTGGTAGCTAGTTGGACTAGGTAGAAGGGCATGCCTTAGAGTCTAGAGCTCATTGTGTCAGGGTGGACTATGGTCCAAGGGTAAGGCCCCTATTTGGCGATAGACGGAGGGTACATATGTGGTCTTTGGCGACAGTAGGAGGGTTAACCAGCACTACGATGCATCTAGTGGTGACAGTTGGTTGGAGACTCGATTACCTATACAAACTAAGTACCAAAGGGGTTGTTTAATTGATAACACATGAAATAAAAATCCAATAAGTACTACCTCATGTTACTTGTCTTGAAAGCTATGTGTTGAATGTTACTTGTCTTGAAAGCCATGAATTGTATGTTACTTGTCATGTAAGCATGACTTACTTGATCACTTGTTTTGTAAGCACGATGTGCTTAATTCTTGATATGAAAATATGAAGTATGATTTCTTGTTTGTTGTAACCTTATGCCAGCCGAATGCTTGAATCATTAATTAGAATTACTCCATTGCTTGAAATCCTTAGTTAGGATTACTCTAATGCTTGAAAACCTTAGCTAGGCTCATTCTTGTTAAATTGACACATAACTTGACATAACAAATGGTTAGAACTAGTTACTACCTCACTAAGTACATTCTTGTACTTATTACTCTTGTTTTCATTCTTCCCAACTACAGGATAAAGGGTACGAGTGTTGCTTGATATTGAATCCTGCTTTCTTGAGCTAGAAGCAAGTTACACAAGCATTGCCTAAGTTTGGTTTCATACTTGTTTTGTATATCTCCTAGATTGGTGGCACTAGATTGTATAAAGTTTAGCTTGATCATGCATTTTGGAATACTTGAAACTTGTATATTGTCCTTGTATGGGCCTACTATATTTATGATCTTGATTAAGAAATGAGAAACAAGTTTGTATTGAAATTAGATTACATGTAATGGAATGATGTTTGCTGCGCATATGATGATACAAGTGAAATGATCAAATGTTTGATCGAGATTGCCTTGAGCCATTGGAAAGCGTTGTTTGATGAACATGTATATGGTTGAATGAATAGCACGAAATGTTTCATGTCTTGCTTGAAATGAATGTTGTATGAGATGAACCATACTTGCTTGTACTCCAATCGAATGCCTTGGAAACTATATGGTCAATTGTGTGTGTGTGTATATACCATGATGTATGTGTTTTGGTATTAGTATGATGATTGCCGAATGGTTAGGTATAGAGCATGACTTGAATGAAAGCTAGTTACATGCAAATTGAATGTAAAAGAATCGTGTTAGTAATGTAGGTATGAGATGTACATGTAAGAGTCTAAGGATCATTGAAAAGAAATGGAAGCATGTTATACACAAGGGTTATTCAAATCTTTATAGTATAAGAACAAGTTAATATGAATCATGAAACTAATAACTTGTAATGAAAGCATGAAAGTAAATTATTTAGTAGCCTATTCGAATGCTTTAGTATGTCTTGAAATCGAAATGTGAAGTTACTTGTTTGATAAGTAACAAATTCTTGTATTACTTGCTTGCCTTGTTTATTCTTGTTCTTGTATTGTTTGTATTGCCTTGTTCTTGCATTAGTAACGCTCCCGAGCCAGTTTGCTACTAGCCCGGGGTAGGGGGTGTTACACCAATAATGCAATATATTATCATAAACAAAACTATTTAAGACTTGATTCCCAAGCAACCATTCGAACTAGATGAGAAGCCTATTAGATAATTTCTACATTCAATGTAATTATCAAGCATTCCAATAAGTGATTTACATGATTTACTTATGTGACCTTAATCAAACATATGTGCTTACAATGTTATACATACCATTCGGCTGATACTCTAAATGATCAAGGTGGTTCATGTCTAACATGTAGATTACTACATTTACTTATAGTTAACTAGCCAACTTCAATAGATCTATTCAACCATTACTTGCATAATTCAACCATAGGAAATCTAACATTTGGCTAACAAACATACAAGCTCAATAAGGTGCATACATGCTCATATATACATATCATACTTTTAATAGATCATAGATGGAGTTAATTTATACAAACCATAACTAAGTGATCATGAATATACATGCCTTAGGTGCCACCTTCCTAGGAGAACTATAACAAAATGGAAACATACTTTTCAAGCAAAATGTGACTTGTACGAGCTTAGACTTCGGGATAATATCTAACATCAACCTGTGTCTTAGAAATGAGACTTGAATAAGCAAAACTTAGTTAATCAGTTAAAGTTACAAGGCAATCAATACAAAAAGTCTCAATTACGAACCATCAAATAGATGGTATGGTCCCCCCATCGATAAGGAACCATTCGAACTAGACAAACAATACTAGGTGCATTGCTTAAATTTTCAATCCAATATCAATACAAGGCCTGAAGTTTAGACATGCTTAATCTTCTAATTTGGTTACTTTAGGCATAACATATTCTTTGAACACAATCAATGTTTCAATATCAATAGTTCATTTTAGGTATAGCCTTGAGAATCGATTATTCAGTCTAGATACTCGAGTCTCCAACCAAATTGTTGCCAATAACAATAGTCAATATGGTACCAAGTACCTGGTCAAATCCCTCCTACTGTCGCCAATGACCAATAACAATACTTCCCCCCTACTGTTGCCAATTAAGGACCAATGTCCTAGACCGTAGTCCACCCCGACAATGAGCTCTATAGACTCTATGGCATGCCAACTATATCTAAGACCGACTCGAGACCAAGGCTTACAATAGTTATCACTTTCAATCAATTAGAAGCATGATTGAATTCAATGTGCACATTTTGTGCCAATATCCCCCTTTCAATCGAATAGGGCTCAAGCCAATACCAATATCAATGTTTCAATAGTCAATGAAGGAGTGTCAAGAAATATGTCATTAAACAATGAATTTAGTTACTTCTATCTATAACCTCATGCTTCAATCCAATATAGTCCAATTAGGCAATAAGCATATCATGTCAATCAATAGCAATTCAAGCATGCTTCACAATCAAGTAACCACACAAAAGAGCACTTACCGTGCTAATGCTCCATAGCAAGCTCATTATACAATTTATACTTAAGAGTCAATAAGAAATACAAATCATAATTAGACTTGGAGAGGTTACCGCCCTCTCCAAACTTTAAACTACACTCACATGAATTTTTCGAGCTATTGTCGATCCTAGATTGTAATCCCTTTCCCTCAACTAGCTTGATGATCTAAGTGAGCCCCTTTTTCCTCAATTTCCACTTGATCTAACATTCATACAATGCATAGTGTATTAGATACAATCCAGAAAACAATTGAGTCATTATGTGACTCCATATACTCAAGCATTCAATTCAATACAAACATCAAGATTGTTGCTGCCTGGCAGCATGTGCACTGCTTACTTAAATGTTCATATCTTTTGTTCCGTATGTCGGAATTTCGAACCATTTACATCGTTAGAAAGCTAACTTAATTTTTCTTTTAACCATATAGGCTATACAATTTTACTTATAGTGAATTAATACAGTTTTTTATTTAAAGCCAGCCCAAATTGTGTCACTAAACAATTTACACTATCTTTAGAGAGTAGTCTCTACAAACTGTTTTATTACTTGGAATTCGATCCCGTTTGTTGGATAAGAAACTAGACATACACATGATTCTGTTCATATAAGATTTTCGCCCTAATTTTGTCTATGTGATTTTCTATAGATTTTCAAACTCACTACCCAAAATAGAGTATTCTGGACAGCTTTCCTTTAGCTAGATTCTAGCTTCAAGGATCCTAACATGATTGTTCAATATATAAACTCATTCATATATGTCTAATTCAGTCCAATTATGTGTCAATCCTATAAAAATAGGGCAATTGAGCAATATTTTCAATTTGATTCATTAAGACATTAATTCACTAGAATTTCCATCAACCGCAATTTCAATTCACATATCAATCATCCATTCGGTGTAGACTTTCCGATCACCGGAACCCAATTCCAACTAGGCTGGTTTTTGGGATATTATAGTTACGGGGTTGTTTTGGTGTATATAAGCATGTATGAAAATATAGGGATTGTTTTGTATGTGTATAAGTGTATTATGGACACTATAGAGTCTATAGTAAATAGCATGGACTGTTTGAGCATTTATAAATATGGATATATGTGATTTGGGACATTTATGGATTTATAGAAAATTTTGTAAACTGTTTTGTATTGATACAAAATAGGGGAGGGGCTGTTAATGGTCTATAGAAACTGTTTTGAATGTATGACAATATATTAAGGGTTGTTTTGACATGGTTAAGTATGTATGCCAATGTATGGACTATTTTATGAGTTTATTTATGCAATTATATATGTTGAGGGGTTGTTTAGCATTAGTACAAACATTAATGGATTGTTTTGTGGATATCTATGTGAATATATGAATACTAGGGACTGTTTTGCTTTGATTTAGAAGTTGGTGGACTGTTTTGTAGGAATATATGTGAATACATGTGTAGTAAGGATTGTTTTCTATCTTAATAAACTTTGGTGGGCTGTTTTGGATGTGTATATGTGATTATGGACTGTTTTAGACAACCGAAAATGTTATGGACTATTTAAAAAACATACAATTGTGAACATGAATAATTAGGACTGTTTGTGTATAACAATTGAAGTCTAAAAAAATAATGAATAAATAAATATGTACGCAAATATAATGGACTGATTTGGCATGAATCAAAATATGCTAGGACTGTTTTGTGTATATATATAAAAATGCTTGACTGTTTTGAATGAATATTAAAGCATGTGGATTGTTTGAATATATGTGTGTATATATATATATGAAAAATCTAGACTGACTTGAACATCTATGAATATGTTAGGGGCTGTTTTGATTCATGTACATATGTATGCAAGTGTAAAGGGTTGTTCTGAAGATATATGAGTGCATTAGGGACTGATTTAATTCACATGCATGTATATATGTGATAATTGGACTGTTTTGAATGTCTTAAGTTGTTAAGGAACCTTAGTGATCTTGAATGATTGATGTAGTGAACTCTAAATATAAGATTGAGTTGAGCAATTCATAATAAAGTTGGAAAAGAAAGAGGTGATTCTGGTTCAGGTATCCCGTAACTTCGGGATAATAGGTGAGTGTAGTTTATTGTCTCAGATGACACAATGTAATTTCGATATTTGCCTTCTATGTATCTAACATTTTTGCATTTGATCCTTTGTCACATGGCTCACATACAACATCCAGGATTGGGTTAGATTCATGGCATTGAAGTTTCATGAATAAGATATGCATCACATATGCATCATGAATGCATGGCACGTCATATTATGATCATTATTATTTGTTGAATTGAAGCTTTTCTATATATAAGCTTTGCTTTTTGGTATTAAATTTTAATCCTTTAAAACATAATAAACAAGAAACAAAGTTAAACCTTAAGGTTATAAGAATTCATACACCCTAAGGGGCTAAAAGCTCATCTTATGTTATAAGATACTAAGAAAAGAAACAAGAAGATTACTTGTGTCATAAGATACACTCCTAACTTTAAAGCATAAAATATATAAGTTTCCTACACAATGGAAGCCCTTGGACAGTTTGGCATAATGCATGGTATATTTTGGGACTACGGTCCAAGAGCTACGGTTCAAGGGTGATGACCCTATATATGTGATATATTGGTGATAGTATGAGGTAACGGGGGATATGGTAAGGAGATTGGCGACAGTTGGCAGTATAGAGAAGAAAAGCTAGGTCTGTTATGCTTTACACTAGCCATTGCTTTTGTGCTTTGTGCTAAATAAGTCTTAAACCAATGTTACTTGTGTCAAAATGTGATCCAAGGAAAATGTTTTAAAAGATATAAACTTTGTAAGAAATCTGTTCAGAACATTGATAAGCTCTGATAAGATTTGATAAGAATTCTGAAAACTTTGATAAGTACTTCGATAAGCCCTGTTAGGACTTCAATAAGACAAGTTATGAACTTTGATAAGTTCGATAAGAATTTGGAAGGAAATCAATTAAAAACCTTGAAAGATATTCAGTTAAGATATGAAAGACTTTGAACTCCAGTAAAACCTCCAATAAACAAAACCTTGTTTAAATTAGGATTAAAACATAAGTACCAATTGCTAACTTATGCTTGTAGTCTTGAATTTTCATTCAATGTCTTTTGCATGATGCCTTGTTATTTTAGTGTCACTACCTCACTTAGGCTATATAAGCCTAATACATTCATTGCCATGCATTTTTAGAATTAAAGAAACTTTGTGGTTCGATTGTGTTCAAGTGTTACAAGTCACTTTCCATGATTTTTGTGTATCGTTTATGTTTTCCTTATAAAACTCCTAGAATGGTGGAATATGATATCCATATAAGCTTAATAGCATTTGAGTAATCAATGTTCAGTATGATAAACTTTGATGTTGTAACACCCCCTACCCCGAGTTAGTAGTAAACCGGCTTGGGATCGTTACTTAAGCAAGGACAAGGCAAGCAAACAATACAAGAACAAGGCAAGGATTGGTAACTCATCCTTATTAGATGAGTTACTTAACTAACAAGCAGCCAAACATTCATTACTTATCATACAAGCAAACTCATATTTTCATTTCAAGATAACTTAAAGCATTCGATTAGGCTTCTAAATTATTTCCTTTCATGCTTACATTACAAGTTACTACTTAGCATTACAATGAACTTCATTTAAACCCTATCATTCGAATGGCCCTAGGTGTAACATGCTTCCATTTCTTTTCCTAATGTTCCTTAATTTGTTACATGTACTAATGTCATACCTAAATTCAATAAACATGACCATGTTAACATACAATTTAGTGTAACTTATTTCAAACATATAGACCATTCGACAATCTTATTCAAACATACAATATACATACAACATGGTTTACTCACACACACAAATGACCATAACATCCTGCAAAGCTTTTGATCCTGAGAGTCAAGTAGCATGGTTCATCTCATTTTACTTTCAATTCAAACATGACATGAAGCATTTCATGCTATTCATTCAATCTTATACATGTACACTAAGTGAGGCATTCGAATGCTCTAAGGTAAACTAGATCAAATGCTTAGTCATTTCAAACATACAATAACACTTGGTCATTTCATTTGTATCATCATATGCGCAACAAACAACATTGCATTACAAGTACTTTGAGTTCATTACATACTTGCCAATAGGTTTATAACATAGTAGGTCCATTCTAGAACAATATATACAAGTACTCAAGAATTCCAAAATGCATGATCAATCTACACTCTAAACATTCTAGTGCCACATTTCTAGGATATATACAAAACAAGTATGAAACCATACATAGGCAGTGCTTGTGACTTGCTTCGAGCTCAAGAAATTAGGCTTCAAGATCAAGCAACACTCGTATCCTTTATCCTGTAGTTGGGAAGAACGAAACAAGAGTGATAAGTACAATAATGTACTTAGTGAGGTAGTACTAGTTCTAACCATTTATTATATCAAGTTTTGTGTCATTTAAACAAGAATGAACCTAGCTAGGGGTTTCAAGCATTAGAATGATCTTAGCTAAGGCTTTCAAGCATTAAGATAATCCTAATTAAGGATTTCAAGCATTCGGCTATCAAGGAACAAGAACATGGAATCATACTTCATGTATTCATATCAAGAATCAAGCACATCATGCTTACAAAACAAGTAATCAAGAAAGTCATGCTTACATGACAAGTAACATACAATTCATGGCTTTCACGTCAAGTAACATACTACTCATAGCTTTCAAGACAAGTCACATGTGTTTTATGATTGTTATTACATTTGTTATCAATTAAACAACCCCCTTGGTACTTATTTTGTATAGGTAATGGAGTCTCCAACCAACTGTCGCCACAAGATGCATCGTAGTGCTGGTCAACCCTTCTACTGTCGCCAAAGACCACATACGTACCCTCCGTCTATCGCCAAATAGGGGCCTTAGCCCTGGACCATAGTCCACCCTAACACAGTGAGCTCTAGACTCTAAGGCATGCCCTTCTACCTAGTCCAACTAGCTACCAAGCTTGTTTGATTTACCATTTACACAAGTTTATCAAGTTCAAGATCATGTCAAGCAAGTTCATTTCATTTTAGGACCTTAAGCCAATTGAGCCATAGTTCACATATCATGCAATTCTCATGTTTCATTTCATCAAGATGAGATAATATCTCAAGCAACTTCTTTAGCATTCGATCACATGCAACATGACACATACAAACATCCATGTTACCACTCAAACATGCTTAGCAATCGAATCAAACATGTATACAAAGATGTGATCAAGTTTCATGCATTACTTAAATCATTCTTCCCTTATAGATCAAGTTCATATTAAGTCAATTAGCAATTCAAGAATTTAGATATGCTTGCTATAGTTAGGACATAGTCCTGACTCTCAAGTAAACTACACTCACAAAACTCCAAGCTTGGCTAGTCATGGATCCACACTCCCTTGTTCTTGGCTTTAGGATGATCCACTCTATCCTCTTCCACCAAGTTTAATCTTGGTTCTAACACATTACAAGCAAACATAAATCAAAACAAGTTCACAAAGTCATTCAATCAAGGCAAGGTTACAAGTATACAACATAAACAAATTTGGCAACATGTTCATATGCATTCTCCACTACACTTAGCTACACTTATCTATACTCTAGTTCATGTAAAACATGGCAGAATCAATGTCCTAAAACTGTTTACAAAACAGTTTACAAATTGCCACAAAACAGTGTACAATTACCTATACTGCTGCTGCCAGGCAGCTTGCACTCTAGTCACTTAATCATGCATAACTTTCATTCTTTACATCAGAATTTCAATTGCTTTACACTGTTAGAAAGCTAACGTAATTTTATTCATAACCATGTAAGTCTTGCATTTTAGTTCTTTGCCAATTAATGCAGTTTTTAACTTAAAGATAGGGTAATTTGCTACATTGGATAGTTTGCACTGTCCCTAGTATTTCTTCTCTGCATTTCATTCTACAACCCAAAATTCAGTTTTGTTTTCTCCTAATGAATTTATACATATCAAGGTCTTGTCCATAAAATTTCAGCCTTAAATTCAATTTATACAATTTATAGTGATTTTTCAAAGTTACTGCCCAAAACAGGGGCATATTACACTAGGTTGAGTTTCTAGCTTCTTAAATCATTTTAACAAGGTTCTAACATGGCAATTCAATTCATTTCCATGTTCTTACATGTCTAGGTCAATTTAATACACCTAGCAATATGCTTAAAATAGGGAATTATCATGTTGAACCCAATTTGATCTATTTGATCATCATTGCACATTCAATTTACAAATTGAGCAGTCCATTACCTAATTTAACTAATGCAATTAGGTGCTTTCACATTTCCAGCAAGTTACTTATTCAATTCAATCTTCATTTATCTACCAACATGATAAAAATAGGGTTCTATATACATTTAGCATGCTTAAACATTTTCTCTATCAAAAACAATCCCTAATCAAAACTGTTTTCAACCATATACACATTTCTCAAATTTCCAGCAACCATAACTTTATCAAATTGACTACTAGTATTTACAATTTCAAGTTCAAATTGAAGATAACATGCTCCTAACACACATAACAATCATCCAATTCAATTTATACGATAAAGACATCATCAATTCAAGATTCAACCATTCTATAACAAGTTGAAATCAAGCATTATACCTTATCCAAGCTAAATTTGATCAAGGCTAAATCAAGAAGCTTGAATTTGAAGGTGTTGCATGAAGCTTTTCTCTTCCCTTTCTCTCTACCAATCGGCCAAGGTGAATGAGTTAGGGAGGAAGATGACAATATGTTCGGTTCATTATTCTCCCTAGCCATGAGTCACCATTCAAATGCAACATGCTCTCTTCAAATGAGAACATGTGTCAAGGCTTTTATTTTAATTAAATTTTACATGCAATCTATAGAGTTTCGTATGATCACAATTTCATCCTTTCATTTATGCCTTCTAGTTTTAAATTCAATTCAATTTGGTTCTAATTTCACTTATTTGATCTTAAAGATAGCTAATGTTCTTTCTTCTTTGTATTGATTAACTTATGAATTCAATTAGCCTATAGTTTAGATTGTGATAACATTTCTAGGCCAATTTTAGGGTGTTACATATGTGTAAAACATTTGATTATGAATGTGAAATGATTGTTATTGTATGGTTAGTTTCTAAATAATTTATGCTTAGTTATAAGTATGATGTGAATAAGTGATTATTATGTTTGTAGGAGGCCATTTGCTATAAGAGTATGTAAGAATTATATGTATCTTTTGCTAAGTGTGAAAGGACTCGATAATAACTTTGTAGTTGTTTGCTTGTTTGGTTTATGTTGGATTAATGGATGGATAGATTGGTAAGTGAACATTAATGTATATGTTAAGCCATGCGAAGAATAAGGGAGTGAGTAGACGGACTATGTTTTCAAATTAAGCTTGATCTTAATACTTGAAATAAAGTGGAAAAGAAAGAAGGGAAAAAACTTAGTAACATGTTTCTTGTATAATTTGATTTTCTTCATAGGACTCTATGATTTCTTTTCCTTTAATCTATATGCTGTTGGCCGAACCAGGTAGCCATTATTCCTATTCAAACCCTTCATTTCTTTTGCCAAATTATGCCTAAAAATGACTAATAAAGATTATGAATTAGAATTGATTCATTAAGAGACTTATACAATGGGTTGTTACACCTAGAAGTTGGGACCTTTATTGGATCATACTCAGCTGTATCAAAATGAATCTAGGTCCCTAATTAATGATAACTTGCTCTATTAATTGAGTTTTCAAATTAAAGATAAAGATTCAGGTTGAAGGTACAAGAGTTTGAGTGTTCTTGTTCTCTTTGTTATCCTTCGTACTCGACCTTTGGGTTGGCATGCATGTAAGCTAACCTATGTTCGATTGTAACACTTCAAAGTTTTAAGTTTTACCATGATTCTGATGGCATGTTTAGAAAAAAAGTATTATGTTTGCTTGAATGCTTGTCTAGTAAAACAACCTAATCTATTTTAACTCTTGGACCGAGTAGGGGTGTTACATCAAGGTTGAGCATCATTTCCCTACCGAATTATTGCAACCCATCGAATTACCCCAATGGAAGTGGGAAAAGATTACGATGGACTTTGTTAGTGGTCTTCCTTTAGCTCTTGCTAAGCATGAACCAATTTGGGTCATTGGCACCATTTCACCAAGTCAGCACATTTCTTGTCGGTTAGGATGGACTATGGTCTTCCTATGATGGCTGATTTGTACATCAAGGAAGTTATTCGACTCCACGGAGTACCACAATCTATCATCTCTGATCAAGACCCACTTTTTGCTTCTCGTTTTTTAGAGCATTACAAGGAGTTCTAGGCACCAGAGTTAATCTTAGTACTACTTTTCACCTTCAATCTAACGGCTAGTCAGAAAGTGTAATTCAGGTAATTATCGAAAAGTCCCTTTCATTGAATCATTGAAAATGTGAATCAATATTTAAATCTTTCGTACAGATTTTGGAAGACATGTTATCTTATGTGCCATTGATTTCAGCGGATCTTGGGACAAATCCCTAGCTCTCATTGAGTTTGCCCACAACAACAGCTATCATGCTTCAATCAAGATGGTACCATATGAAGAATTGTATGACAAACGTTGTAGAACTCCATTATGTTGGGCTGAACTAGGTGAAGGCAAGATGTTGGGCCTGTGACCGAAAAAAGGCCTATGCTTGTAACACCCCCTTCCCGGCCAGGTTGAGTACCGGGTCAGAGTGTGCTACCAATGCCTGATCTATGATCAAAGTGATGAATATTCACACAATGAATAATTCTTAATTATTGTCACAATATTCAAGCATTACTAAGTATAAATATCAGCTCAATTTATCCCTTACGAAGCAAAGATTCAACAATTAGGACTAAATTATAACTTCTACAAGTTTTAGGAACTAAACAGTAAAACTGATAATTTATGGGGCCATTTCTACAATTAACTGAACAACAATGAAATTCAACACAATAACAATGACCTAGTAAATTTTCAGGCTATTCTTGTATTGATTACCTACCCAATTAGGCCTTACAATATTTAATGACCAATCTGTAAACGCTTCAAAACTATGTTCAGTGACTTTTAACAGAATTAACCACCATCGTATCGATACACCTTGGGGCCGTATCGGTACGGGTGTACATGAGTCTAACTGGAATTATCCAAACTCGTATCTGAGCACTTAGGGTCGTATCGATATTGCAATCAAGGGTGATAACTCAAATTCCGGCAACTCAAGAACTCGTATATGAACAGCTTGACCTGTATCGATACGGGTTGACCAATATTGACTTTGACCATGACCTATTTTGATATGCCCTAAGGCCGTATCGATGCAATTAATTTCACAGACCTCACTGCCAAGATCCGTACTAATACGCCTAGACCTGTATCGATGCCCTCTGATGAACTTGTACTTTCCCTAGGCCAAATATGCAAGACCGTAACGAGACAACTTCACCTATATCCTACACTGTAATGTTAGTTTTTATATGGTTTTTAATCCATTTTACCTAGCAATTGATGTCCAAATGCAATGAAACTTAACCACCCATATTCCAATGCTATAATCTACTAGCATGCCAAATTTTAGGGTCATTTGAATCCATTTAATAGGTTTTTACCTTTTTGTGCCAGATATGCATTCTTAGCCATATTTTCACTATGCCAAACGGTCATTTAGGGCCTTAGTCGCTTCTACATGCCATGCTTAATACATACATACCAAAAGGGTCACAAAAGACTAGTTCGACTACTTTGCCACCACTCTAGAAGTTTATAGGAACAAAACACATTACTTGAGACTTAAGGTGACTTGTCAACAATGTCAAAACTTTCGATCTTCAACGACAAAATCCTTAACCTAAAATGTATAAAATGAAATGAATTAGGCAAACTTTGCCTAGTGAGGTAGTCACAAATAAACATTATATCAATGAAATGCATTCCAATGCATATCTTGGCAATAACAATGCAATAGATCAATAGGAACAATGAAATGAACATGTCCAATAGCAATAAATCTGTAATTCATCAGTAACCCTTGGATCGATTAGGGATAGTGGATACGCGAATTCCTACGCCTCGCCAAATCAATGAAAGGTATAGTGCCTCTGCCTCACCAATATGACCAATATAACAATACATCTATAAAACCTATGATGATTTTGATATAACAAATATTTTCCAAGGACTTATTTGTAAAGCAAACAAATTTTTAAAGTTTCTCAAACTTACAAATATTTTCAAGCATATTTGATTCTAAGTCAAAAGCTTAAACCCTAAAATTTTTCTAAGTGTTCTAAAGGTCAAACTATAGAAATACGCCCAAGCGTATCCATACAATTTTTGAAACATTGGCCATTGTAATAATCCATTTCGATAAGACTCATTCTGTATCGATACGACCTTCAAATAGGGTAAGTATTTTCCTCAGGCGTTTCGATACGATTACATTCGTTTCGATACGACCTTCATACTGGGTTTAAGTTTTAAGCATTACGTACAGAAACGTCGTTAGGTGTTTCGATACGCTTCAAAGATATTCTCAAATATCAGCATTTAATGACATAACCGTTGAAGTCAGTTAATGGGAAAGACCAATTTTAAAATGTCATTAGACCCGTACTGTTACACCCTCAAGATGTACCGATATAGGAATAGGCAGTATCTCAAGCGAGAAAAATTGCATAAGTATGGTTTTTCCCGCATCGATACTCCCCTTTAGTTACACTGAGATCGTATCGATAGGCTTCCCCGCGTATCGATACGCCCCTGTTATTTTGTACACAGTGGCTCTTTCTTCTTATAGACAAGTATCGATATGGGCCTTCGTGTACTGATACGGATGGTAAAGAGCATTAATTGCGCAGAAAATGCAGCCCAACGGCTCCAATAATGATCTCAACCACCCAAACAGCTAGAAATCAATGCAAGGGTATAAGAGCAAGCCTCCAAAGCACCAACAACAACTATTAAAACTTCAAGCAACATCCAAACATTAATCCAAACCTTCGTGTCTTATAGATTCATATATTTGTACCCAACTCATTGGAGTTCCTCATTGTAAATCTTTATTTAGAGTTTGGGGAGTCTTTTGATTGTAATTGGGTAATATCCATCTTGTGAGAGATATTTTAAGTTGCCAACTTCTTCTTTGTATTGAGAGATTTCTTGGGTCAATCTTTTGGGAAGAAAGATTGACTGATTATAAAGGTTACCTCCTAAGCCTAGAAAAGGCGAAGAAAATCTAGTGGATTTTGTTGAAAATACTTAGTGGGAGCTAAGGTAGTGAATGTAGAGCTTGTTAGAAGCTTGAACCACCATAATTGCCTCTGTCCTTCATTTTTCAATTTCTAATTTGCTCCTTCAAGTTTTAAATAGCCAATTCACCTCCTCTTGGCCAAATCACTATCATTTGATCCACTCAACAATTGGTATCAGAGCCTAACTCTTTGAAGGCTTAACATCCACAAAAGGTGATCCTTGAAGAGTGTTGATCTTCTATCCTTTCATTGCCATGGCATCTACCTCCGGGGAAAATATATACGAGTCACAATCAATCACAAAGCCACCTTATTTCAATGGGGAGAACTATCCCTATTGGAAGAACCAGATGAGACTCTTCATCAAATCCACCAACTATGTCCTTTGGGATTAGAAGATGAACCGGCCATTCCGATGAACAGAGATGATGAACAAAGACTTGTTCCAAGGACAAGGGTGGAGATGACCTCTAAAGATCGAAGAAGACTCCAATTAAACGATAAGGACCTACACATCTTATTTTGTGCACTCGGTCCTGACATGTATGCCAATATGTCTTTGTGCACAAGTGCAAATGAGGTGTGGGACAAGTTAGAGACCACTTACGAGGGCACCAACGACGTGGAAAAGACCAAGATCGGGATCTTCAATCTAAGCTATGAGAACTTCAAGATGGAGCCAGATGAAAGCGTCTCCAAGATGTTCGATCGGTTCTCGGTTATTGTAAATGGGATTAAGTTTTAAGCATTGCGTATCGATACGCCGTTAGGTGTTTTGATACGCTTCAAAGATTTTCTTAAATATCAGCATTTAATGACTTAGCCGTTGGAATCCGTTATTGGGAAAGACCAATTTTAAAATGCCGTTGGACCCATATCGATACACCCTCAAGATGTATCGATATAGGTTCAGGCAGTAGCTCAAGCGAGAAAAATTGCATCGATATGGTTTTTCTCGTATCGATACACCCTATTATTTTGTACACAATGGCTCTTTCTTCTTATAGACATGTATCAATACGGGCTTTCGTGTATCGATACGGACGGTTGATCAAGAGCATTAGTTGTGCAAAAAATGCAGCCCAACGGCTAGAATAATGATCTCAACCACCCAAACGGCTATAAATCAATGCAAGGGTATAAAAGCAAGCCTCCAAAGCACCAGCAACAACTATTGAACCTTCAAGCAACATCCAAGCATTAATCCAAACTTTCGTGCCCTATAGAGTCATATCTTTGTACCCAACTCATTGGAGTTCTTCATTGTAAATCTTTATTTAGAGTTTGGAGAGTGCTTTGATTGTAATTGGGAAATATCCATCTTGTGAGAGATATTTTAGATTGCCAACATCTTCTTTGTATTGAGAGATTTCTTGGGTCAATCTTTGGGTAGAAAGATTGACCGATTGTAAAGGTTACCTCCTAAGCCTAGAAAAGGCGAAGAAAATCTAGTGGATTTTGTTGAAAATACTTAGTGGGAGCTAAGGTAGTGGATGTAGAGCTTGTTAGATGCTTGAACCACTATAATTGCCTTTGTCCTTCCTTTTTCAATTTCCAATTTACTCCCTCGAGTTTTAAATAGCCAATTCACCCACTCTTAGCCAAATCACTATCATTTGATCCACTCAACAAAATCACTCCGCCTCGCCAAATCAATATAGGTCGTAGCCGAAGGACCGTAGTCCACCCGTACACTGAGCTCGTGAATTCCATGGCATGCCAATTGTATCCAATGTCCTTCGAATCTAAGGTTCGATGACAATATCAAGGATCGATGTTTAGTAGCAATGACAATATTCAATATATTCGATAGCTTAATCAATAAGCAATAATTCAATATCAATGTCCAATAATAGTATCAATGTCATTAGCATTATTCCAAAGATCTCAGTGGCAATATTAATAGCCGGTGGTTCATTTACAAAGTTTCAATAACAATAACGATGTTGACATCAATGACCAATGATAATGGCTATATCAAAGCTCTATATCAATATCCTATGCTTCCATGAGTCAATGATGATGGCGATGATAATGGTAATAACAATACTCAATGACAACAATGATATCTATGTCCGAAGTTCAATAACGATGACGATGACATTGACAATGCTCAATGCTCTATACGATAACTTACCAATACTTAACATAATATCTGATAAGTTGTTCGATGTAATAATCCTTAACAAGGAGGTTAGAAATGACAATTTTAATAACAATGAAATTGGGAAAGGCACCTAGCCTAGTCCTGAGACTCCGGCTACACTCACCTCAATAATTCGATACTTTTACGACTCTCGGATGACAACTCCTTTGTTCCTAGTCTCCGTTGAGGTTGATTGATGCTCCTTGTCAATTTCTTGAACTAAGAAATCAATAGGGTCATATTAGAATCATCAATACGATATCGTAAACATTATAACGATATCAAAATCACTATCTAAAAGCTAAAAGCCATTAGCTACAAGATTTCCATGGATAGTCAAAACCCTAACTTTGTGATTAAGCTTGATTTATCCATGAATTTCAATATTAGCTTGAGGGAATAAGCTTAGCTGATTTCTAGGATCGTTTCGATAACAATGATTCAAAGAAAAACTAAGCTTGAACTATCCTCCAATGGAGGTGTGTGCTTGGGAGAAGATGAAGATTGAGGTGCTTGCTTGGGAAGGTAACCGGGTAAGTCTCTAATCCTTTCTTTCTTTTATTTCTTTAGTTTAGAAGCTTTCCTTCCTTTGAAGGAATTGTTTCCTAATCACCCACGTATGTGGGATTATAATTGAGGGGCTAATTGTAAGGTTAGTCCCTCAATTCTCAATTCTTTATGCTTGTACCCCAACCATCCAATTTCTATAATTGAGCCACTAAAAGGTTTCCAATACATTCAATAAGGTCCTTAGACAATAATCTGACTAAATTAGAGTCTAAAATTGATACATTTGACCTTACGATCATAGTTACTACAATATTTGGTCCTTTTTGATGTTGGGTTTCCGATCACCAGAACCCTATGAAGTTGGTGATAAATACTTAAAGCAATGTTGGGGTGTTACAATGTTGACTTAAAGCAAAGGGACATACAATATGAAGTTGGTGATAAATACTTTCTCAAGGTTTCACCATGGAATAAGGTTCTAAGGTTTGGTAAAAAAGGGAAATTAAGTCCCCGTTTCATTGGACCCTTTGAGGTTATTGGAAGAGTTGGTCCTATATCTTATCGATTGTCATTGACCTCAAAACTACACAAAATTCATGATGTATTCCATGTATTGATGCTTTGAAAGTACTGTTTCAATTCTTCGCATATCATTGAACTTGATTCTGTAGAGATTTGACCAAATTTGTCTTACAAGGAAGAAACGGTTTAGATTCTTGCAAAGGAAGTTAAAAGGCTTCGCAATAAATTTGTTCTGTTAGTCAAAGTACTCTAGAAGAGTCACATTGTTGAGGAAGCAACCTGGGAGCCGGAGGAGACAATGAAGAAGTAATATCCTCATCTCTTTGGTTCACGTAAAAATTTAAGGACAAATTTTTCTTAAGGAGGGAAAGTTGTAACATCCCCAAAACTGGTCTAGTCGGAATTGGGTTCCGACAATCAAAAACCCTACACCGAAAAGGTCCAAAATTTTTACTGACTTTGACCATATGGTCAATTACATTGATATTGGACTCTAGTTGAGTCGATTTATCGCTTAGGGATCTTATGAAATTTATGGGAAATCTTATAGGGACTAAATTGTGAAAATTACAAGTTTGAGGGTATAAGTATAAAGCATCAAAAGTTAAGAGCTAAACTTGCGATTAACCCGTCTCCATTTTTAATCACCTATCATGGAGTGATTAGAATATTTTCCTGTAGAGGAAGGAAATCTTTTGGCCATATCTAATTAAAAGGAAACAAAAGAATAGACTTACACGATTGCTAAGTCTTACTTCTTCATCTTCTTCTTCCTACAAGCACTCACCTTCATTGGAGCTTGAATCCAAGCTTAAGTTTCCTTTGTTTTGTTATACTTATTAGGTAGCCATCGGTCGGGTAAGCTTAAACCCTCAAACTATTAAGTGATTCCATGGATAGATTAAGTTTAATTGTTAGATGAAGTTATTGAATATTCAAGTTATAACCATGATCCTTATAGCTTTAATCCATAGAAAAAAACATTGGTTAATATCTATTATAATCTTTAACATCGATTTTGATATTGTTAAATCGATCATAATAATCTACTAATGTTGTTTCCTAGATCAAGAATTGGAAAAAGCATTTGAGGCCCGACCCCGATTCTTCTGTAATTACCAAATTGAGCTTGTTTAGGCCTTTTTCCCTGAGATGATTGAACGGGGTTTGAATTCTTCTATACATGAGTTGGAAGCTTGTTCAGATTCTAAGGATTCTAAGGACAATCCTTGATTAAATATGATCCTCTATATATGAAAAAAGCATTTTCTTGTCTCCTACATTGGCCCCTATGATTCTTCTGACATAATTTGCAAATAGGGGCTTGGGAATCCTTGCCCGTATTTCCCGTGCTGTTTACAGAGACAGATGGTGCAGAAGATTTAACCACAATCCGAGGTTTAGGTATGAAATAATCTTAAGGAAGAGTGGAAATTGAAGGAGTTTCCTCCTAGGTGGTTTGGCTTCTTGGATTGCCAATGGGCTTTATTATCATATCTCATTTTTTTTGTCATTCCGGGAGTGATTCCCTTTTCTCCTCTCGGATGCCTTCATCTTGGCCTCAGTGGTTATAGCTCAATTAACCAAATCTTGAAAGTTAGTGATTCCTAGAGCTATGAACATAGGACCCAATTTATTGTTGAGTCCATCAATAAACACCTAGCATTTATCTTCTTCTTTCTTGATAAACTTAGACCCGTATTTGCAACATTTTTAGAAGTCACTAACAATTGTTCTATAGGTCTACCCCCTTGCTTTAAATACAAAAAATGTCTTATACGTTCAGCGAGGTATTGATCACTTATGCACTTATTTTGAAATTCTTTTAGAAAGAATTCCCAAGTGATAGCATTGCTAGGAGCAGTAAGGGTCGTAGTTTCCCACCAACTTAGAGAATCATCAGCTATAAGAGCCGTAACACACTCTAGTTTAGGTTCATCTGAGCAATGTAGTTGTTTGGTTAGAATCTTGGTAGTACCTTCTAACCAATATTCAGCATCCTCTAACTTTTCATCATCCACTCCCGTAAACGTATAAGCTTGATATTGAGCTAGTTTATCAATCGGGGCTCTCGTTGACACCACTACAGGGGGAGTGGGAGGAATTTGAGGATTTTGCCTCAGGGAGGTAACAAGTTGATCAAACATCTCCTTCATACTAAGGATACACTCCCGTTGAACGAGATGAATTGTAAGAGCTTCCTGCTGGGACTCGACAGCCTTCTAAGGCTCTTGTGGCCCCTGATTCATTCTCACACTTCCTTATTCAGTGGAGGAACCAGTTGGGCTCTCGTTATCCCGGCCTAAGCGTGTCTCAGACATTACTATTGATCAAACACATAAAATAGAGTTTTATCAAATCACAAGTACATATCCATATAACTCCTAGGTGGCACATGTAATGAATGATGATGCAACAAGATTCAGTTTAGTCCTAGGATCGACTAAATCTTAGCTATGATACCAAAATATAACACCCCTGATCCAATTTAGGAGTAAACCGAACTAGAAGGTGTTGACAAACAAACCAAGAATTGGCTTACTCATGTAAGCCAATTATACGAATCTTATTATAAACTCAAAAGGCTAGCAACCATGGGATTCAGCCAAATTAGCAATTGATTAAGGAATATTCATTCAATTAAATTAACTAGATTTTCACTTTAGTTAAGAACCAATGTGCACGTACATTCTATAGCATGCTTTCACCAAGGATACATTTAAGCATTTATAAACTCACCAGAACATGAGCCATACTTTACAATCATTCTAACTTTAAGCCTAGTTTATATCAACCAATAAGTAACCATTCGAACTCCCTAGCAGATGGTTTATTTTACAATCCAACATTCGAACAACATAACAAAACATTCAATCAACAATTCACCATTTGAACATAATACTAACATAACTTAAACTCCAAGCAACCATTCGAATATATCAACACTAAATAAACATAAACTAGTAGCAAGCATCTAGAAGTCATGATAGATCATAAACATAGGTAATAGTTACTCAAGGACTTTACATACCAAATTTAAGTTACTTAACAATATTAAACATTAGATAGGCCATTACCAATATTTACAATAATACCAAATGCGCAAACATTACATATCATAGACTTAACCGACAAACTATATGCATTACAAAACAAGTTGCCACCTATCTAGGAGTCCTTACCCAAGAGCTTACAAAACATACATGATGTACTTGTGTTCTAACTCAAGCTCCAAGGGTAACCACAAACAAGATTTCACCCTGGAAGTAGTGAAAGAATTCATAAGAATACACTTAGTGAAGCAGTTTAAAGTGATCAATATCATGGATAATCTAACTATCCTTTCACTAATAATCTCAAAAAAGTATAGTTCTAAGCTTGAACAAGGACTAGCCATTTTGGAACAAACTATTTGAACCAACCATATATATATATATGAATATATATATTCAACCAAGCATATGTACACAAACAATCAATCGAACACATATAATAAGGCATTAACAAGCACTTAACTTCTTCCATAGAATATTCAAGAAGTCCATTAGATATTTCTTACTTGTCATACAAGTTATTGCCAAGATTCATATATATAGGCATTCAATCAATGAAATAAGCAAAAGAGTCTGTTTAAACACTTATTCATATATCATGGCTTCACAACATACATCTTAATCCACAAGAATGACCAAGAATCAATTAGGT
This sequence comes from Hibiscus mutabilis, assembly GCA_019671005.1. Taxonomy (NCBI): domain Eukaryota; kingdom Viridiplantae; phylum Streptophyta; class Magnoliopsida; order Malvales; family Malvaceae; genus Hibiscus; species Hibiscus mutabilis. The sequence continues at coordinate 27,639,370 of CM033745.1, read as the reverse complement.
AGATTTCATTCTTATGATGCAAGTTATTACAAGGTCACATTTGCTAACATATATTATTTCAAGATTTCTTTTTAATATAGCCTTGAAAATCAACTAGTCTAAGTATACGAGTCCCCAACTATAATACCCCAAAATATGGTATGAAAGTATTAGGAATACTTTCAACATATTCTAATTGGAATTAAGATATTTAATTTGAAACAATTTAAAACATCGAACCAAATTAGAATTATAGATACATGGGTGACCATAATTGAGAGGACTAAATTGAGTAGAATGGAAACTCATAGGCTTACATGCTAAACCATTGAGAAATCAATGGTTTGTACGTATGGCAAGCCAACCTCAAGCCATGTGGATTGAGGCTCGATCAACTAGGATGAAGAAATCTAAGTGGTCTTCTTCCTTTTCTCCTTCACCAAAAAGGAGATGGGAGAGAACAACAAGCTTGTGGACATGGAAAAAGAGAGAGATAGATCTTTATGAATGTGTGAAAATTAAAGCATGAAATCAGTTGAACCCTTTGAGGGCCATTCGAATATGGTTTAAGAAAATGGTAAAACGCTCTTCTCTTTACCCTTAAGCCAAATTGTTAAAATGCTTCATGAGAATTAGATTAGCTCTGGTAAATACTTGTGAAATGCTCATGTTTTGTTTGAAATATGGTTTGATTTGGTTGAATTACATAAACTCGCTTATTAGTGAAGTTTGAGATGTTAATATATTTGAATGGTATTCGTGTATTGATAACTTGTTTGATTCGTTGGAGAATTCAACCTATACTATGCTCAATCGAACAACATGAATATATATGTGTGTGTATGATGATCTTGCTATAATTTCATGGAGTTTGTAATGTGAAATGTTCAAAGGCTGAAATATATGTATACTTGGGATGATAGGGACTGTTTTAGATGTTCTAGATCACAAAAAAATCTATTTTGGTATTTAGTAAATTGTTTCATACAAAAAATATATTATAATGGATTATTTTGAATAATATAAGCAAGGGTTTGATTTATAAAAGATTGAGTACTGTTATGAGTAATTTTAAACAAAGGAGATTATTTTATAGGAGGGTCTAGGGACTGATTTTGCAAAACCGAAAGCGGGGGAAACAGTTCTCTAAAAATGGGGGTTGTTTTATGCAACACAATCACCTTAGGGGCTATTTTGCGTGATTACATTCACATTGGTACAATATGGACTATTTTAAGTAGCTTAAAATCAGAAACAAACTGTTTTGAGTTGTTGAGGGGCAGACCCGAATGTTCAAAAAAAGTGGGCTCTCTAGACTGTAAACTGGAAAATAAGGACTGATTCGAATGAATAATTTTTATACATGTGAAAGCTACCCAAAATTTTGTGTATATGTGAATATATAGTAAAGTGAGACTGTTTTGCAATGTTAAATTGTGTAAACATGATGAATGGACTGTTTTGATTTAACTATAAGCTAGGTATGAATTTAAGTGAATAAATTGTATATATCCACATTTGACTTTGTTTTGGTGTACAAATGCATAAATGGGGCTGTTTGATTAAGTATGTGATGTGCACTCTTGATCGAATTGCTAAAATAGATGAATAAACCAAAGTTTTAACCTATAACTATATTGTTTGATATAATTAGATCGAAAAGAGGTTAAGGAAATGATGGATAAGTAGCAAGAGATATTGAGGATTCAGGTATCTTGTAATATCAGGATAAGAGGTGAGTGTAGATAAAGTCTCGATAGGGACTAATAACTTTCCCAAGCAACTCTTCCTTATTATGATTGCCCTAATTTGCTTAGTTAAGTATATGGATGTGCAAGCTCGTATGAAAGGTATGTGTTATATTAAAAGAAGTATTCTATGATATGTAATCCTGAATAAAAGCATGATTATGACTGAATTGTCTAAATGTAAGAAATGTTTTTTATGATTCGAATGATGTTTATGAATAGCTATGATTGCTTGTGAAATGAAAAATGCATATTGAACATGCAAAATTCTACATGATCTGGATAGATTGAATACATTGGAAGTTATGAATGAATTAACAAATGAAATGTTGGCTATAAGGCCTTTTGAACAAGTAAATTGAGGCATGGAAATCACATCGGGTGGTCATGCAAAAATGTGTACCCTTATTGAAGGGAGAATTAAATCCTTGAGAGGATATATCGATTTGGAGCTATGCTCATCACGAGTAAAAAATGAAAGAAATATGTTAAAGTTGTAACACCCCATCCCCGAGTTAGCCGTAGCCCGGTTCCGGAGCGTTACCAAAGCGAGAACAAAGCAATAGATAGGTTACTTGTCAAACAAGTAACCTCAGTATACTTAACCTGCAACGCAAGTAACCCAAATCAATCATTACAAGTCATACAATACATACAAGCCATCCATATTCAAACAAACCCAACATACATAGCATGCTAATTTAGGTACCAATTTGTTCCATTTCATACTTATATCCTAAGTCACCATTATCATATTACTATTCCATTCAAATCACATACATCATTCAAACATCAATCTCAAGTGTGTCATACTTCACAATAGGTTGCTATTAAACATGGTTCAGCTTTCATTCTTACTACAATTTCAAGTACCTTATTCGAATGATATTAGGTGATCACTAAACATATTTTAAATAGCTTACTTACATATCAAGAAACTACTTATTCAACCAATTAACATGATCAATACAAGGCATCCAACTTACATCTTATTACATATTCATACACCTATTCGAACAACAAGGTGATCCCTAATCACATTTCAATTGTTTCTTTTTCAATCAATACACTATATTTCATGGCATACTTGGTTTATACATTGTTAATGCATGCTTAAACATACGTTAGCCTCAAACTCAACATAGCCGAATTATGCCAAAAGCCATAGGAAACAATGCATGATCTTACCATTCTAGTCTAGCATTCGAATGAAACAAGATCCAAACATCATTGTATAATTTCCACAACTTGCGCAGCATATACTTATATACACATACCAACATAGTTATATACATAGCTTAAAGTCATCAAAGTTGATTACATGATAGGCCCAACAAAACATTACACATTCTAGTCTTAAACACACATCCAAATGCATAATCAAAGCTACCTATTACAATATCTAGTGCCACCAAACTAGGAGTATACAAAGAGTATAAAATCACACTTTCAAGCTTTCTTCAAGGTTTTGCTTCAATCTCAAGATATCCTCTTGGTAATATCTTTAATCTGTTATGGGAAGAATGAAGAGTAGAGTGATAAGTACAAGTTATGTACTTAGTGAGGTAACACTAAGTCTAGCCAATTTCCAACTATACATATCCAAGTTTACATGTAATTCAAGGAATCAAGATCATCTCTACAAGACATATACTATTCAAATTGCATAGGTAAACATAGGCAAGCTTCACACATCACACAATCAACATAGCAACATCCATCATGTTTACATATAATGTCATTCGATTTGTTGCTTAGGTGACAAGCAATCAAAAACTCCAATCACCAAGTAGTCATTCTTACACAAAGTCATCATTTATACATTTCTTTCATGAGAAGTAACTAGTTATACAACCATTCATGTGTCATCTTTCAAAGCAAGGAAGTTCATCCAAAAATCTTACAATTCAAACAATGTTGATATCACATCCATGCAAACAATGTTCATTCAAATTATTAAGTAATCTTATAACACCCTTGGTAAGTAGTTTACTAGATAATCAAATCTTCAACAATATGCACTGAAGTGCCAATATGCACCGAAGTGCCAATATGTACCGTCGTACCAATATGCATCGTAGTGCCAATATGAGCTCAAGATTCTAAGGCATGCCCTCCTATCTATCCAAACTAGCTACCAAGGTTGTTGATTATCCATTTCATTTAAGCTTTATACAATTCTTTATTCAATACAAGTTTATGCCATTCAAAGGCCAAGCCCTTAGGCTTATAGAGTCTTAACTCTCAATAAAAAACTATCCATGCCATTTGAATGGCACGAATACAAGTAATACCATTGTTCATTTCATTTTAACCAACCATGTATAACAATTACAAACACATGCATGTGTATGCAATGTGAATACCTTATACTCCAAGCAAGCATGCCATTTCTTACCTTTGGCATAAGCAATGCAACATGACAAGCATTTCATTTCATTTGCTTAACACCAAAGTAAACACATAGATCATGGCATCAAACAAGTTATCATACATGCCATTCTTCCCTTAATGAGCCAAATATGTTTTAGGTGATGTTACATGGCAATAACATTGATTTAAGACAATAACAAGGTTAGTTAGGACCTAGTCCCAACCCTAAGGATAGGTACACTCACAATACTCCTAGCAATTCAATTGTCTTGTATCCAAATCCCTTTGCCTCTAGCTTTGGGATGTCCACTTCTATCTTCCTCTTCCCCAGCTTGCTTCCCTTGGGCTAGCAAGCATAACACATACATTTCATCAAAACAAGCACATAATGTCACACAATTATAGTAGCAATGTTACCACATTTGTACCTAACATTTAGCTATTGTTTTTATGCTTTCTTTTAAGCATTTCTTACTAAATCATTTCCACATTGTTATTACTTCATTTTAAGGCATAACTGGACATGTTACAATGTTCCAAAACTGTTTTGGAAACAGTTTGTATCTAGGTGTAAAAACAGTCCCAAACTGCCGAGTATACTGCCTGGCAGTTTGCACACTGTCCCTTTAAATGGTCATATCTTTTAATCCGTACGTCAGAATTTCGATTACTATACACCGTTGGAAAGATAACAAAATTTTATATAAGACCATAGTAGATTTGCATTTTGTTTCTTAGAAAATTAATACATTTTATTGTTCAAATACAGGGCATTTACACTGCCTAGACAATTTGCACTGTCCAACAATTCCTATTTACAGTTTCCAGCATAGGACCTAGTTTTCAGTTCTGTTTTATCCTAATGAAATTAGACATACTAAGGATCGTGTCATTAAAATTTCAGCCCCGAATTTGATCTACACAATATTTGGTGAATTTTCAAAGTGACTGCACAGAATAGAGCAATTCTAGGCAAATTTAACTTAATCACATTTTAATGCCTTAGATTCATTTTAACTAATGTTTTGGCCATATAATTCATTTCATATGACATCCTAAACATGTTTAGTAAAATTTCCTTCATTATTCAAGGCAGCTAAAATAGAGTAAGTTGGTTACAAAGCTTAATTTTACATGTTTACACAATTTCAATTCAACAAAACAGTTTCTATGTTATGTGACTATGTTCATACTTTTATCTTTCATTTCCAGCATTGGTTACTAACAATTCAACTTGTTTAACACCTTAATTACCTTACCTAATCATGGTCATAATTAATTCATTAATCCCATAGCTCAATTTCAAGTTCTAACCATTTAATTCTTACTTCAACATCATATTTCAATTTTCCAGCAACCTAGCTTTGTTACACTATCATAAACACATAATTTCCAGCATAATACCTAGTGTTCATTCTTCAAATTTGCATGATTCTACAACCATTTAATCATCTAATCACATATTCAATAGCTAGTTTCATCTAACATCATCGAAACAGTCCAAGTCCACAAGTATAATTGCCTATTCAATTGAACAAAGGTAAAATCATACTTACTTTGCTTCTAGCTTTAATTTCCTTACAAAATCCTATACATGCAAGCTAAATTTTCCCTCTTCAGTGGCTGATTTTCTCAAGCTTTCTTTCTCTCTATTTTCTCCTTCTATTCGGCCAAATGAAAGGTTAATGGAAAAGATGACAACATCTAATCCATGTTATTGGATTTGTGCATCGTCTAAAATGTCCCTTAATTAAATCCTTATTTTAACTTAATCAAGGGCATTAGGAGAAATGAGAAATTTAGCATGCAATCATCATCTTTCTCATTTAATTCAATGTGGTCACTTTAAATTGGTCACTTATTTCATTCATTCTTTCAATTAGACTCTTGACTATTCAATTTAGCTTACTTCTAGATTCAACTAAGCTATCAACTTATGTAGTTGACTTCAATACATCTAAGCTAGGATTTGGGGTCTTACAATTCTCCCCCTTAAATTAAATTCGTCCTCGAATTTACCTGAATCGAATTGGTGAGGATACTACTTCCTCATGACTTCTTCAGATTCCCAAGTAGCTTCTTCCACCTTATGATTTCTCCATAAGATCTTAACAAGGGGAACAATCTTGTTCCGAAGTTTTCTTACTTATCGATCAAGAATCTGAACAGGTTCCTCTTCGTAGGACAAATCAGGATTCAATTCTACTTCTTCGAGCTCAAAAATGTGTGAAGGATTAGATCGATACCTTCTGAGCATTGAAACGTGGAAGACATTATGTATTCTATCGAACTCTCTCGGAAGAGCTAGTCGATAGGCAATTGGACCAATTCTTTCAATAACTTCAAAGTTAACATAGATCACAAGGTATTATATGCATAAAGCAATATCAATCCAATTTTCTTCTTGTGTATTTCTCGCCATTCGGCATTTAGAAATTAACAAGGTCATCCTAAGATTCCAATAAATACCAAGATAATGATATATATATATATATGACTTATTCCTTTTAACAGTTTATAGCAAACAAGTTCAATATTCAGGTTTCAATAATACTGTATGGACTTACTTTTATTGTTCAACCCAAGTATATATCTATTACATCCCACATCACCAACCCTCAACGCACAAGCATCAATCAATCAGTCATAGGTATCATCAAAATCATCCACATAAATTACTACTTAACATACATACATGCCTTAAGGTAATAATTACAAATCACATAAGAATTCGTTGATTCATAACTACATACTATGGTGCCACCATCCTAGGAGTATTAACTAAGAAATAAATCCAATATGTACTTAAATCTTTAGTAGTAACATGGTAACCTTGATCCTGATTAACTTACACAAGCTTTAAATGTCCTGCAATGCATGAGAATGAAATGCATTAGGCTTACATAGCCTATGTGAGGTAGTAATGTCAAGATAATAAGCAATAATGGATAGGGTTATAACGAAACCAAACAGTTCAAGAATGTGATTGTACAAGAACTTTCATGTGAGTTAAGTTAGCTTAAACTTTTATTGTTTATTAGAAGTTCTTGAAAGATTTTGATCTTTTAGGTATCTTTCGATTCTTAATCTTATATCAATCAATTGATCTCCAAAAGATATCATTTATGCTCACCAAGAGCTATCAACTTTATGCTCACCAAGAGCCTTGTGAACTTCCTTGCTCACAAAGAGCTTTACATAACACTAAGCTCACCAAGAGCATTACCAATTTCTTTAGAATTATTATTTGATTTCTCATTAGGTTCATGCCTTTACTTGTTTGCCTTTGATCACATGTTTGATCATGAATAGCATTGGTCTGAGTTTGACCATATAGGTCCAGGCGATACTTAGTACAAATCACATAGCAATGACTAATATCGAAAACGTATCACATATAAATGGGGCGTCCCTCAAGCCAAGACTCATGGACCGTAGTCCCATGCAGACCAAGTATTAAACCCAAGTGTCCAAGGACTTCCATTAACAGAGCAACTTAGATATCTTATCTTTCTTTTGATATTGGAGGAGTATCTTATTGTACAAGTAATCTTACTTGTTACTTCCTTCCAATAGCTTATTGCATAAGTTAAGCTTTCTTGTTTCTTAAGTCTTTAATATTCAAGGTACTTATAATATTAGCTTTCAATCTTTTAAAAGAATCTTATTGTTTTATTGGTCAGTAAACAATTTCAAGCTTTATCATAAAGTATTCCAGATCACCATCACAAGTACATCATAGCAAGGCATACAATACTCACGTAATACATGCATAACTAGATGCTTATCAATGATGCCATGCCATGCATGCTTCACATGTCTTGCTCTAAAGGAGCCATATGCATATACTTAAATTAGATCACAACATATCAATAAACATTATTCGGAATGACACCGTGTGACCCGAGACAAACACAACTACACTCACATGTTATTCCAATGTTATGGTATACTTGAATCCACTATACACAATCTACTTCCCTCCTTAGCCATCCATATTCAATGTATACCTCACACCAATTAGGAAGTCATTAAAACCATTTCAATTCACTTACTAATACACACACATGAACATGTTCAAGGCAGCCTTAGTAATCATACATAAACACATGAAATCACACAATAATTTCTTAACCGCCATTATATCAATCCTGTAGCAAAATAGTCCGAAATAACTTGTTTTAACACAAAAGAGTCTTGAATTTACAAGATGGAAATTCTCCCTATTTTTGAATCTTCTAAAATAATCCAATACCCTTTTAAATTACATTCAGAACTGTCCTAGTTTTGTTATTCAACACTGCATTACTACAAACTCAATTATACACATTTTTAACCAATTTTTGTACAGTTTTTTTCTTCAAGACTGCACTATTATAATACATATCCAAACTGCTCATTATACTGCCTTCAAAACTTCACCTAACTGCACAGTTTTGAACCTAAAATCTGCACTGTAAGATACTTAAAATCTGCACAGTTTTAGTACATTTCCTGCACTGTTTTTAAGCTATAAAATTGCAGAACTTTAGTCTATAAAACTACACTGAATTTTAACTATAAATTTGCACACATTCAATTGGTTAAAACAGTCCACATTCGATCCTATAGACTAAAAAATCTGCACAGTTTCACACTTTTATACTTATTTCATCAAAACAGTCCCAAACACCTTAATATACATATACATACATAAAACCAGTCCCTAGTGTGATCATATAGTAGAAAAACAGCCTTAATTGTTAATGAAACAACCTTTCCTTGATTTTTTAATACCTTGACTTAGCCCTTATTACACCTTCTTGACTGTAATTTAACCAAACAAATTCTAGGCTGATTTGTTTCTATAAAAGAAACAGTCCCTAATGAAGTTCATAGCAAATAATGATCCTCAAATTATTTTAATTCTAGCAACAGATGTAACTCATAAACACATAGCTGCTTTGACTCTTACCCTTACTGCTAAAACAGTTCAATTTATGATCGATACCTTATGTAAGGAAAACAATTTTCCAATTCAAATAGAAACATTTCGAAACTGTTTCTGGATCCTTAAAACAGATTCTATTTCAAAATCACCCAATAATCTATAAATTCTTAATGAACAATAATACTATTTTTGTTAGTTCATTTCTAGATGTTCAAGTAGTATAATCCTAAACAAATCCATTAAATTCTTTATCAACCAACATTTCACCAAAGCAACCATGTCACAAAATCACAAAGAGTAAAATTTCCACAAGTCTTAAACCATTCGATCAACCATCTATTTCACAAAATGTATTAACAACTCTAGTTTACTCCATGAAAGAAAAGAAGAAGCATTTCACCTTAATCCAAAGCCTATTCAAAGAGTTTTTTAGCATTAAGCCACACCAACTTTCACCAAGGACTCCAGCTTCGGTTCAAGCATCCTCTCTCTACCATTCCTGGAAGAATTTGGTATAGGGAGAGTTAGAAGAATAGAAGGAGAAGATGACACTTTTCTCATCTTGTTTTCTCCTTAGCCGAGTGGCAAAGCTACTCTCCACATGTCCCTCTCTCAATTAGAATCGGTTAAGTCCTCTAGTTTAGGCTTGGATTACATGCAAACCATACTTTAAAACAAATTATCATTTTAGTCCCCTTTATAAAGGTTAGCACATCATTAAAGTTTCACTTTTAGTCACTATCTCACTTAATCCTTCATGTATTATGACTTATTAAGCAAGTTAACTATTAAATTAACAAGAAACTTTTAAGCCTGCTTTCGGGGTATTACAGGCTTGTAAAAATCTTATGATATGGAAGGGCTATATACAAATATGCTTGTAAGATTTAAGTTCTAAATCGTGAATACTTTTGATTAAGGAATAATCTTAATACTGGGAAAACCAGGATTTAATCATGTTAAATATTTGGCAAGTCATAGTCAAGTGTGTTATAAATTAACAAGCTAAGTTAAAAGAATCCAAAAAAAGTTATAAGTTTAGTAATAATCCACTTCGATAATTGGTGTATCAAGTATTCATGGAAATACTTAAAAGCCTTTTTGATCTAGATGATACTACTAAAGTGCTTACATGTGTGGCTTAGATCTAATTAAAATAGGTGTGGTTAGTGAGCAATTGGAAAAGTATGTAATATTTCTTTTGTATGTAATATATGCAGTGCGTGAATAATGTCTTTGACATGTGATAATTGGAAATTTACAAGTTGAGTTAAGCTATATAAATGATTAATCTAAGCTGTATTATGGGAATAATGAAGTTAATAGAGAACATTTACATGAACAATATACTTTATATATAAATGCATTGATGATAATTGGATGAGCTATAAAGAAAATGTAAATAAATGAATAGATTTTCTGATGTTATGGAAGGACTTGCACAAAATCCTAAAGAAAGGATTTCGATCGACAACTTAAGTATTTATAAGTAATGATAATTTGTTTTCCCTTCTTGTGAGTTTCGAACACCAAGTATACTTATGCTTGGTTTGAATTACATTTAGATAAATATAAGAATGATTTCGAGAGCTTATTATATATAAGCTTCCTTAAGGTTCAAGCTTGTAAATATACATTAACATTAGAAATTCATGAAAGAATAGACATGGCTCTATGATAATAGCCACTTGATCTACCTCACTAAGCAAAAGCTTATTCTATTCTTCCATTTGCTTTTTAGGTAGAAAAAATGCTTGGGTATTCCTCGAGTTCAGGCATGATTTTGTTCGTAGTTCTTTAGGAACTCCTAGTTGGTGGCACATAGTCGATATGTATGCAATGTGTATTTAGAGCATCATTTGATTGTATGTATATATAAGCTTTGTAATGGGCCATTAATTCTTTTATGATTGCTTGGTTGTGAAATCCTCATTGTGATTGTGATATTGGTCTGGTAGATTAGACTTATGATTAAATATCTAAAAGAATGGACAATCTCACGTGAGATGTTAGCATGCATGCTTATACATATTACATGACATGAGCTAGTCTTAATTAGATAGGTAGCTTATGCACTTGGTTGTTAGATCTATGAATGTGATTTACGATTGGAATAAGAATTTATACTTGATAATGCCTAAAGAAAATACATAGGTTTGACTAATGGTTAATTTGATAAGTAAGGTTTTATAGGTTGAGTTATATTCTATGCAATTTTAAAGAAAAAGAGATAAAGAGTCACTATATATGTAACACCCCTCACCCGGGTTAGGAGTAACCCGACCAAGGAGTGTTAAAACAAGCAAACAAGAATTAACATAAGAATACAAGCCATTAAAAACTTTTGAACTCATCCTATTAGATGAGTTACTTGCCTAACAAGAAAGCCAAACAATCATCAAGATCATACTTTACAAACATTATGACTCACCAAATATAAACATAAGTATCCAAGTATCAATTAATAAGATATAACCTAGTCCCTTATACATGTAGGCAATCGAATACACTCAAGGCAAGACTCAATTTCATTTCGAGTTTATTAAAGTATGAGCAGCTTTGATCCATTTCAAGACAATGTCATGTTCATGTCAAGCTAACTAAGCATAATCTTCTAACAATTTACATTCAAGACAAGGTTACATATAATGTTGGTTACTAGACATGGTCACCATTGTATTCATTCGAATCATAACACCATCAACATGCCTTCACGCAAGCTCAACATCAACTAGCAATCATGACTAACTTATCATGACCTTACTTACATAAACTAGGAACAACCTAATCAACCAAGTGATCCATTCGAATAGAACATACAAGATTCAAGCACATAGTGTCCCATTGTTAAACACATTCAAATATAACTACATCATGTAACCAAGTTCCATTCTTCATATTCAACAAGTCATGCTTAGTTCATTTACATGGCATCAGTTATCATTGCATCAAACATTGCCAACCAAGTCTTTACAAGCTTCTAAAGGTCAAGGCCATATATATACAAACTTCAAGATAAACAAAATGCATGATCTAGCTTAATTATGTACATATCTAAGTGCCACCAACTAGGAGAGTTACAAAATAGAATCGAAGTCATACTTCTAGCTCTGCTTGTATCTTGCTTCAAGCTCAAGGAAAATAGCTTTAAGATCTCTTTAAACCTGTGGTTTGGGAAGGATGGAAACAAGAGTGATAAGTACATAATGTACTTAGTGAGGTAGCAACTATTTACTAGCCAATTATCAAGTTTAGGAAGTCTTAAATCAAGTACAGCCTAGCTAAGGTTTGAGCATGTGAAGTTAAGTCTAACATAAGGTTTCAAGTGTTTCAAGACAAGTAGGGAGTAAAATAGTCATGTATAGCTATTACCATTTATACACATCATCACAAGCACAAGAACATGTAATTAGGCATCAATCTCAAGTAATATACACTAATTCATGCTTCAATGCCATTCGAACAACAATTAACAAGAAGGTTGTTTCCATTTCAAGTTGGATCGAGTATTATATCAAGACAAGAGGCATGTTTAAGCATATCAATTCAAGTATGATCACTTTCAAGTATCATGTAAGCAAGCAAATTGAAGGTATTAAGTCAAGTATCATTCAAGCTTTAGGCCATGCATTTCTTTTTTGCTTATTCATTTTAGATTAGGCCTTGGTACATAGTTATGTCTAGGTAATCGAGTCATCAATCGAACTATTGTCAAAACAAGAAATAGGTCATATCACCCTCCTACTGTCGCTAGTGACCATAACACACATCCCTCCTATTGTCGCCAAATAAAGGCCTTGACCCAGGACCGTAGTCCACCCAATCACAATGAGCTCTAGACTCTATGGAATGCCATCCTACCTATGACCAACTAGCAACCAAGGCTTTGTTTGATTTACTTGTCAATTAAGTAAGCTTCAAGATTTCAAGTCAAGGCAAGTACACAACAAGATCATGGCATGTTAGTAGCTTGTTCAAGCATCCCTTTGAAGTGTTTATCTATCAAGATCAAGATAGCCCTTAGGCCATTCGAGCCTTAGCTCAATATGTAATACCCTAAATCCTAGCCTAGAAGAATTGAAACCAATTACCTAAATTGTTAATTTAATTGAACCCTGAACCTAGACTAATTGAATTAATTAAGGACTTAAATGAAAGATGAATGAAATGGATGACCAATTTGAAGTGACCTATTCGAATAAAATGATAAAGTAAATGTTTGCGTGCTAAAGTTCTATATTCCTTAAATGCCCTTGATTAAGCCTCGAATAATAGTTAATTAAAGGATAAGATAGTCTTTTCCTCAAATCCACTTAGGGGGATTATCATATTCATCATTCTCATTCTCCCATTTACCAAATTGAAGAGCGAACATTGAGAGTGAGAGAGAGCTTCACATAGTTGGAGTGATTTGAGCTTGCATGTGCTTAGAATTTTATAGAAATTGAGCTAGGAGCAAGGTAACCCTACTCTTGCCCTTGATCCATTCGATTAGTTAAAGTAATTGATGAAATATAATTGTTTGATGCTTGTATATGCTTGTTAGATGTTTGAATCATAGTAGAATTGTATGAATTTAAAGAATGAACCAAGGTAACATGCTAAAATTGAACAAACATTGAATGGATACACCTACATGCTAGCCGAATTGATCTAGTTATCAAATTGAATGAATTGATGTGTTGAATGAATAGGATATGATGTAAACAAGGTAATCACTTAACAAAAATTATGTAAACTGGATAGTTATGGTTTTGAATGAATTAGATTGATAGCTAGATTGAAGAAAATGAATTGGTAAGAAAACTAGTCACACATGTTGCTATAATATTGATTAGGGATTGTTTTGTATAAACTAGTGAAATTGGTACTGAATTGAATTAAATAAGGGGCTGGAAAATTGAGTGAATTGCAGGGGAAGGACTGGAATGGATGTTAAATAATTAGGAATGCTTAATTTATAAAGAATTTGATAGTTTAAAATGGATATTGGGTAGAATTACTGAAATAAGGACTGTTCTGGAAAAATAGTTAAATTGAGGACTTAGACGGACTAATTAAGGGCCAACCTTAACTTGTAAGAACAGGGGAAAATCAGGGGAATAAATGGTAAAAAGGACTAAAATGAACTAGTAAGGGTCCTAGGATAAAAAGCTCACTAAATTTGATTAAACTACAAGCTGGCAGAATAGTCACTAGAAAAAGGACCTGACTTAAATTGAAATCTGTATTGATATAGAAGGAATTAAAATATGAGCATTATATGAATAAACAGGTAATTTAATAAGCTTTCTATTGGTATAAATTAATTGAAAATCCAATGAGTAGATTAAAAGATATGAACAGATTACTAAAGGGTATACAAACTGTCTGGAAGCAGAAACTCTTTTGGATGATGTAGATTAAATGAGCTTGAATTATTATTGTATTGATTCTAATGATCCTTCTATGTTGTGTATGACTTGCTATACCAAGGATAAGAGGAGATTACTGAAGGCAATAAGGTTGGATTATCAAGGGATAGACAAAAGGGAATAGCAATACAAGACTAGCTTGGAGTATTGTGAGTGTAGTCTTCCTTAAGGTTGGAACTAGTGTTCTAACCAAAGTTGTATGTCTAAATACTTGCTTGATGATTGATAACATGAAATGAACTTAAATTATATTTGGTAATATTACATTAAGGGAAGAATGGACTAACTAAAGACTTGACAATTCAATATGCTTGTAAATGTAATATGGTGTGATTGTGGAAATGAAACAATTGTATGTTCCCTAAGATTCTATGCCCTATTTAAATGCTGCCATGGGTTATGCTTGATAAATTGTGTTCAATTGAATGAATATGCTATTGAAAATTGTTGGTTGCTTGAATGTGTACATAATGGAAGTACATGAAAGCCTATAAAATGATCTTGACCTTACTATGTTTGTTGCTTAATCACTTGATGCGTTATTGCTTGATAATGAAAGACTTAACAAGTCCTTGGATGCTAGTTGGCCTTAGGTAGAACTGCATGCCTTAGAGTCTAAAGCTCGACTTAATATGTTCAGGTACTTTGTGTGCCTTAATATGTGGTGTAAATGATAACACGATTGGTACTTTGTGTGCCTTAACATGTGGTGTAGCAGACACCTTAACATGATCAAGTACTTTGTGTACTCTAATATGTGGTGTAGAAGACACCTTAACATGATCCGGTAATTTGTGTACCTTAACACGTGACTCGATTACCTAGCCCTAATTTCTACCAAGGCAAAACAAGATTAAATGAATTTAAAGAAAGACTTGTAATATGAATGAATGATGAATATGTTATCTTAGTTTAAACCTTACTTGAAAAATAAGTTACATGGTATAATACCCTATTCGAAGTGGAAATTATGATCTTCATGAGTGAATAGCTTGTAATAGAAGGTGCATACTTGCTTGATTGTTCTATGTGGGATTTGAAATAATTCTTGATTACCTAAGTTTGCCTATTCGATTGCTTCATAAGGAACTAGTTAGGCCATGACTTTGCTTAATTGAAGCATATATAGGTTAGTCTTGATTAAAATGAACAAGGAATATGAGATAATAATCTTGATAAATTAATAGAATTAGGTGCTACCTCACTAAGTACATTATGTACTTATCACTCTTGTTTTTCCTTCTTCCCAAACCACAGGTTTAAAGATACTCGAATCGGATACTTGATAAACAAGTTATTTTACTTGGATTTTGAAGCAAAAATCAAGCATATTCAAGTATGATTTTGGTACTTGTTGTTGATACTCCTAGATGGAGGCGGGTAGAGTTAACTTTAGAACTCATGTTAGTTCATGTGTTTGGAACTCTAAGGATTATAATTATATGTTCTTGATAGTTAATGTAATATGTAAACTACAGAATATTGGACCATGCATTTTGAGTTATGTAAATGTATTTAAGTAAGTATGTATGGTCTATGATTAAACTATATAATGAATGAATGACTAGAACTTTGTTCATAAGTTAGTTGCTCGAATATGTGTGTATAAACTATAAAATTGAATGTGTTAAATAGACTCATAATAAGCCGATTCTATCTTGACCCTAATCGAATAAAAATTGAAATTAGGTTGTTAGTTTAATTCAATTATATGATATATATGTCAAGACCAATCTCTTTGCCTAGAAGTCAAATGAAGTCTTGTGCATCAAGTAATGGAAAATTTTAATTGGCCATAATCTTGTATGTTATAACTTGTATTAGATAACAAAATTTTACTCGTTTTCTAATACGGTGATGCTCCTCACTCCTAACCCGGGTGAGGGGTGTCACACAATATATCATGCATTCATTGTAATTCAAGCAAGTTTGCATTTCATGTCATCATTAGCATCAAGCAAGATCATGTCTAAGCATTCTTGATTCATTTGAATAAGTCAAAACAAGAAACCATAGAAGATCAATCCATTTGTTACATGATCCAATTGTATTACCAAATCATATATCAAGCATATCTTAATACAAGTTTCCATTTAAGCCATTCTTCCCTTAATTCATTTCCAAGCATAGTTTAGATTCATTTCATAACATAAACATATCAACATAATAGAAATTGTGCATATTTGTTTAGGACTTAGGTCCTAACCCTATGTAAAAGCTACACTCACAATACTCCAAGCTAGTTTTGATCCTTGATCCAAATCCCTTTTTTCTTGTTACTAGGTTGCCCAACTTTATCTTCTTCAACAATATCTACACCTTGTTCTAACATACATCAAATATAATGGAATCAAAATCAACCATCAAACAATACATTTCAAGCAATCCAAGTTCACAAGAAACTACAGTCAAGCATTGTATTTACAACAACCTAACAATTTTATCCTTTCAGTCAATTAGAACAGTTTTGCCCTGCTCTTAAACTGTCCAAAACAGTCCCATTTTAACTGTATTTATCTTGTTATACAAAACAATCCGTAACAATCTTAATTTTTGCTGAAACAGTCCACTAAAACAGTTCGCAATTACACTTTTATATTTGTTCGACAAAACAGTCCAAATTGTGTTTATCTCATACAATTCATGTTAACAAACTTTTAATCTAACTTCCCCTGTTTTTAAGTCACTATTTCCAGCCCCTAATTCATATAATTCAGTCCCTAGATCATTCATGGTTTCGATTCTAGTCCCTATTTCACATACATCTCAACAAGCATCTTATAGTAGTCCAATTGATCATTATTCAAGCAATTCGATCCAACAAGCATTTAAATTGACCTTCCCTTGTTTTAAGTTCATAAATTCAAGCCCTCAATTTTTTCAAAACAATCTAGCATTTATCAATTCTTTCAAAACAGTCCCTAGTTAGCCATTTAACAATCAAATGTGACTAGTTTCGTCTTTAAGCTCAATTTTCACTATCCAACCATGATCTTCAATCGATTAACATCTCAATTTAGTATGTTTCTAAATTTCCAGCACACTTTCTACTCAATTCAAGTCCTAATTCATGGACAATTCGAACTACCTATCAAATTTCATGATCAATCAAACAATGGTCTCATTTATGTACATTTACCATTCGGTCAAGCATAGTTTCATCCTAATTTCAATAGCATTTCAACCACATTCAAGCTACAATTCAAAGTAGTTTCAAGCATAACATCTTACATACAATTCTATGATTTCAAGTTCAATTTCTATCATCAAATATTCATTCGAACAAGTTGCTAGGGAGGAAGGACTTGAATTTCACTTACAATTTTCCTAGCTTATCCAAGTACATAAAAATATGATCACATGCAAGCTTCCAATCTCTACAATGGTTGCTTTTCTTTTCCCAAAGGAGTTGAGTGGGTTTCGGCCAAGGTAGGAGAAACGTTGAGTGGAGAAGATGATAGGTAGATGGGCACCTATCCGAGTTGTTATCACTTGGCTTGGCCGAATCCACCACTTGGCAATCAAGGGTCAAATTGCTTCATAACTCCTTAATTACGCATTCTAATTGCATGCAAAACCACATTTAAACATTGTTACTATTTGATCATCATGATTCGATCATTTAATTATCAAATCCATCTAATTTGGTCAGTAGATTTAATCAATTCTTCTAATTTGTAGAATGCTTGTACAATTAAGTTCTAATTAGTTTGTGACATATTACTAGGCCATGATTTAGGGTATTACAATTCTCCCCCCATTAAAAATAAATTTGCCCTCAAATTTACCTGATTTAAACAAGTGAGGATATTGATCTCTAATCGTAGCCTCAGGTTCCCAAGTTGCTTCTTCCATTTTGTGATTCCTCCATAATATTTTCACCAAGGGAACATTCTTGTTTCAAAGTCTTCTAACTTCTTTGTCAAGTGTTCGTATTGGCTCTTCTTTATATGATAGGTCGGGATTCAACTCAACTTCTTTAGGTTCTAGAACGTGGGATGGATCAGATCAATATTTTCTAAGCATGGAAACTTGGAAGACATTGTGGATCTTATCAAATTCACTAGGGAGTGCCAATCGATAAGCCACTGGACCAATCCTTTCAATAATTTCAAATGGTCCAATGAACCGAGGACTAAGCTTTCCTTTTTTTCCAAATCTGAAAACTTTCTTCCAATGAGACACTTTGAGAAAAGCTCTGTCTGCCAAATTGTATTGGATGTCTCTCCATTTCAAGTTTACATAGGCTTTCTATCTATCAAAGGCTTTCTCCAATCGATCATGTATGATTTGAACTTGTTCCTCAGTTTCTATGAGTAATTGAGGTCACAACACCTTGTTTCCCCCCAATTCAGACCAACACAAGGGAGTACTACATTTTCTTCCATACAAGGCTTCAAATGGTGCCATTTGAATCGTCGTTTGATAGCTGTTATTGTAAGAAAACTCTACAAGAGGTAGGGACTTTTCCCAATTCTTCCCAAAGTCTATAACACAAGCTCGTAACATGTCTTCAAGTACTTGTATCACCCTTTCTGATTGGCCATCACTTTATGGATGAAAAGCTGTGCTCAAATGGACTTTGGTTCCAAGGGCTTTTGCCAAGGATTTCCAAAATCGAGCAGTGAATCTAGGATCTCTATAAGACAAGGTTACATATAATGTTTGTTACTAGACATGGTCACCATTTTACTTATTTGAATCTTAACACCATCAACATGCCTTCAAGCAAGCTTAACATCAACTAGCAATCATGGCTAACTTATCATGACCTTAATTACTTAAACTAGAAGCAACCTAATCAGCCAAGTGATCCATTCAACTAGAGCATTCAATAGATAAGTACATTCGAGTATAACTACATCATGTATCCAAGTTTCATACTCCATATTCATCAAGTCAAGCTTAATTCATTCACATAGTATCTAGATATCATGGCATCAAACATTTCCAACCAAGTCCTTACAAGCTTTTAAAATTCAATGCTATATATATACAAATTCAAAGTGACAAAATGCATGATCTAGCTTAATTATGTACATATCTAGGTGCCATCAACTAGGAGAGTTACAAAATAAATTCGAAGTCATACTTCCACCTCTACTTGTATCTTGCTTCAAGCTCAAGGAAGATAGCTTTAAGATCTCTTTAACCTGTGGTTTAAGAAGGATGCAAACAAGAGTGATAAGAACATAATCTACTTAGTGAGGTAACAAGTATTTACAAGTTATTTGTCAAGTTTATGTAGTCCTAAATCAAGTACAACCTAGCTAAGGTTTGAGCATGTGAAGTTTAGTCTAGCATAAGGTTTCATGTGTTTCAAGTCAAGTAGTGAGTCAAGTAGTCATGTATAGTGATAAGTGTTCAAAAGTACTATTTTTCTTACCCTTTTTACTCATATTATTGTTAGACTTAGGCTCATATTAGTTGCATAATTAGCCATTAATGCATTAATCCATGTTTCCTTCCATCGTTGAGCTTGATTACTTAACTTGGTAGTTTTTGTGGGAAAAGATGCTGCTTTGGTGTGTTTTGTGTGTATGTGCAGGATCATTTGCCAAAGCAAGGCTAGAGCTAGTTGCCAGGGCAATGCATGAAGGAGATGCCGAGCTAGTTGCCAAGGCAATGCAAGAAGGAGATGCCAAGCCAGTTGCCAGGGCAATTGTCGACAAAGAACAAGGTGATATGGTAGTCGAAATTGATGACTAGACAAGCCCAAGATGACGTGGAGCAAAGCCAAATCCCAAAGGAATTTGATTTCCATGAAGAGATTAAAGAAAAATTAAATTCCAAGAAGATAGAAGAAGTTCTAGTAGGAATATAATTATAATAAAGAATTATATTCTTTAAAGATAATTTAATTCCAACTTAACTTCCTCCTCAAAGAAGGACTTTGACCTAGCCCTTTAAATTAGAGGGGAATTTCGACAACTCAAAGAGAGAAAGAGGAGAGAATTTTCGACAAGCATCTAGGGTAAGGGGATTTCGACAAGCTTCCTTCTTCATCTTTTTTTTTCTTGCTCAATTAGGTTCATGCTAGGGATTATTTATCTTGTGTTTCTTTGGAGCCTAGCCATGAACTAAATCTATTTGGCTATGGTTATTTTGTTTTGTGGTTGTGAAAAACTGTTGGTTTTTGTTTAGGTAATAAGAGTTTGCACTTTTCTATTCAAGGTTTATTCATTCTTGGTTCTTATTCTTGTTTGCGAGTGAATTGGGAGAGTATCTCGTAACTTCATCTATTTATCTAACATCGGGAGAGTTAGATTCAAGAAACGAATGAATATGATCTTTATTCAATCTATGGATGGTGAAGATTAATCCGGCTTAGGAATAAGTCAAGGATTTCAACGGCTAAGAGGAGCGCAAGATTGGTTGTTGTTCACCCTTGAATCACGCAGGGATGTATTATCAAGGTATGCACAAGTAGCTAGAGTTTCGACTTAGGGATAAGAAAAAACCATTGAAGAACGCTCTGCCGAACCTTGAAGGTTGCTGCCCAGACGCCCAGGCAACCATCAATTAGTTGCCAAGCCACTCTTTTACCAAGACGATCCAATCGGCTATCACACCTCAACTCACGATAACCTGGCCTATATCTCTCATTTGATCTCATCTATTTTTTTACTTTATTGCTTTGTAGATTAGTTATTAGTTAAAACTCCTATAATCCTTTATTTGTGTTTTTACTTTTTACAGTGCAAGAGACTAGATTCTTGAAGTGGCACCAATCCCTGTGGAGACGATATCTTTTATACTATAACTTGCAACGTGTATACTTGCACAATTGCATAGCACTTATTACGCGCAACAAGTTTTTGGCGCCGTTGCCGGGGATTGGCAATAGCGACTTTGTTTTTAGTTTCTTGCACTTTTTTTTACTTTTCTTATTTAAGATTCAAAGGGCTAACAAACTTTGGTTTTGAGCACCTTGTCGAGTTGCTTGGGCGTGATTTGATCAATGAAGGCTTGATGCTCATCCTTCTTAATGTAAAGCCCGTAAAAGGTGTTGACATTTTCGGGGCTTATGAGTATGGCCTTGTCACAAACAAAAACATAAGGGGAATTGACGATGCATGTGCTGCCATGGTGACTGCACCCAAAATTGCCAAGGCGTGCGCGTCAAAGGCTGGTGAGGCGTCAAGAGTTGCCGAGGTGTGCGCGTCCATAGTTGCCCAGGCGTCGAGGGTTCCCGAGGCATGCGCGTCCATGGTTGCCGAGGCAACTAAAATTTGTTCATCCGGGAATGCATCGCATATCTCTAGATCCGCATCCTCCTCCCTGTTGCGTTCTAAATGTGATAAGTGATCGGCCACTTGATTTTCTGTTCCTTTCCTGTCCTTAAATTCAATATCAAATTCTTATAAAAGTAATATCCAACGAATCAAACGAGGTTTGGCATCCTTTTTAGCAAATAGATATTTGATTACCGAATGGTCCGTATGAACAATTACCTTTGTACCAATCAAATATGATCAGAACTTGTCAAATGCAAAAACTACAGCTAGTAACTCTTTCTCCGTTGTTGTGTAATTCACTTAAGCACTATTAAGAGTTTTACTAGCGTAGTATATCACATGGAAGGTCTTACCTGTGCGTTGCCCTAGGACTGCTCCTACCACGAAATCTCTTCCATCACACATGAGCTCAAAAGGTAGCGTCCAATCTGGTGGAACGACAATGGGTGCCGAGGCAAGCGTTTTCTTTAGGGTTTCGAATGCTTGGGTACAAGAATCATCAAAATTGAAGACTTTATCCTGTTTAAGCAAGTTGCACAAGGGTTTAGTGATTTTAGAAAAATTATGAATAAACCTCCTATAAAAACCTGCATGTCCAAGAAAACTTCGAATTCCTTTAACCGAACTTGGTGGGGGTAATCTCCCGATCACGTCCACCTTGGCTTTGTCTACTTCAATTCCCTTGGATGAAATCTTGTGGTCGAGCACTATTCCTTCATCTACCATAAAATGGCATTTCTCCCAATTGAGGACTAAATCAGTTTCTTCACATCTTGCCAACACCCTCTCTAAATTGCCGAGACAGCTGTCGAAGTCATTACCAAAAACAGTAAAATCATCCATGAAGATCTCAAGGAAGTCTTCGACCATGTCTGAAAATAGTGCCATCATGCATCTTTGGAAGGTTTGCGGGGCGTTACACAATCCAAACGGCATCCTTTGGAAGGCATAAGTACCGTATGGGCATGTGAAGGTTGTCTTTTCTTGATCTTCTGGTGCTATGGAAATTTGATTGTAACCTGAATAACCATCAAGAAAACAATAAAAGGGTTTACTTGCAAGACGGTCAAGCATTTGATCAATAAAGGGTAATGGGAAGTGATCTTTCCTGGTGGCTTTGTTTAGCTTTCGATAATCCATACAAACCCTCCAACCTGTCACAGTCTTGGTTGAAATGAGTTCATTGTTTTCATTACTTACCACTGTTATACCTCCCTTTTTCGGTACGTATTGTACCGGACTTACCCATGTACTATCAGAGATAGGGTATATAATGCCGGCGTCAAGCCACTTGACGATTTATTTCATTACAACCCCTTTCATGGCATAATTCAGTCTCCTATGGGCCTCAATTGAAGGTTTGTAATCATCTTCCAACAAAATCTTGTGCATGCACACTGTCGGGCTAATTCCTTTCAAGTCGGCAATTGTCCATCCTATTGCCTTTTTGTGTAGCTTCAACATTTTGATCAGCTTCTTTTCCTGCTCAGGCTGTAACTTAGAAGAAATAGTTACAGGCTATGTATTATCGGTTCCTAAGTATTTATATTTTAGTTGCTCTGGCAATTGTTTCAACTCAAGAATCGGTGGTTGTACAATAGAGGGTTTTTCGAGTTTACCTTCCTTACCTGAGTAATCCAGTGGTTCAAAGTATGTACCTGGTCGATTGACTAGCCAATTTGCCTCTTCTTGTTGTTCCTCATCGACCGGTTCTTCATACTCCTCAGGTTGCTCTTGATCGGCAATGTAGTTGCCGAGGCAACTATATTCCTCGTCGAAGCTAAACTCTGTCGTGGCATGAAGAAGTTGGCTTTCTTCTGGATCATCGGCATGCCTTAGTTTTTGGAACACATTTAGTTTAACTTGTTGGTTATTCGCCCTCATTGTGAGTTCTCCATTTTCAACATCGATGAAGGTTCTCCCTGTTGCTAGGAATGGTCTCCCGAGAATGATAGGTGCATGCTCATCTGCTTCACAATCCAAAACAATAAAGTCAGCGGGAAAAATAAATTTATCAACTTTTACCAGTATGTCCTCGATTTTTCCCTCTGGATGCATATAGGATATGTCGGCTAGCTGTAGCATAACTGTTGTAGGTCTTGCCTTCCCGATTCCTAGTTTCTGGAAAACCGATTTAGGCATCAAGTTTATGCTAGACCCAAGGTCGCATAATGCTTTCCCGACATAGTGGTTTCCAATGGAACAGGGTATTGTGAAACTTCCGGGATCGTTCAACTTGGGTGGCATACGATTGTGCAACATTGCCATCCATCCCTCTGTTGCGGCAACTGTTTCAAACTCTCTTAGCCTTGTTCTCTTGGACACAATGTCTGTAAGAAACTTGGCATAGTTTGGCATTTGTTCAATTGCTTCCACCAATGGCAAGTTGATGTGGACTTGCTTTAGGATATCAAGAAACTTCTTGAATTGATATTCTTGCTTTTGTCGCTTCAACCTTTGTAGGAATGGTGGTGGAAGTCGGATATCTTCGATCCTTTCATTGGTTTGGAACCTGATTGACGGCATTGCTGGGACAACTGTAGTTGCCGAGGCATTATCAATTGGGGTTGCCGAGGCATGCTTATTACAAGTTGCCGAAGCATCCTTATCGTCGGTTGCCGAGGCATGCTTATTGCCGGTTGCCGCGGCAATTCCTGGTTCAGCATCTGAGGCTTTGCCGCTAGGTTCGTCTAGATCTTTTTGTGGAATTTTGTTTGATGAGCGGGTTTGAGCCTCTCTAAGTTGTTGGCCACTTCTAGTGGTGATCGCCTTACATTGCTCATTGCCAGTTCCTCTTGCAACTTCAGTATCGCTAGGTAAACCTCCTTGCGGTCTAGTATTCAGATTTTGAGCAAACTATCCGACTTGATTTTCCAATGATTTGATTGCCGCCTCTTGGTTTTGCAATCTCATCTCGGTCCTGTTAATAAAAGCATCAGTTCTTTTTATGAAATTACTATTCTCAGCCATATAAGATTCAGTTTTCATCATAAAAGCATTTAGAGAATTTTCCAAAGAACTAGATGTTGTCGGTTGTTGCTGCGGCAACTATTGTCGGTTGTGCATTCTGATTGTTCTAGTTTAGAGCATTGTTGGGATTACTCCATGAAAAATTTGGGTGCTTCTTCCAAGCTGGATTGTATGTATTGGACATCACATTGTTGTTCCGATTGTAATTCCCCACATAGAAGCTGGATTCCGGATTCTGCATACATTTAGAAGAATCATGGTTATCACCACATAACTCACAAAAAGAATCCATTACCTTGACTTCACGTGTGTTGTTTGGTTTTTGCATATTCTGGACCATCTTGGTTAAAGTGGCCAATTGTGCCGAAATTGAATCTGATGATCCTAGTTCATGTATTGTGGCTTGGCGTCTAACTCCTTCTCTTCTAGTAGAGGGGAATTGATAATCATTCTTGGCCAGCATGTTTAGAATTTGCATTGCTTCCTCCGGCGACTTATCTAGAAGTATGCCGTTTGTCGAGGCATCTAGCATCATTCTTGTTGGTGTATTCACGGCGTTGTAAAACATTGTTACTTGAGTCCACACCGGGAATCCGTGTAGGGGACATTTGTGTACAAGTTCTTTATATCGCTCCCAAGCCTCGTACATGGATTCATCATCTGCCTGCCGAAAAGAAGTAATGTCGTTACGAAGCTTATCAGTTAAATTTGTAGGATTAAACCGAGCAAGGAAATCACGATAAAGATCGGTCCAAGATGCTATTGATCCGGCAGGAATGCTATTCAACCATGCTTTCGCCCTATCCCTCAGTGAATATGGGAATAATCTTAATCGTAAGACATAGGGGGTGACTCCGTGTATTTTGAACGAGTTGTAAATCTCGAGGAAAGATTTCAGATGTTGTCGTGCATCTTCAGTTGCTGAGCCGCCAAATTGACCAATTGTGTTGATCATATTAAACTTTATCGGTTTTAACTCAAAGTGGTCGGCTTCAATTTCAGGTGCGACAACTCCTGGATTAAGTCCATCAAGATCTTCTTCAAGATAGTCTCGAATAGTTCTATTTCGTGCAAGAATCACTCCTCCTCCTGCTGGAACATCTTGATTCATATTGCCGTCTTGATTAGCCATTGCTACTCTTATCCTTCGTCTAAGTCTTTGTAAGGTTCGTTCGATTTCTGGATCAAAGGGATATTCTAGTGTAATCGGTCTCGCCCTGGTCATAATCGGGGCACAAAATTTGAACTTTTATATTAAACTAATAAATACATATATTTATATTTTTATATTAAACTAATAAAATATTTTTATATTAAAAAATACATATTTTTGTATTCAGGGTACTCAAGTACCTGATTTTCTGGGTACCCGCAACACTCGAATACTCGACTAACGGGTACCCGCAAAATTCAGACCAATCATAGGACTTCCTGACCAATATGGGTACTCGGATTTGAGCTCCCCTAATGCCAGTAATCGTTAAACGTTTTAGGACTCTTGCATATCGGTCATCAAGCTTTTAAAACTTATATTACTATCGGTAGACTTTTAATTCGTTTTTATTATGGTTAATATCGTCATTTGTTATTAGAAAGTTGATTTGACACGTTAACATCTATTTTTTTTAATTTTTATTTCTTCTCTCTATCACTACCTCTTCACATCAAACAATGCTCTGTCTCTTTCTCCGAGATTGATTTTTTAAGTTTCTCGAGATAACAATTTTTGGAGAATTTTTTAGATGAATTTTCACCAAAACAAAATTTGTTACTTTATTGATGAGAGCTTGATTGTGAGTATTTAGTTCTAAACGACTCCATAATTTACGGTATCTTTATAAATCTCAATTTACCACAAATTTCCACAAAAGATAAAGAAACACAAAAACCAAACACTCCAAATTCTTTATGTATCCCAAAAAACAATTCTTTCTTTCATATTTTATTTCTACTAATAATAAAATTCTAGCTTCACTTAACTTTTCAGCTTAATAAAATAAAGCAATGGAACCATTATTTTACTATAATTTTAACTTGTTTTGTTGGCTTTATACAAGTTATTCACTGCAGTGTGTGATTTGATTTGTTTTTAATATGATTTAAATTTTAGTATTTGGCAAATTAAACGTTGAAGCGAGGATGAAAGGGGAGGATCAAGTGAGACATTTGTTTGGAATTATCCTACGAATATGTCAAATGTCAACAATTTCTTACATTCCAAGAGCTAATTCTTCATCATTGAAGGACGAGTAACCACCGCCAAATCCTATTAGGCATATTTAAAAAACTGACATGTACAATATCGCAATGTCCAAGTTATGCATATGGGATAAAGCTTCACAGTGTGGTTAGATTGTACTATTTCCGCCAATTCCCTTTCATTTGGTGTTGTGTTTGTGGGGACATCATCATCAATGTCATCATTATATGAGTCCATATGGAATGAAATTGGTTTTGGTTCAACGAATAATACAATCTCAACACCACCGATACTGGACTCATGAAGTGCTTATTTTGAGAAAAAATATCCATCTATTTCATCTTGTGTGACTACTTTTTTTTTTTTTTAAATAAGAAGATTTAGAGTCGCTACCTGTCACTTGGCTAAGGTAGACTAAACACCAAAAAACTAGAAACTCATGAAATTAGGTTCGAGAGTTGGTTACGTGTGGGGAAAGTTTAGTACCCTACAACGCTCGAAATCGGTATCAAATCATATATTGCTTTATCAAATCATATATTGCTTTTAATCGATGGAAATAGATGAAATTCAAATTAACTTTAATTAAGTGTCCTCAATTGAATACGGGCTCTAGTTAAGTGGGCTTAGTCAAATTGATGGGTCCGAATTAATTAAACATTTAATTAATAAGGGTGACGATACAACGAACCATAGATTAAACCGACATCGAATAAGGCTGATTGCCGTGTTAATTCATGGTTCGAATTTCGTACATCACCTTTATGCATGATGCAACCATTTAAATATGATGGTATGGTTTGTCAACTTTTAATTCATGTTTGTCTTCAGACGGTAGGAATTAATCCGAATATTTGGTCAACATCCATTGAGTCAGGACTGTTATGACACAATTATCGGGATTAATGAATATCTCCTTTCTAGGGTTTAAGTTAATTAATTTCCACGTCCGACTATAAAATTAAAAGTCATATGAATGACAATTAGAAATGCATGGCAAGGAAAGGCTTGAAAATTAAGACCCTAGGCCGTCTAAAGTCCTATCCTAAGAGCCTCAAATTATGAAAATTTGATTAATGATCTAATTATCAGCTAGGTTAATCTAGTATTAACCATAAATTAATTAACCCTAAAAAGAACTCTTAATGATTTACAACTTATCTTAAGCGATAATTAATTTGATTAATTTCAAACTAGTATCTAATAAGCCAAGGATTCTATTTAAAACTAATCAAATTAATTGAATCGTGATTTGAATTAAGTGTCCGCCTAGGCTTTGTCAATTTTATCGTAAGGGGTAATTAAGAGGTGTTCAACTAGTTTAATAAATTTAACATTTATCCCAATAAGCCAAGGATAAATTTAAACTTATTAAACTAATTCGAACCTTAAATCTAACTATGGCTCTGAAAATCTAATCTAATTAATTTAAAGATTATGCCCCAATAAGCCGAGAGCACACTTTAGATTAATTAAATTACATTACCCTAAACTATCCTAAAAGGCCCAAAAACTAAAATTTCAACTAATCCAAAGAGCTTATTTTTAGTTTAATTAATTTAAGCACACACCCCATTAAGCCAAGGGTATATTTAAAATTAATTAAATTAAATTCTAAGGATCTACTATCTAAAATAAAGTAAATAACATGAAAATAAACTATGCATACAAAGGGGATAACCAATTGTATCTAACATGTGAAGTATATACAACGTATATCAAATATATCATATAGTAACAAATATACAAGTAGTATTACACAATAAACCATATATTATATAGGTATCATAAACATATATTATACGTACTATATATTATACTTACAACCATATATTATATACTAAAAACGCATATTACATATGTTACATATAAATTATATATATAATAAAAACTACATATATTATACATAAAAACTATATTTTATCAAGCATATGTCGTATTAATATAATATATACACACCATATTCACATTAAGCATATACATGTCATTGCAAAAAAACAAACAAATAGAATAAATGACTGAAATAAAAAGAAAGTAAATTATAGTGCTGAAATTAAACATATATATATATATATAAAAAGCGAAACAACAAAGACTTAAAAAAAAACAGAGACTGCGACTGAAGTTTTAAGAAGCGGAAGGACCGCAGGTGTTATTATCAAAGGGCGGAGGGATTTAAAAGGGAATCATTCCATTTTAAAAGGGGGCAATGGGTGTAATTTAAAAACGCGGAGACCCTCCCGCATGTAATAAAGGAGACACGGAGGGATTTATGTTGCAATAAGACCGTTTTTAAAAGGGATCGAGTATACAACATATTTTGGGCAAAATTTTACCCCTCTTTTTCATTTTTTAAAGGCCATTACCCAAATGGTCCATTTTTCCTCTAAAGCTCGGATGAACACCGCTGCGATTTCCAGAATCCGGCCACTTTTCTACCGTGTCGACTGCTGGTCGCCGACGGCCGGCGCACTCAAAGACCCTAAAAAGAACTCATTTTCTCGATTTAAAATCAGATCCGCCCTCAATTTTTGAAAACTGAATCCCATTTTCCTTATTTTTCAACAAAAAACTGAGACCCTAGCCTTCGCCTCACAACCCTTTCAACACCGGCCTTCCCGCCGATTCACCACTCATGGCTCCAGGGAGACCAAGAGAATTATCACCGGCGAGGCGGAGATATGGCGTGAAAGGAGTTAGACCGTGAAGGGTAAGAATCAGAAAACCTAATCCCTGTTTCATGATTATGCTTCGAAAGTAAATAAAAATAAAGAAGGAGATACCTCTGAAACTCGATGTATTTCTTACTTTTTATTGCTTTGAAGTCCAGAATTCCCAATCGCTTACAATATCTTTAGGGTTTCATCTTTATACCCTAATAATTACATCCTTTTTGAAAGTAGAAAAACAACCCTAACAATTCCTATTGGCTGCTACGCTTTTTGGCCGGATTAACCTGTATTTCTACTACTATTGGTGCATTTCTGATATTGTTCCCTAGTCCTATGAAATTTGGTAACCACCATTGACATCAGTCCTTTGTGTTCCCTTGCACGTCGTGGCCGATCGTGAGGATGAGAGGACCAAAGGAAGAAATCGTGGCAGTTGATGACCCCACTGGCCGACGTGGCGATCTGAACGGTCTAAGGAAGTTGAAGCATCGTGCGTGAACCTCCACGCGCGCGTGAAGGAAGCCGAACGATCATCTGGCGAGGGCGCGTGCTCCATGCGGTAATCCAATGGTTGCGGGTCACGATCTGGACCGTTAGATCATTCTAGATCTGACGGTGGACAAGAGGCTGTGCCAAAGAGATAGGGGATCAGGTTTTTTTGTGGTTATCAGATTAGGGTTTGATTAGCTGGGCCCTATTGGGCCGAATGTAATATGTTTATATTTTTTATTGTAAATGTACTAAATGAATTTGGGCTTCTGTTTAATACCAACTGTTATATATATATATATTGGGCCTTATTTATTAGAAGCATTAATAAAGTCGGCTGTTATTTATTTAACTAAATTACTTTTTTTGGTTTTAAGATTTAAATTATACAATATGATAATATAATAATACTAATACACTAATAATGTTTTTGGGTATTTCCATTTGGTAGTAATAATAATAATCAAACATGATAATGAATGATAATATATATCATTAATATAGAATAAAACATAAGACTAATAATACTTAATTGTAATTCATAACGAAATAGATAAAACAGAGAAGTAAAGCCCTTTGTTGCAAAATATAAAAACGGGTAAATATCCCGGATAAACTTAGTGATTACAACTACAATGAGTATAGCATAAGTTCCTACATTAGTATAGTGAGTAATGGAGAAATGACATAAATGAGGTCCTTGTTGTAGCTTTCAAATCAAATGAACCAATGCGAGAATGTCTCACCATTGAACTTGAACGTCTATCAATACAAGGGTTAAATATCGGCAATTATATTGATGGCATTTAGATGTTATGATTGAAGAAGTTAGTTGAGGAATGCCTCTTTATCAAACTAGAATGTATATCTGTGTATGAATTGTACTTCGACGTCGACGGTAGATCATATGAAGTAACTATAGAATGTCTCATCATATGATAAGATAACACGCCCCTATTAGAATCTCCCAATAATGATGTGAAATAACATATTCTTTAGGGATGGGCATTTTACCCGATCCGGTCGGGTTCTGACCCGACTCTATCTGATCGGGTCGGGTTGAGTCGGGTCGGGTTTTTATTAAGGGTAAACTCGTGTCGGATTTAGAGTAAAAGATACCCGACCCGACCTGGGACTAATTATGTAATTTCCCCTAAATTTTTTAGGGATATTTATAATAATACCACTCTTTATATATTTTTTATAATTAGGTCCTTAAAATTGAATTTTTATTTATAATTTAATCCTTAAAATTATATTTTTTTATGATTAAGTCCCCTAAATTTTTTTTTACAATCAAGTCCTTAAAATTATTATTTTTCTATAGATCGGGTTGGGGTTGGGTTTAGTATAATTATTTTTGGGTTGAGTCGGGTGCAGGTTTAGAATATTTATTTTTTGAGTCGAGTTTGGATGGGCCAAAAACTTTACCCGACCCAACCCATGCCCATCCCTAATATTCTTTGAGTTGAGCTTTCAACTTTATTTAGTAGCCCAAAGTGAGAGGCGTACAAACTAGATCCAACCCTAATTTTTTTTAATATTTTTTTGTAGATCTTCACATATTGTAACAAATAATTCATTGACAAGCAACATCATTATCATTGCTAATTTGCCATGTTGTATATGACAATAGATTTATTGATGTGGGAAATCTAAATTATAGGGAGCTGGGTCTTTCTTTTGCCGATATTCCTTAGCAAATGATAAAGTGTAATTTTACTATTGAATAATGTGGTGAAAGATTTTTTTTTTGAGTCGAAAACAACTCCAATTATCATTTTCACGAATCTATCCATCGTAATAAACAATAGTAGACAAATGTGTCATCGCAAGAGGTTATAAGTTGGGAAGATCATAGCTGATATTTTCTGAAATAAGAGGTAATAAGGTTGAAAGATGTGAGATTATGTTGTAATATGTGAGATTATGTTGTAATTTTGAGGAGCCTTTATACAAGCATCGAAGCACAATATTGAGCAAGTGATCGATTGATCAACCCTCTACAGAGACATATCCATAACCTTGTCTAGCCTGTTCCGAAGAGATGAAGCTCAACTATTGGAAATTAGTACAACTATGACATGCAAAGATTCTTTATTAAAAAAAGGTGTTTCTATTAGTTAGCACCTTCCATACATCCATAGAATGTTTGTTCTTATGATAGAGGAAATAATTAATCTTTAATCATTCTGTAGAGACACATCTCTAGCTTCGTCTAGTTTACTCTGACAAGATGGGGTTCAACTATTGGAAATGACTACACACTATGACATGAATAAGTTATATGTTAGAAAAGAATGTGTTTCTATTAGAAAACGATTTTCATACATCCATATAATCTTTGTTCTCCTAATAGAGGAAATAATTAATTTTCAGCCTCTACAGAGACACATCCCCAACATTATATAGTTTAATCTGAAGAGATGAGGCTCAACTATAGAAAATGACTACACATTGTGACATTCAAATGATTCTAATAAAAAATGGAATGTGTCTTTCATATATCCATATAATCTTTGTTCCTATGATTAAGAAAGTAATTATTTTGCCAGCCCCCTACAGAGACAAATCTCCATCCTTATATAGTTTGCTTCAATGAGATAGGCTAAACTATAAGAAATTACTACATATTGACATGTAAAGATTCTTTGTTAAAAAAATGTTTATGCTAAAAAATGTCTTTCATACATCCATAAAATCTTTGTTCCCCTAATTGAAGAAGTAATTAAATTTCCATCCCTCTACAAAGACATATATATCCTTAACCTTGTTTAATATAATTCGATGACATAGGGCTAAAGTATTAGAAATGGCTACACAATGTTACATGTAAAGATTCATAGGTAAAAGAAAATGCCTTCCATACATCTATAGAATATTTGTTTACCTTATTGAGGAAGTGATTAATTTGTTTAAGACATTCCTCAGCCTTGCCTAGTCTTTTCCTACTAGACATTTCACGTGGCTTAATAGTGTAACACCCTAAAAGTTGGATAAGAGATATTTTTATACAATTCGAGGACCCGATTGCATGTTTTTAAACATGAGAATCTGTTTTGTGATTTCTTTGAATAGTTTAGGGCCTTGGGTCTGGTTAGCCCATTTCCTCTTAGCCTTTGAAAATGAAAAGAAAGGACCTTACTTCCATGGGAATTGAATCCATAACCCTTGCATGGTGCACCCATGCCTTAACCATTTAAGCTAAGGCTATTTTCGAACGTGAATTACCTAGGTTAATATTAAGCTTTTTTTCTTGTCTATATTGGAAATTAAATAAAAGATTTGAAACGCCCCAACCAACATTTATTTTCCCTATCTTATTTGAAAATCGAGAAATATCTATAGAATTTAAAAGGTTTCCTCAACAGTCTTCTATCGCCATTCTCTACCACTATCGGTCCATGGTCGTCATCGCTGACACCATCAGAACTGCCTCCTCACCCCAATCAAAACCCGGTCACACAATGATTTCATGCCATTCGCCGAAGAGATTCATATGAAGGTTTGTCAAAACTCGAGTGTTTACCTTTGTTTGTTTTTTGATCGTTTTTGTCATTCGTGGCATGCATTGCCCTAAGTGTTCGTCTCCCTGCATCTGTCCGATCAAAACCCTATTAGTTGTTAACCTCCGTAAGTCACCATTTAGGAGCTTCATGAGATTTCATCATTGCCAGTGAACTCCATTTGTTTTGGGTAAGCAATTTTGGCTCGATTGATATCCTTTCTTTTCAATCTTGGTTGAGATTGTTGTTTACCATATGTTTTTGGCCAAAAATAACCCTTCGGGTCATCGTTTGTTCACCACTGGTGAGCCACACCGACAAGGGTGTAGGGAAACCTAATCCCCTTTTTGCTTCTTTGGGTATCTGAAGTTGGGCCACTAGATACAAACCACTAGAGAACCCAGTTGTGTTGAGCCCAAGTTTGTTGCCCAATTGTGAGAGAAGTCTGAACAAGTTTTCAGAACCAGTTAAATCCCAGCCAGAATCGGCCTACTTAGCCCAGACACAAAACAAACTTGTAACCGAATCAAACTGACAACCAAATCTAAACCCGAACCAGTCCAGACATGGTCCGACCCGTTGATCAACCCACTATTATGTTGAGCCCAAGTCTGTTGCCCAATTGTGAGAGAAGTCAGAATACATTTTCAAAACCAGTTAAGCCTCAGCTAGAACCTGCCTACTTAGCCCAGACCTAAACCAAACCTGTAACTGAATCATACCGACAACCAAGTCTAGACCCGAACCAGTCCAGACATGGTCTGACCCGTTGATCGACCCACTAACTAACCCATTAACTTTTACCCGACCCTAGTTGACTTTGACTGGAAGTTGATTTTTTCTAAAAACTTATATTTAGGATTTTCTACATTTTGAGTCTGATTTTAAAGCATGTTTCACTAAATTCTTACCTGAAAGCCTCTAAAGCTGATCTTAAACCCAAGAATGCATATGTAATTAATTGTTCTATTTAAGGTTATCTAATTTGAATTGAGGACTGACATGGATTATTGATTATTAAAGGTACCTGAGATTCTCCTGACCGATCGTCTACCCGACCCAACTTCTCCCAAACAACTCGAGCGCGCAAACCTATAGTTACTCGTATGGTCCTGAAGTCTTGTGAAATATCAAATTAGAATTTTACCCATAAGAACTTTGTTCTGTTATGACCTACGTTCTAGCACTACTGCAGAGCATAGATAGGCAATTGTTCAGTAGACTTTCTGAACAACCTTATTCTATGAGGTTTGTTCCTTGTGTGCTATATCACTGATATGATAATGTTGGAAATGATCATGTGCACATGAATATTTATCTCTAATTTGAAATCATGAATAATTTTATATGATTTGAATTCCTCATTTGTTTTTGAAACATGATGTTGAGATGATCAATCAATGGTGAAAGGCCAAGAGGGGGTGAATTGGCAATTTAAAAAATTGGTGGAAGCAAATAGGAAAGTACAAAGATTGGGACACAAGGAGTTATAGTGGTTCAACCTTCTAACAAGGTTTACATCCACTACCTTAGCTATCCACACTATGGATTTCTCAAATCCACTTGATTTTCTTTCCTTTTGAGGCTAAATGAGATAACCTTAAACTCCCTTAATACTTATACCCCAAAGTTTTAAGAATTCCTCACAAAGAGATTACAAATAAAACAAACTGAAAAATCCTCTCAAAGGTAGAATGTTTGCCCAATACAAAGTTTACTTAAACCCTAAAACTTGAATCAATAGATTACAAATAATCTCTCTCAAGTGGGTTACAAAATTTGACTCTAAATGGCTACAAGATTGTCAGATATGTGCTTGAATGCTTTAGACTTGATGAATTGTTGTTGTTGTAGCTTTGGAGACTTGTTTATATACCCTATCATTGATTTCCAACCGTTTGGGTAGCTAAGATCACAAATATAGGCATTGGACTTCATTTCCCCCATTAAATATTGTTTTCCAACACAAGGTATCGGTACTCAGGCTTCTATAACACCCCAAAACCGGTCTAGTTAGAATAGGGTTTCGGCGATCAGAAACCCTATACCGAGAAATACAAATATTGCATTAACATTGATTATGTATTAATTTTGCTATTAAGGGACCTTAATTGAGTCCATTCATAGTTAGGAGTTTCGTTGAAAATGTTGATTTTTGGTTAGGCATATCGATACAATAGGACTTGTATCGACACGGTCCAACTATTTCTTAACTAACTTACCGAACTTGAGCCAACTGTACCGATACAGTTAGAGGTGTATCGGTACGATTCCCTGTTAAAATCTAATTTAGTGACCAAATTGAAAGAATCGGAAGTATGGATTGATTCACTTACTTACTTGCCACCCCTTCACGTGAGAATGATTTGAAGAGATGACAATTAGTCATCAATTGTTGAAATTTGAGAAAGGGATAAGAAATATGGATAATAATAGTTTAAGCTTACCCTTGCCAAAGGGAAATCATCTCATTGGTCCTTGGGGAGGTGGGTGATGATTAAGGCTCTAGCTCCTTTAAAATGAACAGAGGAAAAGCTTTCTTTCTTTGCTTTGCTTTCACCGTTGCCAAATCTCACTCTTTGTCTTGAAAATAAGCAAGCACCTCCATTGTTGTCTTCAACCTCTGGCTCAAGCACACACCTCTCCTATTGAACCCCTTAAACTTAAGCTTTATTTGCTTCAAGAGTTTCATTGTATAGCTATTGGTTGGGTAAGTAGAAACCCTCAATTTATTGTTGATTCCATAGATTACTGAATGTCCAATTTCAAGTTATAATTCTCAATTCAAACCTTTGTTTCTCAAGTTTCAATAGACGAATCTATTTTATAGCTAATGGCTATTCTAAGCTTAGAAATGAATATCGATATTGTTATATTAATTGTAACAGTTTCCCTTTGATTTTCCCTAGCTCAAGAGTTGGAGGAAGCTAATCCATCATATCCAACAAACGCTAGGAAAAAGGGAATTATGATCTGAGAGTTGTAGGAGCTTCGAAGTTCAAGGTGAGTGTGGTCAGAGTCTCGAGAGTAGGCTAGGTGCCTAACTCAAATCATTGATTATCGATTATTGCATTACTAACCATGGTATTGAAGGAATTTTGTATTAAACATTGTTGAAAGGCCATATTAGTAAGTATTGGTAAGTATTGCATTGAATTCATGTCCGAAGCATTATTGTTATTGCCATTGAAATCATTGAATCATTGTTACATGGAGCTATTGAGTATTGGATATTAAACATCGTATCTTGCTATTGAAACATTGATATACGTTCATTGTTATTGGATTACTGTATTGAGACATTGTTATTGAATCATTGTTATTGATTTATTGTTATGGAATTACTGCTATTGAACTAATGACTATTGAACCTTGGGATCAAGAGTATTGGATACAATTGGTATGCCATAGAATTCATGAGCTCATTGGTACAGGTATAGGCTACAGCCTTTATTGTGGTACGGCAGAGGGATGTTGATGAGTGTCGATCAAATTGGTGCGGCAGAGGGAATATGACCAGACCGTTATTGATATTGGTGTAGAGGTGGAATTCATGTATCCATATACCGTGAAATTGATCCAAAGAAACCATTGATTATTGATGTTGATCATTGATATGAAATTATTGATATGTTGTGATTATTGTTTTTAAGATGATTATTGATGACATGTTGTATGTTGAGCATGATAACTATGCCATGTTGAATTCCATGCCTTTTGTTAGCATGGTTAGAATTGTTATTGAAGCATGTTGGATTCCATACCATGCTCATTCATTGTTTATGGCTAACTCGCTTAGACTATGTAAGTCTAATGCATTCATTTTCCACATTTCAAGTTAAGAAAGTATATCGGATCAAGATCAGAGTTAGTTGGAAGTTCGGCAAGTCACCACAAGCTTAGAGTAATGTGTTTTGTTCTTATGAACTCCTAGAACGGTGGCAAAGTAGTTAAGCTAGTTGAATCTGATATTTCGAGTATGTGTATATTGGTTATGTTTGGTATAGACCTTAGAGGCCCTAAATGTTACCTTGGTTTTGGTTAAAAGTGACTTTAAGTACATATTTGGCTTAAAGGGGTAAAGTCATAGTAAATGGATTCACATTGACATGAGATTTGACATGTTAATAGATTAAATGGATATAAACTTGCTGCTAAAATTTCATTGCACTTGGACATCGTTCAATAGGTTAATTCAAATAAAAACTAGATAAAATCTATCATTACAGGACAGACGTACCAATACGGGTCAAGCTATATCGATACTGTAACACCCCTATTCCTGGCCTGGTCGAGAACCGGATCGGAGTATGCTACCAATGCACTAGATGGTGGTCGATATGATAATTCCATACAATAGGTAAGGATATTAGGCCTAACATTCAAGAACAAGCAATATATAAAATTACAATTTATCTATTACGAGTTTATGATTATCCAATTAGGACCAAATTATAACATTTACAAGTTTTAGGGACTTAATCGTAATTTTAGTATTTTAGTGGTCCGATTCTAAAACCTGTCTTACTACAGTGAAATTCATCATGCAAACAGTGAGCGTACAAATTTTCATATTATTCGGAGTTCATATGCCAATTCAATTAAGCCATGCAATAATTAGTGACCATTTGTAAACAATACAAAAATTGGTTCTTTAACTTTTAACAGAATTAACTGCCACCGTACCGATACCCTTATGGTCGTATCAGTACGTTAAACCTAATTTCCAAATTCCAGATTCAAAGGTGATAGGACTGTATCGATACGGTTGAGGGTTGTACCGATACTGACTGATCATGTTGACTTAGTATCGATACGCTTTGACCTCGTATCGATACCATTTTTACACCCAAATTCCAGTAGCCAAAATCCGTACTGATACGCCTAGGTCATATCGATACTCCTTTTGTTGACCATTGTTGACCTAACCAAATATGCAAGGCCGTATCGATACGCCATCAACCGTACCGATATGCCCTACCCTATAATGACCGATTTTTGCTAGTTTTTATTCCATTTAACCTATTAACCAAGGTACAAATGCAATGACATTTTACCAATAAGTTTTAGACATTGTAAACTACTAGCATGCCAAATTTTGTGTTAATCCGTATCCATTTACTATGTTTTTACATTTTAGAGCCAAATAAGCACTTTTAGCCCTTTTTAAGCCATATGAAAAGTTCATTTAAAGCCTTGTGCACTAACATACCATAAGCACAAAATATACATATCAAAAGAGCCTTATATGATTGTTCTAGGTACTTTGCCACCCTACTAGGAGTTCATAGGTTCGATATACATTACTTTAGTTTGCTAGTGACTTGTCCAACGCTTCAACTTCTCCGATCTCCAACGGTAGGCATACTTTTCTTAGTGAGGTAGTCACAATTATAACACAATATCAAGGAAATGCGTTCCAACTCATAACTTGACAATGACAATGCAATAGATCAATAGAAACAATGCAATGAACATATTCAATAACAATGAATCCTTAATTCATCAATAACCCTTGGATCGATTCAGGATAGTGGATGCGCGAATTCCTATGTCTCGCCAAATAAATGAATGGTCTAGTCCCTCCGCCTCGCCAATATGACCAATATCACAATACATCCCTCCACCTTACCAAATCAATATAGGTCGTAGCCTCGGTCCAACACAAAGGCGTATGACACTCCTGCCTTACAAAGCCTCATATGGTGTAACATCCCAAAACACTGTATAGTCAGATTCGGGTTTTGGCGATCAGAAGCCCTACACCGAAAGGACTAAACATTGCACTGGTATAGACTATAATGTCAAATTTATGGATAATGGACTTTAATTAAGTCTGATTCCTTATTGAAATGATAAATGCTGAGTTTGAGCTAGGCGCATCGATACAGTAGGACCTGTATTGGTACGGTTCAACAACCTTCTAACTAACTTACCTAATTAGGCCTAGCCGTATTGGTACAGCTATGAGGCGTATCAGTACGAGCATCTATCAAAAATAATTTTTGTGATTAAATCAAGGGAGTTGGAGATGGATGGGTGAGTCATCTCTTTGCTTAACCCACCCCACGTGAACAAGGGTCATCTATTTGACAAAAGATGAAAATTGATTGAGGAAAAAGGGATTTATTGATATTAAATAGGTTTCCTCCCAAGCTAGGAAACCATGTGATTGGTTGCTTGGGAGGCAACTCTTGTGTAAAGGAAACCATCAGCCAAAACCCTTAGGGAATAAAAGAAAGTGGTTAAAACATATTTTAAGAAAATTGAGGCTAAGTTCCTATCTCTTCATTCTTTTCCATTGAAGAACAAGCAAGCACCACCATTTCCATCTTCTTCCTTGAGCTTAAGCAAGCATCTCCCTTGGTTGCTTAGGTTTTCTTGAATTTCTTTACATTGTTAGATAGCTCTCGATTGGGTAAGATGAAACCCTCAAACACTTGTTTGAATCCATGGATATATTGAGTTTAATTTCAAATTTAAGTTGTTGAGCTTATAAACTAATCCATGGAAATCCTTCTTGCTCAATAGCCAATGGTTAATCCTGAACATAGATATTGAATTTGGTATTGTTATACTGCTTTCAATACCATACTATCGATTCTAATTAATTCCTATTGTTGTAACCTAGCTCAAGAATTGGAGAAAGATCCCTTGTCATCTCCAACGAAAGCTAAAAGCAAAGAAGTTGTAATTTGAGAGCCTTGAAAGCTTCAGAATCGAGGTGAGTGTAGTCAGAGTCTCGGGATTAAGCTAGGAGCTTTCTGATTTCATTGTCATTGAATTTTGCATAGCTAACCTTTTTGTTAAAGGAAATTATATCGAATCCCTTTGGAGGCATCATTGGTAAGCTTTGGTAAGCTTTTACATTGAAATATTGTTCATAGAAATATTGTCATTGTCATTGCCATCATCGAGGCATTGAATTATAGAACATTGACCATTGGATATTGATAATGTTATTGTCATAGACATTGGACAATGATGTAGGCATTGTATAGTCATTGATTGTAACACCCTTACCAGTATTTATTACCCAATACTAGTATAGAGTGTCACATGATGTTTAAACCATATTTTATGCTATTCGAACAAGTCAAAAATGACGATTTAAAATTTTTCCTTTTTAATCGCGTAAAATTTATTTCCAATTTTTAATCCATCAGATAGACCTTGATTTCAGGCAGCAACTTGGCAATTTTTAACTATACTATACAATTAACAAAACTGCCTAAAATAAAAATCATTTTGATTACTCTAAAATTTCATTATTATAATCTTACCCGATTTTCGTTACTAGCAATTTCTTTAAACTAGTATCCATTTAAATAAAACTCAATATCATATATTAACCACATATCTAGATATTATTATTACAATCCATATCTAGACTAGTTTGAAAGGAGCTACTATTTATTTATACATGCCAACTAGAAATATCAAAATACATCAAAGATGTAATTACCGATACTGCATATATCCCCTTTGATAGTGATGCCTTACTCCTTACTTCGAACCGGGTTTTCTACCTACGCGTGAAAAACCATCACACGCTAAGCATATACTTAGTGAGGCATTATAATTATTTAATATAAATCAACATGCTTGAATTATATCAATAATATAATAAACATGCAGTTTGATCACCATTTCTTTATTTCCCTTATGTTAATCAAATATTAACATAATATAATCCGGATTCATAAATCCTATTATTATCCTTGCTATTATCCGAGAATTTACCTACTTTCTGAATTATTTACCATTTATTATCCGAGAGTTCACTTACTCTCTAACTTATTCAGCATTTATTATCATTTTCAGAGAGTTCACTTACTCTCTAATTTATTCACCATTTATTATCATTTCCGAGAGTTCACTTACTCTCTAACTTATTCACCATTTATTATCATTTTCTGAGAGTTCATTTACTCTCTAATTTATTCACCATTTATTATCATTTTCCGAGAGTTCACTTACTCTCTAATTTATTCACCATTTATTATCATTTTCCGAGAGTTCACTTACTTTCTAATTTATTCATCATTTATTATCAAATAAATTATTGCCCAACATAGTTTTGAGGACTTGAGTACACGAGTCAAAACCGCTCTAAAGTGCTAATAAACCGTACCAAAGTGCTAAGAGACCGCACATAAGTGCTAAAGAACAACATCTAAGTGTTAATAAACCGCACCGAAGTGCTAAACCCCTGGACTCTATGACATGCCAACTATACTCTATACCTCAAATACTTATTTAGGCATACTTTCCAATTCATATTTAATTCATCCATGGAAATATAATTAAATACTGGGCAGTTCATACCCTAAATATAACATAACCATACATGCCTGGTATATTTAGTGATCAAATGCATCATAGTTCTTCCTTTGACAATTCTCAATATGTCAAATATAAGTTCATGGTATAAACATATAATTATCAAGTAATTATTAATAAGGTAGACTTATCACAAGT
Organism: Hibiscus mutabilis; assembly: GCA_019671005.1. Taxonomy (NCBI): domain Eukaryota; kingdom Viridiplantae; phylum Streptophyta; class Magnoliopsida; order Malvales; family Malvaceae; genus Hibiscus; species Hibiscus mutabilis. The sequence continues at coordinate 27,597,370 of CM033745.1, read as the reverse complement.
CTTCCAAATGATAATCATAATATTATCCATGCATAAAAATGCACTCACCTTGACACTTTATACTTTGTCAATATTCAACTAGCTTCACTAAGCTTCAGCTCGATCTCTGTTTTGTGCACAGTCTACAAGTGTATTAAAAATACCATAAGCACATTCCAAATTATATGTTAGTATCTTACCAACACATAAGAAATATAGGAATAATTTTCCTAAAAACACCCCAATATTTTCCAAATATTAGTATCATGACATAAGTCATTTCATCCTTAATACTTTGTATTTCTTTCAACCTTTACTCAAAGAATGATTTATAACTCATTCTAACCTTAATTCCAGCATAATACTTCCAAGAAAACAAATTTTCACTTCAGTCCTTAAGTTTCTCCAAAATGCTGAATTGGTCCCCAAACTTTCCAAGATTTTCGAATTAATCCTTATGTTTTTACACACTTCTAAAATGGTCCAAATGACATTTTAAAGCTTGTAAAATCATAATTTCAACATTTCCAAATTTATGGAAAATTTTCCATAATTTCCCCTAAGTCTTACAAATTGTCGAATTCACCCCTATGATTTTCCAAGTTTCCAAACTAGTCCACTTAACACTTAAACATCATTTCCAAGCTTTCACAATCATTCCCAAATCAAAATCAATCCAAACTCAACTTTTCTACCAAAACCCTAACTTTGAACATTTTAGGGTTTAATTATTTCCATGTAGTTTCAACCATCACACAAGCTTTAATATGATTCCACAACATCATATTCATCAAAAACTAACCTTAGTTCATCCTAATTCAACATCCCCTTTATCCATCAAAATCACAAAACCAAAGTTCTAAGCAAGGAAAACATGAACAAATGGTACTAAAAGATAGAGAATTTCATGGAGATCAATTTAATGTTTCATGATTTCATCAAAACTCCAACTAAATAAGCTTGAAAATCAAGAAGAAAATTTTTTCTTCCTTACCTTGGGGTGTTCGAACAAGGGCTGGAAATAGGAGAAAATCTTGAAATTTCTCTTAATCCAATTTTAGCCACTTGTCCTTAATATAAATAAAATGAATTTAAAATTCATTTTAATGTCAAATGTTCTTTTTACCCTTGAAATCCAATGCTCCATACCATGACACATGTCTACCTACCAATCCAAGGGCCCAAAACAATCCAATGAGTTAGTGATTACCAACTTTGCCTTGCCATCTTCAAAAATTACCATCTTGCCATTTTTCAGCCAATGGCTAAGATTAAACATGGAAAAGTAATATTTAATCCAATGATCCATATTAATTTCATTAAAATAAGACATGAAAATGACCCTTTTACCCTTGCCTTATTTTAATAAAATATAAAATATCTCATAAAAGATTTCTCATTTATTCGATTAAATTGAATTATTCAGAATTTTTCCGAGCTTTAAAGCTTTATAGCTATTAATACAAACTCCGTATCAAAAATCCGGGTAACAAAAAAATGCCACTCTTGGGGTGAACTATTCATTGGATTAAAGAAATTGGATTATTGTATTAAAGATTAAACCTGTGAGGATGAATTTAAAATTCATTTTCATGTCCCTTTTACCCTTGCCTTATTTTAATAAAATATCTCCTAAAATATCTCATAAAAGATTTCTCATTTATTCGATTAGATCGGATTATCCGGATTTTTCCCGGGCTTTAAAGCTTTATAGCTCTTAATACAAACTCCGTATAAAAAATCTAGGTAACACGAAAATGCCACTCTTGGGGGTGAACTATTCATTTATGGTACTAAATAACATACTTTTGAAAATTACAACTTAGTCCTTGAACTTTTCAAAATTTACACTTTGGCACCAAACTTTTCGAATTTTACATTTTGGTCACCAACTTTTCAAGTTTTACATTTTGGTCACCAACCAAAATTTTGAGGTATTACATTGATATTGATATTTCCACTGCTATTGAACATCAGTAATGTTATTATCATTGTTATTGAAACATTGCCATTGATATTATCATCGTCATTGATATTGACATTGTTATTGTCACCGTTATTGTTATTGTTATTGTTACCAAACCTTGGATTTGAAAGGACATTGGATACATTTGGCATGCCATAGAATTCATCAGCTCAGCGTACGGGTGGAATACAGTCCTAGGGCTATAGCCTATATTGATTTGGCGAGGTAGAGGTGTAACACCTCGAAAACTGATCTAGTCGGAATTAGGTTTCAGCGATCAAAAATTTTATATCGAAATGTTTAAATATTGCATTGTTATTGATTATGTGGATTAGTTTCATTGATAATGGACCTTAATTGAGTCTAATGTCTAGTTAGGGACATTATTGGAATGTTTAAATTTTGAAAATTAGCTAGGCATATCAATATAGTAGGACCTATATCGATATGGTCCAACTCTTTCTTAACTAACTTACCGAACTTGAACCAACCGTATCGATATGATTAGAGGTGTATCGATACAGGTCCCTGTTAAAATTTGATTTAGTGACCAAATTGAAAGAATTGGAAGTATGAGATGATTCACCTACTTGCTTGCCACCCCTTCACGTGGGAATGATCTGAAGAGATGACAATTAGTCATCAATTATTGAAAATTGAGAAAGGGATAACAAAGATGGATAATAATAGTTTAAGCTTACCCTTGCCAAAGAAAAATCATCTCATTGGTTCTTGAGGAGGTGAGAAATCATTAGGGTAATAGTTTTCTTAATAAACGAATAGAAAGAAAGCTTTCTTTTTTGCTTTGAATTCACCGTAACCAAAGTTCACCCCTTGTCTTGAAGATAAGCACACACCTTTATTGTTGTCTTCAACCCCAAGCTCAAGCACACACCTCTCTATTTGGACTCCTTGAACTCAAGTCTTCTTTGCTTTAAAAGCTTCAATCGATAGCTATTTATTGGGTAAGTAGAAACCCTTAATTTATTGTTGATTCCATGACCTACAGGATGACTAATTTCAAGTTATGGTACTTAAGCCAAGCCCTTGATCTTTAAGTTTTAATCCATGAATTTAATGAATAGCTAATGGCTATTCTAAGCTTAGAAATTAGTATCGATGTTGGTATATCCATTGTAACAATTTCCTACTGTCTCTCCCTAGCTCAAGAGTTGGAGGAATCTAGCCCATTGTCTCCAAAAAAAGCTAGGAATGGGGGGATTATCATCCGAGAGCCTTGAAAGCTTCGAAATTCAAGGTGAGTGTAGTCGGAGTTTCGAGAGTTGTCTAGGTGCCATCTCGAATCATTGATTATTGCTTAATGTATCGTTAACCATTGTATTGAAGGTTTTTGCATAAAACCGTATTGAGAGTCACATAGGTAAGAATGGGTAAGCGTTGCATTAAAATCATATCCGAAACATCGTTATTATTATCATGGAAAGTATTGAAGCATTTTTATGTTAAGCTATTGAGTATCGATTATTGCATATTGATGCCGAAATATTGATATATGCTTATTACTATTGAATCACCGTATCAAATCATTGTTACTTAATCATTTCTATTGAACTATTGTTATTGAATCATTGCTATTGATACCTTGATATTGAATTATTGATTATTAAACATTGGTATCAAAAGTATTGGATACAATTGGCAAGCCATAGAATTCATGAGCTCATTGGTACGGGTTTAGGCTACGGCCTTTATTGTGGTGCGGAGGAGGGATGTTGATGGTTATTGGTCAAATTTGTGCGGCGAAGGAAATATGACTAGACCATTACTGATATTGGTGTGGAGGTGGAATTCGTGTATCCATATACCATGAAATCGATCCAAGGAAACTATCGAGTATTGCTATTGATCATTGATATGAAATTATAGATATGTTTTGATTATTGTTGTTATGATGATCATTGATGCCATGTTACATGATGAGCATGATAACCATGGCATGTTGGATTTATGCCTTTTGTTAGCATAGTTAGATTGTTATTGAAGTATGTGGGAATGCATACCATGTTCATTCATTTTTATGGCTACCTCACTTAGGCTATGTAAATCTAATGTATTCATCTTCCACATTTAAGGTTAAGGAAGTAAATCGGATTGAGATCAGAGCTACCTGGAAGTTTGGTAAGTCACCACAAGCTTAAAGTGATGTGTTTTGTCCTTATGAACTCCTAGAATGGTGTCAAACTAGTTAAGCTAGTTGAATATGACCTTTCAAATATGTGTATATTGGTTAATTTTGGTACAGACCATAGAGGCCCTAAATGTTACTTTGGTTTTGGTTAAAAGTGGCTTAAAGTTCATATTTGGCTTAAAGGGATAAAATCATAGTGAATGGATTCATATTGACATGAGATTTGACATACTATTAGAATTACAGATTAATAACTTGCAGGTAAAGTTTCGTTGCATTTGGATATCGCTCAACAAGTTAAATCGAATGAAAACTAGACAATATCTATCATTACAGGACAAATGTATCGATACGGGTCAAGCTGTATCGATACGTCCTTGCATATTTGGACTTGGTAGAACAGAGTGTACCGATACAAAAAAGGGGATGTATCGATGCAGACTTGGGTAGTAAGGTCTGGGAAATAAATTGCATTGATACAACCTTAGGTTGTACCAAAACGAGTCAACTTTGGTCAACGCGTATCGATACAGGCTTAGATGTATTGATACAGGCTTGTTACCCTTAAACCTCGATTTGAGGAATTTGGCTTAGCGTACCAATACTGTCTTAAGTGTATCGGTACAGTGTTAGTTAATTCTGTTAAAAGACTTAGACTACAGCTTTAAATAGTTTACAAAATGGTCACTAAATATTGTATGGTTCAATTGAATGGGTAAATATTATCAGAATGTCATGAAAATTTACGAGTATCTTATGATTGCATTGAATTTCATTGTGGTATTATTAATTACAGAACAAGACCCATAAATTATTATATTTATAGTTTAGTCCTTAAAACTTGTAAAAATTATAAATTAGTCATAATTAATGAATTATTGCTCCATATGGGATAAATTGAGCTAATATGTATACTTGGTAATGATTCTAAAAGTACAACATTGATTACGTGTTAATCATTATATGAAAATTCATCACACTAATCACCGTTCTGTTCACTGGTAAAACTCTCCGACCCGGTTCACGACCAGGCCGGGAAGGGGGTGTTACATTTGTGGTATCAGAGCTAGAGTTTAGTCTGTTCTGGTCTAAACCGAAGCTTATTGAATTGATTATTGTGGTACTTTTCCACCTAGGAGATATTTTATTGTATATTGTGACTTGTCAGCTAATCTGATATCTTTATTTATAGATGTTTGACTCTAATCAAGCTTGAATAGATGAGCATATCGCTGACTCCTCCACACATGGTGAGAAAGTAAGATGGAGAGATCCTCCGATTCCACAAAACCCCGCACGAAATCCTGAGCCTGTGATACAAGTTGGTCAAGAATAATGCTATAGGAAAATGGCTGACATGTTCGAAGTGTTAATAACCTCGTTGAAGGCCAAGCAAACTCTCTCATCACCCAATGTTGTTGTCCAGAGTACCCGATCTCCTATTGATATGTTACCCCAATACCGGGCTTACTCTTTTACCGGGCAAAATAATGATAACCCTAAAATTGCTGAGTATTGGTTAGACAATACCCTACGCATTCTAACTAAGCAACTACAGTGGTATGATGAACACAAGCTTGAATGTACCCTTGCCTTGTTAGTAGACGAAGCACTGTATTGGTGGGAGACTACGATTCTTACAGTCCTGAAGAGGCTGTGAGTTGGGAGTTCTTCCTTCGTGAATTTTGAAAGAAATATATCAGTGAATACTATCTTGCTAAGAGGCGTGATATCTTTCTTCATCTAAAGCAAGGAGGGCAACCCATGGAGCAGTACATTCACAATTTTTGCAAGTATTGTCGATACGGGGTTGAATATATCAAGAAAGAAGAAGAAAAGTGCAGGATGTTCATCAACGGGCTGAACGATGAACTACGTCCTATATTCACGGTCTTGTGCATAACCGATTTCCAAAACCTTGTGAATAATGTCAAAGCTACTGAAAGTGCTCAAAAGACTTAAAGAACCAGTGGGTCAAACAAGTCGGAAAGGAGGCACCGAGATGAATCTTATTCTTCTGAAACTTTCAAGAAAGGGAAGCGCCATGATTCGAAGCAGAGTGTGTATTCACATCCTTCCCAGTATGAATATCTTGCTAAGCCAAAAGCTGTGACTCAATTCTTTCCTAGTGCCAACTCTATTGAAAGCATTGATGGCTTTAAGCAAGAAACGAAGTTTCCAGTTTGTAACATCTGTCCTCACAGGCACTCCGAAGAGTAATGCCGTAAGAAATCGAGGCAAGGGAACAAGGCACGAATCCTTTGGAAGGTCTGGAGGTTCATTCAAAGCATCACACGAACATGAATTCAAAGCTTCTACACGGATGTACCATGTGAGAGGTAAGAAATAAGAGGATGATCACGACCCTATCATAGGTAAAAATTTGAGGATGAATTTTTCTTAAGGGGGAGAATTGTAACAACCCAAAAACCGGTCTAGTCAGAGGTTTCGGCTATCAGAAATTTTATATCAAAATGTTTAAATATTGCATTGTTATTGATTATGTGGATTAGTTTCATTGATAATAGACCTTAATTGATTCTAATGTCCAGTTAGAGACTTTGTTGGTATGCTTAAATTCTAAAAATTGGCTAGGCGTATCGATACAGTAGAACCTATATCGATACGGCCCAACTATTTCTTAACTAACTTACTAAACTTGAGCCAACCGTATCAATATAGTTAGAGGTGTATCGATACGGGTCCCTGTTAAAATCTAATTTTGTGACCAAGTTGAAAGAATTGGAAGTATGGGATGATTCACCTACTTGCTTGGCACCTCTTCACGTGAGAATGATCTGAAGAGATGACAATTAGTCATCAATTGTTGAAAATTGAGAAAGGGATAAGAAAGATGGATAATAATAGTTTAAGGTTACCCTTGCCAAAGGGAAATCATCTCATTGGTCCTTGAGGAGGTGAGAAATGATTATGGTAATAGTTTTCTTAATAAAGGATTGAAAAGAGCTTTTGTCTTTTGCTTTGAATTCACCATAACAAAAGTTCACCCTTTGTCTTGGTGATAAGCACACACCTCCATTGTTGTCTTCAACCCCAAGCTCAAGCACACACCTCTCTATTTGGACTACTTAAACTCAAGTCTTCTTTGCTTTAAAAGCTTCAATCTATAGCTATTGATTGGGTAAGTAGAAACCCTTAATTTATTGTTGATTCCATGAGCTATGGGATGACTAATTTCAAGTTATGATACTTAAGCCAAGCCCTTGATCTTCAAGTTTTAATCCATGAATTTAATGAATAGCTAATGGCTATTCTAAGCTTAGAAATTAGTATCGATGTTGGTATATCAATTGTAACAATTTCCTATTGTCTTTCACTAGCTCAAGAGTGGAGGAAGCTAGCCCATCATCTCCAAAACAAGCTGGGAATGAGAGGATTATCATTCGAGAGCCTTGAAAGCTTCGAAATTCAAGGTGAGTGTAGTCAGAGTTTTGAGAGTTATCTAGGTGCCATCTCGAATCATTGATTATTGCTTAATGTATCGCTAACCACTGTATTGAAGGTTTTTGCATAAAACCCTATTGAGAGTCACATAGGTAAGAATGGGTAAGCATCACAATAAAATCATGTCCAAAACATCGTTATTATTATCATGGAAAGTATTGAAGCATTTTTATGTTAAGTTATTGAGTATCGATTATTGCATATTGATGTCATGATATTGATATATGCTTATTGCTATTGAATCACCGTATCGAATCATTGTTACTGAATCATTGCTTTTGAACTATTGTTATTGAATCATTGCTATTGATACATTGAAATTGAATTATTGATTATTGAACCTTTGTATCAAAAGTATTGGATACAATTGGCAAGCCATAGAATTCATGAGCTCATTGGTACGAGTATAGGCTACGACCTTTATTGTGGTGCGGCGGAGGGATATTGATGGTTATTGGTCAAATTGGTACGGCGGAGGAAGTATGACTAGACCATTACTGATATTAGTGCAGAGGTTGAATTCGTGTATCCATATAGCATGAAATTGATCCAAGGAAACTATCGAGTATTGCTTTTGATCATTGATATGAAATTATAGACATGCTTTGATTATTGTTGTTATGCCGATCATTGATGTCATGTTACATGATGAGCATGATAACTATATCATGTTGGATTTATGCCTTTTGTTAGCATAGTTAGATTGTTATTGAAGTATGTGGGAATGCAGACCATGTTCATTCATTGTTATGGCTACCTCACTTAGACTATGTAAGTCTAATGCATTCATCTTCCACATTTCAAGTTAAGGAAGTAAATTGGATTATGATCGGAGCTAGCTGGAAGTTCGGCATGTCACCACAAGCTTAGGGTAATGTGTTTTATCCTTATGAACTCCTAGAATGGTGTCAAAGTAGTTAAGCTAGTCGAATATGATCTTTCAAATATGTGTATATTGGTTATGTTTGGTATAGACCATCAAGGCCCTAAATGTTACTTTGGTTTTGGTTAAAAGTGGCTTAAAGTTGTTATTTGGATTAAACGGGTAAAATCACAGTGAATGGATTCATATTGACATGAGATTTGACATTCTATTAGAATTATGGATTAATAACTTGCTGGTAAAATTTCATTGCATTTGGATATCATTCAATAGGTTAAATCGAATGAAAACCATACAATATCTGTCATTATAGGACAAGCATATCGATACGGGTCAAGTTGTATTGGTACGGCCTTGCATATTTGGACTTGGTAGAATAGAGTGTGTCAATACACAAAATGGGGTGTATCGATGCGGACTTGGGCAGTAAGGTCTGGGAAATAAATTGCATCGATATGGCCTTAGGTTGTACCAAAACGGTCAACTTTGGTCAATGCATATCGATACAGGCTTAGATGTATCGATACGGGCTTGTTACCCTTAAATCTGGAATTGAGGAATTTGGCTTAGAGTACCAATATGATCTTAAGTGTATCGGTACGGTTTTAGTTAATTCTGTTAAAAGACTTAAACTACAGTTTTAAATAGTTACAAAATGGTCACTGGATATCGTATGGTTCAATTGAATGGGTAAATATTATCAGAATGTCATGAAAATTTATGAGTATCTTATGATTGCATTGAATTTTATCGTGGTATTATTAATTACAGAATATGACCCCTAAATTATTGGATTTATAGTTTAGTCCCTAAAACTTGTAAAAGTTATAAATTGGTCCTAATTAATGAATTATTGCTCCATATGGGATAAATTGAGCTAATCTGTGTACTTAGTAATGTTTGAAAAAGTATAAAATTGATTAAGTGTTGGCCATTATGTGAGTATCTTTATATGAAAATTCATATAATGATTGCACCGATCACTATTCTATTCACCGGTAGCACTCTCTGACCTAGTTCTCGACTTGGCCGGGAAAAGGGTGTTCTAGGAGGGATGTGTTGTGATGTTGGTCATATTGGCGAGGTGGAGGGGCTAGACCATTCAATGATTTGGCGAGGTGTAGGAATTTGCGTATCCACTATCCGGGATCGATCCAAGGGTTATTGCTAAAATATGGAAATATTGTTGTCAATCATTATCATTGCATTGATGCTAATAGTTCGTTGTAATTGCTATTGTCATCACTTGAATTGGAATGCATTACATTGCTAATGACATTTTTTATGGCTACCTCACTAGGCAATGTATGCCTAATGCATTGCATCTCATCCATTTCAGGTTAAGGGATTCATCGTTCGAGATCGGAGAAGTTGGGGTGTTGGACAAGTCACAAACAAGCCTAAAGTAATGTATATCGAACCTATGAACTCCTAGTAGAGTGGAAAAGTACTTGGAATAGTCACATAGGGCTCTTTTGATATGTATATGTTAAGCTTGTGGCGTAATAGAGCTTGAGGCTCTAAGTGGTCTTTTTGTATGGTTTAAAAATGACTAAAAATGCATAGTTGGCTCCTAAAAAGGTGAAAACCTAGTAAATGGATTCACACTGATATGAAACTTCACATGTTGTTAGATTAAATGGTTATAAACTTGCTAGTAAAGTTTCATTGTATTTGGACATTGTTTGGTAGGTCAAATTGAATAAAAATCAGATAAAATCTCTCATTACAGTTCATGGCGTATCAATACAGGTGGTGGTGTATCGATATGACCTTGCATATTTGGTCAGGTTAACACTAGTCAAAAGGGGGCGTATCGATACCGCTTAGGCGTATCGGTATAGACTTTTGTCACTGGAATTTGGTTACAAAATGGTATCGATACAGGTTTAGGGCGTATCGATACGAAGTCAACGTGGTCAACATGTATCGATACGTGCTTGTTCCCTTTTAATCTAGAATCTTTGAATTAAGCATGGCGTATCGATACAGTCTCCAGGGTATCGATACAGTGGCGGGTAAATTAGTTATAAGTGATAAAAATAGCTTTTAAATTTTTGCAATATAGTCACTGAAATCTTATAAGTCTAATTGATAGGGCTAATGAACTCTGGTTAGCATGAAATTTTACAGGCTCACTACTATTGCATTGAATTTAATTGCGGTATTGTTAGTTACAAAAAACACATACCTACAGTACATTTTCTCAAAAAAAATCAACAAAATTATGAAATCAAGCATGACAGTGAAGGAAATCATTAAAACATGCATGAATGCCTAACAATGAAACTAAAATGAGCCTAAGTATAACAATAATATGAGTAAAAAGGGTCATAAAAATAGTACTTTTGGACACTCATCACATGCACTTAAAATTTCCAAAACATGCATATTAAACCATATGCAACATGTACCATGGATCAACATAAAAATCCCCATTTGCAAAACCTCAATTTAAGCTTTCCCATGCATAACAACCCATATTCAAGGCTTAATGAGAAAACATGTATAAATCAATATTCTACAATATAATCCATCAACATGACACATTTTCTATTATATTGTCTTTCAAGTGATCAGGAACAAAGTTCCACTTCACAAAACATTACATCGGATACACGGATTCAACAAGTTTCCTCTCAACACTTCATGCAATATCAACCGAAATTGAAGGTACACTCACAACCAGGTACCATCACAACCCAAATCATTGGTTAGATGCATAATCCATTAATGGAAGTTTTCAGTACCATATAACCGCTGAACCGTTAGAGTACTCGTGGTGGAGTATTCGGTACACATAAACCCCTCAACACCTGAGGCGACTTTTTATAGTGTAATATCAATCCTATGGCCGACCAACTATATCCGATAACATTTTAAATCACACCACTTGCCAATATATTTCATTACTAACCATGTACCTCACTTTTTTATATGCAACATCAAAGCCATTTCCAATGTATTAACCCATGCATTATAAGTATTCCACATACTTGCATGGATCATTTACCAAATGCATCCATCATTAATCTATGATAAAAAATAGTACAAACCATACTCAAATCATGCTTAAATAGTAGGTACCATGTAATTCTAAAACAAGTGCATAAAATCAATTTCGCCAAAACATGACCGAGGGAGAAATCTTATCGTACAAGAGAAGCTCACCTAGCTCAAGCCAGCTTGTGGAAGGTCAAGAAGCTCAATAAAGGAGTGCAAGGGGCACTCAGCTTGAACAAGCTCAATTCAGCTCAAGGCAAGATCGATCAACTCATCTCAGCTCGAACAAACTATGGCAGCTCAACACCCTAAGGGACATGTTCCTTCCCAAGGGACATGTCCATCACCCTTGGAGGGAACACCAAAAGTGGTGCCATTTCTTTGGAGGGAGAATTGAATTTGTGTAGCAAAAGCATTTTGGAGGGAGTCACAATCTGTCAAATGGCTATTACTGCTTTGGAGGGAGGCACGAGCCTAAACCGAATAGATAAGGGCCTTTTCAGCTATGCCCCTTGTAAATTTATAAATAGGCTTTCATTTGTCATTTGTAGAACACAATTTTCCTGAATTAAATTATTTGTGAGGTTTTCTCTCAAACTTTTTCTTTTTTAGAACTATCTTGACTTATCAAGTCTATTGGCTTGTGGCTTCACCCTTCCTTTCCATTTATACTTTGGGTTCTTGGTTCCTACAACCAAAGGGTCCTAGTGTTTCACCACCTTCAAAGATATTCTTTTAAGAAACATGATTATACTTCATAGTATAGTTTCTTTCTTTGAATCCTTCAAATACTATAATCTCTTTTCCATCCTATTTCACCATTTTCTTCTTGCATTTCATTCACCATATCTAAAACCACCCTAAACACTTAACTATTCCATCCATTTCTTTCATACACCATGCATCCTACTTCCGCGCCCTATACTTTTCATCATCATTTTCTTAATTTTCTTTCAATGAGGGATTTGGAGGATCAAGGCTTACTTGCATTCACAACTGAGACAATCAAAGCTTCTTTCAACAACAACCATTGAAGAGCTAAAGCGTATCAATCGATATCGGTACACATTAATTGATTTTCAAAGTTATTATTCCAATAAAAAACAAGGCAACAATCGAATATTTATTATAAAAGATTAGAAAAATCTTAACACCTCGTATCGGTACGCACAAAGGTCATACCCATACTCGAAGGCTAAATTGGTTCACAGGTTGAATGGCATAGCGATACTACTACACGCGTATCGGTACCCTATAGCCATTAAGTATAAAAAGGAAATCCAATAGCTAAAAACCATATCGATATGGATAAGGGCTTACTGATACTCATGAACCAATTTGGCTATTTCGAGCACCAAAACACTTAGAAAATATTTGGGGGTTTTAAGGTTTTGACTTAGAAATTATTTTAAGCTCAAATTCTTGTCAATTTGTGAGTCTTTTTGAGTACTTAAAAATTTATCTTTTTTACAAAATAGTCCTTAAAATTTCTTGTTATATCAAATCAAATATTAGTTTTACACATGATACTGTTATCTGATTGAACGTATGACTACTTTATCTACTTGAAAATATGCCCATATGTCTAATTTGAAATCATGATCTCTAGTTATTGTTTTACTATAATAAATTACATGTCTGCCTCTTCATTTCTAAGGATACTACTTACTAACTAAATCTAATTTTAATTGGGGTATACTATGTGGTTATGGTATAAAGTCTATGTAAGTTCAGCCCTAAGCCAACTGGTAATTCCTTATTGACCCAAGTTATCCCCTTGGGTAGGTTTCGACGCTTCAGCTAGGGTAATTCCTTATAGACCTAAAGCATCCCCTTAGGTTGGCTCATACGCCCAATAGGCATACGGTACATCCTTATGGACATATGGAATCCCCTTAGGTTGGCTCCTATGCAAAATCAGCTTAAGGTAAGTCCTTATAGATGTCGTTCTAGGGAACTGCATGATGCGTACGGTTGGAGGGTAGTTAGGTGTTAAATAAAATCCTTGCCACCTTTTAAAAATATGTTTTACTGAAATGATTTACAAATAACTAAAAGTACTTGAATGTTTTATACTACACTTACTGCTATTCACTGACCTCCCTAGCTCACACCCCAAAATTGTCCCCTTCAGATACTTTAGGATAGGCTTCTCTAGACCTTGTGCTTGGAGGATCAAATAAAGAATGACTATGTCATTTCTTTTAAGTATGACTTTTATTAGATTTTCTTATACTTTATTTGATTAATGGATTTGGTATTTATGTACTATGGAATTAATCGTTATGGGACTATGGAACTTTATTATAAAAATAAACATTTTAATTAAATATCCAAATTTCTTGTACATGGAATTTTCTGTTGTTGCATATAGACCTGTAAATCGAAATTGGTATTATGAATTATTACTATGTTTTGAGTTCAATGAATTTCACTCTTCAAATATATATGTATTTTACTTTATTGTTTAAATTATAATATGTTTAAAGTATCGTGAGGAGTTCGAATTTAAGTTGTGGACTACTAGATCTAGTCTTATCACATATGCTAGGTTTAAGGGGTTACAAATAAGGTAATCAAAGGGATTGACCATCCATGGCTTACATTATAAGTGCATCGTTTGTTCTATTTGTGGTCCTCATATAGTTTAAGACCATTTTCATATCTTTAAAATTTCCCTCTTTTGTGGTTTTCACTTCTTAATGAGATAGGGCTCTTAATGACTAGATTTCATAGAGAAGACATAAAAAGAGACTTGCAAAAGAAACACCAACACTAAAGAGTCTTGGAGTGCTTAATTTGTCATAACAAGAAACACATTGCAAAACACTTGTGAGTTATCGTTATAAAATATTCTCAAGTGTTCTTTGGGTGAGAGTTTAATTTGTGCAAACACATTTTTCTTGTGAGGTTTTTGTTTGTTTGCTTATTTATAATTCTCTTTGAGGGAGTGTTACTCAGAGTTTTAGGCATAAAACATGAGAGAAAATTGTAAGGGTACAACTTGTCTTTAAAGGTTTGCAAATATAGCACATTTGGGAAAATACTTAGTATGGATAGCTAAGGTAGTGAAATAGACTTTGTTTATAAGTCAAACCACTATACATCACTGTGAAAAAATATTTTATTTTTTTGTTGTTCCCATAAAATTTTAAAAAGCCAATTTACCCCTCTTAACACTCTTTGGTTGATCGATAGAGTGGTATTAGAATGAGTCTCGATCAAAAGTTTAACATCCTCATAGAGCTCTAGCAATATATGCATGAACCTAGAAGAATCACTTCCACTTCTGATTCCTAGTTCATTGAAAACTCCCAACCGGTCAACAAGTCACCTACTTTAAGGGAATAATGCCATGGTGAGTCTTATGGGTGCAAGTATACACAATCATCAAGTAATACAACATTAAGCTGAGTATCAAATCCATAGGGATTGACCAAGAACTTATTTGCTCAATGCTTACTTGTTTGAAAGAATTAAAAGTGTTTAAAATGTTTGGGTTTAGATTAAAAAGGTGGCAAAAATAGTGTAGTGAAAATAAAAGCAGTCTGGCAACGAAGTGTTCAATTGAATGATGAGCATTAGCAAGGGATGTCTGGATTTCACGCTACTTACAATAGCCTTTAATAATGTCCTACCTTGGTTTATTACTGAGCAGATTAAAGATAGTATTGCCTCTGTCGATGGAAACACCCTAAGTTAACCACGATAAAACCCCTTATATGTCTATAGTGAAGTTTTTCATTAACTAACTTGATTAAGTGTCAATGTTTACTCCTAAGGGGTAGACTCACTTCCAAAGTAAGTTCATCTACTTGAACATCTCCTATCAAAGCTTCTCGCCTTAGTATCGGCAACTGATTGTTGCCCCTTAAGTCAGTTAAGATATTAAGGTACAATAAGCACACAATGCCAACTGTTGTATGGCAATGGATTTAGAAAAATTATGTACTAGTAGATAGAAAATAATGCCAAGGCATTCTGATTATTAAAAACCAAATATAAAATAAGCGTTAATCGCAAACATCCCTTAACCAACAGTAAAAGATTAGCTCATGGTTGAGGGGTCCATCCACAAAACATCATCGTTTCTCATCATCTTTTTGAAATAAAAATAAATAAAACTAAGAGCATGAGCAAGAAAGAGATTCGTCGATGCAGCCCTTTGAATGCTCTAGAGCTCTCGGTCTTAGCTGGTTGAACCATGTCACCTCTAGGTTCACCACAATGGAACCTCTCTCCAATCTGATCTTCCTCTAGTGGTTGCGTGATCTCCTTTAAATAGGCATGTGTGGAAACCCCAGGTTAAGCTTTTGAGTTTGAATTTTGAATGCACAAGGTGTAACACCCCGTTCCCGACCTGGTTGAGAACCGGGTCAGAGCGTGCTATAGTTGAACGATAAAGTGATCGGTGCTATAAAATTTCAATCAATGACTAACTTTCAATCGTTATTATACTCTTTAATCATTACCAAGTATAGGCATTAGTCCAAATTATCCTTTATGGAACAATAATCCTCCAATTAGGATTGATTTATAAGTTTTAGGTACTAAATTGTAAATTTGATAATATAAGGGTCCTTTTCTGTAATTAACAAGACCAAAATGAAATTCAATGCAATAATAGTGAGCCTGTAAAATTTAATGCTAATCAGAGTTCATTAACCCTATCAATTAGACTTATAAGATTTTAGTGACTATATTGCAAAAATTTAAAAGCTATTCTTTATCACTTATAACTAATTTACATGCCGCCGTATCGATACCCTAGAGACTCTATCGATACACCATGCTTAATTCAAGGATTCCAGATTAAAAGGGAACAAGCCCGTATCGATACACTTGAGACCGTATCAATACACCCTAAACCCGTATCGATACCATTTTTGTAACCAAATTCCAATAGCCAAAATCCGTACTAATACACCCCTTTTTGACCAACGTTGACCTGACCAAATATGCAAGGCTGTATCGATACACCATCACCTGTACCGATACACCCTGCATTGTAATGACAGATTTTTGCTGGTTTTCATTTGACTTGACCTATCAAACTATGTTCAAATGCAACGAAACTTTACGCACGATACTTCAATGCTATAAACTACTTGCATGCCAAATTTTAGGACCTTTCGAATTTCTTTACTACGATTTCACCTATTAGAACCGATTATGCACTTTTAATCATTTTTAAGCCAAACAAAAAGACCACTTAGAGCCTTAAGCACTATTACACCACAAGCATAAACTATACATATCAAAAGAGCCCTATGTGACTATTCCAAGTACTTTGCCACCCTACTAGGAGTTCACAGGTTCGATTTACATTATTTTAGGCTTTTGGTGACTTGTCAAACGCCTCAACCTCTCTGATCTCGAATGGTGAGTCCCTTAACTTGAAATGGACGAAATGCAATGCGTTAGGCATACTTTGCCTAGTGAGGTAGCCATAATTGATGATAATAACAATGTAATGTATTTCAATTCAAGTGATGACAATAGCAATACAATGAACTATTAATATCAATGCAATGATCATGTTAATAGCAATATTTCCATATTTTAACAATAACCCTTGGATCGATTCTGGATAGCCCTATGCCTCCCCAAATCAATGAAACGGTCTAGTCCCTCTACCTCGCCAATGTGACCAACATCACAACACATCCCTCCGCCTCGCCAAGTCAATATAGGTCATAGCCCTAGGACCATAGTCCACCCATACACTAAGCTCATGAATTCTATGGCATGCCAATTGTATCCAACGTCCTTCGAATCCAAGGTCCGATAACAATATCAATGATCAATGTTCAATAGCAATAATAATGTTCAATGTTTATAATGACTTTATCAGTAAGCAACGATTCAATATACATGTCCAATGGCAATATCAATGAAAATGGCAATAAAAATGCTCTATTATCAATACTCTATATTTCCATGATTCAATGGCAATGACCATGACAATGGCAATAATAGTACACGATGACAATGATGTTACCTATGTCCGATATTCAATATCAATGATGATAACGGTGACAATGCTCAATCCTTAATGCAATAACTTACCAATACTTACCACAACGTCCACTAAGTGATTCGATGCAATATCCCTTAACCAAAAAGGTTTAGCGATGATGAATTCAACAACAATGAAATCAAGAGAGGCACCTAGCTCAAACCCGAGACTTTGACTACACTCACCTCGACAATCCGAAGCTTTTGGTGGTGGTGGGGAATGATTTCTCTCCACTTCTTGAGCTAGGTAAACAATAGAAATGGATTAGAATTAGCTATATGATATTGGAACAATGTAACAAAATCAAAATCAATACATAAATTTGATATAGCTAATAGCTATAAAATTTCCATGGATTAAAGCTTTGAAATACTTAAGTTACCGTAGATGGCCAAACCCTAACTTGACATTAATATTAATATATCTATAGATTTCAACAATAGATTAGGGATTACAACTTCCTGATCCATATCTATGTAAAGGATTCGATAAATTGAAGAAAACTAAGCTTGAATTCAAGATCCAATGGAGGTGCTTGCTTGTTCAAATGGGAGGTTGAAGATGAAAAAGATGAGAGGTGGTTGCTTGGTTTCCTAATCGGGTAAGTGTAGCTTTCCTAATTCTTTCACTCTTTTACTACTTGACCAAAGGCTTTCCTTCACTTGAAGGAAAGTTTTCAGATCACTCCACGTATAGGTGATTTTAGTTGATGAGGGTCTAATCGCAAGATTAGTCCCTCAATTTTTGACTCTTCACGATTTTGCCCCAAAGCTTTCGATTTCTATATTTTAGTCACTAAAAGGTTCTCAATGTATTCAATAAGGTCCTTAAACAATGATTTGACTCAATTAGAGTCCACTATCAAAACAATTGACCTTATAGTCAAAGTCAATACAATATTTGGACCTTTTCGGTGTAGGGCTTCCGATCGCCGGATCCCAATTTCGACTAGATCAATTTTTGGGATGTTACAACTCTCCCCTTTAGAAAAATTCATCCTTGAATTTTTACCTGAACTGAAGAGATGAGGGTATTGCTTTTTCGTTTTCTCTTCAGGTTCCCAGGTAGCTTCTTCAATGGAGTGCCTCCTCCAAAGTACTTTAACTTGCAGTATAGATTTATTGCGAAGCCTTATAACTTTTTTTGTAAGAAACGAGATCAGTTCTTCTTCATAAGATAGATTTGGTTGAATCTCGACAGACTCTGGTTCAGTAACATGTGAAGGGTCGGATAGGTACTTTCGGAGCATTGATACATGGAATACATCATGGATTTTCCTCAATTCTAGGGGCAAGAATAACTGATAAGCCACAGGGCCAACTCTTTCAATAACCTTGATGGGTCCAATGAACCGGGGATTCAGCTTCCCCTTCATACCAAAACTCAGAACTTTCTTCCATGGTGATACTTTAAGGAAGCCTTTCTTGCCAACTTCGTATTGAATATCCCTTCGCTTGAGATCGGCATAGGGCTTTTGTCGGTTGAAGGAAACTTTTAAGCGATCATGGATTATGGTAACATTTGCTTCGTTTTCCGGAAGTAGGTCAGGGCCCAACATCTTACCTTCACCGAGTTTAGACCAACATAGTAGTGTTCTACAACGTCTACCATACAACGCCTCGTATGGTGCCATTTGGATAGAAGCTTGGTAGCTCTTGTTGTAGGCAAATTCAATGAGGGGTAAGGATTTCTCCCATGATCTGTTGAAGTCAATAATACATGCTCGTAGCATGTCTTCCAAGATCTATAGAGAAAGATCCGATATCGGTATGCTTTACTGATGGTTCGAAGGAAGAAGTTTTCGATGGTTACCTGGATTACCCTTTCTGATTGGCCATCAGACTGAGGGTGAAAGGCAGTGCTAAGATTGAATCTAGTGCCTCGAGCTCCTTGCAACGTTCTCCAAAATCGAGAAGCAAACCGTGGATCTCGATCAGAGATGATAGATTACGACACACCATGGAGTCAAATAACTTTCTTGATGTACAAGTTAGCTAACTTTGGAAGACCGTAGTGCATTCTAACCGATACAAAATGCACTGACTTGGTAAGACAGTCTATAATGACCCATATGACATCATTTTTAGTAGGAGTCAAGGGTAGACCACTAACAAAGTCCATAGTGATCTTCTCCCACTTTCATTGCGGTAGATCGCTGGGTTGTAATAATTCAGTAGGGTCAGGAAGCTTAGCTTTAACACGCTGACAAGTAAGGCACTTGGACACGAAATCAATTATAGCTTGTTTCATGCCTGGCCACCAATATAACTCACGGAGATCTTTGTACATCTTCACAGACCTCGAATGAATGAAGAACAAACTTGAATGAGCTTCCTTAAGAATATCATTACGTAGCAATTCGTCATTAGGTACACAAACTCGATCAAAAAATATAGGAGTCCTTCCGAATTGATTTTAAAATTAGGATTATCTTGAAGTTTAGAGACAATGGATTGAAGTTTTCAGTCTTGATCTTGCAATGCCTTGATTCTCGAAACAATGGTAGACTTAATGGCTCGAGGAGCTCCAAAATAATGGTTTTACAAGGAGTCACTTGCTATACAATACATGAGATTCAATAATCGATGACAATACTTACCAGGCGAAGGTTTCTAGCTGAGAGCATTAGCTACAACATTGGTTTTGCCCGGATGGTAATCTATGACAAGATCATAGTCTTTAAGGAGTTCCATCCATCTTCGTTGCCAGAGGGTTAGCTCTTTCAGAGTCAAGAGGTATTCGAGGCTCTTGTGATTAGTGAAAAGATAGCATTTCTCTCTGTAGAGATAATACCTCCAGATTTTCAATTCAAAAACAATAGCGGCCAATTCTAGATCATGAGTAGGGTAATTCATCTCATGTGGCTTAAGCTGTCTCGAAGCATATGCAATAACCTTGCCTTATTGCATCAATACACATCCTAACTGGAGATGTGATGCATCACTATAAATGTGTAGTCTTTTCTAGACTCAGGTTGGGTTAGGACTCATGCATGAGTCAACACTTGCTTTAACTGGTCAAAACTCCGCTGTTGTTCTTTGGTCCAAACAAATAGAGCTTATTTTCGTAAAAGTTTAGTCAATGGAGCTGCTAACATAGAAAATCCCTTGATAAATCTTCTATAGTAGCCAGCAAGACAAAGGAAGCTTCTCACCTCACCAGCATTCTTTGGTGGATGCCAATCAAGAATAGCTTGAATTTTCTTTGGGTCTACTTGGATGCCCGAAGTTGATACAATATGCCCAAAGAAGGCAACTTCAGTAAGCCAAAACTCACATTTAGAGAACTTGGCAAACAACTACTTCTCACGGAGGGTTTAAAGCACAATACAAAGATGACCATGGTGTAACACCCCAAAATCTGGCCTAGTCAGAATTAGGTTTCAGCAACCAAAAACCCTACATCAGAATTGTCCAAATATTGTATTGGCATTGATCACGAGGTCAATTGCATTAATATTGTACTCCAAGTGAGTCCAATTATTGTTTAAGAGCCTTATTGAAAGTATTGAAAATCTTTTTAGTGACTAAATTATAGAAATTGAAAGTTTATGGGTTAAAGTTTAGTGTATCAAGAGTTGAGGGACTAACCTTGTGATTAGCCCCTCCTCAATTATAACTATCCATACGTAGGATGCTTAGGCTTAGTTCTTTCAAAGGAAGGAAAGCATTGTCATTGTAAAACTAATAAAAGAAAGTAAATAGAAAAGAAAGACTTACCTGACTTCCTCAAGAAGAAAGCACCTTCTTTGGTCATCATCTTCATCTAAGCTCACACCTCCATTAGAGACTAAGCTCAAGCTTAGTTTTTCTTTGGTTTATTGTTATCAAAATGTTCCTACCGATCAACTCAAGAAATTGATAGAGATCATCCATCGTCTCCACTGAAAGCTAGGAATAAGGGGATTGCTATCCGAGATCCTTAAAAGCTTCAAATAATCAAGGTGAGTGTAGTCGGAGTCTTAGGATTAGGCTAGGTGCCTTTCTCGATTTTGTTGTCAATGAAATTGTCATTGCTAACCTCATCGCTAAGGATTATTTCATCAAACTGCTTAGCGGATATTGTGTTAAGCATTGGTAAGTTATTACATCGAGTATTGAGCATTGTCATTGTTATTTTCATCGTTAATGAACATCGAACAAAGATATCGTCATTGTTATTGAGTATTGTTAATGTCATTAACATTGTCATCATCATTTTATTGTGGAACTATAGGATATTGATTATAGAGCATTGACATTGTCATTGTTATTGCCATTATCATGGATTATTGAGGTCGATATTGTTATTGTCATCGAACATTGCAAATGAATCACCGGCTAATGACATCGTCATTGAGATCATTGAAATATTGCTAATGTCATTGATATTGTTATAGGACATTGATATTGAAACGTTGTTCATGGATAAAGTCATTGAATATATATATATATTGAGTATTGTCATTGCTATTGAACACCGATCATTGATATTGTCACCAGACCTTGGATTCGAAAGGACTTTGGATACAATTGGCATTCCATAGAATTTATGAGCTCGGTGTACGGGTGGACTACGGTCCTTGGGCTACGGCCTATATTGATTTGGTGAGGCGGAGGGACGTATTGTGATGTTGGTCATATTGGCGAGATGGAGGGACTATACCATACATTGATTTGGCAAGGCGTAGGAATTCGTGTATCCACTATTTTGAATCAATCCAAGGGTTATTATTGAATTATGGAATTAATGTCATTGAACATGATCATTGTGTTGTTACTATTGATTCATTGCATTATTATTGTCAAGATATGATTTGGAATGCATTTTATTGTCAAAGAGTTTTAGTTGTGACTACCTTACTAGGCAATGTATGCCTAATGCATTTCATTTCATGCATTTTAGGTTAAGGATTTCACCATTGGAGATCGGAGAATCAATGTTGTTGATAAGTCAATACAAGCCCAAGTAACGTGTTTTGCTTCTACGAACTCCTAAAATGGTGGCAAAGTAGTTAAACTAGTCATTTGTGGCCCTTTTGATACGTGTGTATTGTGCAT
This sequence comes from Hibiscus mutabilis, assembly GCA_019671005.1. Taxonomy (NCBI): domain Eukaryota; kingdom Viridiplantae; phylum Streptophyta; class Magnoliopsida; order Malvales; family Malvaceae; genus Hibiscus; species Hibiscus mutabilis. The sequence goes on along the minus strand of CM033745.1, from coordinate 27,574,867 downwards.
GGCATGTAAAAGTGTTTAAGGCTCTAAATGGCTCTTGGTATAGCTTATAAATGACTAAATATGCATATTTGGCACTGAAAGGTGAAAACCTAGTAAATGGATTCTAATAATCCTAAATTTGGTCTTAGGGTTTTTCAAAACATGTCAACTTTAGTCAACTTCTATCGATACAGTCCCAGCTGTATCGAAGCAGGCATTGGTCAACGAGAGTTAGAAGTGAAGTTGAGTATTTTTGTATTGATACGACATGATGGTGTATCGATACAATATGACTGTTATTATAGTTATAAGACCACAATTAGCAAGTCAAAGCTGGTCAACCCATATCGATATAGTCCCAGCTATATCAAAACGGTACTTGACAGATTCAATGGGTTCTAAATCATGTACACCCGTATCAGTACGGCCCAAGGTGTGTCGATATTGTAACACCCTAAAATTGGCCTAGAAATGTTACCACAATCTAAACTATAGGCTAATTGAATTCATAAGTTAATCAATTTAAAGAAGAAAGAACATTGGCCATCCTTAAGATCAAATAAGTGAAATTAGAACCAAATTGAATTGAAATTAAAACTAGAAGGTATAAATAGAAGGATGGAAATGTGAACAAGCAAAACTCTAGATTTTGCATGAAAATGGGATTAAGATTAAGGGCCTTGACACATGTTCTCAATTGATGAGAACATTTGCTAATTGAGGATGACTCACGACAGCTTAAGGAAAGATGAACAAAGAAATATTGTCATCTTCATCCCATTATCCTCTATAGCCGATTGGTAGAGAGAGAAAGGGGAGAGAAAAGCTTCACGCAGCACCTTCAAATTCAAGCTTCTTGATTTAGCCTTGATCAAATTTAGCTTGGAGAAGGTATAATGCTTGATTTCAACTTGTTATAGAATGTTTCAATGAGTAATTGATGATGTCTTTGTTCTATAAATTGAATTGGATGATTGCCATGTATGTTAGGGTCATGCTAGCTTCAATTTGAACTTGAAATTGTGAATACTAGTAGCCAATTTGATAAAGGAAACATACATGGTTGCTGGAAATTTGAGAAATTTGTACATAGTTGAAAACAATCTTGATTAGGGACTGTTTTGATAGAGAAAGTGTTTAGACATGTCAATTGGATATAGAACCCTATTTTGATCATGTATGTAGATGAATTGAAGATTGAATAGAATAGATAAGTTTCTGGAAAATGACTACACCTAATTGGATTAGTTAAATTAGGTAATGGACTGTTCAATTGGTAAATTGGATGTGCAATGTTGATCAAATAGATCAAATTGGGTTCAACATGATAATGCCCTATTTTAAGCACATGGCTAGGTGAATTAGAATGAACTAGACATGTATGAACATGAAAATGAATTGAATTTCCATGTTAGAACCTTGCTTAGGTGAGTTAAGAAGCTAGAAACTCAACCTAGTGTAATCTGCCCAGAATGCTCTGTTCTGGGCAGTAACTATGAAAAATCACTATAAATTGTATAAAATGAATTTAAAGCTGAAATTTTTATGGACAACACCTTGATATGTCTAAATTCATTAGGAGAAAACAAAACTGAATTCTGGGTTGTAGAATGAAATGTAGAGAAGAAACACTAAGGACAGTGCAAACTGTCCAGTATAGCAAATTCCCTATTTTTAAGATAAAACTGTATTAATTGGAAAAGAACTAAAATGAAAGCCTTATATGGTTATAAATACAATTACGTTATCTTTCCAACGGTATAAACCAATTGAAATTTCGTCGTACGGAATGAAAGTTATGCATGATTAAGTGACTAGAGTGCAAGCTGCCTGGCAGCAGCAGTATAGATAATTGTACACTGTTTTGTGGCAATTTGTAAACTATTTTGTAAACAGATTTAGGACATTGATTCTTCCTTGTTTTACATGAATTAAAGTATAGATAAGTGTAGTTAAGTGTAATGGAGAATGCATATGAGCATGCTGCCATATTTGTGTATGTTATGTGCTTGTAACATTGCCTTTATTGAATGATCATATGATCTTGTTTCGACATGTATTTGTTGTGTAATGTGATAGAACCAAGAGTAAACTTGGTGGAAGAGGATAGAGTGCATCATCCTAAAGCCAAGAACAAAGGAGTGTGGATCCAATACTAGATAAGCTTGGAGTATTGTGAGTGTAGTTATCTCTAGGGTTAGGACTAGGTCCTAACCAATGCATACTTGTTTACATTCTTGAAATGTTAAATGAACCTAATCATGGACTAGACTTAATAAGGGAAGAATGACTAGTAATGCATGAAGTTTGATCACATCATGAATACATGTTTTATTTGAATACTAAGCATGTTTAAGTAGTACATTGGTGCTTGTATGTGACATGTTGCATGTGATCGAATACTAAAGAAATTGCTTGAGATATCATCTCATCTTGATGAAATGAAACATGAAAATTACATGAAATGTGAGCTTTGGCTCAAATGGCCTAAGGGCCTAATATGAAATGAACTTGCTTGACATGATCTTGATCTTGAAACACTTGAATAAATGGTAAATCGAACAACCTTGGTAGCTAGTTGGATTAGGTAGAAGGGCATGCCTTAGAGTCTAGAGCTTATTGTGTCAGGGTGGACTGGGGTCCAGGACTAAAGCCCCTATTTGGGGACAGACAGAGTTTACGTATGTGGTCTTTGGGAACAGTTGGAGGGTTGACCAGCACTACGTTGCATCTTGTGGTGACAGTTGGTTGGAGACTCGATTACCAATACAAACTAAGTACCAAGGGGGTTGTTTAATTGATAACTAATGTAATAACAATCCTAAAACACATGTGACTTGTCTTGAAACCTATGAGTAGTATGTTACTTGACATGAAAGCCATGGATTATATGTTACTTGTCTTGTAAGCATGACTTTCTTGATTACTTGTTTTGTAAGCATGAAGTGCTTGATTCTTGATATGAATACATAAAGTATGATTCCATGTTCTTCTTCTTGATAGCCAAATATTTGAAATCCTTGAAAGCCTTAGCTAGGATCAATCTTATGCTTGAAACCCCTAGCTAGATTCATTCTTGATTAAATAACACAAAACTTGAAATAACAAATGGTTAGAACTAGTTACTACTTCACTAAGTACATTCTTGTACTTATCACTCTCGTTTTCTCTTCCCATCTACAGGATAAAGGATACGAGTGTTGCTTGATCTTGAAGCCTGATTTCTTGAGCTCAAGCAAGTCACAAGCATAGTTAAAGTATGGTTTCATACTTGTTTTGTATATCTCCTAGATTGGTGGCACTAGATTGTATATAGTTAACTTGATCATGCATTTTGGAACTTGTATATATGTTCTTGAATGGGCCTACTATGTTATGAATTTAGTAACAAGTATGTAATGAACTTAGATTACATGTAAGGATGATGTTTTGCTGAGCAAATATTGAATAAACTTATGAAATGTTCAAGTGAACTATCTAGCTTACATTGATGCTCGAATGCTTTGGAAATTTTATGGTCTCATGTGTATGATCATACCTTGTTGTATGTGTTATGTATGTTTGTATAGATGATTGTCGAATGGTTAGGCATGGAATAAGACTTGAATGGAAACCAGTTACTTGCAATTAATTGTTCAAGAATCATGTTAGTAATTTAGGGATAAGATGGAAATGTATAAATCAAGAAAAATGAAATGAAATGGAATTAGATTGTTTGTCTTAATTCATTCGAATGATAGGGTTTAAATGAGGTAAATTGTATTGATAATGTAGTAACCTATAATGTATGTATAAAATAAAACAATTTATTGACTTGTTCGAATGCCTTTGATGACTTGAAATCAAATGTGAGGTTACTTGTTTGCTAAGTAAGTATGATTGGTTGCTTGTTAGTTAAGTAACTCATTTAATAACAAAGAGTTATCAATGCTTGTCTTGTCCATGTTGCTTGCTTAAGTAATGCTCTCAAGCCGGTTTGCTTCTAGCCCGGGTAGGGGTGTTACATTTTCTTGGTATCGAGCTTTTAGTCGGTTCTAGGAGTAAACCGGACTCTCTTGCATCATATAGGATACCTGTGCCACCTAGGAGACTTGTATTATATAGCTTGTGTCCTTGCTTACTAAACTCAATCCCTAATTATTCTATTTGAACATAGAATGTCCGAAATGAGACTTGGCCGGATAATTAAAGTCCTGAAGGTTCCTCGAATGAAGGAGATAGTGTGAGATGGACCAGAATCCTTCACAACAACAAGCTCAAACCCGAGCCCAAGCTATTGTTCAACAAGAAGCTCCCGCGATAAATCATGTGCAGCAAGAATGTCTCCTGAGAATGAATGAGATGTTCAATCATCTTGTAACTTCTTTGAAACAATACATTCTCTTGCTCCTCTTGTTGTTGTGCCAAACAGAGCTCCGATTGATAAACTGGCTCAACACCGGGCCTATACTTTCACTAGCACTAATGAAGCTAATCTTAAAGTAGCTGAGTATTGGTTAGAGGCCACTACTCGAATCTTGACTAAACAACTACCTTGTCCTGATGAGCACAAACTCAAATATGCCATAGCCCTGTTGGCAGATGAAGCTCTAAGCTGGTGGGAAATCACTACGCTAACTACTCCTGCTAAAGCTGTAACTTGGAAATTCTTCCTCGAGGAATTCAGGAAGAAATATATCAGTGAACAGTACCTGGCCGAGCGCCAGAAACGTTTCTTGTATCTCAGGCAAGGTGGCCGACCCATTAAATAGAACTTGAGTGATTTCTGCAAGTATTGCAAGTACGGGTCAAAATACATCAAGACTGATGTCGATAATTGTTGAATGTTTATTGATGGATTAAATGATGAACTGAGTCCTATATTCACTGCCCTGGGTATCACTAACTTCCAGAATTTGGTGAACCGGGCTATTGCAACGGAGGCAAAGATGAAGGCCTCTGAGAAGCATAAAAGTGGTAATTCCTGGAAAGACAAATGATCCAGAAATGATGACAAGCCTCATTGGCAGTCAAAGAAATCTAAACACTCCAAAGATCACTCCTCGAATTACACTCCTATTTAGAAGAGCAATTACATACCAAGACATCAATCAGTAACCAAGCCTTCAGCCTCGATCATCTCTGTTGATAGTACGGGGAATTCTGGCAAAGCTGCTCAATATCCTACTTGCAAGTTCTATCAGAAGCACCACACCTGGCAATGTAGAACTCAACAAAATTTGTGTTTCTTATGTGGAGCCTCCGATCATTATATCCGGGATTGTCCTCAGAATCATAACAAGGTTCTAACTCGAACTTCTGTAAATGCTAGCTCTGCTCCATCTAGTCGAAACAAGGGCCCGAGACAAGCTTAGTCTAGGAATCACAGAAAAGGTAGAGGCCAACATTCGGCACCTACACACCAGGAATCCTGAGCCCCTGCTTGAATCTACCACATTCGTGAGAAAGAGGAAGAAGAAGCACCCAATGTTATCGCAGGTACTGTTGAATTAAATTCAAGTCTGCATATGCTTTGATTGATTTGGGATCTACCCATTCTTTTATATGTTCTTCTATGGTTGCTAAGTTAAACTTAAAACCTGAACTTGTTAAGACTAGCCTTGTAGTTTTGAACCCTATAAGAGGAAATATGCATATTAACTTTCTTTGCAAGCAATGCCCTATAAGCATTTGAAATGTGCCTTTCCCATGGACCTTTATGTTTTACCTCCTTGTGAGTTTGATCTAGTGCTAGGACTAGATTGGTTAAGCAAGCATGAAGCCTGGATAGATTGCCAAAATAGGAGACTTTATCTCTGGGGCTTAGGAAAGGAATGAATCCTCCTAATTGATAGAAAACCGACCTCAATCTTTGCTGCCATGACTATGCAAGATGAACTTGAATTCGGCTTACCTAGTATGCCAATTGTATCTGAATTCATTTATGTTTTTCTCGAGGAACTCCTTGGTCTCCCTCCAACCAGAGAAGTAAAGTTCGGGATTGAAGTTCAACCTGGAACAACTCCGGTGTCCATCACACCTTATCGAATGCCACTTGTTGAATTGAATGAACTCAAGAAGCAAATCCAAGAGTTACAAGACAAAGGCTTTATTTGGCCTAGCTCATCTCCCTAGGGTGCTCTAGTCTTATTCTTGAAAAAGAAATACGGGACTATGAGACTCTTTATTGACTACAGACAATTGAACAAGCTTACTATCAAGAATCGATATCCTCTCCCAAGGATAGAAGATCTCTTCGATCAACTCAAGGATGCTTCGGTATTCTCAAAGATCGATCTTTGATCAAGATACTATCAAATGAGGGTAAAAGACGAAGATATACCCAAGATAGCCTTTCGTACTCGATATGGCTACTTTGAATTTCTTGTAAAGCCATTCGGGTTAACGAATGCTCCGGCTGCTTTCATGGACCTCATGAACCGTGTATTGAAGCCCTATCTTGATAAATTTGTGGTCGTCTTCATCGATGACATCCTTTTGTATTCTCAGAATAAGGAAGAACATTCCAAACACCTTCGAATTGTATTGCAAACCCTCCGAGAACATCAATTGTTCGCAAAGTTCTCTAAGTGTGAATTTTGGCTATCAGAAGTCTCACTCCTTGGCCATGTCATCTCGACAGAAGGAATTAAAGTATACCCAAGCAAAATTCAATCCATCCTGAATTGCAGACCTCCGCGAAGAATGTTGGTGAGGTCAGAAGCTTTCTCGGTTTAGCCGGGTATTATCGGCATTTTGTCAAGGGATTTTAATCCATTGCCGCAAGCTTGACTAAGCTAACTCGTAAAGACACACCCTTTGCTTGGTTAGAGAATCAACAATGAAGCTTCGATAAACTTAAACAAGCTTTGACTCATGCACCGGTTCTCATCCAACCAGAATCGGGCAAAGAATTCACTGTCTATAGTGATGCATCTCATTCGGGACTAGGTTGTGTCCTAATGCAAGATGGAAAAGTGGTAGCTTACGCTTCAAGGCAACTAAAACCACACGAGTCAAACTACCCTACACACGATCTAGAATTGGCAGCTATCGTGTTTGCTCTCAAAATATGGAGACATTACTTGCACGGGGAGAAATGTAACATGTTCAGAGACCACAAGAGTCTCAAATACCTCCTAACTCATAAAAACTTGAATTTGAGGCAAAGGAGAAGGATATAATTGCTTAAAGACTACGATTTGGTTATCGACTACCATCTAGGGAAAACAAACATGGTTGCTGATGCCCTTAGTCGCAGACCATACTCCGGGTAAACCCCTAAATCTAAATTCTAGAATAATTCATTCAAAATTTGATCTTACTTGGATTACAAGTAACCATTCGAATTGAACTTTCTTGTCTTGCAAGTAACTACTCGAAAATCTTCCTTAATGATCTTGTCCTTTCATTTGTAGCTTCCTTGACAATCAATGCTTATTTTCGTTTATCCAAAGGACGAAAATTCTTGTTTAAATTTCAAGTTCAATCTAGCTTAATCTCGAGAATCAAAGAACACCAGCAAATTGATCCAGATCTTCAGAAGATCATATCCAAGCTAGACTCTGAGTCTAATTCTGACTTTTCTCTCAAGTCGAATGGACTCCTCTATTTCAAAGATAGAGTATGTGTTCCTAACAATGAGGAACTAAAACAAGAAATGTTACAAGAAGCTCATCAAAGCTCTTTCTCGATTCACCCGGGATCGATTAAGATGTACAAGGATATAAAGCTACTATACTGGTGGTCGGGCATGAAATCAGCTATCACAGACTTTGTATCGAAGTGCCTAACTTGTCAAAAAGTCAAAGCCGAGCATCAAGTCCCCACTGGATTGCTCCAACCAATCGAATTCCCTCATTGGAAAAGAGATTGGATTACAATGGATTTCGTTACTGGTCTTCCTTCCACTCCAAGAAAGAATGATGTTGTATGGGTGATTGTTGATAGATTTACAACGTCTACTCACTTCATCCTGTTCGAATGAACATGAGCTTGGAAACCTTAGCTGAGCTATAAATCTATGAAGTGATTCGATTACACGGTGTACCTACAGCTATAATCTCTGATCATGACCCCATATTTGCTTCTCGATTTTGGAATTCCTTGCAGAAGGCTCTAGGAGCTAAAGTACATCTTAGTACATCCTTTCATCCTCAATCAGATGGACAATCTGAAAGAATCATCCAAGTGCTCGAAGATATGCTACATGTTTGTGTTATAGACTTCAAAAAGAATTGGGAGAAATCTCTACCCCTAGTAGAGTTTGCTTACAACAATAGCTACCAAACATCTATTCAGATGGCTCCCTTTGAAGCTCTGTATGGAAGAAAATGTAGAACTCCCTTGTGCTGGTCTGGATTGGGAGAAAAAAAAGTATTAGGACCTCAATTTCTCAAAGAAATCGAAGAACATGTGAAAATCATTCATGATCGATTGAAGGCAGCTTTTGAGAGACAAAAAGCTTATGCTGACTTGAAAATGAGAGACATCTCAGTTTATCGGACCATTTGAAATCATTGAAAGGATTGGTCCAGTGGCTTATCGATTGGCACTCCCTAGTGAATTCGATAAGATCCACAATGTCTTCCATGTCTCTATCCTCAGAAGATATAGATCTGATCCATCTCATGTTCTTGAGCCTGGAGAGGTAGAATTGAATCCTCACTTGTCATACGAAGAAGAACCAGTTTAGATTCTTGATCGTGAAGTTAGAAAGCTCAGGAACAAGACCGTTCCTCTTGTCAAAGTCTTGTGGAGAAATCACAAGGTTGAATAGGCAACTTGGGAATCTGAAAAAGGCATGAAGAAGCAATATCCTCACCTATTCGATTCAGGTAAATTCAAGGACGAATTTATTTTAAGGGGAGGAGAATTGTAACACCCTAAAATTGGCCTAGAAATGTTACCACAATCTAAACTATAGGCTAATTGAATTCATAAGTTAATAAATTTAAAGAAGAAAGAACATTGGTCATCCTTAAGATCAAATAAGTGAAATTAGAACCAAATTGAATTAAAATTAAAACTAGAAGGCATAAATAGAAGGATGGAAATGTGAACATGCAAAACTCTAGAGTTTGCATGCAAATGGGATTAAGACTAAAGGCCTTGACAAATGTTCTCAATTGATGAGAACATGTGCCAATTGAGGATGACTCATGGTAGCTTGAGGAAAGATGAACAAAGAAATATTGTCATCTTCATCCCATTATCCTCCATGTCTGATTGGTAGAGAGAGAAAAGGGAGAGAAAAGCTTCATGCAACACCTTCAAATTCAAGCTTCTTGATTTAGCCTTGATCAAATTTAGCTTGGAGAAGGTATAATGCTTGATTTCAACTTGTTATAGAATGTTTGGATGAGTAATTGATGATGTCTTTGTTGTATAAATTGAATTGGATGATTGGCATGTATGTTAGGGTCATGCTAGCTTCAATTTGAACTTGAAATTGTGAATATTAGTAGCCAATTTGATAAAGGAAATATACATGGTTGCTGGAAATTTGAGAAATGTGTACATAGTTGAAAACAATCTTGATTAGGGACTGTTTTGATAGAGAAAGTGTTTAGACATGTCAATTGGATATAGAACCATGTTTTGATCATGTATGTAGATGAATTGAAGATTGAATAGAATAGATAAGTTGCTGGAAAATGACTACACCTAATTGGATTAGTTAAATTAGGTAATGGACTGTTCAATTGGTAAATTGGATGTGCAATGTTGATCAAATAGATCAAATTGGGTTCAACATGATAATGCCCTATTTTAAGCATGTGGCTAGGTGAATTAGAATGAACTAGACATGTAAGAACATGAAAATGAATTGAATTTCCATGTTAAAACCTTGCTTAGGTGAGTTAAGAAGCTAGAAACTCAACCTAGTGTAATCTGCCCAGAATGCTCTGTTCTTGGGCAGTAACTATGAAAAATCACTATAAATTTTATAAAATGAATTTAAAGCTGAAATTTTTATGGACAACACCTTGATATGTCTAAATTCATTAGGAGAAAACAAAACTGAATTTTGGGTTGTAGAATGAAATGTAGAGAAGAAACACTAAGGACAGTGCAAACTGTCCAGTATAACAAATTACCTATTTTTAAGATAAAACTGTATTAATTGGAAAAGAACTAAAATGAAAGCCTTATATGGTTATAAATACAATTACGTTATCTTTCCAATGGTATAAACCAATTGAAATTTTAGTAAATGCGGAATGAAAGTTATGCATGATTAAGTGACTAGAGTGCAAGCTGCCTGGCAGCAGCAGTATAGATAATTGTACACTGTTTTTGTGGCAATTTGTAAACTATTTTGTAAACAGATTTAGGACATTGATTCTTCCTTGTTTTACATGAATTAAAGTATAGATAAGTGTAGTTAAGTGTAATGGAGAATGCATATGAGCATGCTGCCATATTTGTGTATGTTATGTGCTTGTAACATTGCCTTTATTGAATGATCATATGATCTTGTTTCGACATGTATTTGTTGTGTAATGTGATAGAACCAAGAGTAAACTTGGTGGAAGAGGATAGAGTGCATCATCCTAAAGCCAAGAACAAAGGAGTGTGGATCCAATACTAGATAAGCTTGGAGTATTGTGAGTGTAGTTATCTCTAGGGTTAGGACTAGGTCCTAACCAATGCATACTTGTTTACATTCTTGAAATGTTAAATGAACCTAATCATGGACTAGACTTAATAAGGGAAGAATGACTAGTAATGCATGAAGTTTGATCACATCATGAATACATGTTTTATTTGAATACTAAGCATGTTTAAGTAGTACATTGGTGCTTGTATGTGACATGTTGCATGTGATCGAATACTAAAGAAATTGCTTGAGATATCATCTCATCTTGATGAAATGAAACATGAAAATTACATGAAATGTGAGCTTTGGCTCAAATGGCCTAAGGGCCTAATATGAAATGAACTTGCTTGACATGATCTTGATCTTGAAACACTTGAATAAATGGTAAATCGAACAACCTTGGTAGCTAGTTGGATTAGGTAGAAGGGCATGCCTTAGAGTCTAGAGCTCATTGTGTCAGGGTGGACTGGGGTCCAGGGCTAAAGCCCCTATTTGGGGACAGACAGAGTTTACGTATGTGGTCTTTGGGAATAGTTGGAGGGTTGACCAGCACTACGTTGCATCTTGTGGTGACAGTTGGTTGGAGACTCGATTACCAATACAAACTAAGTACCAAGGGGGTTGTTTAATTGATAACTAATGTAATAACAATCCTAAAACACATGTGACTTGTCTTGAAACCTATGAGTAGTATGTTACTTGACATGAAAGCCATGGATTATATGTTACTTGTCTTGTAAGCATGACTTTCTTGATTACTTGTTTTGTAAGCATGAAGTGCTTGATTCTTGATATGAATACATAAAGTATGATTCCATGTTCTTCTTCTTGATAGCCAAATATTTGAAATCCTTGAAAGCCTTAGCTAGGATCAATCTTATGCTTGAAACCCCTAGCTAGATTCATTCTTGATTAAATAACACAAAACTTGAAATAACAAATGGTTAGAACTAGTTACTACTTCACTAAGTACATTCTTGTACTTATCACTCTCGTTTTCACTCTTCCCATCTACAGGATAAAGGATACGAGTGTTGCTTGATCTTGAAGCCTGATTTCTTGAGCTCGAAGCAAGTCACAAGCATAGTTAAAGTATGGTTTCATACTTGTTTTGTATATCTCCTAGATTGGTGGCACTAGATTGTATATAGTTAACTTGATCATGCATTTTGGAACTTGTATATATGTTCTTGAATGGGCCTACTATGTTATGAATTTAGTAACAAGTATGTAATGAACTTAGATTACATGTAAGGATGATGTTTTGCTGAGCAAATATTGAATAAACTTATGAAATGTTCAAGTGAACTATCTAGCTTACATTGATGCTCGAATGCTTTGGAAATTTTATGGTCTCATGTGTATGATCATACCTTGTTGTATGTGTTATGTATGTTTGTATAGATGATTGTCGAATGGTTAGGCATGGAATAAGACTTGAATGGAAACCAGTTACTTGCAATTAATTGTTCAAGAATCATGTTAGTAATTTAGGGATAAGATGGAAATGTATAAATCTGAAGAAAAATGAAATGAAATGGAATTAGATTGTTTGTCTTAATTCATTCGAATGATAGGGTTTAAATGAGGTAAATTGTATTGATAATGTAGTAACCTATAATGTATGTATAAAATAAAACAATTTATTGACTTGTTCGAATGCCTTTGATGACTTGAAATCAAATGTGAGGTTACTTGTTTGCTAAGTAAGTATGATTGGTTGCTTGTTAGTTAAGTAACTCATTTAATAACAGTGAGTTATCAATGCTTGTCTTGTCCATGTTGCTTGCTTAAGTAATGCTCTCAAGCCGGTTTGCTTCTAGCCCGGGGTAGGGGTGTTACATTTTCTTGGTATCAGAGCTTTTTAGTCAGTTCTAGGAGTAAACCGGACTCTCTTGCATCATATAGGATACCTGTGCCACCTAGGAGACTTGTATTATATAGCTTGTGTCCTTGCTTACTAAACTGAATCCCTAATTATTCTATTTGAACATAGAATGTCTGAAATGAGACTTGGCCGGGATAATTAAAGTCCTGAAGGTTCCTCGAATGAAGGAGATAGTGTGAGGATGGACCAGAATCCTTCACAACAACAAGCTCAAACCCGAGCCCAAGCTATTGTTCAACAAGAAGCTCCCGCGATAAATCATGTGCAGCAAGAATGTCTCCTGAGAATGAATGAGATGTTCAATCATCTTGTAACTTCTTTGAAACAAGACATTCTCTTGCTCCTCTTGTTGTTGTGCCAAACAGAGCTCCGATTGATAAACTGGCTCAACACAGGGCCTATACTTTCACTAGCACTAATGAAGCTAATCTTAAAGTAGCTGAGTATTGGTTAGAGGCCACTACTCGAATCTTGACTAAACAACTACCTTGTCCTGATGAGCACAAACTCAAATATGCCATAGCCCTGTTGGCAGATGAAGCTCTAAGCTGGTGGGAAATCACTACGCTAACTACTCCTGCTAAAGCTGTAACTTGGAAATTCTTCCTCGAGGAATTCAGGAAGAAATATATCAGTGAACAGTACCTGGCCGAGCGCCAGAAACGTTTCTTGTATCTCAGGCAAGGTGGCCGACCCATTAAATAGAACTTGAGTGATTTCTGCAAGTATTGCAAGTACGGGTCAAAATACATCAAGACTGATGTCGATAATTGTTGAATGTTTATTGATGGATTAAATGATGAACTGAGTCCTATATTCACTGCCCTGGGTATCACTAACTTCCAGAATTTGGTGAACCGGGCTATTGCAACGGAGGCAAAGATGAAGGCCTCTGAGAAGCATAAAAGTGGTAATTCCTGGAAAGACAAATGATCCAGAAATGATGACAAGCCTCATTGGCAGTCAAAGAAATCTAAACACTCCAAAGATCACTCCTCGAATTACACTCCTATTTAGAAGAGCAATTACATACCAAGACATCAATCAGTAACCAAGCCTTCAGCCTCGATCATCTCTGTTGATAGTACGGGGAATTCTGGCAAAGCTGCTCAATATCCTACTTGCAAGTTCTATCAGAAGCACCACACTTGGCAATGTAGAACTCAACAAAATTTGTGTTTCTTATGTGGAGCCTCCGATCATTATATCCGGGATTGTCCTCAGAATCATAACAAGGTTCTAACTCGAACTTCTGTAAATGCTAGCTCTGCTCCATCTAGTCGAAACAAGGGCCCGAGACAAGCTTAGTCTAGGAATCACAGAAAAGGTAGAGGCCAACATTCGGCACCTACACACCAGAAATCTGAGCCCCTGCTTGAATCTACCACATTCGTGAGAAAGAGGAAGAAGAAGCACCCAATGTTATCGCAGGTACTGTTGAATTAAATTCAAGTCTGCATATGCTTTGATTGATTTGGGATCTACCCATTCTTTTATATGTTCTTCTATGGTTGCTAAGTTAAACTTAAAACCTGAACTTGTTAAGACTAGCCTTGTAGTTTTGAACCCTATAAGAGGAAATATGCATATTAACTTTCTTTGCAAGCAATGCCCTATAAGCATTTGAAATGTGCCTTTCCCATGGACCTTTATGTTTTACCTCCTTGTGAGTTTGATCTAGTGCTAGGACTAGATTGGTTAAGCAAGCATGAAGCCTGGATAGATTGCCAAAATAGGAGACTTTATCTCTGGGGCTTAGGAAAGGAATGAATCCTCCTAATTGATAGAAAACCGACCTCAATCTTTGCTGCCATGACTATGCAAGATGAACTTGAATTCGGCTTACCTAGTATGCCAATTGTATCTGAATTCATTTATGTTTTTCTCGAGGAACTCCTTGGTCTCCCTCCAACCAGAGAAGTAAAGTTCGGGATTGAAGTTCAACCTGGAACAACTCCGGTGTCCATCACACCTTATCGAATGCCACTTGTTGAATTGAATGAACTCAATAAGCAAATCCAAGAGTTACAAGACAAAGGCTTTATTTGGCCTAGCTCATCTCCCTAGGGTGCTCTAGTCTTATTCTTGAAAAAGAAATACGGGACTATGAGACTCTTTATTGACTACAGACAATTGAACAAGCTTACTATCAAGAATCGATATCCTCTCCCAAGGATAGAAGATCTCTTCGATCAACTCAAGGATGCTTCGGTATTCTCAAAGATCGATCTTTGATCAAGATACTATCAAATGAGGGTAAAAGACGAAGATATACCCAAGATAGCCTTTCGTACTCGATATGGCTACTTTGAATTTCTTGTAAAGCCATTCGGGTTAACGAATGCTCCGGCTGCTTTCATGGACCTCATGAACCGTGTATTGAAGCCCTATCTTGATAAATTTGTGGTCGTCTTCATCGATGACATCCTTTTGTATTCTCAGAATAAGGAAGAACATTCCAAACACCTTCGAATTGTATTGCAAACCCTCCGAGAACATCAATTGTTCGCAAAGTTCTCTAAGTGTGAATTTTGGCTATCAGAAGTCTCACTCCTTGGCCATGTCATCTCGACAGAAGGAATTAAAGTATACCCAAGCAAAATTCAATCCATCCTGAATTGCAGACCTCCGAAGAATGTTGGTGAGGTCAGAAGCTTTCTCGGTTTAGCCGGGTATTATCGGCATTTTGTCAAGGGATTTTAATCCATTGCCGCAAGCTTGACTAAGCTAACTCGTAAAGACACACCCTTTGCTTGGTTAGAGAATCAACAATGAAGCTTCGATAAACTTAAACAAGCTTTGACTCATGCACCGGTTCTCATCCAACCAGAATCGGGCAAAGAATTCACTGTCTATAGTGATGCATCTCATTCGGGACTAGGTTGTGTCCTAATGCAAGATGGAAAAGTGGTAGCTTACGCTTCAAGGCAACTAAAACCACACGAGTCAAACTACCCTACACACGATCTAGAATTGGCAGCTATCGTGTTTGCTCTCAAAATATGGAGACATTACTTGCACGGGGAGAAATGTAACATGTTCAGAGACCACAAGAGTCTCAAATACCTCCTAACTCATAAAAACTTGAATTTGAGGCAAAGGAGAAGGATATAATTGCTTAAAGACTACGATTTGGTTATCGACTACCATCTAGGGAAAACAAACATGGTTGCTGATGCCCTTAGTCGCAGACCATACTCGGGTAAACCCCTAAATCTAAATTCTAGAATAATTCATTCAAAATTTGATCTTACTTGGATTACAAGTAACCATTCGAATTGAACTTTCTTGTCTTGCAAGTAACTACTTGAAAATCTTCCTTAATGATCTTGTCCTTTCATTTGTAGCTTCCTTGACAATCAATGCTTATTTTCGTTTATCCAAAGGACGACAATTCTTGTTTAAATTTCAAGTTCAATCTAGCTTAATCTCGAGAATCAAAGAACACCAGCAAATTGATCCAGATCTTCAGAAGATCATATCCAAGCTAGACTCTGAGTCTAATTCTGACTTTTCTCTCAAGTCGAATGGACTCCTCTATTTCAAAGATAGAGTATGTGTTCCTAACAATGAGGAACTAAAACAAGAAATGTTACAAGAAGCTCATCAAAGCTCTTTCTCGATTCACCCGGGATCGATTAAGATGTACAAGGATATAAAGCTACTATACTGGTGGTCGGGCATGAAATCAGCTATCACAGACTTTGTATCGAAGTGCCTAACTTGTCAAAAAGTCAAAGCCGAGCATCAAGTCCCCACTGGATTGCTCCAACCAATCGAATTCCCTCATTGGAAAAGAGATTGGATTACAATGGATTTCGTTACTGGTCTTCCTTCCACTCCAAGAAAGAATGATGTTGTATGGGTGATTGTTGATAGATTTACAACGTCTACTCACTTCATCCCTGTTCGAATGAACATGAGCTTGGAAACCTTAGCTGAGCTATAAATCTATGAAGTGATTCGATTACACGGTGTACCTACAGCTATAATCTCTGATCATGACCCCATATTTGCTTCTCGATTTTGGAATTCCTTGCAGAAGGCTCTAGGAGCTAAAGTACATCTTAGTACATCCTTTCATCCTCAATCAGATGGACAATCTGAAAGAATCATCCAAGTGCTCGAAGATATGCTACATGTTTGTGTTATAGACTTCAAAAAGAATTGGGAGAAATCTCTACCCCTAGTAGAGTTTGCTTACAACAATAGCTACCAAACATCTATTCAGATGGCTCCCTTTGAAGCTCTGTATGGAAGAAAATGTAGAACTCCCTTGTGCTGGTCTGGATTGGGAGAAAAAAAAGTATTAGGACCTCAATTTCTCAAAGAAATCGAAGAACATGTGAAAATCATTCATGATCGATTGAAGGCAGCTTTTGAGAGACAAAAAGCTTATGCTGACTTGAAAATGAGAGACATCTCAGTTTATCGGACCATTTGAAATCATTGAAAGGATTGGTCCAGTGGCTTGTCGATTGGCACTCCCTAGTGAATTCGATAAGATCCACAATGTCTTCCATGTCTCTATCCTCAGAAGATATAGATCTGATCCATCTCATGTTCTTGAGCCTGGAGAGGTAGAATTGAATCCTCACTTGTCATACGAAGAAGAACCAGTTTAGATTCTTGATCGTGAAGTTAGAAAGCTCAGGAACAAGACCGTTCCTCTTGTCAAAGTCTTGTGGAGAAATCACAAGGTTGAATAGGCAACTTGGGAATCTGAAAAAGGCATGAAGAAGCAATATCCTCACCTATTCGATTCAGGTAAATTCAAGGACGAATTTATTTTAAGGGGAGGAGAATTGTAACACCCTAAAATTGGCCTAGAAATGTTACCACAATCTAAACTATAGGCTAATTGAATTCATAAGTTAATAAATTTAAAGAAGAAAGAACATTGGTCATCCTTAAGATCAAATAAGTGAAATTAGAACCAAATTGAATTAAAATTAAAACTAGAAGGCATAAATAGAAGGATGGAAATGTGAACATGCAAAACTCTAGAGTTTGCATGCAAATGGGATTAAGACTAAAGGCCTTGACAAATGTTCTCAATTGATGAGAACATGTGCCAATTGAGGATGACTCATGGTAGCTTGAGGAAAGATGAACAAAGAAATATTGTCATCTTCATCCCATTATCCTCCATGTCTGATTGGTAGAGAGAGAAAAGGGAGAGAAAAGCTTCATGCAACACCTTCAAATTCAAGCTTCTTGATTTAGCCTTGATCAAATTTAGCTTGGAGAAGGTATAATGCTTGATTTCAACTTGCTATAGAATGTTTGGATGAGCAATTGATGATGTCTTTGTTGTATAAATTGAATTGGATGATTGGCATGTATGCTAGGGTCATGCTAGCTTCAATTTGAACTTGAAATTGTGAATATTAGTAGCCAATTTGATAAAGGAAATATACATGGTTGCTGGAAATTTGAGAAATGTGTACATGGTTGAAAACAGTCCTGATTAGGGACTGTTTTGATAGAGAAAGTGTTTAGACATGTCAATTGGATATAGAACCATGTTTTGATCATGTACGTAGATGAATTGAAGATTGAATAGAATAGATAAGTTGCTGGAAAATGACTACGCCTAATTGGATTAGTTAAATTAGGTAATGGACTGTTCAATTGGTAAATTCGATGTGCAATGTTGATCAAATAGATCAAATTGGGTTCAACATGATAATGCCCTATTTTAAGCATGTGGCTAGGTGAATTAGAATGACCTAGACATGTAAGAACATGAAAATGAATTGAATTTCCATGTTAAAACCTTGCTTAGGTGAGTTAAGAAGCTAGAAACTCAATCTAGTGTAATATGCCCAGAATGCTCTATTCTTGGCAGTAACTATGCAAAATTACTATAAGTTTTATAAAATGAATTTAAGGCTGAAATTTTTATGGACAACACCTTGATATGTCTAAATTCATTAGGAGAAAACAGAACTGAATTTTGGGTTGCAGAATGAAATGTAGAGAAGAAATGCTAAGGACAGTGCAAACTGTCTAGTGTTGCAAATTACCCTGTTTTTAAGTTAAAAACTGTATTAATTGGCAAAGAACTAAAATGAAAGCCTTATATGGTTATAAAAACAATTACGTTAGCTTTCCAATGGTATAAACCAATTGCAATTTCGACGTACGGAATGAAAGTTATGTATGATTAAGTGACTAGAGTGCAAGCTGCCTGGCAACAACAGTATAGATAATTGTACATTGTTTTGTGGCAATTTGTAAAATATTTTGTAAACAGTATGTTACTTGACATGAAAGCCATGAATTGTATGTTACTTGTCGTGTAAGCGTGACTTTCTTGATTACTTGTTTTGTAAGCATGAAGTGCTTGATTCTTGATAAGAATGCATAAAGTATGATTCCATGTTCTTGTTCTTGATAGCTGAATATTTGATATCCTTAGCTAGGATTATCTTGATGCTTGAAAGCCTTAGCTAGGATCAATCTAAAGCTTGAAACCCCTAGCTAGATTCATTCTTGATTAAATAACACAAAACTTGAAATAACAAATGGTAAGAACTAGTTACTACCTCACTAAGTACATTCTTGTACTTACCACTCTCGTTTTCATTCTTACCAACTATAGGATAAAGGATACGAGTGTTGCTTGATCTTGAAGCCTGATTTCTTGAGCTCGAAGCAAGTCACAAGCATAGTTAAAGCATGGTTTCATACTTGTTTTGTATATCTCCTACATTGGTGGCACTAGATTGTATACAGTTAGCTTGATCATGCATTTTGGAACTTGTATATATGTTCTTGTTCTTGAATGGGCCTACTATGTTATGAATTTAGTAACAAGTATGTAATGAAGTTAGATTACATGTAATGGATGATGTTTTGCTGTGCAAATATTGAATAAACTTATGAAATGTTCAAATGAACTATCTAGCTTACATTGATGCTCAAATGCTTTGGAAATTTTATGGTCTCATGTGTATGATCATACCTTGTTGTATGTGTTATGTATGTTTCTATAGATGATTTCCGAATGGTTAGGCATGGAATAAGACTTGAATGGAAACCAGTTACTTGCAATTTGATTGTTCAAGAATCATGTTAGTAATTTAGGGATAAGATGGGCATGTATAAATCTAAGGAAAAATGAAATGAAATGGAATTAGGTTGTTTGTCTTAATTTATTCGAATGATAGGGTTTAGATGAGGTAAATTGTATTGAGAATGTACTAACCTATAATGTATGTATAAAAGAAAACAATTTAGTGACTTGTTCGAATGCCTTTGATGACTTGAAATCAAATGTGAGGTTACGTGTTTGCTAAGTAAGTATGATTGGTTGCTCATTAGTTAAGTAACTCATTTAATAAGAATGAGTTATCAATGCTTGCCTTGTTTGTTCTTGTATTGCTTGCCTTGTCCATGTTGCTTGCTTAAGTAATGCTCCTGAGCCAGTTTGCTACTAGCCTGGGGTAGGGGTGTTACAGATACAGTGGTAGCTAATTCTTTTAAAAGATTTAGGCTGTAGTTTTGCATTATTTACAAATTGGTCACTAAACGTTGTATGGTCTAGTTGGATAGGTAAATATTATCGGAATAACATGAAAATTTACAAGCTTATTGTTACTACATTGAATTACATTTTTGTATCATTATTTATAGAAAAGGACCATTAAGTTACCAGATTTATGGTTTAGTCCCTAAAACTTGTAGAACTTATAAATTAGTCCTAATTGATGAATTATTGGCTCCCAATGGATAAATAAAGCTAATATTGATACTAGGTAATGATTGAAAGGTGTAATAATGATTGAGGGTTATGCATTGCTGAAATTTTATCGCATCGATCATCATTTTGTTCACCGGTAGCATTCTCCGAGTCGGTTCCCGACCAGGCCAGATGGGAGATGTTACATTTGTAGTATCAGAGCTAGAGTGTAGTCGATTCTAGGATTAACAAAAGTTTATTGCATTGTTATTGTGTTACTTTGCCATCTAGGAGTTAAATATTGTGTATATTGTGACTTGTCGATTAATCTGATCTCTTTATGTTATAGATATGTTTGGAACAAATGAAGCTCACATAGATGAGCCCGCTATCGGCTCATCGACACAGTGAGGAAATAAGGGGGAGACCTATTGAATCCACCTAATCCCCCATCTTAGAACATCGAGCCAGGGTTGCCTAATGCTCAGGCTAAGTGTTACCGAAACATGGCCAACATGTTCAAACAATTTATGACCTCAATGAGAGCTGAGCAACATATGAAACCTACTCAGCCTATTGTCCAGTATGCTTGGTCCCCTATCAATAAGCTGGCGTCGCTTCGAGCCTATACTTTCACTAGCCAGGATGATGACAATCCTGAGACTGCGAAATACTGGCTGGATACTACATTGAGAATCCTAAATAAACAATTACAGTGTTCTGATGAGCACAAGATGGAGTGCGCCCTAGCACTATTAGCGGATGAAGCACTCTAGTGGTGGGAGACCACTGTACTCACTGTTCCTGAAGAGACCATCTCTTGGGAGTTCTTTCTTTTGGAATTCTAAAAGAATTACATTAGCGAGTACTATCTCGTAGAAAGGCTCAACATCTTTCTTTATCTGAAGCACATCTTTCTCTATCTGAAGCAAGGCGGTCGACCCATTGAGCAATACATCCATGACTTTTGCAAGTATTACCGATACTGTGTAGAATACATTAAGAAGGAGGAAGACAAGTGCAGGATGTTCATTGTCGGGCTTAGCGACGAGCTACGCCCTATGTTACTACCTTGGGCATCACTAACTTTCAAGACCTTGTGATTCGAGTTAAGGCCACAGAAGCTGCATAGAGGGCTCAGAGATCGGGTGGATCTAGCAAGTCCGAGAAGAGATTTAGAGATGATTCTCGGCCTCCCAGGTTGAACAAAAAGGGCAAGTATCAAGGCCCTAAGTAGAATGCTTACCCTCGGCCTTATCGTCCTGGGAATATCGAGAGACCTCAGACCATAACGCAATCTTCTATCAAGTCGGGCTCAATTGAAATCACTAGAGGCTCCAACCAAAGTTCACAAAATCCACTTTGCAATTACTGCCAAAAACAATATCCAGCGGGTCATTGTCGTAAGTAGACTGGAGCATGCTTTTATTGTGGAGAACAAGGTCACTTCATCTGTGATTGCCCTCTTGGTGCCACCAAGTCTACTATTGCACCGATAAGTAATGTTGTCTCTATTTAGTCCTTCCTAGGTAAGGGTTCAAGGCAAGGTTCACTGGGAGCTACATGGAGACCTAGTGGCTCTAGCAAGGCACCTAGTAAAGAAGAATCCAAGGCGACTGCTCAGATGTATCATGTGAAGAGCAGAGAGGAGGAAGGTGAGCATGATGTCATCACAGGTATCATTAAACTGTACTCTCATTCTTTATATGCATTGATTGACCCTGGTTCTACTCATTGCTTCATAAGCACTGAGTTAGTTAAGAAGCATGGGATGTCTAGTGAACCTATGGCATCGAGAATCACCGTAACCAATCTACTAGGTGATTGTGTCACCATAAGCCTTGTATGTAAGAATTGTCCCTTAGTGATTTAAGGGATTCCTTTTGTGGCCAACCTATAGGCTTTATCGATCTATGAGTTTGATGTTATATTGGGTTTAGACTGGTTCAGTGAACATCAAGCGTGGGTAGATTGTAACAAAAGAGAACTGTATCTCCTAGGCTTTGGCAAGGAGAGCATCATGTTGCTGAGTTTGAGAAATCCTTCTTTGTATTCTTTGAGATTAGAAGCCAAAGATGAACCTCGATTACAATACATTGATACAGTGTGTGAATTTCCCAATGTGTTTCTTGATGAACTCCTGGGTTTACCCCCAACTCATGAGGTTGAATTTGGCATCAAAGTGCAACCTAAAACTACTCTAGTTTCCATTGCACCCTATCGAATGGCAGCCATTGAGCTGAAGGAATTGAAAGCCCAGATTCAAGATTTGCTTGATAAAGGCTTTATTCAACCGAGTTCCTCACCTTGGTAAGCTCTGGTTCTCTTTGTGAAGAAGAATAATGGTTCTATGAGGTTGTGCATCGATTACCGGTAGTTGAACAAGGAGACCATGAAGAACAAATACCCATTGCCAATTATTGATGACACATTCGATCAACTTAAAGATGCCAATGTGTTTTCTAAGATAGATTTGAGGTTTGGATATTACTAAATGAGAGTTAAAGAGTGTGATGTGCCTAAAACTTCCTTTCGTACGAGATACGGTCACTAAAAATTATTGATGATTCCATTTGGGCTAACCAATACACCAATAGTTTTTATGGACCTAATGAATCAGGTTTTTTGATCTTACCTTGATAAATTTTTGGTGGTGTTTATTGATGATATCTTAATCTACTCCAAGAACCTTGCTGAACATCGAGACCACCTTCACATTGTGCTTCAAACTCTTCAAGAGAAACAATTATATGCCAAGTTCTCTAAGTGTGAGTTCTAGCTCACCGAAGTTGCCTTCCTTAATCACATTGTATCGGCTTCGGGCATCCATGTAGAACCAAAGAAGATCCAAGCCATTCTTGATTGGCATCCACCGAAGAATATTGGTGAAGTGAGGAGTTTCCTTAGTCTTGTTGGCTATTATAGAAGATTCGTCAAAGGATTTTCTATGTTAGCAACTCCTTTGACTAAGTTGTTAAGGAGATAAGCTCTATTTGTCTGGACTGAGGAACATCACAGAAGCTTCGATCAATTGAAACAAGTCTTGACCCATTCACCGGTTCTATCCCAACCTGAGTCTAGAAAGGACCACACTATTTATAGTGATGCTTCGTATCTCGGGTTAGGATGCGTATTGATGCAAGAAGGCAAATTCATTACTTATGGTTCTAGACAACTAAAGCCACATGAGATGAATTACCCCACCCACGATCTAGAGTTGGCTGCAGTTGTCTTTGCTTTCAAAATCTATAGACATTCTCTACGGAGAGAAATGTTACCTCTTCACTGATCATAAAAGTCTCAAGTATCTCTTGACTCAGAAGAAGTTAAATCATTAGCAACGAAGATGGATGGAACTCCTCAAGGACTACGATCTTGTTATTGCTTACCATCTGGGCAAGGCTAATATTGTAGCTGATGCACTCAGCCACAAACTTCTCCTGGTAAGTGTTGTTATTGATCATTAAGTTTAAAGTGTTGATTAGTGCACCGACTCATTGCAAAGTCCTTAGATTGTAGCACCTCAAGCTATCAATGCTCACTTTTGTCTTTGGAAGCATTACTGTCTCGTAACTGAACTTCAAGTTCAGTTTACCATCATATCGAGAATTCAAACATTGCAAAAACAAGATCCTAAACTTCAAGCCATCGTTTCCAAGTTGCAAGACAACCCCGACTTCAGAATGAATTCTAAAGGGCTTTTATGTTTTCGTGATCGGGTTTGTGTACTTAATGATGAACCTCTTCATACCGATTCCTTAGGGAAGCTCATTCGAGTTCTTTCTCTGTTCACTCGAGGTTGGTAAAGATGTACAAAGACTTGGGAGAGATTTATTGGTGGCCAGGCATGAAGCAGGCCATAGTTGAATTCGTATCTAAGTGCCTTACGTGCTAGCGTGTTAAAGTTGTGCATCATGTTCCTACCGGCTTGTTACGACCCATCGATTTACCACAATGGAAGTGAGAGAAAATAACTATGGATTTTGTTAGTGGTTTACCCTTGTCTCCTACTAAACAGGATGTCATTTGGGTCATTGTAGACCGTTTCACCAAGTCAGCCCATTTCTTGCCATTTCGAATGGACTATGGTCTTCCTAAGTTAGCTGAGTTGTACATCAAGGAAGTCATCCGACTCTATGGAGTACCTCATTCTATTATCTCCTACCGAGATCCACATTTTGCATCTTGATTCTGAAGGTCGTTGTAAGGAGCTCTAGGCACCAGAGTTAACCTTAGTACTGCCTTTCACCCTCAGTCTGATGCCCAATCAGAAAGGGTAATTCAGGAAACTATCACAAGTACCTTTCATTAAACCATTAATGAAATGTACCGTTATTAAATCCTTCTTCGCAGATTTTGGAATACATGCTTTGAGCATGCATCATCTATTTTGGAAGCGCTTGGGAGAAATCCCTGCCTCTCATCGAGTTTGCCTATAACAACATCTATCAAGCTTCCATTAAAATTACACCGTACGGAGCTCTGTATGGCAGACGGTGTAGAACTCCTTTGTGTTGGTCTGAACTTGGTGAAGGCAAGGTGTTAGGCCGTGACTTACTTTGGGAAACCAAGGAACGGATTACCATTATCCATGATCCATTGAAAGCTTCCTTTAACTGAAAGAATACCTATTCTGATCTCAAGCAAATGGATATACAATATGAAGTTGGTGAGAAAGCATTTCTTAAAGTCTCATCATGGAAGAAAGTTCTAAGGTTTGGCAAGAAAGGGAAATTGAGTCCCCGATTCATTGGTCCTTTTGAGGTTATTGAAAAAGTTAGCCCTGTTGCTTACCGCTTATTATTTCCCTCACAACTGAGTAAGATCCACGATGTATTTCATGTATCCTTGCTTTGGAAGTATCGTTCTGATCCATCGCACATTATTAAGCCATAATCTGTAGAAATTTAGCCAAACTTGTCCTACGAGGAAGAACCATTTCAAATTCCTCCAAGGGAAGTCAAGAGACTTTGTAGCAAGACTATTCCATTGATAAATTGCTCTAGAAGAGCCACGCCGCTAAGGAAGCAACATAGGAACTAGAGGAAACGATGCGAAAGCAACATCCTCATCTCTTTGATCCAGGTAAAATTCAAGGACAAATTTTTCTTAAGGGGGAGAGTTGTAACACCCAAAAATCCGGCCTAGTCAAAATTGGGTTCCAGCGACAGAAAACCCTACATCGAAATCGTCCAAATATTGTATTGGCATTAACCGGGAGGTCAATTGCATTAATATTGGACTCCAATTGAGTCCAATTATTGTTTAAGGACCTTATTGAAAGTATTGAAAATCTGTTTAGTGACTAAATTATAGAAATTGAAAGTTTGGGGGTTAAAGTTTAGTGTACCGAGAGTTGAGGGACTAACCTTGTGATTAGCCCCTCCTCAATTATAACTATCCATACATGGGATGTCAGGCTTAATTCCTTCAAAGGAATGAAAGCCTTGTCATTGTAAAACCAATAAAAGAAAGTAAATAGAAAAAGAAAGACTTACCTGACTTCCTCAAGAAGCAAGCACCTCCTTTGGTCATCATGTTCATATAAGCTCACACCTTCATTAGAGCCTAAGCTCAAGCTTATTTTTTCTTCGGTTTATTGTTATCGAAACTTTCCTACCGGTCGGCTCAAGAAATTGATAGATAGCATCCATCGTCTCCCCCGAAAACTCGAAATAAGGGGATTGTTATTCGAGAGCTGTAGAAGCTTCGGATTATCAAGGTGAGTGTAGTCGAAGTTTCAGGATTAGGCTAGGTGGCTTTCCCGATTTTGTTTTTAATGAAATTGTCATTGATAACCTCATCGCTAAGGATTATTGCATCAAACCGCTTAGCAGATATTAGGGTAAGCATATGTATGTTATCGCACGAGTACTGGCCATTGTCATTGTTATCTTCATCGCTAATGAACATCAAACATAGATATTGTCATTGTTATTGAGTATTGTTAATGTCATTAACATTGTCATCATTATTGAATCATGGAACTACAGGATACTGATTATAGAACATTGACATTGTCATTGTTATTGCCATTGTCATGGATTATTGAGGTCGACTACGGTCCTTGATATTGAAACATTGTTATTGTCATCAAAACATTTCAAATGAATCGTCGGCTAATAACATCGTCATTGAGATCATTGAAATATTGCTAATGTCATTGATATTGTTTTAGGACATTGATATTGAAACATTGTTCATTGATAAAGTCATTGAATATATATTGAGTATTGTCATTGATATTGAACATCGATCATTGATATTTTCACCGGACTTTGGATTCGAAAGGACTTTGGATACAATTGGCATGCCATAGAATTCATGAGCTCAATGTATGGGTGGACTACGATCCTTGGGCTACGACCTATATTGATTTGGCGAGGCGGAGAGACGTATTGTGATGTTGGTCATATTAGCGAGGTAGAGGGACTAGACCATATATTGATTTGGCAAGGCGTAACATTTCACGTATCTACTATTTCGAATCGATCCAAGGGTTATTCTTGAATTATGGAATTAATGTCATTGAACATGATTATTGCCTTGTTACTATTGATTCATTGCATTATTATTGTCAAGATATGATTTGGATTGCATTTTATTGTCAAGGAGTTTTAGTTGTGAATACCTCACTAGGCAATGTATACCTAATGCATTTCATTTCATGCATTTCAGGTTAAGGATTTCACCGTTAAAGATCAGAGAATGGACGTTGTTGACAAGTCACTACAAGCCCAAGTAATGTGTTTTGCTTCTACGAACTCCTAGAATGATGGCAAAGTAGTTGAACTAGTCATTTGTGGGCCTTTTGATATGTGTGTATTGTGCATGTCATGTAAAAGTGTTTAAGGCTCTAAATGGCTCTTTGTATAGCTTATAAATGACTAAATATGCATATTTGTCACTGAAAGGTGAAAACCTAATAAATGGATTCGAATAACCCTATAATTTGGCATGCATGTAGATTATAATATTGAAATATTGTTGGTAAAGTTTTATTGCATTTGGACATTGTTTTCTAGGTCAAATGAACTAAAAACTAGAAGAAAATTGACATTACAATGCAGGGCGTATCGATACAACTCAAGCTGTATCGATACGGCCTTGCATATTTGTCTTGAGAACGCATGATTTAACCATAGCATATTGATACATGTCTAAAATGTATCGATATAGGTTTTGGCAGTAAGGTTTGGGCATTTAATTGCATCAATACGATCTTAGGGTGTTTCATAATAGGTAAACTTTGGTCAATCCTTATCGATATAGTCCCAGCTGTATCGAAACAAGCATTGGGCAATGAAAGTTATAAGTGAATCAATTATTTTCGTATCGATACAGCATGATGGTGTATCGATACAATATGACCGTTATTACAGTCATATGACCATAATTAGCAAGTCAAAGCTGGTCAACCCATATCGATACAGTCCCAGCTATATCGAAATAGGACTTGACAGATTCAATAGGTTCTAAATCATGTACACCCATATCAGTACGACCCCAAGGTGTATCTATATGGTGGTAGTTAATTATGTTAAAAGATTTAGGTTGCAGTTTTGCATTATTTACAAATTGGTCACTGAACATTGTATGGTCTAATTGGATAGGTAAATGTTATCGGAATAACACAAAAAATTTACAAGCTTACTGTTACTACATTGAATTAAATTGAGGTGTTGTTATTTATAGAAAAGGACCTCTAAGTTACTAGATTTACAATTTAGTCCCTAACACTTGCAGAAGTTATAAATTGGTCCTAAATGACGAATTGTTGGTTCTCATTGGATAAATTGAGCTAATATTGATATTAGGTAATGATTGAAAGGTGTAATAATGATTGAGGGTTATGCATTGCTAAAATTTTATCGCACTGATCGTCGTATTGTTCACCGGTAGCATTCTCTGACTCGGTTCTTGACCAGGCCGCGTGGGGGATGTTACACACGGTGTCCCGTCGCATTCTTGGAATAAATTAGGATGTCATAAATGAATAGCACTACAAATTTATCGAGGTAGAGTCTAACAAACCGATTTATTATGTTCATAAAAGCTGTCGGTCTTTTGGTTAGCCCAAATGGCATCACTAAGAATTCGTAATGACCATATCTTGTATGAAACAAAGTTTTGGGTATATCATAGTCTTTAACTCTCATTTGGTAATATCCAGACCTCAAACTGATCTTGGAAAACATAGAGACATCATTGAGCTGATTGAATAGGTCTTCTATCTGTGGCAATGGGTACTTGTTCTTGATGGTCACTGTTCAAATATCGGTAATCAATACATAGTCTCGCGGAATCATCATTCTTCTTCACAAAGAGAACCAGAGCTCCCTAGGGAGAGGAACTCGGTTGAATGAAGCCTTTATCAAGTAAATCTTGAATCTGGGCTTTCAATTCCATAAACTCAACAGCTGTCATTCGATAGGGTACAATGAAAACTGGTGCAGTTCCAGGTTTCGATACTAAATTCAAATTCATGGGTTGTAGGTAGACGTGGAAGTTCATCAGGGAAGACAACAAAAAAATCACATACAATGTCAATATCTGATAAGCGAGGTTCGTCCTTGTAGCACCCTAACTTGTGATATAAGGGAAAGCCATGTGTAGACTCCTAAACAATTGAATAAGTGGCTACAATTGAATGTGTGAAGGACTTATTCGAATTTAAGGAAACTAAGAGTTAAAAAAATGAAATGACCAAATAGAATAGTTAACAACAATTGTTGTTTGCATGGTAAGTTATAATAATTTAGGAGATGAATAATGTGTCTTTTGGAGGACAAGGCACATGGGTGAGAGGAGAATTATGGGACAAACAAATCATCATCCCCTTTTTCATTCTTCTCCTTAGAACCGAATGTTAATGTGTCTTTTAAAGGACAAGGCACGTGGGTGAGAGGAGAATTATGGGACAAACAAATCATCATCCCCTTTTTCATTCTTCTCCTTAGAACCGAATGTTAGAGAATTAGAGAGAGAAGGTGAGAACTCATCCATGGTAAAGCTTTGGTAGAATTTGTTGGTGAATTAAGGTTTAAATTAGACTTGCATGATTAAGGAAGTAAGTTTCTCCTTTAAATTCTCTTCATATGCTGAATTAGCTATGTGATTATTGTAGATGAATTAATGTTTGGTTGATTGTAGTTCTTGCTTGATTAAAGAATTAGCTTGATTAGTTCAACATGGATTTGGGAAGTTATTGATCTAAGCTTGATGTAGGAATCATATGTGATTGTAATGTAGATATTGTATTGTACGAACGATGTTTCATGCTGGAATTTAGGTAGTAGATTTGTATGATCGGAATTAAAAAGGAACCAAATTTGAAGAGCTGCCAGTTTGAGTATAGCAAAGAATGAAACAACTTATACATTGATGTTTTGGGATTGTTTAAACTCCAATTGAATAACTAGAAATTGATTTAAGAATTTATAAGTTCATATTGAAGCATTAAGAAAATAGGGGAGGAGTTTAGAATGAGTTTTAGATGGTTGTTTAGGAGGATCGGGATGATTACAAACTGCCATGTTTTAAACGACATTTTTAGAGCTGTTCGGTGTATTTTGAATTTATTAAACACTAGATTAAAATGAGTAATTGGTCAAATTGTTAGCTTAATGCAAGGTGACTAGTTTAATGGTGATTGGTTATTATATTCTTGAAAGGAAAGTTGTTAATGGACAAAAGTATATAGATTAGCATTGGAGTAGTTTCAAAATACAAATGATGTTAGGGGACTGTTTTATTTATATCGAACTATTGATCATTGATAAACTCAAATTGAGTACTAAGGAGTGATATTTGAGCTTGTTAATATATTAAGATCTATCGGAGCTTATAGTTAAGTGGAAAAGGTTAAGTAACAAATGAAAGAACGACAATTTCGAATCAAAAAGTAATATAGGAAACTGTTTGAATTGTTATAATGTTATATGAATTAATTTGTTAATGAGTTGATGTTAATATGTTGCTATTGTTGTATTATTTAGACAAGAAGGAGGTTGAACAAGGAGAGGATAGGCAAAAGGGCATTGAGATTCATGATCGAGCTTAGCTTGGAATACTTGTGAGTGTGACTAGGTTTAAATTTAGCATAGCTTGTTGATCTAGTTAAATTACCCGATTGCATTATGAGGCTTGAGATGCCTGTGCTTGCTTTGAGATGACAATGCTTGGTAAGGTGACTATATCCAGGTATGTACGGACAATCATTGTGTAAATTAAGAAATGAATATGTATTGCTTGTTCATAATGCAAAATGTGACACCTTGTGCATGTGACTAAATATTCGAAAGGTTTAGGAATATATAAGTGAATGTTTGAAAAGATTAAATGTCTCAATGGTACATGATACCATT
The DNA here is from genome assembly GCA_019671005.1 of Hibiscus mutabilis. Lineage (NCBI taxonomy): Eukaryota > Viridiplantae > Streptophyta > Magnoliopsida > Malvales > Malvaceae > Hibiscus > Hibiscus mutabilis. The sequence goes on along the minus strand of CM033745.1, from coordinate 27,544,364 downwards.
GCTTGATGCTGTTTGATTTGAAGCATTTAATGCATCAATGGTATATGTTGCCATTGCCTGACATTGCTCAATTAGAAAGACTATATTTTACAATGGTACATGATTCCATTGCCTGATTTCGCTTGGTTGGAATACTTATATGATTCAATGGCACATATTACCATTGCCTGACAAAGTCTGACTAAAAGGTTCAAATAATTCAATGGTACCCGTTACCATTGCCTGATAGTGTTCGAATGTTGATGTTCCTCTAGACTTTAATTAGTCTTAGCCGGATCACATAATTTAGGTTACTTGTAATGGATTGGATTATGAAATTGAACAACTCTAACTGTTGCTTGATGAAGTGTTCTCGTTAGAAATATGTTAATGTTACATTATAATTGTGCTTAAAATAAGCTTCTTGCTAAGTAATGTTGAGAGTACGTATTCACCTTATTATTGATTAAAAATTTCGAAGTTAGCAAGCTAATACTCACCCTGAATATGGTACAGGAGAAACTAATTGTTGATCAAGCTTTGGGAGATTTTTTGCAAGGTCATTAAGGGCATCAAATGTATGTTTTGTTTGTTAAGTTAACTTCTAGATGGTGGCTCTAGTTGGAATGTTAGGCTATAATACTTGACTCTTATAAGGGGATTGTAATTAGTAACTTATTAAGAGCTTGTAAATATACATATATATATATATATATATCACACCTATGTGTTTTGCTTATTGTGTTTCTTGGTGATAATTTTTGTTTGATTGGCTTGGTTGCTGCTTTTAATTGACTTAGATTATAACATACAGTTATTCCATTGATCAAAACATGCTAATATATGGTTCTAAAATTGTGTGAAATTTTAGCATGTGAATACTTAATGAGTCAAGATTTAAGTCGAGCATGGCATGTTTAACTTATCAACCATTACAATTGGAAGACACCTTTGCCTTGTAGAAAACTCAGTTAAATCATAATGTTAGTAAAGTCTTGAATCTATTCCGAACCTAAATAGACTTATAATCCCTAAATTGTTATGTTATGTACATATAGGTTCTTATTCAAGTATCATACCCTAAAGTGTTTACTATACATGTTTTTCACCTTTCGTTAAGAGTAAAATTTTAGTATGATCATATGTTTCCTTTCTCAAATTCTTTGTTTAAAATGTGATATCCTTGATGCCTCTTTGATGATTCATTCGAATGTGTGTGCTTTAAGGGCCCTATCGTGAGCCCTTTAGTTGTTAGATAACTAGCTTGTTAGTCAAGTTACATTACTTTCTTCCTAAATCAATATTATCTTCTAGGCCTGGGGGTTGGGGTATTACAGTTCTTGGCTTCTAATGATAAGGCACACATTGATGATCTTCGGGAGTTCATGAGAACAATGCTCACTTTGCCAAGGCCTCGAAGGTACAACTTTCTTTTAAAATAGTTCACCAAAGCTTGGTGCTTGCTAAGCCAATCCAAGACTAGTATGACATTGAACTCATGGATCGATAAGGCCAACAAGTCGGCCGAGAATGGAATCCTTTGAATTATCAAAGGACAATTCTTGCACATAAGTCTTAAAGTAACGCAATCACGCAATGGGTTCATGACTGAAACTCTCGATGCTAGGGGTTCGCTAGTTATTCTATGTTTTTGACTAACTCAGTACTTATGAAGGAATGTGTAGAGCCAGGATCAATCGATGCGTACAAAGAATGAGAGTAAAATTCAATAGTACCTAGGATAACATCAAGCTCGTCATCCTCCTCCCGGCTCCTCACGTGGTACATTTGAGCATATGCCTTAGTCTCCTGCATGTTTGATAGTCTTCCTGAGCCACTAGGTTTCCCCGTAGCTCCCGATGGTACTTGCCTCAAACCCTTACCTCGAAAGGACTGAGCAGGGGAGGCGACATTTACCGGTGCAAGAGTGGACTTCGTGGCACCAAGGGGACAGTCACGGATGAAATGACCTTGCTCACCACAGTAAAAACAAGTTCTAGTATACTTACAACACTAACCCGCTGGATGCCATTTCTAACAGTAGTTGCAAATTGGATTGTATGAACTTCGATTTGAGCCTTAGCAATTTCAGTTGAAGCCGTCTGGGTAAAAGATTGCATTACGGTCTGAGGTCTCTCAATGCATTGTCCAACCAATATTTCGTAGTCTTAGGATTGTCATCATCCTGACAAGTGAATGTGTAGGCTCGAAGCGATGCCAGCTTATCGATAGGGGCCCGAGCATACTAGACATTAGGAGGAGTAGGTTGCACCACTACCTGAGCCCTCATCGAAGTCATGAATTGCTTGAACATGTTGTCCATGTTTCGGTAACACTCAGCCTGAGCATTAGGCAACTCCAGCTCGACGTTTTGAGGTGGGGATTAGGTAGATTCGGTGGTTCTCCCCCTTACTTCCTCACCATGGGTCGAGGAGCCGGTAGCAGGCTCATTGATGTGGGCTTGGTTAGTCTCAGATATATCTATAACGTAAAGAGATTGGATTAGTCGACAAGTCACAATATACACAATATATAACTCCTAGGTGGGAAAGTAACATAATAACAATGCAACGAACTTCGATTTAGTCCTAGAATCGACTAAACTCTAGCTCTGATACCAAAAATGTAACACCCTCTTCCCGGCCTAGTTGGGAACCGGGTCGGAGCGTGCTATCGTTAAACGATACGGTGATCAGTGCTATAAAATTTCAATCAATGACTAACTTTCAATCGATATTATACTCTTTACTCATTACCAAGTATATGCATTAGTCCAATTTATCCATTATGGAACAATAATCCTCCAATTAGAATTGATTTATAACTTTTTACAAGTTTTGGGGACTAAACTATAAATCTAATAATTTAGGGGTCCTTTTCTATAATTAACAATACCACAATGAAACTCAATGCAATAATAATAGTGAGCCTATAAAATTTCATGCTAATTAGAGTTCATTAACCCTATCAATTAGACTTATAAGATTTTAGTGACTATATTGAAAAAATTTAAAAGTTGTTCTTTATCACTTATAACTAATTTACCTGCCCTGAAATCGATACCCTAGAGACTGTACCGGTACACCATGCTTAATTCAAGGATTCCAGATTAAAAGAGAACAAGCTCGTATCGATACATTGAGATCGTATCGATACATTGAGATCGTATCGATACAGTTTAACCACATTGACTTCATATCGATACGCCCTGAACCCCTATCAATACCATTTTTGTAACCAAATTCCAGTAGCCAAAATCCGTATTGATACACCTAAGCAGTATTGATACGCCCCGTTTTGACCAACGTTGACCTGACCAAATATGCAAGGCTGTATCGATACACCATCACCTGTATCGATATGCCCTGCACTGTAATGACATATTTTTGATGGTTTTCATTCGACTTGATCTATCAAACTATGTCCAAATGCAACGAAACTTTACACACAATACTTCAATGCTATAAACTACTTGCATGCCAAATTTTAGGACCTTTCGAATCCGTTTACTATGATTTCACCTATTAGAACCGATTATGCACTTTTAATAATTTTATGCCATACAAAAAGACCACTTAGAGCCTTAAGCACTATTGCACCACAGGCATAAAATATACATATCAAAAGAGCCCTATGTGACTATTCCAAGTACTTTGCCTCCCTACTAGGAATTCATAGGTTTGATTTACATTACTTTAGGCTTGTGTAATAGCCCAAAATGTACCCTAGAATTTTGTGACAACTTCGATTAAAATTTGATTGGATTTAGTTCATATATCTAGCATTAGATTAAAAGAGATTAGGACCAAAATAAGAGGAAATGAAAAGATTCAATACACCTAGTGTGAAGGACCAAATTAAAAGCTAGTTAAAACTCCTAGCTTGCATGCAAAAATAAAAGTTCATAAGGGATATTACACATGTTGCATGGAGAGTAAGACAAGTGAAAAAAGGGGGGGTAGCTCGGCAATTTGAAGACCAAATTAATTTGGTCTCCTTCATCCTTCCTGGGAACCTAAAAACTCCATTAGAAGAGAACATGGAGTGGCGCGATCGAGAGCTAAGATGATGGCTGATTTAAGATGCTTGTTGGAGTGTTAAATCGAATGGCATGAGATGAAGGTAAGCTAAACCTTTTTCCTTTTAAAAGAATTAAAATTGTTTTGAGAAGATAGTCATGAATTCATTACAAGTTCTTGCATGAATAGTGTTATTAGAGTTTTAAAACTCAATGAATAGAACTTGTCCATAAATTTTCCATTGATTGAATTTAGGCAGTAGGTATGAAATTAGTGTTTTGGCAATTGTATTGACTAGGAAAGAAAGGAATTGAGCAGTGAACATCTTGCAATGAGTAATGATATCATGTGTTTGCACTTGTTGTGAAAAGAACTAAACTCTACCTGTTGTGTGATTATGTTGCTAGAAGGACATTGGTTTGTTGGTAGAATAAATTAAGTTGTTCGACTTATATACAAGAATAAGTGTTTTAATACATGTAATTTTGCAAACAGTTACATGATATTTAGCTTGATAATGAGTCTTCTGTTATTAAGTTAGATGAGTATTTGGTTAAAAACCTTGTCACAAATGTAAATGACATTTGTTTTGAAGATTGATCACATAGTGTAATTCAAAACGATTCTGGTTTGTTCTGTTTATTATAATTGTAAAAGACTGATTTAAATTGCAACGTGAGTTAGTAACTTTGTTAAAGATAGAGTTGTGAATTTCTTTATACCGATCTAAAGCTAAAATGTGATAAGAATGGACTAATTTGAAGAGGCAATAATCTGTTTTATAAACTGGAAATGTAGGGACTGGTTTTGCTGGAATTAAGGATTTATTTGTACATGCATGAGTTCCTTGTGGACTGTTTGAGATAGGTGTATGTGTACAAATGAAAGTAGAGCTGTTATATGGTTATAAGAGTAGTAATGAGACTGTTTCTGATTATTGATGCTGCCTTGGCTGTATGTTTTGAGCATGAATAATTAGAAATTGTTTAATGCATGAACAAATAAGTTTAGAATTGAAAATATGCTTGAATAAGTATATAACAGCCTAATTGGTAATTTAATCGGAAGATACATATATTGTACTACATCTACAATTGAATGTATTGGTGCTTGAGACATTTCTAAATGTATGTGATTGTTGGAAGGCAGTTTGGTACATGATTTTGTGGATGAATAGGAGATAGGGACTGTTTTGGGTGCCTTTTTGTGAAGTTGAATAATTAATTAAGATTAAAGAATAATTTTGCAGCTTAGAAACAGGGGAGGAAATTGTCTTGTTGATTAAATGAAACTGTTTTGGATTCCTTGTATTGAGTGTGCATGGTTTCATATAGTTTTATGATTCCTTGATCATAAGAGACTGTTTGGATTAGGGAAAAAGATAAGTGTATGTGTATTTTGAACAGACTTGAGTAAAATTGAAAGCTTAAAAATCATGGTACTGATTTAATGAGTTAAAGTCAGGGAAGGTCAAACTGTTTTAAAATCTGCATTAGTAGTCACTTTGAAAATTTGTTATAAATTGTATTGGTGGAATTAGAACCTATAATTTATATGGTTGGAAAGCTTGACAAGTCTAGTTTCATTTAAAACAAGCGAAACTGAATTTCGAGCCTTATAACAGCCTATAGAGACAATTATGCTAAGACAGTGTAATCTGCATGGTGGCAGAATTAGATGTATATTTGGATTAAAAACTGTATTCATAAGGGATAAAAATGCAAGGCCTAAATGGTTAGAAAGCTAGTTGAATCATCTTTCCAACAATGTAAACGGTTCGAAATTCTGATGTACAGAATGAAAGTTATGAAATTTTTACTAAAGGATGTACAGTCTGTCCGGCAGCATCTCTATAGGTAGTTTGAAATATTAACAAATTGTTTTGCTATGCATCGAGCTAGAGGAGATTTCTTTGGAATGTATATTTGTGTGTACATGATTAATGGGTGAATTAAAATAGAAAATAATTATATGTGGACTGTTTTATTATGGTTGGCGTTTGCACATGCTTATGAATGTTGCTTGAGCATGTCTATAAGTATATACTTATAAAGATTCAGGTCGTTGTTAAATATTTTTGAATTGATTCTAATGACTTGATGTTCTTTCTTGAGGTACATATGTTAATAAGGAAGGATAGGAGGGGAACTCGAAAGTAACTTATGTATAGTGTGGATCGGGTATTCCATAACGTTGGAATATAAGGTGAGTGTAGTCACATGAGTCTCGGGTAACGCGGAGTTATACCGATGTTTGATTTGTTAATGTTATGTATTGTTTGATTGTGAATGAATGGCATCACATGTACATTGTATTAAGAGGCTCAAATAGAGCTAATTGGGGATAAGCATACATTCATAGCATGACATTCATGTTTAGACTTGAACAATGTTGTATTTCTTGTATTTTAAATGCCTCGCTATGCTTGAATATTTGTTAGGGTGTTTCTTGGATATTGAAGTGATTGGTATACTTGCTAGAGAGCTTGAATTATTAAATAAGCCATTGAAATAAGGAAATGAGAAAGGTTTCTTGCAACCTAAGAAATCTCTATTAACATTAAAAGTAAAGTTAGTTGTACAATAAGCAACTTCCCGGGTATCGAAATTGAGATAAAATATGCAAGTTGCCTTTTCTATGGAAGACCTTGGATCTATTGGTTGATGCTTGTTATATTTGGACTACGGCCCCTTGTTATTAAGATCGAATAATCTTCTAGTACCTTTGGTACTCTTTTTTAAGCAATTACTTAGGGGACGCCCTCTTGATAAGTTTTCGAGGCTAAGGAGGCAACCTTGTACACAATCAAAGCTTTCTACCCAAAGCTTTGATCAAACACTATGTTTTACAAGAAATGGAATAGCAAATTGAAAGTCCTCTCAAAGGTAGTTTGTTTACCTAATTAAAAGTTCACTCAACCCAAAATCTTGAATCAAAAGAATAAAATGAAGAACACTCAAGTGGGTTACAAGAATTTGACTCTAAAAGCTCTTAGATGGTATTTCTTAACTATACAAGTCATGGATATTTATGTAGCCATTCAGATCATCTAAGCAATTTAGGCATTTCTTAACTATACAAGTGATCACTCTATATGCTAAGTATCGCCTGAACTAATGATGTTCGTCACCAATAGGTATCCAAGGCAAACTCGTAAAAGATATGAATTGATATATTATGCAAAGAATTTAAAAGAGTATTGCTCAAGTATTCATTGTGATAGCTCAAAGTGAGCTCGGGAATTGATAGCTCTTGGTGAACACTATAATCGAAAGCTGTTAGTGAGCATTGAACTTGAAAGTTTTCATACCATTTACTATGGTAGCCATGCATTGAATGAAGCTCAACTGAATTACACCACTACCGAGAAAGAATTTCTTGCAGTTGTATTTGCATTTGATAAATTCAGGTCCTATTTAGTTGGTAACAAAGTTGTGGTGTATACAAATCACTTCAACATTAAAATACCTCTTGGCAAAGAAGGATGCCAAGCCCATACTGATTCGATGGAGGCTTCTGCTACATAAATTTGACCTTGAGATCCGAGGTAAGAAGAGCAGTGAGAACTTAGTAGCTAACCACTTACCACGCCTAGAGCATCAACTTGAAAATGGCGAGGTCACTGCCATAAGAGATGATTTCCCTTATGAGTATTTACTTGTAGTTAATGCTATACCATAGTTTGCTGACATAGTCGATTGGAGAGGCCTCGTAAGAGAATCTAAAGCATAGGGGATTCCATGCAAAGGTTGGTTGCAGGCAAACCTTGTTTTAATCATATTAATATGCTGAATTAATTGGTAGACTGGTTTACTATTGGCCAGTCTAAAAGCCATAGAAGTGTTGTTCTGGAATTGATGATACTCCATTAGAGAACAATTAATCTTGAGTCGCAAAACACGACACCAATGATAAAACATAGAGGGTACATCGACGCCGGTGGCCATATTAAGAACATGATAATCATTACTATATCCAAAAAGAACCAGACAATCAAGAGTATCATGGCACGCAAGAAAAGAGGAGGCCATTTGTCATCGCTGGTAAACAAAAGTAGCATCCCTAGCAGGCGCCAAAATCCCGCAATAGAAAATAAGTAGCAAAAAGTAGTTGTGAGAAAACGATCCAATTGTTGTAACCAGCAGCATCGATTTGGAATGTGGGAAACCACAAAGAAGGGACTGATTCTGTCAAAAGACGGGAGGCTCAGTCGTATCCAAGGTCGTGAAGACCAGGAAATGTAAGTCGGGAACCAAGGCCGCAACGGCCAGGACAAAACCAACCCCGGAAGCACAATCCAAGGGCTGGAACGATGAAGAACAAAAGAAAGCTTTATATGTAACAGTATGCAACTGAAGAAGTGAAAAGGACGATTCAAAAATCCAGAAAACATTGTACCTTGCAAGAGGGTCGTGTAGCATATTTTATTTGAGCTTGCATCATAAAAGGATAAGCAGCAATCATAAAGAAACCCTAGAGGAAAATGAAAATCCTTACCCTGCAAAAGAAAGTTTGAAGTAATAATGTGAGACCAAGGGTAAAACCCTAGTCTCATTAGCCATCGGAAAAGCCAGAAAACTCTCAGACTCAATTGAGAGAAAAGATACGAGAAGAGTAGCTCCCAATAAAGAAGAGAGAAGCGGGAACCGGCGACAGGCAAACAGTGGAGACATGGTGGTGGAGACGGCGGGGGAAAGAGGAGGAAGGAAAGGAAAGAGGCAACGATGTAGAGAAGAGAGGAGAGGGAGAGGATTTTCATTTCACGCACCTGTTGGAATTTTTACCCGTTGGAATTTTAACTCGGTAAAAAGTAAAAAAATTGAGGTTTTGGAATATAATCGTGTTGAATGGCTCGTTATCAATTATATGAAATCTTAAAATTTGATAAAAACTTGTTTTGCGGTCCTTTTTGAAATGGTTTTAGACGAGTATGTCTAAATAGGCATTACAATAGACCCGTTGGAATTTTAGCTAAGTAAAAAGTAAAAAAAAAAAGACGTTTTGCAAAATTATCGTGTTGAAAGGATCATAATCAATTATATGAACTCCTAAAATATTATTAAAACTTGTTTTGCGGTCCTTTTTGAAGAGGTTTCACATGAGTAGGTCTAAATGTGCCTTACAATGGACTCGTTAGAATTATAACTAAGTAAAGAGTAAAAAAAACTAGATGTTTTGTAATATAATTGTATTGAAAGGATCGTAGTCAATTATATGAACTCCTAAATTTTGATTAAAACTTGTTTTGCGGTCCTTTTTATGAGATTATACACGAGCAAGTGTAAATGTGTCTTACAATAGACCCGTTGGAATTTTAACTGAGTAAAATGTACAAAAATGGAGGTTTTGCAATATAATCATATTGAAAGGCTCGTTATCGATTATATGAACTCCTAAAATTTGATTAAAACTTGTTTTGTGGTCCTTTTTGAAGAGGTTTCAGACCAGCAGGTCGAAATGGACCTGAAAATGGACTCGTTGGAATTATAACGGAGTAAAAAGTACAAAAATTGAGGTTTTGCAATATAATCATGTTAAAAGTCTCATAATAAATTATATGAACTCCTTCAATTTGATTAAAACTTATTTTGCGTTCCTTTTTGAAGAGGTTTAAGACGAGCAGGTCTAAATGGGCCTCACAATAGACCTGTTGGAATTTTAGCTAAGTAAAAAGTACAAAAATTGAGCTTTTGTAGTATAATCGTGTTGAAATGCTCGTTATCAATCATATGAAATCCTAAAATTTGATAAAACTTATTTTGCGGTCCTTTTTGAAAATGTTTTAGACGAGCAAGTCTAAATAGGCCTCACAATGGACCCATTGGAATTTTAGCTAAGTAAAAAGTAAAAAAATTGAGCTTTTGCAATAAAATCGTGTTGAAAGGCTCGTTATGAATTATATGAAATCCTAAAATTTGATAAAAACTTGTTTTGCGGTCCTTTTTGAAAAGGTTTTAGATGAGCAAGTCTAAATGGGCCTCACAATGGACCTGTTGGAATTTTAATAGAGTAAAAAGTGCAAAAATTGAGGTTTTGCAATATAATCATGTTGAATGGACCGTTATAAATTATATGAACTCCTAAAATATTATTAAAACTTGTTTTGCGGTCCTTTTTGAAGAGGTTTCACACGATCAGGTCTAAATGTGCCTTATAATGGACCCGTTGGAATTTTAACTCAGTAAAAAGTAAAAAAATTAAATATTTGCAATATAATAATGATAAATGGCTCGTTATCAATTATATGAACTCCTAAAATTTGATTAAAACTCGTTTTGTAGTCCTTTTGTAGAGGTTTCACACGAGTAGGTCTAAATGTGACTTACAATGGACTTGTTAGAATTATAACTAATTAAAAAGTAAAAAAATAGTCGTTTTGCAATACAATCATGTTCAAAGGATCGTAGTCAACTATATGAACTCCTAAAATTTGATTAAAACTTGTTTTGTTGTCCTTTTAGAAGAGGTTTCACACGATCAGGTCTAAATGTGTCTTATAATGGACCCGTTGGAATTTTAACTCAGTAAAAAGTACAAGAATTCAGGTTTTGCAATATAATCGTTTTGAAAGGCTTGTAATCAACTATATGAACTCCTAAAATTTGATTAAAATTTGTTTTTTAGTTCTTTTTGAAGAGGTTTTGGACAAGCAGGTCTAAATGGGCCTTGCAATGGAACCGTTGGAATTTTAACTACGTAAAACGTAAAATATAGAGGTTTTGCAATATACTCGGGTTGAATGGTTCGTAATCAATTATGTAAACCCCTAAAATTTGATTAAAACTTGTTTTGCGGTCCTTTTTGAAGAGGTTTTAGACCTGCAGGTCGAAATGGGCCTCAAAATGGACTCGTTGGAATTCTAACGGTGTAAAAAGTACAAAATTTTAGGTTTTGCAATATAATCATGTTAAAAGGCTCATAATAAGTTATAAGAAGTCCTTCAATTTGATTAAAACTCGTTTTTCGATCCTTTTTGAAGAAGTTTAAGATGAGCAGGTTTAAATGGGCCTCACAATATAATCTTGTTCTGCGGTCCTTTTGAAGAGGTTTCACACGAACTTCTCTAAATGTGCATCACAATGGAGCCGTTGGAATTTTAATTGAGTAAAAAGTACAAAAATTAAGATTTTGCAATATAATCATGTTGAAAGGCTCATTATCAATTACATGAACTCTTAAAATTTAATAAAAACTTGTTTTGCGATCCTTTTTAAAAGGTTTTAGACGAGCAGGTCAAAAATGGCCTCAAAAGGACTCGTTGGAATTATAACGGAGTAAAAAGTACAAAAAATGAGGTTTTTCAATATAATCATGTTGAAAAGATAGTAATGAATTATATGAACTCCTAGAATTTGATTAAAACTTGTTTTGCGGTCCTTTTTGAATAGGTTTCACACGAGCAGGTCTAAATGTGCCTTACAATGGATCTGTTGGAATTTTAACTAAGTAAAAAGTAAAAAAACTAGCGTTTTGTAATATAATCGTGTTGAAAGGATCGTAGTCAATTATATGAACTCCTAAAATTTGATTAAAACTTGTTTTGCAGTCCTTTTTATGAGGTTTCAGACCAGCAGGTCGAAATGGGCCTAAAAATTGACTCGTTGGAATTATAGCAGAGTAAAAAGTACAAAAATTGAGGTTTTGCAATATAATCATGTTAAAAGGCTTATAATAAATTATATGAACTCCTTCAATTTGATTAAAACTCATTTTGTGGTCCTTTTTGAAGAGGTTAAGGTGAGTAGGTCTAAATAGGCCTTACAATGGACCCGTTGGAATTTTAACTAAGTAAAAAGTACAAAAATTGAGCTTTTGCAATATAATCATGTTGAAAGGCTCGTTATAAATTATATGAAATCCTAAATTTTCGTAAAAAACTTGTTTTGCGGTCCTTTTAGAAAAGGTTTTAGACGAGCAAGTGTAAATAAGACTCACAATGGACTCGTTGGAATTTTAGGTATGTAAAAATAAAAAAATAGACGTTTTGCAAAAATTATCGTGTTGAAAGGATCATAATCAATTATATGAACTCCTAAAATTTGATTAAAACTTGTTTTGCAATCCTTTTTGAAGAGGTTTCACATGAGCAGTTCTAAATGTGCCTTACAATGGACTCGTTGGAGTTTTAACTCAGTAAAAAGTACAAAATTGAAGTTTTGCAATACAATCATGTTCAAAGGCTTGTTATCAATTATATAAACTCCTAAAATTTGATTAAAACTTGTTTTGCGGTCCTTTTTGAAGAGGTTTCAGACCAGCATGTCGAAATGGGCCTAAAAATGGACTCGTTGGAATTATAACAGAGTAAAAGTACAAAAATTGAGGTTTTGCAATATAATTGTGTTAAAAGGATTATAATAAATTATATGAACTCCTTCAATTTGATTAAAACTCATTTTGCGGTCCTTTTTGAAGAGGTTTAAAATGAGCAGGTTTAAATGGGCTTCACAATGGACCCGTTGGAATTTTAACTAAGTAAAAAGTACAAAAATTGAGCTTTTGCAATATAATCCTGTTGAAAGGCTCGTTATAAATTTTATGAAAACCTAAAAATTGAAAAAAACTTGTTTTGCGGTCCTTTTTGAAAAGGTTTAGATGAGCAACTCTAAATAGGCATCACAATGGACCCATTGGAATTTTAGCTAAGTAAAAAGTACAAAAATTGTGCTTTTTGCAATATAATCGTGTTGAAAGGCTCTTCATCAATTATATGAAATCCTAAAATTTGATAAAACTTTTTTTGCGGTCCTTTTTGAAAAAGTTTTAGACGAGCAAGTCTAAATGGGCCTCACAATTGACCTGTTGGAATTTTAATAGAGTAAAAAGTGCAAAATTTGAGGATCTGCAATATAATCATGTTGAATGGATCGTTATCAATTATATGAACTCCTAAAATTTGATTATAACTTGTTTTGCGGTCCTTTTTGAAGAGGTTTCACACTAGCAGGTCTAAATGTGCCTTATAATGGTCCCGTTGGAATTTTAAATCAGTAAAAGTACAAAAATTAAATATTTTCAATATAATCATGTTTAATGGCTCGTTATTAATTATATGAACTCCTAAATTTGATTAAAACTCGTTTTGCAGTCCTTTTTGAAGAGATTTCACACGAGTAGGTCTAAATGTGACTTACAATGGACCCAATAGAATTATAACTAATTACAAAGTAAAAAACTCGTTTTGCAGTCCTTTTTACAGCCCTTTTTGAATAGATTTCACACGAGTAGGTCTATATAGGAAATGACTTTTCGCACAAAAATAGTTGCTACAGCTTAGCGACTTCGTCGGGGACTAATATTTTATATAAAAAAAGGGAGTTAAGCCTTAATTTGGTTCACATCATTATTATTACAGAAAATAAAAAATTCAATTTAATTTAATTTTTAATTTCTAAACCTTGTTTGCTAATTGCATAATGTTTGATATAAATTGGCCTTTTGTATTAGATTTAGAACCCTTAAGTAGAAATGATTACTTCGCTTCTTCGAGTGTTCACCTCTGTATAGTGTTGTAATTCACTTCCAGAATTCAGTCCTTATATTTCGTGAGTTTTACGCCTCCGTATGGTATAAGGGTTGTATTCCCCCGAATCGATGTCCTAGAGATAGTTCGGGTACCGTTTACTTTAGAACTCAACCGCATATAGTGGACCGTAGGAACCTACCCTCTTTAGAGCCATGTTGGAATGCTGCCTATTTAGAAATAACCCTTCTAGGTTATGCTTTCAATGATGTACTTTTGCTTCTTGTACATTTTTTTGTACTTTTAATTGACTACTTTATGTTATTATTTGCTGCTTAATTTATTTAATTCTTTATTATTCAACAATTTTGTTGTACTGAATTGTTTTTTCTGTGTGTTTCTTTTTCCTTTTCTTTTCCTGCATTTAATTTGCATGTCATACCATACCTATGCGTTGATTCGAGAATAGTCCATTTTAGAAGGCGTTCGACATAGAATGGAGGTTCTGTAAAATGAGAAGCTATAATGCTGAAATATGGGGATGGTCAGAACATATGCAGATGGAAAAAAAGGGACAACTTGATGGCAGCACACGTGTCAGAGGTTATCGAGCCCACTTTGATTGTTTCACATCAGAGTGACCTCCATCAACTGAGAGAAATATGGTAGAGTTGGGGTTCGGATATGAGGGAAACCTTTCAATAGGAATTCAGTGACATAGCTCTTCTACTAGACATGCATAACGATATACATTTGTGTAGAACCCTAACACAATTCTGGAATTCAGGATATTGTTGCTTCACTTTTGGGAAGGTGGACATGACTCCCAGAATCGAAGAGTATACTGCACTGCTACGTTGTCCAAAATTCAAGGAAGAAAAGGTCTATATCAAACCCAAAGACCACCCACCTTTTCTACAAAGTCTAGTTGACATCATCGGGATGAGCAAGGAATGGTTTCGAGGAAAGATTGCGAGAAGGGGAAAGACTGACTGCATATCTTGGGTACATATTCAAGAGTTAATCCATCAACACCCTGATCCACCGAAAAAGAGGTACTTGTTCGCTTTCAGCATTTATGGGATGGTTATCTTTTCGAAAGCCTTGGGGAATATAGATTACGCCACAGTAGATTTGTTTAACAAACTCAAAAAGGGCATTAATCCAGTACCAGCTATTCTAGTAGAGACTTTTCGGTCACTAACCGTATGCAAGAAAATGGGAGAAGGTAAATTTTTGGGGTGCGTACCACTATTGGAAATATGGATCTGAAGTCACTTATGGGACTTGAAATTTTCCTATCAAATGTGCCTCACCACTTTCTATCCAATAAGAGTCTTTTTGGAAGAGTATCAAGCCAAAGCTATGACTGAAGATCAATGGAAGGCCGCCTTTCGAGACCTTCGAGATGACACCGTTAAGTGGAAGGTACCTTGGTTAATCTTGACTGAGTTCCTCTACCGTTGTAGAGAATACGACTGGGTACCCTTGCCCAGAATTTGGGGAGGAACTGGATATTGCCCTTTGCTTGTGTCACGCCAATATGGTTCGATGCAGTTCATTCCTGCTACTCAGGGTTTGAATATTTCTGACTTTAAACACGAGGGTGACGACTACAAAGCAAAGGTCCAGAAAATGAATTGCTCTTGGAAGAATATGCACATGATTGAGATCTATGATTAGCAGATCACTCCAGGTTACGAGCAATAGAGACTCACTAAGGTCAACGATATCATTCCTTCGGTAAATCAACAAAATGATCGACCCTTGAGAGAGTATATGAATGATGCTCCTTCTGATTTGGAGAACTCTAAAAGGGCTCATGTAAAAGAGGTACGCGCCTTAGAAAAATGCATCTCTGAACTGGAAGCGGCAAACTATTTAGCCTTGGTGGATGTGGAGAAATACAAGCGGCAAGGAAAAGATGTCTTGAAAGAAAAGAAGATACTCGAAAGGATCATGAAGAGTTGATAGGGGATTGGCAAGAACTGAAGCAAAATTTACGAAGGCACGGTCTAGGTACCACTGCCAAAGAGGTAACCACTAAGCTCCTAAAGGAAAGAAAGAGGACTGATAACTACGCTCGAAAGTATGAAGCTAGCCAAAAGCATATAGAAAATAAGACAAAAGAGTTAGAAACTATAACTCAGGAACTAAGAGCTCAAAATGAAGTATTTGAAGCCCAAATTATGCAGTTGGAAGGGCTTTTACAGGAATATCACAACCAAGACACTACTGCTTGAGAAGAAAATGA
The DNA here is from genome assembly GCA_019671005.1 of Hibiscus mutabilis. Classification (NCBI taxonomy): domain Eukaryota; kingdom Viridiplantae; phylum Streptophyta; class Magnoliopsida; order Malvales; family Malvaceae; genus Hibiscus; species Hibiscus mutabilis. The sequence continues at coordinate 27,528,649 of CM033745.1, read as the reverse complement.
GGTTTTAAAAGCAAGAGTGACCGAACTCGAAGGTGCCCTTCATGACTGCAAGGAAAGACTTGTCTCTTTTGAAGGAGCCCTGCAAGAAGATAACCATCAAAAAGTGTACAAACTTTAACAAGCTGGTCAGCTGATTCGAGACCAGCATACAGCTATGATGGACGTCATGGTACAGGCACAGAGGGTGGCCCGACACATCCAGGGTTGGGCAAGGGAAGCACATGAACTGCGCATGCGTGTCAGTCCAGGGACAACACTAGGAGCCCGAGTACATGCTCTACTTTAAGAAGTCGAGGTCTTAGAAATAGAAGTCAGACGCTATATGTAATGCGTTTTCTTTGCTTTTTGTAATCAGACCTCTTTATCTAATGAAAGTCTTTCTAAGGACTATATAAGAATCAACGCCTCCATTGCATTCATTTTGACCTAACATAACATTTAACCATTTATGTTTGTGTTATATTTTGCATACATTACTAAGAATAATTGAATTAATTGTGAAAATATCATGACAAAAAGTTTAATTCAAACTGCAATCATTCTGCATCGATACGGTACTCGTTTGCAAACAAAGGTAATGGAAGACAGAGTAACCAACCTAGAACAAGGCCAGAGGGACCTTGAATCTCGTTTTGATTGAACTGAGCAAAACATCAATGAAAAGATTGCCTAGTCACAAGCAGTAATCTTGGCTCAAATAGCTGCATTGCTTGGTAAAGATAAAGTTTCAGATGACACTGTTGAAGAACCAGAGGGTACTACGATTGCATCTCACATTAGGGTTTAGCTGGAGACAGCGATACCCCAAAGGAGAATATACATTAACACTACTAACCAGCAAACCAGAAGAAGGGTAACTGCGAAATAACCGATTGACTCAAAGACGGTCCATAAAGAAGAGATACCAGATCTGAACATAGTGGAAAAGATTAGAACTAAGTTGGAAAGCAAAAATGAAGAAAGGTTTTGCCTCTTTGCAAAACAATTTAAAGCCATGCTAGGGGTGGGCGAACAGAGGAGTAAGGCTTGCAACCTGAGCCTCGTGTCAGATTTAGTTCTCCTGCCAAAATTTAAAACACTGAATTTTGATAAATATGACGGAACCACTTGTTTTTCCGCTCATATAACCATGTACTATAGGAAGATGACACCCTTTATAAAAAGTGAAAAGCTGCTGATCCATTGTTTCCAGGATAGTCTAACCGGGTCGACAATCCGTTAGTATACGTAGCTTAGTTGAGATAGTATTAAATCATGGAAAGACCTTTCCAGAGCCTTTATTGAACACTACGAGCATGTTTCTGACATGACCCCCAGTCGAGCTATGTTGGAAGGGATGGAACAACGACCAAATGAAAATTTGCGCCAATACGCCCAAAGATGGCGTGACATAGCGACCCAAATTCATCCGCCCATTCCTGAACATGAGATCACTCCTATGTTTGTAAACACTATGAGGGGAGCATTGTTTTACAGCCTGATAAACAATACCGCTCAAAACTTTTCTGATTTAATAAGGAATGGGGAATTGATTGAAGTAGCCATAAAAACTGGAAGGATTGATACCAGGGAAATTTCTCGAAAGCATAACAAGAAGAATTATAATGAGGTGAATGTCGCCAGAACCTACAATGCTCCTGCAAACTTCACTATTTCTCAACCACAGGCTCCTACCGGGAACATACAAGGCTCGAATAAGAAAGAAGATAGAGCCCCTAGGAAGGAAAAGGAGAAGATATCCTTTACTCCCCTGCCAATATCATACAATGAGTTGTATTCTTAGTTGTATAAGGCCGACTTGGTTCGGCCATATCATGTCACACCATTCAAGCCCCCTTTTCCTACATGGTATGATGAAAAAGCTCACTACAACTATCACGCTGGCGCCCCAGGACATACGATGGAGAACTATATTGCTTTTAAGAAAGTTGTATAGAATCTGATAAATACGGGATTTCAAAGTTTGATGACCCAAACGTGACCGCTAATCCCCTACCAAATCATGGAGGGCGTAGCATGAATGCCATTGAAGATGGAAGTGACAAAAAAGCTAAGAAGAGCATATCTAAGGTCAAGTCCCCTCTCAAATGGGTGTTTCAGCAATTGTACATGGCACGTTTAATAGAAAGGGGTGGAAATAGTGCAAGAAGGATGTGGGCCTTATTGCAAATACCACCAAGAAGAAGGGCATAAGATCCAAAGCTGTTAACAGTTTAGGCAGTTGGCCCAAAATATGATGGACAATAAAGAAATTGAGTTCTTTGAGAAAGTTGAAGGTTTAAAAGAGATGGACGTATGCACATCAGACACTCCTAGTGTCAAATACAGCATGGGCCAAACTTTGGTCATCTCATCTAAGCCAAAGGAGAATAGTTCGCCCAAAGTGGAAAGTACAAAGATGGCTCCCGAGATTATCATCTCGGCTCTAGCCCCTTTCCCGTTCAATAACACACATAAAATTCCTTGGAGTTATGCCACTCATGTTTCTATTCCGGGACCATAAAAAGATGGAGAAATGTATGTTGAAAAGGAATCCGCACAGAAGGGGGAGATAGAGGAGTTAAGAGATGGAATTGTAAATGAGGTAGGACATTTCACTAGGAGTGGTCGATGTTACTCACCAGGGGCATCAAAGACCGCGGAGATAGTGAAAGACAAAGAGGTACAAGCCGAACCTATAAAAATATTTGGTGAACCCCCAACAATAAATGAGCTGGTGACTGAAGCACAAGCTCAAGAATTCTTAAAATTTTTAAGACATAGTGAGTACAATGTTGTTGAACAACTTCGAAAACAAAAAACCACAATTACAGTACTTGAGTTACTTTTAAGCTCAGAGAAAAACCGTAATGCATTGTTGAAGGTGTTGAATCAAACATTTATCCTGGATGATATTTTTGTAGCCAAGCTAGACCGGATAGTGGGTCACATCACTGCAGATAATTATATCACGTTCAGCGATGATGAAATTCTAGAAGGAGGAATGGGGTCCACCAAGGCGCTAAACATCACTACCCACTGCAAAGGGTATGTTTTGCCAGGAGTGCTCGTTGATAACGGTTATGCACTAAACGTGTTATTGTTGGCTACTCTCCAAAGGTTATCAGTCGATAACTCCCACATGAAACCGTGCCATAATTCGGTAAGAGCTTTTGACAAAACTCAAAGAGATGTGGTGGGGAAGATTGAGATACCATTGTTGATTGGGCCAATAGAGTATGTCATTGACTTCGTGGCGATGAACATTTAGCTGACGTACAATTGCTTACTAGGAAGGCCTTGGATTCATTTTGCCGGTGTCGTTCCTTCATCACTACATCAAAAATTGAAGTTTGTAATCGAAGGAAAATTAGTGGGTGTTGAAGCAGAACAAGACATTATTGCTTCACTGACTTCTGATGCTCCCTATATCCCACCTATGAGGATGTTTTGGAGTGTTCTTTTTGGGCTCTGGAATTTGTAAACGTGAATTTTGTTGCGGAAGGAAGCAAGATCCCTCGCCCCAAATTATCCAATTGTACCAAGATGACCGTTTGAGAGACCTTATGACGGGGGGCTAAGGCTGGAAAAGGTCTGGGAAAGAACTTACAGGGAAGCTTACGTGCAAAAGGCGTCATCTTTAAAAAAGATCGATACGGGCTTGGTTATAAGCCTGGTATGCTGCAAAGGAAAGATGAGTACAGAAAGAAGGAAGAACGAAGGAGAGCCAGGTTCAAAGAAGTGGAAATCCCATGAAAGACGATGTTTTTTCCTCACCTAAGAGATAACTTCGTGTTCGGTGGGATTGTCAATGCCGAACAAAAGGCGCATGAAGCTAATCAAGAGAATGACAGGCTCAATGATGTGGAGATGTCTAGTGAATCACTAGAAGGGATGTTGGTTAACATGATATCGGAAGAGGGAAATGTCAATAAGTTTTTTACTGGAATCCGCCCTTACTTCCTAGGGGAGGTGCTCAATAATTGGAACAATATCGACTTGCCTATAGTTTTTAGGACTAAATCAGAGTAATGCTCTGAACCAACCCTTTTGCTTTTGCCCGCAAGCATTAGGTATCTTTTGTAAAAGGGCTACTATGTTAACTTACTTGTGCAATGTAAATGATGTTTTCTATGTTTTATCAAATAGAAAACATTTCCCACATCTGTTTTTGTATACATATTTCATACAAATAACATTCATTCTTTGTCCAAAATACGTATTTTTTCTTCACTCAGGGTCCTTACGTTTGACTGTATGAATGATTCTGAATCTGACCCCGAGGTAGATTCGTTTGTATATTGTTATTGTAATTTAATATATTATGTTTTGAATTATTTGCTCATACATATAACTGTTACACCTAGTGTAGGCCCTATTGTTCTGATATACTATTGGGAGTGGCATCCCATTCTTTGGGTGTCATCTTCTTCGATTGCCGTGAGTATCAGGGTGATTTTTAAATGTCATGCATTTTAGAAATTAAAATTAAATTAACTCAAATTTCTATTTTCCTTAATAAATATGATGTGAACATTTAGGTACCAATTTTGGGTGTTGTGGGGGTGCTAATCCTTCCCCATGCGTAACCAACTCCCGGACCCAAACTTTTCTCTGGTTTTGTTTTCTGGTGTCCGGTCTACCTGAACCAAGTGACCCGTGGCGACACCGAATCTATACAGGAAATGACTTTTCGCAAAGAAATAGTCGCTACATGCAATATAATCATTTTTAAAGGCTTGTAATCAATTATATGAACTCCTAAATTTTGATTAAAAAGTGTTTTGTGGTCCTTTTTAAAGAGGTTTTAGACGAGCGGGTCTAAATGGGCCTCATAATGGAGCCGTTGGAATTTTAACTGAGTAAAAAGTAGAGGTTTTGCAATATAATCGTGTTTAATGGTTCATAATCAATTATATAAAATACTAAAATTTGATTAAAACTTGTTTTGCGATCCGCTTTTATGAGGTTATACACTTGCAGGTGTAAACGTGTCTTACAATTGACCCGTTGGAATTTTAACTGAGTAAAATGTACAAAAATTGAGGTTTTGCAATATAATCGTGTTGAAAGGCTTGTAATAAATTATATGAAATCCTAAAATTTTGATTTAAACTTGTTTTGCGGTCTTTTTTGAAGAGGTTTCAAACGAGCAGGTCTAAATAGGCCTTACAATGGACCCGTTGGAATTTTAACTAAGTAAAAAGTACAAAAATTGAGGTTTTACAATATAATCATATTGAAAGGCTCGTTATCAATTATATGAACTCCTAAAATTTGATTAAAACTTGTTTTACGGGCCATTTTGAAGAGGTTTCGACCAGCATGCCAAAATGGGCCTCAAAATGGACTTGTTGGAATTATAACAGAGTAAAAAGTATAAAAAATTGAGGTTTTGTAGTATAATCGTGCTAAAAAGCTCATAATAAATTATATGAAATCCTTCAATTTGATTAAAACTTGTTTTGCAGTCCTTTTTGAAGAGGTTTAAGACGAGCAGGCCTAAATGGGCCTCACAATGGACCCATTGGAATTTTAACTGAGTAAAAAGTACAAAAATTGAGGTCTTGCAATATAATCATGTTGAAAGGCTAGTTATCAATTATATGAACTCATAAAATTTGATAAAAATTTGTTTTGCGGTCCTTTTTTAAAAGGTTTTAGATGGCAGGTCTAAATAGCTCTCACAATGGACCCGTTGGAATTTTAGCTAAGTAAAAAGTACAAAAATTGATGTTTTGCAATATTATTATGTTCATGGGATTGTAATCAATTATATGAACTCCTAAATTTTGATTAAAGCTTGTTTTACAATCCTTTTTGAATAGGTTTCACACGAGCATGTTTTAATGTACCTTACAATAGACCTGCTGGAATTTTTTTTTGAAGGAAGGCGGGCCTCATTAAAAACCCCTTTAGACAAAAGGGTAAAAGAGTGCCCTAAATAACATTAAGAAATTAAGGGGGACGATAGTCATCCATTATAGTAGAGTGAATAAAATCAGGAACCTCCGAGTCAAATAAAATAGAGGATCCAGAATGTAAGGCCCAAGAGGCCAGAGTATGAGCAACATAATTTGCTAGCCTAGGAACAAACATAAGACGTAAAAAAGGCATCGAATCTAAAAGAGGACGAGCCTACTCAATATAAGGGCCTAGGGTCGTGGCATTTGAGGTCCGGCGACATAGCTGGTTGAGCACAGTGGCAGAGTCTAATTCAAGAATGATGTTCGTCCAACCGCAGTCACGTCCCAGCTAAGCACCTGCAATAACTGCATGAAGCTTCGCTAAAGCAGCAGCCAAACACCTAGCAGAGTGAAGAGCGAGACCACTGAGGATAGAACCGCTATCATCTCGAGAAATGACACCAATGGCAGAGGCTCCAATCAGTGCCTAGAAGGCACCATCCATGTTGATCTTGGCTGCCCCAAATGGCAGTGGCTGCCAGCGAGAATCAGAGATGGCTGGGGCGGCGGGCGGTGGTGGAGCGGGCGAGAAAGATGAATTGGCCTTATAATAGTCGTGGAGAAGGCCCTGAGCATTCATCACTGTTAGCCAAGGCAGCTGGATCCGATCATGGTGAATTAAATTATTCCGACGGTTCCACAAATTCTAAAGCACGGTTAAGAAGAAGCAATATCAGATGGGAAAGAACTGAAGCCCCTCATTAAACTAGGCTATCAAGGTCGAGACCGAGCTAGTGCAGAGTCGAAAAGGAAACACTGCGAGACGGAGCGCCTCAGCAGCACTGGCGCAATCACGAAGCGCATGCAGGGTCGTTTTCGGAGAGGCTTGACATAAGGGGCAAGCTCCCGGGTACATGTCAGCTGCTGCTAAACGTTTCCCACTAGGGAGGGCATCACGCCCGGCACGCCAACCCAAGGTACGCACCTTGGGCAGCATAGGGGAATGGGAAATGACGTTCCAGATGGGTGAGGCCCGGGGGAGGTGACTTTGAGGGCGTTGTAAGAAGAGGTAGCCTGATTGGACGGACTAGAGTCTGGTATCATAGTTACTCCAAAGCACCGTATCTCGTTGTTCGTCGGTGACAAGGAACTGCAAAATATTTTCTGCATCTTCCCAATCAAAGTAATCGCGCACCTTGATGGCATCCCACTGGGCACAACCACGAACTAGAAAATCCTGACAACCGACAGGAATCTCATCATTATCAGAGTAATCACCATAGAGAATGAGAGTTGAGGCCCCTCCCTAGAAATTACAGTGTACACGAATCTTGCTATCAATGCCCGACCTCAAAAAGAAACTAGGGGAAAGCAAGCGGATGTCCTGGCAGAGACCCTTCTAGGCAAAAGAATCCCTCTTGTTGGGCACTGCGTCGAAGATGTTCCCAAAAGGGTAGTACCGGGTGCGATAAACCCTAGAAAGTAAGGAGTCCAACTCAAAAATCAAACCGACGCCACCCAAAGATTTTGAGGCACAAACCGAGTACCAAGAAATAAGTGGCCAGTCTCACTTATTATTTCAACCAGACCACAAATAACATCAAATTGACCTGGTCATATCATCAATGATGTTTTGGGGCAGCATGTAGCAAGACATGACGTATTTTAATGAACACTTCACGTCCACTAAAGGAAAGAATATGGTTATTCCAATTAAACATGCATGAATTTACTTTGTCGCGAGTAAACCCCGAGGCTAATGCCTTATTTTTGCTAATAATGAGCGATATGCTAAGATAGACACCTGGGTCATCGACCTCAAGCACGTGAAGGATGCGATGAACAGCTTTCTTGACAGGTAGAGAAAGCATAAAGATCCAGGATCTCCTTTAAACGTGTAACTTCATCGATATCATTCCTGAGGAAGAACATGCTGTCATCAACAAAGAGTAGGTGGTTCACCCATGGACTATGACGGCTAGCAGAGATGCCCTAAAGGCGGCCAGCCCTTTGCTGGGCCTCAAAGGAGGTAGAGAGTCCTTGAGAGCAGATAAGGAATAAGAAGGGGGACAGAGGATCCCCCTGCCTGATTCCTCTTTGAGGGTAAAAAACCGGAGAAAGCGAGCCATTGACCCAGGCTTGGAAGGAGACTGTAGAGATAAAGTGCATGATCAGGTCAACCCACAGAGGCGTGAAGCCCATCTGTAGCAAAAAAATTGGAGGAACGACCATTCCACCCTATCGAAAGCCTTCTCCATATCCAATTTAAAAGTGGCACCTTGAAAGGGGCCGGACCCATTAGAATGCATAGAGTGCACAAGCTTGTAAGCAACCAAAATGTTACCAGTGATATTCCGACCATGGAGAAAAGCCGCCTGGGAGGCACTAATGGAAGATGGAAGCACCAGCTTCATGCGGTTAACAATAACCTTCGTGACAATCTTATAGATGACTGTGCGAAGGTTGATGGGACGAAGCTGTCGGACAGAGGTAGGGTTAAGTGCTTTGGGGATAAGAACCAGAGCCATTCTGTTAACCGTGGCCATGCCCGCATCCCCCTTAAAAGGTTGAGATAAAGCTGAACAACCTCCGGCCCAAGGATGTCCCAATGTTGCCGAAAGAAACCACTCGGGAAGCCATCAATACCAAGGGCTTTCTGAGGGTTAATGTTGTAACACCCCTTTTCCCGTATCCATCACTGAATACGAGTTAGAGATGTCACATTACACTTGTAAAGAATTTCTCACTTCAAAAATCGGTAAAAATTTTATTTCTTTAAAACATAGACAATTTATCCGTTAATTTTGAAAATACTTAATCATGTAAAATTTAAAGTTAATATTTTCACATTCGATTTTGAATCTAGATTCAGGCAGCAACTTAACAATTTGATCCATTTACATATAAATAATAAAACTGCCTAATTTAAAATCATTTAGATTTTGAATAAAATACGATTCATATCAAAGCATGCTTCACGTTTTAATATACATGCCGACTAGTAAAAATCAAACATCATAAAAATTATATTACTAATGCTGATGTACCTATTTTTGATAGATGATGTTCGCTAATGTTCCTTACTCCTAACGCTTCATATAACTTTGTAATTTATCATATAGATAAAAATGTCGATAAAATATATGATCCATATATCATCCTTATTCAATAATAAATTGTCAAAACAATATAATAGGACAGTTCATACCCCAATATATACTAACCTTTTTCCTTTGCTTGTAAAACATTGTATAGCTTGTACAAAAACCATGTTGTCATTTTAAATAAATTCATATAAATAAATTCTGCAAAATTTATCAAAATACATTTAAAACATATAAATGCACTCACCTGGGCCATTGCCTCACTAAGCTTACTCGATCCTTTTCCTCGTAGTATCTCGAACCCTCTTTTGATTCGGATCAACTTCACTGATCACATAAATACGAATGACATTTTTAGATTCAAATCTAACAATACTTTAAACATGCTATCGAATCTAGTCATTCGAATATACAAAATTTCAAAAAGTTTTTTCTTCTTTCCTTATACTGTCCAAAACCCATTTTTGGTCTTTAATGACCATTTCGAACTTCAAATAATTCTTCCGAGCTTGCTAACTAACTTTAGATACAAAATATCTAAATTTCCATTTTTTGGCAGCTTGTACTACCTTCAAAGATTTATTTCTATAAAATAATCTAAAACTTGGAATTTGATTCCATTTGTTCTGAAAGAAACTAGGTTCAATAAGCTTTTCATTCATATAAATTAATAGTCCCGATTCAACTTGTACGATTTATGGCGAATTTTCAAAGTCGATTACAGTGCTGAAATTCGGAACACACTGGTGCTCTATTTTCTGACCTTTCATCACTTGAAAATTCATATATTTTAACTCGGAACTCGAAATCAGTTACCGTTTGTTGGAAACGAAACTAGATAAACAAATCTTTACATTGGTGTAAAGTTCACCATCTAACCATTTTTGTAGAATTTATGGTGATTTTTTTAACTTACTGCCAAAATCCAGTTTTCCTACACAACTTCCATGAATAACTTCAAACTTTATACTAATTTCATCTTTGCTATTTGTCAATTTAGTCCAATTACTTGCTTAAAACCACCAAATTATCACCTTCTTCATCAAATAATTGTTCACAATAATTTCCTCTAATTTTCCTTCTTTGCCAAAATAGTCACTAAAATGCAATGGTAAGGATTCAAACTTCGTAACTTTGCAAATTAGTCCTCAAATCAACATTACTACTTGAATTATATTATTTCAACTAAAAATCAGATTTAGTCCTCATCCAAAATCTTATTTCCGAATTGGTCACTTAACTTTGACAAATTGTCAAAATGATCACTACTTTAATTCAACATCGGTTTAGCATTCTTACTTCAATTTCACATCTCCAACATCATTAATAGCATAAATACACTTCAAAATCATAAAAATTCATATTGGTCCTTTAACTTTTAGAATTGATGAAATGGTCCCTATACTTTAAATTTAGGGTTTTGCTTTCAAACAACAAATCAAGCTTACTAGATCATTTATCTAACATCACAAACCCTAAATCAAACTTGAACCCATAAACCCTAATCATCTTCAGACAAACTAAAATATGCAGGGTTTAAATCCCAACTCAAAAACATGATTTTATCATCATAACAACTTGTTTCCAACTTAAATTTCATCATGGAATCATAAAATTCCAAAAGCCCCAAACTTTCTCCATAAACCCTAATTTCTTCTCATGCAAAATTCTCATCAATCAAGCATGTTTTCCATGAATTATTAACATCAAGAGATGGAGCTTGAATAGTAGAATAACTTTGTAGTTGAAGAGATTACCTGAAAGTCGAGTTTTGGGGCTTGAATCGAACTTGGAAATTTTTCTCCTTTTTTTTCTCCCTTTAGTCCAAAATATTTCAAGAAAGATGAACAAATTTGGTTCATGTTTTACTTATTTAATCCACATGTTAAAATTAAATGAATTTAAAATTCAATTAATTAGTGAAATTACTAATTTACCTTTTTAATCCAAAGGCCAATATTTAATCTTATCAAAAATCAATGGCCATGATCAAATCCAAGTGTTATTCACCTTTAAAAATTGTCCTCAATGTTTTAAAATATTTCAAAAATGCCATCCATGGAAAATGTCCAATTTGCCGTACAACTAGTCTTTATTTACAACAAGTCTTAAAAATTGCTATTCCTTTAAAATTGAACCAATTTGGTTCCAATCCAACCATCCTCCTTCATAAATATGATATTTATTTATGACATTTTATTTGATCCAAATATTTGAATCTTACTCAATACGATTTCCAAATTTTCTTCCTACGAACTTTAAAGCTTTATAGCCACTCTATCATAGTCTAACTAAATATAGTTAGAATCCATCAAACAATAAAATATTCATAAAATAATATTTTATAATTTCCCATAATCTTTGGAACTGTCTTCAAAATTTCAATTCGATCTGATTTCCCGATATTCGTAAAATACTTCTACTGCGATTTTACCTTTTCTGAACTATCAGATTTATTCCAAAAATTTCATATTTCCATATTCGGGAAATAAACATTATCATCTCATAAAAACATCCATCCTTAATGACTTAGACTGAATTTTCTTAACTCAGTCTATTATCCCGATAATTATCAAAAAGTAAAATTTCTCTTAGAAATCCTTTATCGTAAATCCATACGAATATTCTTTACTCTTAATGAGTCGAAAATATCGATCATAAACACTTTTATGGGACCTTCCCGAAGGTCACCCATCCTTGTATTTCTCTGGCTTGAGCACGCTTAACAATTTAATTCCATTTAAATTCGGGACCTTTTCTGCATCTTAATTCTTAAAACCGATATCGAGGTACCTATTTCGATCTGATTCACTCTTATACTGAATAAAATCACTTGTTGGGGAAATTTACACTTTAGTCCCCAAACTTTTCCAAAGTTTATACTTTAACCCCTAAACTTTCAAAATTTACATTTTGGTCACTAACTAAAATTTGGGATATTACAAATGTCACGAAAGGCAAAAAGAATTTCCTCCTCCGTGAAAGGCTTTGATAAGGACTCGTTCACAGAAGGAATAATAGAGGGTACGATATTTGCAATGATCAAGGGGGCCAAAGAAGGCTTAGACGTTGTGAAGAGGCTTTGGAAGTAATTCACAATAACGTTTCCGGAGTAGCTTGGCAAAAGGGACAAGACCCAGTCAACAAGTCATGGCTTTGAGCCAATTTCCAGCAGGAAGGGCTTCACGTCCTGCATGCCATCCGAATGTTCATACTTTAGGGAGCATAGGCGAACGGGAAATGACCCTCAAGATGGGCAAGGGTCGAGGGATAGGCCGTGGCGGCCGTCGTAGAAAGAGATAGCCAGACCTGATGATGTAGAGACTAGAGTCATGGTTACCCCAAAGCACTATATCACGTCGCTCGTCGGTCATGGGAATACGAAGAATATTTTCAGCATCCTCCCAATCAAAGTAGTCACGAACTTTACGTTCATCCCATTGTGCGCGGCCACGAACCATAAAGTCACGGCATCGAACAGGGATCTCATCGCTATCAGAATACTCCTTGTAGAGGGTGAGTGCCGAAGCCCCACCCCAACTGTCACAATGTACACGGATCTTACTATCAATACTCGGTCGCCAAAAGAAGCCAAGAGAAAGCAATTTCATAGCTTGGCAAAGACCCTTCCATGCAAAAGAATCCTTGCGGTTGGCCACAACATCAAAAATATTCCCAGAAGGGAAGTAGGGAGCGCGAAAGATATGAGAAAACAAGGAGTCTAGTTCCGAGATTAGACGCCAAAGCAGTTTCCCCAGTAGAGCTACATTAAAGTGGTGCATGTCACGGAATCCGACACCACCCATAGATTTAGGGGCACAAACAGAGTCCCAGGCGACGAGCGGTCAGCCGCGCTTATTATTGCGACTGGACCACCAACAACGCCGAATAGACCGGGTCATATCATCATTGATGTTTTGAGGCAGCATATAGCAGGACATAACATACTGCGGTAGAGACTGAGCGACAGACTTAATGAAAACTTCACGCCCGCTAAGCGAAAGCAGATGATTATTCCAGTTAGTCATACGGGAGTTAACCTTGTCACGAGTAAACCCCAAGGCCGTTGTCTTATTCTTCCTAATGAGTAGCGAAATTCCAGGGCAGATACTAGGGTCATCCATGTCACGCACACGTAGAATACTATGAACAACCTGCTTATATTCAGGAGACTGTAGCGGTCCATAAAAGATAGTAGACTTTTCAAAGTTGACCGCTTGGCCAGAGGAGGAAGCGTAGAGATCAATGACCTCTTTCAAAAACCCGTTGGAATTTTAACTAGGTTAAAAGTACAAAAATTAAGGATTTGCAATATAATCATGTTGAAGGGCTCGTTATCAATTATATGAACTCCTAAAATTTGATTAAAACTCATTTTATAGTCCTTTTTGAAGAGGTTTCACACGAATAGGTCTAAATGTGCCTTACAATGGACCCGTTAGAATTATAACTAAGTAAAAAGTAAAAAAAATAGATTTTTTGTAATATAATCGTGTTGAAAGGATCGTAGTCAATTATATGAACTTCTAAAATTTGATTAAAACTTATTTTGCTGTCCTTTTTGAAGAGGTTTCACACGAGCAGGTCTAAATGTGCCTTTCTATGGACCCGTTGGAATTTTAACTCAGTAAAAAGTACAATAATTGAGGTTTTGCAATATAATCTTTTTGAAAGGCTTGTAATAAATTATATGAACTCCTAAAATTTGATAAAAACTTGTTTTGCGGTCCTTTTTGAAAAAGTTTTAGACGAGCATGTCTAAATAGGCCTTACAATAGACCCGTTGGAATTTTAGCTAGGTAAAAAGTAAAAAAAAATAGACGTTTTGCAATATTATTGTGTTGAAAGGATCGTAATCAATTATATGAACTCCCAAAATTTGATTAAAACTTGTGTTGCGGTCCTTTTTGAAGAGGTTTCACACGAGCAGGTCTAAATGTGCCTTACAATGGACCCGTTGGAATTTTAACTGAGAAAAAAGTACAAAATTTGAGGTTTTGCAATATAATCATGTTGAATGGCTCGTTATCAATTATAGGAACTCCTAAAATTTGATTAAAACTCGTTTTGCGGTCCTTTTTGAAGAGGTTTCACATGAGTAGGTCGATATATGCCTTACAATAGACCCGTTAGAATTATAACTAAGTAAAAACTAAAAAAATAGACGTTTTGCAATATAATCGTGTTGAATGGTTCGGAATCAATCATATGAACTCCTAGAATTTGATTAAGACTTGTTTTGCATCCTTTTTTATGAGGTTATACATGAGCAGGTCTAAATGTGCCTTACAATGGAACCGTTGGAATTTTAACTGAGTAAAAGTACAAAAATTGAGGTTTTGCAATAAAATCATGTTGAACGACTTGTAATCAATTATATGAACTCCTAAAATTTCGATTTAAACTTGTTTTGGGGTCCTTTTTGAAGAGGTTTCAAACGAGCAAGTCTAAATAGGCCTTATAATGGACCTATTGGAATTTTAACAAAGTAAAAAGTACAAAAATTGAGGTTTTGCATTATAAATGTGTTCAAAGGCTCATTATCAATTATATGAACTAAAATTTGATTAAAACTTGTTTTGCGGTCCTTTTTGAAGAGGTTTCAGACCAACAGGTGGAAATGGGCCTCAAAATGGGCTCGTTGGAATTATAACAAAGTAAAAAGTACAAAAATTAGGTTTTGCAATATAATCGTGTTAAAAGGGTCTTAATAAATTATATGAACTCCTAAAATTTGATTAAAACTTGTTTTGCAGTCCTTTTTGAAGATGTTTTAGACGAGCTGGTCTAAATGGGCCATAAAATGGACCCGTTGGAATTTTAACTAAGTATAAAAACTAGAGGTTTTGCAATATAATTGTATTGAATGGTTCATAATAAATTATATAAACTCATAAAATTTGATTAAAATTTGTTTTGTGGTCCTTTTTTATAAGCTTATACACGAGTAGGTCTAAATGTGCCTTACAATGGACCCGTTGGAATTTTAACTCATTAAAAAGTACAAGAATTGAGGTTTTCCAATATAATCATTTTGAAAGGCTTGCCTCAATTATATAAACTCCTAAAATTTGATTAAAACTTGTTTTACGGTCCTTTTTTTTGGGCCTCAAGAGGTTTTAACTAAGTAAAAGTAAAAATAGAGGTCTAAATAATCATGTTGAATCACAATGGACTCCTAAATTGGAATTTTAACTAAGTAAAAGTAAAAAATAGAGGTTTTGCAATATAATCGTGTTCAATGGTTCAGAATCAATTATATGAACTCCTAGAATTTGATTAAAACTTGTTTTGAAGAGGTTTCAGACCAGGAGGTAAAAGTGGGCCTCAAAATGGACTCATTGAAATTATAAGGGAGTAAAAAGTACAAAATTTGAGGTTTGCAATATAATCATGTTGAAAGGTTTGTTATCAATTATATGAACACTTAAAATTTGATAAAAGATTGTTTTGCGGTCCTTTTTAAAGAGGTTTCACACGAGCAGGTCTAAATGTGCCTTACAATGGACCCGTTGGAATTTTAACTGAGTAAAAAGTACAAAAATTGAGGTTTTACAATATAATCATATTGAATGGCTCGTTATCAATTATATGAACTCGTCAAATTTGATTAAAACTTGTTTTGCTATCCTTTTTGAAGAGGTTTCACACGAGTAGGTCTAAATGTGCCTTACAATAGACCCGTTAGAATTATAACTAAGTAAAAAATAGATGTTTTGCAATATAATCATGTTGAAAGGATCGCATGTTGAACTTTAATATCGTTATCAATTATATGAACTCCCAAAATTTGATTAAAACTTGTTTTGCTTGATCCTTTTTGAACTCCTAAAATTTGAAGAGTTTTGCGTTTTTTTGAAGACGACGCAAAAGTCTAAATGGGCCTTAAAAATGTGCCTTACAATGGACCCAAATTGAATTTTAATATAATCAGTTGAAAAGTACAAAAAAACTGAGGTTTTGCAATATAATCATGTTGAAAAGGGCTTGTTATCAATTATAAATTATATGAACTCCTAAAATTTGATTAAAACTGTTTTGTCCTTTTTTGAAAAGGTTTCATTATATAAACTCCTAAAATTTGATTAAAACTTGTTTTGAAGATCATTTTTAAGAGGTTTCAAGACGAGCGAGGTCTAAATGGGCCTTACAATGGACCCGTTGGAATTTTAACTAAGGTCAATAAATATGCCTTACAATTAGACCCGTTTGAATTATAACTAAGTAAAAATGTAAAAAAATAATTTTTTTGCAATATAATCATGTTGAATGGATCGTAATCAATTATATGAACTCCTAAATTTGATTAAAACTTGTTTTGCATCCTTTTTGAAGAGGTTTCATACATGAGCAGGTCTAAATGTGCCTTACAATGGACCCGTTGGAAGTGGAATTTTAACTGAGAAAAAAAAATACAAAAATTGAGGTTTTGCAATATAATCATGTTGAATGGCTTGTTATCAATTATATGAACTCCTAAAATTTTGATTAAAACTTGTTTTGGGGTCCTTTTTTTGAAGAGGTTTCAAAAGAGTAAATGTCTAAATATGCCTTATAATGGACCTGTTAATAATTATAACTAAAGTAAAAACTAAAAAATAGACGTTTTGCAATATAATCATGTTGAATGGCTCGGAATCAATTATATGAACTCCTAGAATTTGAGTAAGACTTGTTTTGTGGTCCTTTTTATGAGGTTATACATGAGTAGGTCTAAATGTGCCTTACAATGGAACCGTTGGAATTTTAATTGAGTAAAAAGTACAAAAAATAAGGTTTTGCAATAAAATCATGTTGAATGACTTGTAATCAATTATATGAACTCCTAAAATTTTGATTTAAACTTTTTTGGGGTCCTTTTTGAAGAGGTTTCAAACGAGCAGTTTAAATAGGCCTTATAATGGACCTGTTGGAATTTTAACAACGTAAAAAGTACAAAAATTGAGGTTTTGCAATATAAACGTGTTCAAAGGCTCATTATCAATTATATGAACTAAAATTTGATTAAAACTTGTTTTGAGGTCCTTTTTGAAGAGGTTTCAGACCAGTAGGTCGAAATGGGCCTCAAAATGGACTCGTTGGAATTATAACGGAGTAAAAAGTACAAAAATTAGGTTTTGCAATATAATCGTGTTAAAAGGGTCTTAATAAATTATATGAACTCCTAAAATTTGATTAAAACTTGTTTTGCAGTCCTTTTTGAAGATGTTTTAGACGAGCATGTCTAAATGGGCCATACAATGGACCCGTTGGAATTTTAACTAAGTATAAAAAAAAAATAGGTTTTTTGAAAAGGTTTTAGACATAATCGTATTGAATGGTTCATAATAAATTATATAAACTCATAAAATTTGATTAAAACTTGTTTTGTGGTCCTTTTTATGAGCTTATACACGAGCATGTCTAAATGTGCCTTACAATGGACCCGTTGGAATTTTAACTAAGTAAAAGTAAAAATTAAAGGTTTTGCAATATAATCGTGTTGAAAGGTGGTTATCAATTATATCAATTAAAATTTGAAAAAATTGAATTTGATTAAACTTTTTTGAAAGGGTTTTAAGACCGAGGAGGTCTAAATGGGCCTGGAATGGACTCGTTGAAATTATAACGGAGTAAAAAGTACAAAAATTGAGGTTTTGCAATATAATCATGTTGGTTCGGTTCAATTATATGAACTTAATTTGATTAAAACTTGTTTTTTTGAAATTTGATAAAAATTGTTTTGGACTTGAAAGGAATTAATCAATTAAAAAATGAAAAAAACTTAAAAATATAATCAAAAAAGGTTTTTATCAATTATATGAACTCCCAAAAATTTGATTTTTTGCAATTTATACACGAGCAGGTCTAAATGTGCCTTACAATTGACCCGTTGGAATTTTAAATGAGTAAAAAGTACAAAAATTGAGGTTTTGCAATATAATCATGTTGAATGGCTCATTATCAATTATATGAACTCCTAAAATTTGATTAAAACTCGTTTTGCGTTCCTTTTTGAAGAGGTTTCACATGAGTAGGTCTAAATGTGCCTTACAATGGACCCGTTAGAATTATAACTAAGTAAAAAATAGATGTTTTGCAATATAATCATGTTGAAAGGATCATAGTCAATTATATGAACTCCCAAAATTTGATAAAAACTTGTTTTGTTGTCCTTTTTGAAGAGGTTTCACACGAGCAGGTCAATATGTGCCTTATAATGGACCCGTTGGAATTTTAACTCGGTAAAAAGTACAAGAATTGAGGTTTTGCAATATAATCATTTTGAAAGGCTTGTAATCAATTATATGAACTCCTAAAATTTGATTAAAACTTGTTTTGCAGTCCTTTTTTAAGAGGTTTTAGACAAGTAGGTCTAAATGGGCCCCACAATGGACCCGTTGGAATTTTAACTAAGTAAAAAGTAAAAAAAATAGAGGTTTTGCAATAAAATCGTGTTGAATGGTTCGTAATAAATTTTATGAACTCCTAAAATTTGATTAAATCTTGTTTTGCGGTACTTATTATGAGGTTATACACGAGCAAGTCTAAATGTGACTTACAATGGACTCGTTGGAATTTTAACTGAGTAAAAAGTACAAAAATTGAGATTTTGCAATATAATCATGTTGAAAGGTTTGTACTCAATTATATGAACTCCTAAAATTTTGATTTAAACTTGTTTTGCGATCCTTTTTTAAGAGTATTCAAACGACCAGGTCTAAATAAGACTTATAATAGACCCGTTGGAATTTTAACTAAGTAAAATGTACAAAAATTTAGGTTTTGCCACATAATCGAGTTGAAAGGCTCGTAGTCAATTATATGAACTGCTAAATTTTGATTAAAACTTGTTTTGCGATCCTTTTTGAAGAGGTTCCAGACTAACATGTCAAAATGGGCCTCAAAATGGACTCGTTGGAATTATAACGGAGTAAAAAGTACAAAAATAGAGGTTTTGTAATATAATCGTGTTAAAAGGCTCATAATAAATTATATGAAACCCTTCAATGTGATTAAAACTTGTTTTGTAGTCCTTTTTGAAGAGGTTTAAGATGAGCAGGTCTAAATAGGACTCAAAATGGACTCGTTGGAATTATAAAAGAGTAAAAAGTACAAAAATAGAGGTTTTGTAATATAATCGTGTTAGAAGGCTCATAATAAATTATATGAAACCCTTCAATTTGATTAAAACTTGTTTTGCATTCCTTTTTGAAGAAGTTTAAACGAGCAGGTCTAAATGGGACTCACAATGGACCCGTTGGAATTTTAACTGAGTAAAAAGTACAAAATTGAGGTTTTGCAATATAATCGTGTTAAAAGGCTCGTTATCAATTATATGAACTCCAAAATTTGATAAAAATTTGTTTTACGGTCCTTTTGAAAAGGTTTTAGACGAGCAAGTCCAAATAGGCCTCACAATGGGCCTGTTGGAAATTTAGCTAAGTAAATAGTAAGAAACAAATGTTTTGCAATATTATCGTGTTGAGAGGATCGTAATCAATTATATGAAATCCTAAGATTTGATTAAAACTTTTTTTGTGGTCCTTTTTGAAGAGGTTTCACACGAGCATGCTAAATATGCATTACAATCGACCCGTTGGAATTTTAACTGAGTAAAAAGTATAAAAATTGAGGTTTTGCAATATAATCATCTTGAATGGCTCGTTATCAATTATATGAACTCGTAAAATTTGATTAAAACTCGTTTTGCTGTCCTTTTTGAAGAGGTTTCATACGAGCCGTCTAAATGTGCCTTACAATGGACTCGTTGGAATTTTAAATTTGTAAAAAGTACAAGAATTGAGGTTTTGCAATATAATCTTTTTGAAAAGGCTTGTAATCAATTATATGAACTCCTAAAATTTGATAAAAACTTGTTTAGCGGTCCTTTTTGAAAAGGTTTTAGACGAGCAAGTCTAAATAGGCCTCACGATAGACCCATTGGAATTTTAGCTAAGTAAAAAGTAAAAAAATAGATGTTTTGCAATATTATCGTGTTGAGAGGATCGTAATCAATTTAATTGATAACGAGCCATTCAACATGATTAAATTGCAAAACCTCAATTTTATACTTTTTACTTCGTTAAAATTCCAATGGGTCCATTGTAAGGCACATTTAGACCTACTCATGTGAAACCTCTACAAAAAGGACAGCAAAACGAGTTTTAATCAAATATTAGGAGTTCATATAATTGATAACGAGCCATTCAACATGATTATATTGCAAAACCTCAATTTTTGTGCTTTTTACATGGCTAAAATTCCAACAGGTGCATTGTGAGGCCTATTTAGACCTGCTCGTCTGAAACCTTTTCAAAAAGGACCGCAAAACATGTTTTTATCAAATTTTAGGAGGTCATATAATTGATTATGATCTTTTCAACATGATAATATTGCAAAAACCTCAATTTTTGTACTTTTTACTGAGTTAAAATTCCAACGGGTCTATTGTGAGTCCCATTTAGACCTGCTCGCCTGAAACCTCTTTAAAAAGCACCGTAAAACAAGTTTAAATAAATATTTTGGAGTTCATATAATTGATTACGAACCATTCAATGCGATCATATTGCACAACCTCTATTTTTTTACTTATTACGTAATTAAAATTCCAACGGGTCCGTTGTGAGGCAAATTTAGACCTGCTCGTCTAAAACCTATTTAAAAAGGACCGCAAAACAAGTTTTAATCAAATTTTAGGAGTTAATATAATTGATTACAAGCCTTTCAAAACGATTATATTGCAAAACCTCAATTTTTGTACTTTTTATTGCGTTAAAGTTCCAACGGATCCAATGTAAGGCACATTTAGACGTGCTCGTGTTAAACCTCTTCAAAAAGGACCGCAAAACAAGTTTTAATCAAACTTTAGGAGTTCATATAATTGATTAAGATCCTTTCAACACGATAATATTGCAAAACCTCTATTTTTTTACTTTTTACTTAGTTAAAATTCCAAGGGGTCCATTGTGATACCCATTTTGACCTGCTCGTCTGAAACCTCCTTAAAAAGTATCGTAAAACAAGTTTTAATCAAAATTTAGGAGTTCACATAACTGATTACAAGCCTTTCAAAATGATTACATTGCAAAACCTCATTTTTTGCTCTTTTCACTGAGTTAAAATTCCAACGGGTCTATTTTAAGGCACATTTAGACGTGCTCGTGTTAAACCTCTTCAAAAATGACCGCAAAACAAGTTTTAATCAAATTTTAGCAGTTCGTATAATTGAATATGATCATTTAAACATGATTATATTGAAAACTTCAATTTTTTAACATATTACTTAGTTATAATTCTAATGGGTCCATTGCAAGGCATATTTAGACCTACTCATGTGAAACCTCTTCAAAAAGGACCGCAAAATGAGTTTTAATCAAATATTAGAAGTTCATATAATTGATAACGAGGCATTCAACATGATTATATTGCAAAACCTCAATTTTTGTACTTTTTACTCAGTTAAAATTCCAACGGGTCCATTGTAAGGCACATTTAGACCTGCTCGTGTGAAACCTCTTCAAAAAGGACCGCAAAACAAGTTTTTATCAAACTTTAGGTGTTCATATAATTGAGTACGATCTTTTCAACACGATAATATTGCAAAACTTATATTTTTTTACTTTTACTTGGCTAAATTCGAACAGGTCCATTGTGAGGCCTATTTCGACCTGCTCGTCTGAAACCTTTTCAAAAAGGACCGCAATACAAGTTTTTATCAAATTCTAGGAGTTTATATAATTAATAATGACCCTTTCAACACGTTTATATTGCAAAACCTCAATTTTTGTACTTTTTACTCATTTAAAATTCCAACGGGTCAATTGTAAGGCACATTTAGACCTGCTCGTGTATAACCTCATAAAAAAGGACCGCAAAAAAACTTTTAATCGAATTTTAGGAATTCATCTAATTGATTAAGAACCATTCAACATGATTATATTGCAAAACTGCTATTTTTTTACTTTTTTTCTTAGTTAAAATTCTATAGGGTCCATTGTGAGGCCCATTTAGACCTGCTCGTCTAAAACCTCTTCAAAAAGGTCCGCAAAACAAGTTTTAATAAATTTTTAGGTGTTCAAATAATTGATTACAAGCCTTTCAAAATGATTATATTGCAAAACCTCAATTTTTGTACTTTTTACTGAGTTAAAATTCCAACGGATCCATTGTAAGGCACATTTAGACGTGCTCGTGTTAAACCTCTTCGAAAAGGACTGCAAAACAAGTTTTAATCAAACTTTAGGAGTTCATATAATTTATTATGATCCTTTCAACTTGATAATATTGCAAAACCTCTATTTTTTTTTTACTTTTTACTTAGTTAAAATTCTAACGGGTCCATTGTGAGGCTCATTTAGACCTCCTCATCTAAAACATATTTAAAAAGGACCGCAAAACAAGTTTTAATAAAAATTTAGGAGTTCCTATAATTTATTACAAGCCTTTCAACACGATTATAATGCAAAACCTCAATTTTTGTTCTTTTTACTGAGTTAAAATTCCAACGGGTCCATTGCAAGGTACATTTAGACGTGCTCGTTTTAAACCTCTTCAAAAAGGACCTCAAAACAAGTTTTAAACAAATTTTAGGAGTTCATATAATTGACTATGATTATTTCAACATGATTATATTGAAAACGACAATTTTTTAACTTATTACCTAGTTATAATTCTAATGGGCCCATTGCAAGGCACATTTAGACCTACTCATGTGAAACCTCTTCGAAAAGGACCACAAAATGAGTTTTAATCAAATATTAGGAGTTCATATAATTTATGACGAGCCACTCAACATGATTATATTGTAAAACCTCAATTTTAATAGTTTTTACTCAGTTAAAATTCCAACAGGTCCATTGTAAGGCACATTTAGACTTGCTCGTGTGAAACATGTTCAAAAAGGACCGCAAAACAAGTTTTAATCAAACTTTAGGAGTTCATATAATTGATTATGATCTTTTCAACACGATAATATTGCAACATGTCTATTTTTTTACGTTTTACTTGGCTAAAATTCCAACAGGTCCATTGTGAGGCCTATTCAGACATGCTCGTCTGAAACCTTTTCCAAAAAGACCGCAAAACAAGTTATAATCAAATTTTAGGAGATCATATAATTATTTATGAGCTTTTCAACACGATTATATTGCAAAAACCTCAATTTTTGTACTTTTTACAAAGTTAAAATTCCAACTGTTCCATTGTGAGGACTATTTAGACCTGCTCGTCTGAAACCTCTTTAAAAAGTAGAGTAAAACAAGTTTTAATCAAATTTTAGGAGTTCATATGATTGATTACGAACCATTGAATGCGATTATATTACAAAACCTTTATTTTTTAATTTTTACTTAGTTTAAATTCCAACGGCTCTATTGTGAGGCTCATTTAGACCTGCTCGTCTAAATCCTATTTTAAAAAGACGCAAAACAAGTTTTAATCAAATTTTAGGAGTTCATATCATTGATTACAAGCCTTTCAAACTTATTATATTGCAAAACCAATTTTTTTTACTTTTTACTGAGTTAAAATTCCAACGGGTCCATTCTAAGGCACACTTAGACGTGCTTGTGTTAAACTTCTCCAAAAAGGACTACAAAACAAGTTTTAATCAAATTTTAGGAGTTCATATAATGGACTACGATCCTTTCAACATGATAATATTGTAAAACATCTATTTTTTACTTTTAACTTAGCTAAAATTCCAACAGGTCCATTGTGAGGCCTATTTAGACTTGCTCGTCTGAAACCTTTTCTTAAAGGACCGCAAAACAAGTTATAATCAAATTTTTAGGAGATCATATAATTAATTACGAGCCTTTCAATATGATTATATTGCAAAAACCTCAATTTTCATACTTTTTACTGAGTTAAAATTTCAACAGGTCCATTGTGAGGCCTATTTAGACATGCTCGTCCAAAACCTCTTTAAAAAGTATCGTAAAACAAGTTTTAATCAAATTTTAGGAGTTCATATGATTGATTACGAACCATTCAACGCGAGTATATTACGAAACCTCTATTTTTTTACTTTTTACTTAGTTAGACAATATCGTGCCATCTATCACTCCTTCTATGAACGAGTCCTTATCAAAGCCTTTCACTGAGAAGGAAATTCTTTTCGCCTTTCGGGACATTAACACTCAAAAAGCCTCGGGTATTTATGGCTTCCCTAGCGGTTTCTTTCAGCAACATTGGGATATCCTTGGACCGGAAGTAGTTCAGCTTTGTCTCGACCTTTTGAGAGGGGATGCAGACATGGCCCTGGTTAACAAAACGGTTTTGGTACTAATCCCCAAAGTTCTTGACTCTACCTATGTCTGGCAGCTTCATCCCATCAGCCTTTCCACAGTCATCTATAAGATTGTCGCGAAAGTTATTGGTAATCGTATGAAGATGGTGCTTCCATCTTGCATTAATCCCTCATAGGCAACTTTTCTTTGTGGCCGGAATATCACTGATAACATTTTGATTGCCCACGAACTAGTGCATTCTATGCATTCAAATGGGTCTGACCCCTTTCAAGGCGCCGCTCTTAAATTAGATATGGAGAAGGCTTTTGATAGGGTGGAATGGTCGTTCCTCCAACATGTCATGCTCCAAATGGGATTCTCACCTCAATGGGTTAACCTGCTAATGCGCTGCATCTCTACAGTCTTCTTCCAGGCCCAGGTCAATGGCTTGCTTTCCCCAGTTTTTTACCCTCAGAGAGGAATCCGGCAGGGGGATCCTCTGTCCATTTTTTTATTCCTTATCTATTCTTATGGACTCTCTGCCTCATTTGAGGCTGAGCAAAGGGCTGGCCGTCTTCAGGGCCTCTTTGCTAGCCGTCTTGGTCTACAGATAAATCACCTTCTCTTTGCTGATGACAGTTTGATCTTCCTCAGGAATGATATTGAAGAAGTTACGCGTTTAAAGGAGATCCTTGATCTCTATGCTTCCTTGTCCGGCCAAGCAGTCAATTTTGATAAATCCACTATCTTCTTTGGGCCCCGGTCGTCCCCTGAATTTAAGCAAGCATTTCATCGCATCCTTCACGTGCGTGAGGTCGATGAACCAGGTGTCTATCATGGCATACCACTCCTAATTGGTAAAAATAAGACAACAGCCTTGGGGTTTACTCACGACAAAGTGAATTCGCGCATGTCTAATTGGAATAACCATCTTCTTTCCTTTAGTGGACGTGAAGTGTTCATTAAATCGGTTGGACAAGCCTTGCCTCAAGACTTCATGTCTTGCTACATACTACCCCAAAAAATCATTGATGACATGATTCAGTCAGTCCAACGTTATTGGTGGTTTGGTCGAAATAATAAGCGAGGCTGGCCACTTGTTTCTTGTGATTTGGTTTGTGCCCCAAATTCTGTGGGTGGCGTCGGTTTCCGTGATATGCACCACTTTAATGTTGCCTTGTTAGGCAAACAACTATGGTGCATGATTTCTAAGCTAGATTCCTTATTTTCAAGGGTTTACCGCGCCCGGTACTACCCCTCTAGGAACGTCTTCAACATAGTGCCCAACATAAGGGATTCCTTTACCTGGAAGGGCCTTTGCCAAGCCATGCGCTTGCTTTCCCCTAGTTTCTTTTGGAGGCCGGGCATTGATAGCAAGATTCGAGTGCACTGTGACATCTGGGGAGGGGCTTCGCCTCTCATTTTCTATGGTGATTACTCTAATAATGATGAGATCCCTGTCCGTTGTCGAGATTTTATGGTCTGTGGTTATTCCCAGTGGGATACCATCAAGGTGCGTGATTACTTTGCTCTGGAAGATGCAGAAAATATCTTGTGGGTCCCTGTCACTGATGCGCGACGTGATACGATTCTTTGGAGTAACCATGATACTGGGCTCTACTCCGTCCGTTCCGGCTACCTCTTCTTACAACGGCATCTGCATCCCCTCCCCTGAGCCTTTCCAATTTGTAAGGTCATTTCCCGTGCCCCTACGCTGCCCAAGGTACGCACCTTTGGTGGCGTGTCGGGCGTGATGCCCTCCCTACTGCCCAAGGTACGCACCTTTAGCAGCAGCTACTCTGTCCACGGAAGCCTGCCCCTTCTGTCAGGTATCTCCAAAAACGGCCTTGTATGCTTCGTGACTGCACTGGTGCTACTGAGGTGCTTCATATTGCAGAGCTTCCTTTTCTACTTTGCACTAGCTCAGTCCTGACCGTGATAGCCTAGCTTGAGGAGGGGGCTTTGGTTCTCTGCCAATCTGATTTTACCTTTTCCTTAACCCTGCTTTGGAATTTGTAGAACCTTTGGAATGATTATATCACCATTATCGGATCCAGCTGCCTTGGCTAACGGTGACGAATACTTAGGGCTTTTCTATTGTACGGCCAATTCATCCTCTTCGGCTGCTCCACTGTCGACCGCCAACCCAGCCATCTCTGATCCTCGCTGGCAGCCACCGTCATTTGGGACGGTCAAGATCAACATGGATGGTGCTTTCCAGGCGTTGAGTAGAGCCGCTGCCATTGGTGTCATTGCTCGAGATACTAGAGGTTCTGTGCTTGGTGGTCTCGCTCTTCATTCTGCTGGGTGCTTAGATGCTGCTTTCACGGAGCTTCATGCGGTCATTGTAGGTGTTCAGCTGGGACGTGACTGGGGTTAGACGGATATCATTCTTGAATCAGACACTGCTATTGTGCTTAACAAGCTCCGCCATCGGGCCTCGGATGCCATGACCCTAGGCCCACATATTGAACAGGCTCGTCCTGTTTTAGATTTGTTGCCTTGTTTGCGTCTTATGTTTATTCCTAGGCTAGTAAATTATGTTGCTCATACTCTCGCTTCTTGGGCCTTACATTTCGGATCCTCTACTTTCTTTAACTCGGAGGTTCCTGTTTTTATTCGCTCTGCTGTAAGGATGACATTCGTCACCCCAAATCCCTTAAAGATATCTCGGGCACTCTTTTCCCCTTAGGTGTAGAGGGGTTTTTAATGAGGCCCGCCTTCCTTCAAAAAAAATTCCAAAGGGTCTATTGTGAGGCCCATTTAGACATGCTCATTTGAAACCTTTTCAAAAAGGACCGCAAATCAAGTTTTAATTAAAATTTTAGGAATTCATATAATTGATTACAAGCCTTTCAACACGATTATATTGCAAAACCTCAATTTTTGTACTTTTTACTCATATAAAATTCCAACGGGTCAATTGTAAGGCACATTTAGACCTCCTCGTGTATAACCTCATAAAAAGGACCGCAAAAAACTTTTAATCAAATTTTAGGAGTTCATCTAATTGATTATGAACCATTCAACATGATTGTATTGCAAAACCACTATTTTTTTTACTTTTTTCTTAGTTAAAATTCTAACGGGTCCATTGTGAGGCCCATTTAGACCTGCTCGCCTAAAACCTCTTCAAAAAGGTCCGCAAAACAAGTTTTACTAAATTTGTAGGTGTTCATATAATTGATTACAAGCCTTTCAAAATGATTATATTGCAAAACCTCAATTTTTGTACTTTTTACTGAGTTAAAATTCCAACGGGTCCATTTTAAGGCCCATTTATACCTGCAAGTGTGAAACCTCTTCAAAAAAGACCGCAAAACAAGTTTTAATAAAATTTTAGGAGTTCATATAATTGATTACGAACCATTCAATGTGATTGTATTACAAAACCTCTATTTTTTTACTTTTTACTTAGTTAAATTTCCATCGGGTCCATTATGGGGCAAATTTAGACCTGCTCGTCTAAAACCTTTTTAAAAAGGATCGCAAAACAAGTTTTAATCAAATTTTAAGAGTTCATATAATTGATTACAAGCCTTTCAAAATGATTATATTGCAAAACCTCAATTTTTGTACTTTTTACTGAGTTCAAATTCCAATGGGTCTATTGTAAGGCAATTTAGACGTGCTTGTGTTAATCGTCTTCAAAAAGGACGGAAAAACAAGTTTTAATCAAATTTTAGGACTTCATATAATTTACTATGATACTTTCAACATGATTATATTGCAAAATGTCTATTTTTTTACTTATTACTTAGTTATAATTCTAACGGGTCCATGGTAAGGCACATTTAAACCTACTCATGTGAAACCTCTTCAAAAAGGACCGCAGAACGAGTTTTAATCAAATATTAGGAGTTCATATAATTGATAACATGCCATTCAACATGATTATATTGCAAAACCTCAATTTTTGTACTTTTTACTCAGTTAAAATTCCAACGGGTCCATTGTAAGGCACATTTAGACCTGCTCGTGTTAAACCTGTTCAAAAAGCACCGCAAAACAAGTTTTAACCAAATTTTAGGAGTTCTTATAATTAATTACAATCCTTTCAACATGATAATATTGCAATACATCTATTTTTTTTTACTTTTTACTTAGCTAAAATTCCAACAGGTCCATTGTAAGACCTATTTAGACCTGCTCGTATGAAACCTTTTCAAAAAGGACCGCAAAACAATTTTTTTCAAATTTTAGGAGATTATATAATTAGTAATGATCATTTCAACACGATTATAGTGCGAAAATCTCAATTTTTGTACTTTTTACTGAGTTAAAATTTGAACGGCTCCATTCTGAGGTCCATTTAGACTTGCTCGTTTGAAACCTCTTTAAAAAGTACCGAGTCAAACAAGTTTAAATAAAATTTTAAGTTTAAATTGAATTTTCAATGTGATTATATTACAAAACCTCTATTTTTTTACTTTTACGTTTAAAATTCCAACGAAAATTTAGACCTGAAAACCTATTTAAAAAGGACCGCAAAACAAGTTTTAAACAAATTTTAGGAGTTCATATAATTGATTACAAGCCTTTCAAAATGATTATATTACAAAACCTCAATTTTTGCACTTTTTACTGAGTTAAAATTCCAATGGGTCACCCATCCTAGTACTACTATCGCCCAAGCACGCATAAAACCTGGGAATTAATTGGCTCGCTTCAGCCCACTTTGCCTCTACCCTGGCTTATTAGCGGAGATTTCAATGAAATCATCTCCGACGATGACAAACAAGGAGGATGTCAGCACCCACGCTCCCAAATTGATATCGTTAGAGACTGCTTTTCTCATAATAACCTCTTCGATTGTAAACCCACCTCCGGTTGGTTTACCTGGTCCAAATTGGGGCCCAATACTAAGTCTGTTCTTGAGCGTTTAGATCAGTCCGTAGCCTGCTCTTCTTGGCTGTGACAACACTCATTCTTTCGCAGTTTCTCCACTTATTTTACGGACTCAGGCCACTGTATAATCATCTTGGACACTTGGTATGCTCGTCCAGAGGTTACTAGGCCTCAAGAGGACTATTTTTGTTCGAGTCTTGTTAGGCCCAAGATGCTTCTTGCATCTCGATGGTCTAACAGGCATAGGCAGCTGCCTCTGGGACATTGGTGGACAAATTACATTTAGTTGGAGGCCATCTGAAAGATTGGCAAGACCAACAACAACATGACTCCTCTCGGCGTATAGCTGAGTTGCAACGGCAAATTAATGTCTGCTTACATCAGCGTTTATCAGATTCTGATCTTGATGCCATAAAGGCGGCTAAATCTGAGTTACGAAAGCTCCTTGATGTCAAGGAAGTGTATTGGGCACAACGCTCTCACGTTACTTGGCTCTCTCATGGAAACAAGAATACGTCATTTTTCCATGCACACGCTTCAAACTGTTGTAAGAAAAATACTATTAAGGGTCTCTTTGATTCCGACAATGTTTGGCAGACTCGTTAGGATGATGTTATAAATGTGGGTGTTGACTACTTTCAATCTCTATTCACGACATCTACTCTGACTATGGCACCAATGATCCTTAATAATGTTGTGCCATCCATTACTCCATCCATGAATGAGTCCCTGTATCGACCTTTCACTGAGGAAGAATTTTTTTTTGCTTTCCTGGATATCAATCCTCGGAAAGCACTGGGCATTGATGGCTTCCCAAGTGGCTTTTATAGGCTGCATTGGGACACAATTGGGCCTGAGGTGGTCCATCTCTGTCTCGATCTTTTGCAGGGAGATGCAGATATGGCATCGGTTAACAAAATAGTTCTTATCCTCATTCCTAAGGTCTCTGACCCTACCACGGTTCAACAGTTACGACCCATTAGTCTCTACACTGTGCTCTATAAAATTGTCGCTAAGGTTCTCGTTAACTGAATAAAGTAGGTTCTTCCATTTTGTATTAGCGATGCCAATGTTGCCTTTGTAAAAGGCCGGAACATCACTGATAATATTCTGATTGCACATGAGCTCGTGCACTCACTCTACTCCAATGGATCGGGCCCCTTTCAGGGTGCCGCTCTTAAACTCGACATGGAGAAAGCCTTTGATCGAGTTCAGTGGTCATTTGTTCAACGAGTCATGTTAAGGATGGGCTTTGCTGGCCCTTGGGTGGATCTTATTATATGATGTATTTCCACCGTCTCTTTCACCACCCATGTCAACGACTCGTTTTCTCCATTTTTTACCCTCAGCGGGGCATATGGCAGGGGCCCTCTTTCCCCTTCCTTGTTCCTCATTTGTTCTTAGGGTCAATCTGCTTCTCTTGAAGTAGAGCAGCGAGCTAGCCGCTTGCGGGGACTCTACGCCAACTGTCATGGCCCTAAGGTCAACCATCTCATCTTTGCTAATGACAGCCTGATCTTCCTTTAGAATGACATCGGCAATGTTTCCCAGTTGAAAGTGACTTTGACTTCTATGCGGCCTCCTTCGACCATGCAAACAACTATGATAAATCTACCATCATTTTTGGTCCACATGTGTCGCATGATTTTAAGCATATTGTTCATCAGCTTCTTGGTGTCCGTGAAGTGGATGACCCTGATATCTACCTGAGAATTTTTCTTCTTATTGGGAAGAATAGAACAATGGCCTTAGGGTTTACTCGTGACAAGGTCAACTCACACATGACTAAATGGAATAATCTTCTGTTGTCCTTTAGCAGCCGTGAGGTTTTCATTAAGTCTGTCACTCAGTCCCTGCCACAATATGTCATGTTACATGCTGCCTCAAAACATTATCAATGATATGACTCGGTCTACTCGACGTTACTGGTGGTCTGGTCGTAATAATAAGCATGGATGGCCGCTCATCGCTTGTGATGTTGTTTGCACCCCAAAATCAGTGGGTGGTGTTGGTTTTCGCGACATGCACCAATTTAATGTTGCACTATTGGGGAAACAGCTTTGGTGTCTTATCTTAGCTCCAGACTCTCTATTTTCTCGTGTCTTCTGTGCACCTTACTTCTCTTCGGGAAATATTTTTGATGCTGAAGTGAATCGCAGGGGTTCTTTTGCTTGGAAGGGTCTTTGTCAAGATTTGCAGTTGCTTGCTCCTGGATTCTTTTGGCGTCCGAGTATTGATAGTAAGGTTCGCGTGCACCGTGACAATTGGGGTGGCGTTCTACACTCACCCTCTACATAGAGTATTTTGACAATGATGAGATCCCGGTCTGTTGCCATGACTTTTTGGTTCGTGGTAGGGCCCAATGGGATGCCCATAAAGTATGCGATTACTTTGACTGGGAGGATGCTGACAATATCCTTCGTATCCCGATCACAGATGAATGTCGTGATATAGTGCTTTGGGGTAATCATGATTCCGAGCTTTATACCGTCAGGTTTGGCTACCACTTTCTGTGCAGACCACAGCGACCTCGACCTTCGCCTATTTGGAAGATTATATCGCGTTCGCCCACGCTTCCCAAGGTGCGCACATTCGGGTGATGGGCGGGATGTGATGCCCTTCCTACTGGGAATAGGTTTGTGGTTGCTGGCTTATCGCATGGGTCTTGTCCCTTCTGTCAAGCTTCGAAAACAGGTTTGAACACACTTCGCGACAGCGCTAGGGCTGCAGAAGTCCTTCGTCTCGCTGGCTTCTCACCCCAGCTTCGCACGAGTTCTGTTTCGACGATGTCTCTGTGGTTCGAGGAGGGAGCCTATCTTCTTTCTCGCTCAGACTTTGCCTTCTTTCTTACCGTATTGTGGAACATATGGAATCGTAGGTGTTGTCACTTGTTTTTCACCTTCGTTTTAGTTGTTATATTAATTTAGTATTGTTGTAGTGTTATACTGATAATATGGTTAATATGTTTAGTAGTAAATATTAATGTCATTGATAATATAGTTAGGTGTCATATGGTATATAGTAACGTAGTTGATGTATTAAAGTTGTAAATATTAATGTTAGTATTAGAGTTGTTTAGGTGACATATACTTAGTGTGTTATAATTAGTATAATTGTTAGATAGAATTAACATAGGTTATGGTTAGTAGTTAATATAATAAGTTATCAAAACCCAAAAAATAATAAAATAGATAGCCTATTCAAATAAAAAAGATCCATTAGATTTAAAACACTAATTAGAGTTCATTAATTAAATAACATGCCCATTATTGTTATACATAGCAAGGACCGATCGGCCCAACAAAACTAAACCCTAAATGCCCTAATGCCATCTTTATCATCTTGCACAGCTAAAGCAAGACCGTTGGATCAAGGGGCAGATCCAACAGCACAGATCGCACCAGCTAAGGAATGGTATAACACCGCACTCAACATAGCCATTCGATCAGGATGCTATCCAACGGCTCAGATCACCACTCGTACGTGGCAGTCACGCGCATGACGTTTCAGCTCCGGCCGATCACTTCATCTTCTTCGACGCTTCACTTGCTCCGTTTGTTCCTCACTAGCGTCATCCGAATCATCAGAAACATGTAAACAAATGAGCAAAAAGATTAAATCCCTTAATTGGGGCATAGCAATACAAAAATCAACAGGGATTAAATTCCTAATTCAAAGCCCTAGCGAGAATCAAGCTACAATTGGATATGCAAAAGGCAATATAGAACCAATGCAAAAGACCAGAATCCCCAAATCGGTGCCATAGCAAAAATCAAGCAATTAGAGGGGAGGAAATTGAGGATTTAAGCATAGGATTTAGGCAACTCTTGTACTATAAATAGCACTATAAATCATTGTAACAGAAAACAATTCACAAGAATTACGCATAGCAATTACATACTAGCATTCAGAATTCGTAGGAGCAAGCAATTTGTAATCGGCATCCAAGAGCAATAAAAGAAGCAAGTTTCTGGAAACATTTCGTATCTTTTTCCTTTCTCCCTCGATTTAAATAAAGAAAATGAGTTGCTTTTACCTTATTTTTGTTTGAGACGCTGAGGAAATTGCTTTTGATGTAAAACTGGTGAAAAAAAACGTGATTTCAAGGTCGCCATAATCTAGAAATTTGATCGGAATCTAAGAATTTCATTGCTGGCAATCGCGGTCGGCGGCGGTGGATGACGACCGGTACGACAGACCACCACCGTGTTCTTCAATTCATGAAGAACACGATAAATGTCTTTAGTCGATTTCAATAGAGCCGGTTTTGATTCATTTGGGGATGAAATTATAAAATGAAACCTGTTATAATATTTAGTATATATAATAACCCGGTTGACCTGACCCGAACCCGAGTATAACCCGCGCCCTTCTTTCTCGGATCTCACACCGCAACTCTTCAGTTTTCACTTGTTTCAATTTCGTCCTTTTTCTTTTCAATTTGTCACCCAATTTTAAGTTGTTTTTAAAATTAACTTCCACATTTTAGTTTCTTTCAATTTAGTCCCTGATTCATATTTTTTTATTTTCTTAAAAATACATAAAAAACAAATCCTTTTTCTTTATTTAATTTTAAGTTATTTATTTAATTAATTAATTATTTCCTTTGTGTCTTTTATGCAAATATTTATATGAAAACCCTTAGGATTAGGGACTTATTACCTAGAATATAGACATGTATGTTGTAAAATATTCTTCATTTTCAATAAAATACACTTAATTATATTTAAAACTTAATAATTAAAAGGAATATAGACATTTCTTTAGGACTATTCACTACTTAGACTTTAATTAAAATTGATTAACACAATTATTTTTCCTGTGGATTTGTTAAAAAGTGAAAACTTAATTAATGCGGCGTCTTATCAAACAGGAATGACGAGTTAGTGCTAGGAGTGTTGGCGGTGATTAAAGTTCATTTCTCGAGCGATAAGGCTGTTAAAATAGATTTACATTCATTTTACGGACAAATAAAATCAAAATTTTGTGAACTTGCAAATTCCAGTTTTGAAAATGCTTTCTGAAATCAATTAGGTACCAATTTTTGGGCGTTGTGGGGTGCTAATCCTTCCCCACACGTAATCGACTCCCGAACCTGTTTTCTCTTGTTTTCGTGGACCAAAATGCAATTTTGATAAATAAAACATTTTATTAAAATACCCTTGTCTTAAAAAGTGAACCAATCACACTTTTTTGTCAAAAAGATTGGTGGCGACTCCGTGATTTTATAAAGTTTTTCCAAAACGTCAAACCATCCTAAAAAGGGTTGCGATAGCAGGAATGACCATATCCATAATCGTGCTTTATTTTCCTCTATTCCTGCTATGTGGTTTATGTACATCCCTAGGTTGGCTAATTCTGTTGCTCACACGCTAGCCCATTGGGCTTTACATTCGGGCTCTTCTACTTTCTTTGACTCAGGTATGCCTGACTTTATCCGCTCTGCTATTATGGATGACCTTCATCCTCCTTATTTTATTAATGAATTTAGGGCACTCTTTTTCCCCTAGGTGGTCGCCACTAGGCTCGCCTAGTGTCTGACTTTAGATGGGTTTTTAATGAGGCTTGCCTTCTTAAAACAAATCCAACAGGTCCATTGTAAGGCACATTTAGACGTGCTCGTGTTAAACCTCTTCAAAAAGGACCGCAAAACCAGTTTTAATCAAATTTTAGGAGTTCATATAATTGACTACGATCCCTTCAACAGGATTATATTGCAAAAACGTCTGTTTTTTTGCTTATTACTTAGTTATAATTCTAACGGGTCCATTGTAAGGCACATTTAGACCTACTCATGTGAACCCTCTTCAAAAGGGACTGCAAAACAAGTTTTAATCAAATATTAGGAGTTCATATAATTGATAACGAGCCATTCAACGTGATTATATTACAAAACCTCAAATTTTGTACTTTTTACTCAGTTAAAATTCCAACGGGTCCATTGTAAAGTACATTTAGACTTGCTCGAGTGAAACCTCTTCAAAAAGGACCGCAAAACAAGTTTTAATCAAATTATAGGAGTTCACATAATTGATTACGATCCTTTGAACACGATAATATTGCAAAACATCTATTTTTTACTTTTTACTTAGCTAAAATTCCAACAGATCCATTGTGAGGCCTATTTAGTCCTGCTCGTCCAAAACCTTTTCGAAAAGGACCGCAAAACAAGATTTTATTAAATTTTAGGAGTTTATATTATTAATAACGATCGTTTCAACACGATTATATTGTGAAAACCTCAATTTTTGTACTTTTTACTGAGTTAAAATTCCAACGGGTCCATTGTGAGACCCATTTAGCTCGTTTGAAACCTCTTTAAAAAGTACCATAAAACAAGTTTAAATAAAATTTTAGGAGTTCATATAATTGATTACAAGCTATTCAATGTGATTATATTACAAAACCTCTATTTTTTTACTTTTTATGTAGTTAAAATTCCAACGGGTCCGTTGTGAGGCAAAATAGACCTGCTCGTCTAAAACCTATTTAAAAAGAACCGGAAAACAAGTTTTAATCAAAATTTAGGAGTTCATATAATTGATTACAAGCCTTTCAAAATGATTATATTGCAAACCTCAATTTTTGTACTTTTTACTGAGTTAAAATTCCAACGGGTCCATCGTAAGGCACATTTAGACGTGCTCGTGTTAAACCTCTTCAAAAAGGACCGCAAAACAAGTTTTAATCTAATTTTAGGAGTTCATATAATTGACTATGATCCTTTCAACACGATTATATTACAAAATGTCGATTTTTTTACTTATTACATAGTTATAATTCTAACGGTCTATTGTAAGGCACATTTAGACCTACTCATGTGAAACATCTTCAAAATGGAGCGCAAAATAAGTTTTAATCAAATATTAGGAGTTCATATAATTGATAACGAGCCATTAAACATGATTATATTGCAAAATCTCATTTTTTGCACTTTTTACTCAGTTAAAATTCCAACGGGTCTGTTGTGAGGCAAATTTAAACCTTCTCGTCTAAAACCTATTTAAAAGGACGCAAAACAAGTTTTAATCAAATTTTAGGAGTTCATATAATTAATTACAAGCCTTTCAAAATGATTATATTGCAAAACCTCAATTATTTACCTTTTACTGAGTTAAAATTCCAACGAGTCCATTCTAAGTCACAATTAGATGTGCTCGTGTTAAACCTCTTCTAAAAGGACTGCAAAACAAGTTTTAATCAAATTTTAGGAGTTCATATAACTGACTATGATCCTTTCAACATGATTATATTGCAATACGTCTATTTTTTACTTATTACATAGTTATAATTCTAATGGGTCCATTGTAAGGCACATTTGGACCTACTCATGTGAAATGTCTTCAAAAAAGGACCGCAAAACGAGTTTTAATCAAATAGTAGGCGTTCATATAATTGATAACGAGCCATTCAACATGATTATATTGCAAAACCTTAATTTTTGTACTTTTTACTCAGTTAAAATTCCAACGGGTCCATTGTAAGGCACATTTAGACCTGCTCGTGTGAAACCTCTTCAAAAAGGACCGCAAAACAAGTTTTAATCAAATTTTAGGAGTTCATATAACTGATTACAATCCTTTCAATGCGATAATATTGCAAAACATCTATTTTTTACTTTTTAATTAGCTAAAATTCCAACAGGTCCATTGTGAGACATATTTAGTCCTGCTCGTCCAAAACCTTTTCAAATAGGACCGCAAAACAAGATTTTCTTAAAGTTTAGGATTTTATATTATTAATAACAATCCTTTCAACATGATTATATTATGAAAACCTCAATTTTTGTACTTTTTACTGAGTTAAAATTCCAACGGGTCCATTGTAGACCCATTTAGACCTGCTCGTTTGAAACCTCTTTAAAAAGTACCATAAAACAAGTTTAAATAAAATTTTAGGAGTTCATATAATTTATTACGAACTATTCAATGTGATTATATTACAAAACCTCTATTTTTTTACTTTTTATGTAGTTAAAATTCCAACGAGTCCGTTGTGAGGCAAATATAGACCTGCTCAGTCTAAAACCTATTTAAAAAGGACCGCGAAACAAGTTTTAATCAAATTTTAGGAGTTCATATAATTGATTACAAGCCTTTCAAAATGATTATATTGCAAAACCTCAATTTTTGTACTTTTTACTAAGTTAAAATTCCAACGGGTCCATCGTAAGGCACATTTAGACGTGCTCGTGTTAAACCTCTTCAAAAGGGACCGCAAAACAAGTTTTAATCAAATTTTAAGAGTTCATATAATTGAATATGATCCTTTCAACATGATTATATTGTAAAACGTCTATTTTTTTACTTATTACATAGTTATAATTCTAACGGGTCCATTGTAAGGCACATTTAGACCTATTCATGTGAAACATCTTTAAAAAGGAACACAAAATGAGTTTTAATCAAATATTAGGAGTTCATATAATTGATAACGAGCCATTCAACATGATTATATTGAAAAACCTCAATTTTTGTACTTTTTACTCAGTTAAAATTCTAACGGGTCCGTTGTGAGGCAAATTTAAACCTGCTCGTCTAAAACCTATTTAAAAAGGACCGCAAAACAAGTTTTCATCAAATTTTAGGAGTTCAAATAATTAATTGCAAGCATTTCTAAATGATTACATCGCAAAACCTCAATTTTTTTACTTTTTACTGAGTTAAAATTCGGATGAGTCCATTCTAAGGCACTTTTAGATGTGTTCGTGTTAAATCTCTTTAAAAAGGATCGCAAAACAAGTTTTAATCAAATTTTAGGAGTTCATATAATTGACTATGATTCTTTTCAACATGATTACATTGCAATACGCCTATTTTTTACTTATTACTTAGTTATAATTCTAATGGGTCCATTGTAAGGCACATTTAGATGTACTCATGTGAAACCTCTTCAAAAAGGACCGCAAAACGAGTTTTAATCAAATATTAGGAGTTCATATAATTGATAACGAGTCATTCAACATGATTATATTGCAAAACCTCAATTTTTGTACTTTTTACTCAGTTAAAATTCCAATGGGTTCATTGTAAGGCACATTTAGACCTGCCCGTGTGTAACCTCTTCAAAAAGGACCGCAAAATAAGTTTTAATCAAATTTTAGGAGTTCATATAAATGATTACGATCCTTTCACATGATAATATTGCAAAACATCTATTTTTTACTTTTTACTTAGCTAAAATTCCAACAGGTCCATTGTGAGGCCTATTTAGTCCTGCTCATCCAAAACCTTTTCAAAGAGGACCGCAAAACAAGATTTTATTAAATTTTAGGAATTTATATTATTAATAACGATCATTTCAACACGATTATATTGTGAAAACCTCAATTTTTGTACTTTTTTACTGAGTTAAAAATCCAACGGGTCCATTGTGAGACCCATTTAGACCTGCTCGTTTGAAACCTCTTTAAAAAGTATCATAAAACAAGTTTAAATAAAATTTTAGGAGTTCATGTAATTTATTACGAACTATTCAATGTGATTATATTACAAAACCTCTATTTTTTACTTTTTACGTCGTTAAAATTCCAACGGGTCTGTTGTGAGGCAAATATAGACTTGCTCGTAAAAAGGACCGCAAAACAAGTTTTAATAAAATTTTAGGAGTTCATATAATTGATTACAATCCTTTCAATATGATTATATTGCAAAACCTCAAAATTTGTACTTTTTACTGAGTTAAAATTCAAACGGGTCCATCGTAAGGCACATTTAGACGTGCTCATGTTAAACCTCTTCAAAAAGGACCGCAAAACAAGTTTTAATCAAATTTTAGGAGTTCATATAATTGAATATGATCCTTTCAACACGATTATATTGCAAAACGTCTATTTTTTACTTATTACATAGATATAATTCTAACGGGTCCATTGTAAGGCACATTTAGACCTACTCATGTGAAACATCTTTAAAAAGGACCGCAAAACGAGTTTTAATCAAATATTAGGAGTTCATATAATTGATAACATGCCATTCAACATGATTATATTGCAAAACCTCAATTTTTGTACTTTTTACTCAGTTAAAATCCCAACGGGTCCGTTGTGAGGCAAACTTAAACCTGCTCGTCTAAAACCTATTTAAAAAAGACCGCAAAATAAGTTTTAATCAAATTTTAGGAGTTCAAATAATTAATTAAAAGCATTTCTAAATGATTATATTGCAAAACCTCAATTTTTTTATTGGGTTAAAATTCCAACGAGTCCATTCTAAGGCACATTTAGATGTGCTCGTGTTAAACCTCTTCAAAAAGGACCGCAAAACAAGTTTTAATCAAATTTTAGTAGTTCATATAATTGAATATGATCCTTTCAACACGATTATATTGCAATACATCTATTTTTTACTTATTACTTAGTTATAATTCTAATGGGTCCATTGTAAGGCACATTTAGACCTACTCATGTGAAACCTCTTCAAAAAGGACCGCAAAACGAGTTTTAATCAAATAATAGGAGTTCATATAATTGATAACGAGCCATTCAACATGATTATATTGCAAAACCTCAATTTTTGTACTTTTTACTCAGTTAAAATTCCAACGGGTCCGTTGTGAGGCAAATTTAAACCTGCTCGTCTAAAACCTATTTAAAAAGGACCACAAAACAAGTTTTAATCAAATTTTAGGAGTTCAAATAATTAATTACAAGCCTTTCAACACGATAATATTTCAAAACGTCTATTTTTTTACTTTTTACTTAGCTAAAATTCCAACAAGTCCATTGTGAGGCCTATTTAGACTTGCTCGTCTGAAACCTTTTCAAAAAGGACCGCAAACCAAGTTTTTATCAAATTTTAGGAGTTTATATAATTAATAACGATCCTTTCAACAGGATTATATTGTGAAAACCTCAATTTTTGTAATTTTTACTGAGTTAAAATTCAAACAGCTCCATTGTGAGGCCCATTTAGACCTGCTCGTCTGAAACCTCATTAAAAGGTACCGTAAAACAAGTTTCCTGAGCTTTCTTACTTCAATTTTAACTTGTTTTGTGCAAAACAAGTTATAATCAAATTTTAGGAGTTCATATAATTAATTACGAGCCTTTGAACACGATTATATTGGAAAAACATCAGTTTTTGTACTTTTTACTGAGTTAAAATTCCAAGGGGTCCATTGTGAGGCCTATGTAGACCTACTCGTCTGAAACCTTGTTAAAAAGTACCGTAAAACAAGTTTTAATAAAAGCTCAGGAGTTCATATTATTGATTACGAGCCATTCAACACAAAACAAGTTTTAATCAAATTTAGGAGTCAAAATTCCAAAGGGTCCATTGTGAGGCAAATTTAGACCCGCACGTCTAGAACCTATTTAAAAAGGACCGCAAAACAAGTTTTAATCAAATTTTAGGAGTACATATAATTGATTACAAGCCTTTCAGAACTATTATATTGCAAAATCTCAATTCTTGTACTTTTTACTGAGTTAAAATTCCAACGGGTCCATTGTAAGGCACCTTTGGGCGTGCTCGTGTTAAACCTCTTCAAAAAGGACTGCAAAACAAGTTTTAATCAAATTTTCAGAGTTCATATAATTGACTACAATCCTTTCAACACGATTATATCGCAAAACGTCTATTTTTTTACGTCCATTGTAAGGCACATTTAAACCTACTCATGTGAAACCTCTTCAAAAAGGACCGCAAAATGAGTTTTAATCAAATATAAGAAGTTCATATAATTGATAACGAGCCATTCAACAAGATTATATTGCAAAACCTTAAATTTTGCACTTTTTACTCAGTTAAAATTCCAACGGGTCCATTGTAAGGCACATTTAGATATGCTCGTGTGAAACCTCTTCAAAAATGACCGCAAAACAAGTTTTAAACAAATTTTAGGAGTTCATATAATTGACTATGATCCTTTCACCATGATAATATTGCAAAATGTCTATTTTTTTACTTTTTACTTAGCTAAAATTCCAACATGTCCATTGTGAGATCTATTTAGACCTGCTCATCTAAAACCTTTTCAAAAAGGACCGCAAAACATGTTATAATCAAATTTTAGGAGTTCATATAATTAATTACGAGCCTTTCAACATGATTATATTGCAAAACCTCAATTTTTATACTTTTTACTGAGTTAAAATTCCAACAAGTCCATTGTGAGGCCTATTTAGACCTGCTCGTCTGAAACCTCTATAAAAAGTACTGTAAACCATGTTTTAATAAAATTTTAGGAGTTCATGTATTTGATTATGAACCATTCAATGCGATTATATTATAAAACCTTTATTTTTTTTACTTTTTGCTCAGTCAAAATTCCAATGGGTCCATTGTGAGGCAAATTTAGACATGCTCGTCTAAAACCTATTTAAAAAAGACTGAAACACAAGTTTTAATCAAATTTTAGGAGTTCATATAATTGATTACAAGCCTTTCAAAATGATTATATTGCAAAACCTCATTTTTTGTACTTTTTTCTAAGTTAAAATTCCAACGGGTCCATTGTAAGGCACATTTAGACGTGCTCTTCTTCAACCACTTCAAAAAGGACCGCAAAACAAGTTTTAATCAAATTTTAGGAGTTTATATAATTGAGTACGATCCTTTCAACACGATTATATTGCAAAACAACTATTTTTTACTTATTAATTAGTTATAATTCTAATAGGTCCATTGTAAGGCACATTTAGACCTACTCATGGGAAACCTCTTCAAAAAGGACCGACAAACGAGTTTTAATCTAATATTACGAGTTCACATAATTGATAACGAGCCATTCAACATGATTATATTGCAAAACATCAATGTTTTACTTTTTACTCAATTAAAATTCCAACGGGTCCATTGTAAGGCACATTTAGACAAGCTCGTTGGAAACCTCTTCAAAAAGGACCGCAAAACAGGTTTTAATGATATTTTAGGAGTTCATATAATTTATTATCATCCTTTCAACATGATAATTTGCAAAATGCCTATTTTTTTTTACTTTTTACTTAGCTAAAATTCCAACAGGTCCATTGTGAGGCCGATTCAGACTTGCTCATCAGAAAGCTTTTCAAAAGGAGCGCAAAACAA
Organism: Hibiscus mutabilis; assembly: GCA_019671005.1. Taxonomy (NCBI): domain Eukaryota; kingdom Viridiplantae; phylum Streptophyta; class Magnoliopsida; order Malvales; family Malvaceae; genus Hibiscus; species Hibiscus mutabilis. The sequence goes on along the minus strand of CM033745.1, from coordinate 27,486,572 downwards.
GTTATAATCAAATTTTAGGAGTTGCTATAGTTAATTATGAGACTTTCAACACGATTATAGCGCAAAAACTTCAATTTTAGGAGGCAAATTTAGACATGCTCGTCTAAAACCTATTTAAAAATGACCGCAAAACAAGTTTTAATCAAATTTTAGGAGTTCATATAATTGATTACAAGCCTTTCAAAATGATTATATTGCAAAACCTCATTTTTTATTTTTTATTGAGTTAAAATTCCAACGGGTCCATTGTAAGGCACATTTAGATGTGCTCGTGTTAAACCTCTTCAAAAAGGATAGCAAAACAAGTTTTAATCAAATTTTAGGAGTTCATATAATTGACTACGATCCTTTCAACACGATTATATTGCAAAACGTCTATTTTTTACTTATTACATAGTTATAATTCTAACGGGTCCATTGTAAGGCACATTTAGACCTACTCATGTGAAACCTATTTAAAAAGGACCGCAAAACAAGTTTTAATCAAATTTTAGGAGTTCATATAATTTATTACAAGCCTTTCAAAATGATTATATTGCAAAATCTCAATTTTTGTACTTTTTACTGAGCTAAAATTCCAACGGGTCCATTGTAAGGCACATTTAGACCAGCTCGTGTGAAACCTCTTCAAAAAAGACCGCAAAGAAAGTTTTAGTCAAATTTTAGGAGTTCATATAAATTATTACAATTCCTTCAACACGATAATATTGCAAAACGTTTATTTTTTTTTTTTTTTACATAGCTAAAATTCCAACAGGTCCATTGTGAGGCCTATTTAGACCTGCTCGCTTGAATCCTTTTCAAAAAGGAGCTCAAAACAAGTTATAATCAAATTATAGGAGTTCATATAATTAATTATGAGCCTTTCAACACGATTATTTTGCAAAACCTTAAATTTTGTACTTTTTACTGAGTTAAAATTCCAACGGGTCCATTGTGAGGCCTATTTAGACCTGCTCGACTTAAACCTCTTTAAAAAAGTACCGTAAAACAAGTTTTAATAAAAGTTTAGGAGTTCATATTATTGATTACGAACCATTCAAAGTGATTACATTATAAAACCACTATTTTTTACTTTTTACTTAGTTAAAATTCCAACGGGTCTATTGTGAGGCAAATTTAGACCTGCTTGTCTGAAACCCTTTCAAAAAGGACCGCAAAACAAGTTTTAATCAAATTCTAGGAGTTCATATAATTGATAACGAGCCTGTCAACACGATTATTTTGAGAAAACCTTAATTTCTATGCTTTTTACTGAGTTAAAATTCCATCGGGTCTATTGTGAGGCCTATATAGACTTGCTCGACTGAAACCTCTTTAAAAAGTACCGTAAACAAGCTTTAGTAAAAGTTTAGGAGTTCATATTATTGATTACAAACCATTCAAAGTGATTATATTACAAAAACGCTATTTTTTTACTTTTTACTTAGTTAAAATTCCAACGGGTCCATTGTGAGGCAAATTTAGACCTGCACGTGTAAAACCTATTTAAAAAGGACTGCAAAACAAGTTTTAATCAAATTTTAGTATTTCATATAATTGATTACAAGCCCTTCAAAATGATTATATTGCAAAACCTCAATTTTTGTACTTTTTACTGAGTTAAAATTCCAACGGGTCCATTGTAAGGCAAATTTAGACATGCTCGTGTTAAACATCTTCAAAAACGACAGCAAAACAAGTTTTAATCAAATTTCATGATTTCATATAATTGACTATGATCCTTTCAACATGATTATATTGCAAAATGTATATTTTTTTACTTATTACATAGTTATAATTCTAACGGGGCCATTGTAAGGCACATTTAGAACTACTCATGTGAAGCCTCTTCAAAAAGGAACGCAAAACGAGTTTTAATCAAATATAAGGAGTTCATATAATTGATAACGAGCCATTCAACAAGATTATATTGTAAAACCTTAATTTTTGTACTTTTTACTCAGTTAAAGTTCCAACGGGTCTATTGTAAGGCACATTTAGATCTGCTCGTGTGAAACCTCTTCAAAAAGGACCGCAAAACAAGTTTAATCAAATTTTAGGAGTTCATATAATTTATTACGATCCTTTCAACACGATAATATTGCAAAACGTCTATTTTTTACTTTTTACTTAGCTAAAATTTCAACAGGTCCATCGTGAGGCCTATTTAGACATGCTCATTTGAAACCTTTTCAAAAGGGACCGCAAAACAAGTTATAATCAAATTTTAGGAGTTCATATAACTAATTGCGAGCCTTTCAACATGATTATATTGCAAAAACCTCATTTTTTATACTTTTTACTGAGTTAAAATTCCAACGGATCTATTGCGAGGCCTATTTAGACATGCTCTTCTGAAACCTCTTTAAAAAGTATCGTAAAACAAGTTTTAATAAAAATTTAGGAGTTCATATAATTTTTTACAAACCATTCAAAACGATTATTTTACAAAACCTCTATTTTTTACTTTTTACTTAGTTAAAATTTCAAAGGGTCAATTGTGAGGCAAATTTAGACATGCTCGTCTAAAACCTATTTAAAAAGGACCGCAACACAAGTTTTAATCAAATTTTAGGAGTTCATATAATTAATTACAAGCCTTTCAAAATGATTATATTGTAAAACCTCAATTTTTGTACATTTTACTGTGTTAAAATTCCAACGAGTCCATTGTAAGGCACATTTAGACGTGCTCGTGTTCAACCACTTCAAAAAGGACCGCAAGCAAGTTTTAATCAAGTTTTAGGAGTTTATATAATTTACTATGATCCTTTCAACACGATTATGCTGCAAAACGTCTATTTTTTTACTTAATAATTAGTTATAATTCTAACGGGTTCGTTGTAAGGCACATTTAGACCTACTCATGGGAAACCTCTTCAAAAGGACCGCAAAACGAGTTTTAATCTAATATTAGGAGTTCACATAATTGATAACGTGTCATTCAACATGATTATAATGCAAAGCCTCAATTTTTGTACTTCTTACTCAGTTAAAATTCCAACGGGTCCATTGTAAGGCAAATTTAGACATGCTCGTGTTAAACATCTTCAAAAACGACATCAAAACAAGTTTTAATCAAATTTCATGATTTCATATAATTGACTATGATCCTTTCAACACGATTATATTGCAAAATGTATATTTTTTTACTTATTACATAGTTATAATTCTAACGGGGCCATTGTAAGGCACATTTAGAACTACTCATGTGAAGCCTCTTCAAAAAGGAACGCAAAACGAGTTTTAATCAAATATAAGGAGTTCATATAATTGATAACGAGCCATTCAACAAGATTATATTGTAAAACCTTAATTTTTGTACTTTTTACTCAGTTAAAGTTCCAACGGGTCTATTGTAAGGCACATTTAGATCTGCTCGTGTGAAACCTCTTCAAAAAGGATCGCAAAACAAGTTTAATCAAATTTTAGGAGTTTATATAATTTATTACGATCCTTTCAACACGATAATATTGCAAAACGTCTATTTTTTTACTTTTTACTTAGCTAAAATTCCAACAGGTCCATCGTGAGGCCTATTTAGACATGCTCATTTGAAACCTTTTCAAAAGGGACCGCAAAAAAAGTTATAATCAAATTTTAAGAGTTCATATAATTAATTGCGAGCCTTTCAACATGATTATATTGGAAAAACCTCATTTTTTATGCTTTTTACTGAGTTAAAATTCCAACGGATCTATTGCGAGGCCTATTTAGACATGCTCTTCTGAAACCTCTTTAAAAAGTATCGTAAAACAAGTTTTAATAAAATTTTAGGAGTTCATATAATTTTTTACGAACCATTCAATACGATTATTTTACAAAACCTCTATTTTTTTACTTTTTACTTAGTTAAAATTTCAACAAGTCAATTGAGAGGCAAATTTAGACATGCTCGTCTAAAACCTATTTAAAAAGGACCGCAACACAAGTTTTAATCAAATTTTAGGAGTTCATATAATTAATTACAAGCCTTTCCAAATGATTATATTGTAAAACCTCAATTTTGTACATTTTACTGTGTTAAAATTCCAACGAGTCCATTGTAAGGCACATTTAGACGTGCTCATGTTCAACCACTTCAAAAAGGACCGCAAGCAAGTTTTAATCAAGTTTTAGGAGTTTATATAATTTACTATGATCCTTTCAACACGATTATGCAGCAAAACGTCTATTTTTTTACTTAATAATTAGTTATAATTCTAACGGGTCCGTTGTAAGGCACATTTAGACCTACTCATGGGAAACCTCTTCAAAAAGGACCGCAAAACGAGTTTTATTCTAATATTAGGAGTTCACATAATTGATAACGTGCCATTCAACATGATTATAATGCAAAACCTCAATTTTTGTACTTCTTACTCAGTTAAAATTCCAACGGGTCCATTGTAAGGCACATTTAGACCAGCTCGTGTGAAACCTCTTCAAAAAGGATCGCAAAACAAGTTTTAATGAAATTTTAGTAGTTCATATAATTTATTACGATCCTTTCAACACGATAATATTGCAAAATGTCTATTTTTTTACTTTTTACTTTGCTAAAATTCCAACAGGTCTATTGTGAGGCCTATTTAGACCTGCTCGTCTGAAACCTTTTCAAAAAGGAGCGCAAAACAAGTTATAATCAAAATTTAGGAGTTCATATAATTAATTATGAGCCTTTCAACACGATTATATTGCAAAAACCTCAATTTTTGTACTTTTTACAGAGTTAAAATTCCACCGGGTCCATTGTGAGGCCTATTTAGACCTGCTCGTCTGAAACCTCTTTAAAAAGCACCATAAAACTAGTTTTAATAAAAGTTTAGGAGTTCATATAATTGATTACAAACCATTCAACTCGATTATATTACAAAACCTCTATTTTTTACTTTTTACTTAGTTAAAATTCTAACGGGTCCATTGTGAGGTAATTTTAGACATGTACGTCTAAAACCTATTTAAAAAGGACCGCAAAACAAGTTTTAATCAAATTTTAGTAGTTCATATAATTGATTACAAGCCTTTCAAAATGATTATATTGGAAAACCTCAATTTTTGTACTCTTTACCGAGTTAAAATTTCAACGGGTCCATTGTAAGGCAAATTTAGACATGCTCGTGCTAAACCTCTTCAAAAAGGACTGCAAAACAAGTTTTAATCAAATTTTAGGAGTTCATATAATTGACTACGATCCTTTCAACACGATTAATTGCAAAACATCTTTTTTTTTACTTTTTACTTAGCTAAAATTCCAACAGGTCCATTGTGTGGCATATTTAGACCTGCTCGTCTGAAACTTTTTTAAAAAGGATCGCAAAACAAGTTTTAATCAATTTCTTGGAGTTTATATAATTGATAACGAGCCTTTCAACATGATTATTTTGCAAAAACCATAATTTTGTGCTTTTTACTAAGCTAAAATTCCAACTGGTCCATTGTGAGGCCTATTTAGACCTGCTCGTCTGAAACCTCTTCAAAAAGGACTGCAAAACAAGATTTTATCAAATTTTAGGAGTTCATATAATTGATAACGAGCCATTCAACACGATTATATTGCAAAAACCTATATTTTGTGCTTTTTACTAAGTTCAAATTCTCACGGGTCCATTGTGAGGGCTATTTTGACCTCCTTGTCTGAAACCTCTTCAAAAAGTACCGCAAAACAAGTTTTATTCAAATTTTAGAAGTTCATATAATTGATTGCGAACCATTCAACGCGATTATAACGCAAAACCTCTATGTTTTTACTTTTTACTTAGTTAAAATTCCAGTGGGTCCATTGTGAGGCCCATTTAGACCTGCTCATCTAAAACCTCTTCAAAAAGGACCACAAAACAAGTTTTAATCAAATTTTAGGAGTTCATATAATTGATTACAAGCCTTTCAAAATGATTATATTGCAAAACCTCAATTTTTGTACTTTTACTGAGTTAAAATTCCAACGGGTCTCTTCATGATCTCTGTTTTTCCTCTTGTAATGCAGGCTTAAATAGAAGATGCTACACGACCCTCTTGCAAGGTAGAATATCCTCTACATTTTTAGGGGTTTTAGGGTTGTATATAAAACTTTCTTCGTTACTTCATTGTTTCAGCTCTTGGACTATGCTTCTGGGGTCGGTTTTGTCATGGCCGTTGCGGCCTTAGTTTATGACTTGCATTTCCTGGTCTTCACGACCTAGGCTATGATTGAGCCTCCTGTCTTTCGACGGAATCAGTCCCTTATTTGTGGCCTCCCACACTCTGAATCGATGCTACTGGTTACAAAATATTGCCTGGCCTTTTTGGATATAATAATTGAATACTATGGTGTTATGGTAGGTCTACGCAATGATAGAGACTCTATTGATATCAACTTCTTCAATGCTTTTTGCCTCTTAGAGCTGTTTTATGGACTTAGCGCGATGTACCATTTATGCTTCACCACCGGTGTCATGTCTTGCGACTCAAGGATACTTGTGATCTAATGGAGCATCACCAACTTTGGTACAACACTTCTATAGCTTTTAGACTGCTCATTAGTAAACCAGCCTACCATTTTCAGAATGCTCAAATGATTAGAACAGGGCTCGCCTGCAACCAACCTTTACATGAAATCCTCTACATCTCCAATTCTTTTGCGAGGCCACCCTTCCATTGGAGCCGATCCTCCCGGATCAAAAGAAGCCAGTTTGTGTACGGAACACGCTTACCTTGGGACCGAGATTTCCGGCTCAGCAATATACACATTCGGCAAATTTCGAGTCATATCCATAAGCAGTTTCAATTCCTTACGCAAGATAGGTCTCAACTCTCTCTTCGGACCTTATCTTCCACGTTGGACCATTTGAAGTTCACATGCATAAGTATGCTCACATGTATACGTAAACTCACATGCATACGTAACTTGCTGAGAGCGAGCTTCTTGGAAACCCTCCTTACACATTGTTTGCTTCCAGAACTATCTACGTCCCAGGCTTCCTTGACTCGTGGGCTACCCCTAACTAATTCTGGGACTCAAAAATCCTTCTTCTTTGATAACTCCTCCTCCAAATCTGTCTCTTTTTTTCGCAGGAATTTATATCCTAATTTCCAGGAGTCTCAATTCCATTCCAAATTTTATCACGAACCTAGAATCTGTTGGCGTCCTTTATGCGTCATTTTATCTATTTGTTTTCGGTTTAAGTTTATTATCGATGTTTCCTCAAGATGTCGTATGCATCTTATCTATTGGGTTTCCTTTGCCTTTTCCACGTGCATTGTTTTTTTGCCCCTTCGATGCACTATGTTGTGCATAGGTCTCAGAGACTACGAAAGGCTAATCCTATTTCTTTCTTTGTTTTTATGTCCCTACAACATAGGTTTTGGATCACGGTTCTCTCTCATCTCTCCTTAAATTTAAATTCAAAATTATGTTTGTCCTTATCCCTTCAGAGTCCCATCTAGATCTTGTTCCTTAAACTTCAGAAGGTTCCCCTTTCCTTTTCTATTTCCGGTAAGGAATCTAATGATGCCAATCTTTTCCTTATTTGTCAGAAACCCCCTTTTCGTAACTATTCTTTTTTTTTTGCTGGTAAGGAATTTAGGTTTGAATCAACCTCATCGGTTTGCTTTAAGTTCTGTACTTTCTCTTCTCATTATAAAAATCCCCCACGTCTAAATTTCTTCTTTTCCCAGGGTTTCTTGGTTCTTTTTGTTTTCATGGCTTCTCAATCTTTTCTCAACCAATTCGACAACCTGCAATTCACTGCTGAAGAGCAAGGGGTCGTTTTTACTACTCATGTTTATAAGGATGATCCTTCTGATGATTGCAAGCTTTCCCTGGTTGGGAAAATCTTTGCGACGAAAGCCATTGACGCGGCTGCTGTGATCCGAGTCTTCCATACTATTTGGAAAAACGAAAACGTCATCTCCATCACTACGCTGGAATCAAACTACTCTTTGTTTAAGTTTGAATATTCTTCAAAGCGGAATGAAGTGCTCAAAAGATGGTCTTGGACCTTCAAAAAGTATTGGGTGGCCTTGCTTCCGTTGCAGCCAGCCTATACCATTGATGAATACTCCTTTAGCCACATGCGTATCTGGGTCTATGTTTATCGTGTACCTTTAGCCATGATGGCCAGTGACAAAGTGGCTAACGACACTGGCCGAACGATTGGTTCTTGCATGGGTTCTGTGTTTGGCACGGACACAAGAAAGGACGAGGATGGTAACATGGTAACTTTTCTTCGGGTAGGGATTCTACTTGATATCACGAAGCCTCTGCGTCGATGTGTGGCCTTGGGCGGCTTCGGTCCTTCCCCGAAGTTATGTCCTCTTTAATAGAAGCGACTCCCAACCTTTTGTCATGGATGCGGCATCCTGTGCCATTTGGCCGCCAATTTCCCCACTCATAAGAATGCTTCAAAATCGCAACTGCAATATGGCGATTGGTTACGTGTGGATGCCCCTAAGGCCAAGACAAAGCCAAGGACGATGGGTCGTGTTCGCTATTTTGAAACCAGGGCGGCATCTAAAGCTTCGAACCCTGCTATGGGTGTTGGTTTTTGGACCATTACTTTTCTTTTTATCAAACCTCACCATTTACTATCTTACTCAGTTTATATTTCTCCTCTTATAATACTTCTTTTCCATCTCCTAATGCAGATGTTGATGGCTCAGTCCCTCAGTCCGCTGATGATTCGGATGTTGCCGCGACAACGGCTTCTTCTCCTGCACTTGCCGCAAACCAACAGACAGCGCCAATTACTGTTGATGCTGTGGTCGATACCTTGACTGCGACAGACGCCATTGTGGATGTTGTGACTGCAGCTGAGACCTCAGTCGTGGCCGTAGATGCCACCCCCTTAACTATAGTGTTTCTCGATATGGAATCAGCAAATGGAGCAGTTACTTTCGACTCGGCAGTTGATACTGACGATATTGATCTGGAAGAAACAACACCACAGGACAAGCGATTCGTCCTTGTAGAGGAACCAGTGGTGCCTCCCGGAAAGGTAGCATCGGCTGTCTCCACAATGGAACGGCAGATTCCAGCCAAACTATTGTTGTCTAATTTTGAAGCTTGGCTGGCTACCAACCCCTTGAGCACGCATTCGGACCTAGGACAAAACCTGGTCGGTCAGCGTAAGGCCAAACGTAGCCCTCCTCAGGCCGACATTTCTGTTGTTAAGAGGCCACGTTCCACCCACCCCACTGATGGCAAATCTTCCAGAACAAACTCTCCTATTTCGGGTAAACACTCCAAGATTGTGAAAGCTGGGATAAGCAGCATAAACAACTCTTCGGCAGCGGTTGAGCATCAACCCCACCGAGAGAAATGAAGATCATGTGTTGGAACTGCCGATGCCTTGGTAAACCTCGGGCAGTTCAGTCATTAGGAAGAGATGTTAGAAGGTTATGTCCGAATGTTGTTTTTCTATCTAAAACTCGTTTAACTCGTTCTAGTAGTGATCGTATAAAGTATGCCTTAAATATGTCTAGTTGGATCATTGTCGATAGCAATCGTAGTTGTTATGGTCCGGCTCTTTTATGGAATAATAATACAACCCTTGATTTGCTTTCGTATACAGATCGCTATATTGACTCTGTTCTTCGAATTGATGATGCGTGCTTTCCGTTTACTAGTATTTATGGCTTTGCTGAGACAAATTTCAAACATAAAACGTGGGGCCTAATTGATTTACTCCGCTCTACATCGCCCCTCCCTTGGCTCATTGGCGGTGATCTCAATGAGATCCTTTCTGATGATGGAAAGCAAGGAGGATGTAGGCGCCAACGCTCCCAAATTGATAACTTTAGAGACTGCTTGTCTCGTAATAACCTTTTTGATTGTAAGCCTACCTCCGGTTGGTTTACTTGGTCCAAACTGGGTCCCAATACTAAGCATGTTCTGGAGCGCTTAGATCGATTCGTAGCCTGCTCTTCTTGGTATGCTCGATTTAGACCATTTTGTAATTCTCATGGACACTTGGTATGCTCGATTTGAGCCTACTGGGCCTCAACATGACTCCTCTCAACGTATAGGTGAGCTGCAATGGCAAATTAATGCCTTCTTGCGTCGTAGTTTATCAGACTCTGATCTTGATGCCTTAACGGAAGCTAAATCTGAGTTACAGAAGCTCCTTGATGTCAAAGAGACGTATTGGGTGCAACGTTCTCGCGTTACTTAGCTCTCTTATAGGGACAAGAATATGACCTTTTTTCATGCCCGTGCTTCAAACCGTCGTTAGAAAAATACTATCCATGGTCTCTTTGATTCTGACAATATTTGGCGGAGTCGTAAGGAAGATGTTATGACTGTCATTAGAGATTACTTCCAATCTCTATTCACGACATCTATTCTAACTGTGGCACCAATGATTCTTAATAATGTTATGCCATCTATTACTCCTTCCATGAATGAGTCCTTGTCTCGACCTTTCACTGAGGAGGAGGTCCTTTTCGCTTTCCGGGATATCAATCCTAAGAAAGCGACGGGCATTGATGGTCTTCCAAGTGGCTTTTATAGGCTGCATTGGGGCACAATTGGACCTGAGGTGGTCCAGCTCTGCCTCGGTCTTCTACGAGGAGACACGAATATGGCATCAGTTCTCATTCCGAAGGTCTCTGATCCTACCACGGTTCGATAGTTACGACCCATTAGACTCTGCACTGTGCTCTATAAAATTGTGGCTAAGGTTCTCGTCAACCGAATGAAGCAGGTTCTCCCATCCTGTATTAGCGACACCCAGGCTGCTTTGTTAAAGGCTGAAACATCACTGATAATATTCTGATTGCGCATGAGCTCGTGCACTCTCTCCACTTTAATGGCTCGAGCCCCTTTAAGAGTGCTGCTCTTAAACTGGATATGGAGAAAGCCTTTGATCATGTTGAGTGGTCGTTTCTTCAGCGAGTCATGTTAAAAATGGGCTTTGCTACCCCCTTGGTGGATCTCATTATGCGATGTATTTCCGCCATCTCTTTCACCGCCCGTGTCAATGGCTCACTTTCTCTAGTTTTTTACCCTCAGCAAGGCATTAGGCAGGAGGACCCTCTCTCCCCTTTTTTGTTCCTCATCTGTTCTTAGGGTCTCACTGCCTCTCTTGAAGCGAAGCAGTGAGCTAGTTGCCTGCAGGGTCTTAGTGCTAGCCGTCATGGGCCCAGGGTCAACCATCTCCTCTTTACTGATGACAGCCTAATATTCCTTTGAAATGGCATTGACGAGGTTTCACGATTGAAAGAGTTCCTTGACCTCTATGCGTCCTCCTCTGGCCAAGCAGTCAACTCTGATAAATCTACTATCTTCTTTGGGCCACGTGTGTCTCATGACTTTAAGCATACTGTTCACCAGATTCTTGGTGTACGTGAAGTGAATGACCCTGGCATCTACTTGGGAATTCTGCTTCTCATTGGGAAGAAAAGAACGATAGCCTTAGGGTTTATGCGCAACAAGGTCCACTCCTGCATGGCTAAGTGGAGTAACCTTTTGCTATCTTTTAGTGGACGTGAGGTTTTCATTAAGTCCGTCTCAGCCTCTGCCCAAATATGTCATGTCGTGTTACTTGCTGCCTCAAAACATTATTGATGATATGTCGCGGTCTATTCGTCGTTACTGGTGGTCTGGTTACAATAATAAGCGCGGATGACCGCTCGTTGCTTGGGATGCTGTTTGAGCCCCAAAATATGTGGGTGGTGTGTGTTTTCGCGACATGCACCACTTTAATGTTGCGTTGCTAGGGAAACAACTTTGGTGTCTTATCTCGGCTCTTGACTCTCTATTTTCTCATGTCTTCCGTGCACGTTACTTCCCTTCAGGGAATATTTTTGATGTTGTTGCAACTCACAGGGATTCCTTTGTCTGGAAGGGGCTTTGCCAAGCCTTGCAGTAGCTTTCTCCTGGTATTGATCGTAAAATTCGTGTGCGCGGGGCTTCTGCGCTCACCCTCTATGGAGAGTACTCTGACAATGAAGTGATCTCGGTCCGCTGCTGTGACTTTCTGATTCGTGGTAGGGCCCAATAGGATGCTTGTAAAGTGCGCGACTATTTTGACTGGGAGAATGCTGCCAATATCCTTCGTATCCCTATCACCGATGAACGCCGTGATATAGTGCTTTGGGGTAACAATGACTCCGGGTTTTATACCGTCAGGTCTGGTTACCTCTTTCTGCGCAGACCACCGCGGCCTCTACCTCGACCATCGACCATTTGGAAAGTTATATCGCGTTCGCCCACACTTCCCAAGGTGCACACCTTTGGGTGGCGGGCGGGACGTGATGCCCTTCCCAGTGTGAATCGGCTTGCGGCCGCTGATTTGTCGCCTAGGTCTTACCCCTTCTGTCAAACCTCGTAATCAATTTTGCACACCCTTCGCGACTGTGCGGGGGCTGCAGAAGCTCTCTGTCTTGTTGGCTTCCTACCTTGACTTTGCACGAGTACCACTTCGTCGGTGTCTCTATGGTTCAAGGAGGGGGCCTCTCTGCTCTCCCGCATGGACTTTGCTTTTTTCTTACTGTGTTGTGGAACTTATGGAATCACATAAATGATCTTATCCATAATGGTCAGCTTCAACCTCTGTGGTTCACTAACATGAACGCTCGAAGTCTTCTTCGAGACTATACTGATGCCAATTCATTGTCCCCTGCCCAGCCGACTATAGCCCCAACCCTCTCGTATCCTCGGTGAATGCCTCCAGCTCCTGGGATGATCAAGATCAACGTTGATGGTGCCTTCAAGGCGTTGATGGGTGCAGCCGCCATCGGAGTCCTAGCGCGTGACAGTACAGGTTCTGTTTTCGGTGACCTGGTGCTTTATTCAGTTGGGTGCATGGATACCGCTATGGATGAATTCCACGTGATTTTTGCTGGTGTTCAACTTGGACATGATTGAGGCTGGAGTGACGTGGTAATTGAGTCGGATTCTGCAATTGTGATACACAAGATCCAACGCCAGTCTCCGGATGCTTTTTTGTTGAGCCCCCATATAGGGCAGGCGCGTCTACTTTGCGGATTATGTATGTCCCTCGATTGTCTAATTCTGCTACCCACACGCTAGCCCATTGAGCTCTACATTCGGGCTCTTCTGTTTTCTTTGATTTGGGTATGCTCGACTTTCTCCGCACTGCTGTAATGGATGACTTTCATCCTCATTAATTTACTATTGAATTTAGGGCACTATTTTCCCCTTAGGTGGTCACCACTAGGCTCGCCTGGTGTCTGGCTTTAGAGGGGTTTTTAATGAGGCCCGCCTTCTTTCAAAAAAAATTCCAACGAGTCCATTGTAAGACACATTTAGACCTGCTCGTGTGAAACCTCTTCAAAAAGGATCGCAAAACATGTTTTAATCAAAATTTAGGAGTTCATATAATTCATTACGATCCTTTCAACACGCTTATATTGCAAAATGTCTATTTTTTTAGTTTTTACTCCGTTATAATTCCAACGTGTCCATTTTGAGACCCATTTCAACCTGCTTGTGAGAAACCTCTTCAAAAAGTACCGCAAAACAAGTTTTTAATAAAATTTTAGGAGTTCATATAATTGATAACGAGCCTTTCAACACGATAATATTGCAAAACGTCTATGTTTTTTTTTACTTTTTACTGAGTTAAAATTCTAACAGTTCCATTGTGAGGCCTATTTAGTCATGCTCGTTTGAAACCTCTTTAAAAAGTATCGCAAAACAAGTTTTAATAAAATTTTAGTAGTTCATATAATTGATTACAAACCATTCAACTCGATTATATTGCAAAACCTCTATTTTTTTAAGTTTTACCGAGTTAAGACTCCAACAGGTCCATTGTGAGGCCTATTTAGACCTGCTTGTCTGAAACCTCTTTAAAAAGTTCCGCAAAACAAGTTTTAATCAAATTTTAGTAGATCATATAATTGATTACAAACCATTCAACGCGATTATATTACAAAACCTCTATTTTTTTACTTTTTACTTAGTTAAAATTCCAACAGGTCCATTGTGAGGCCCTTTCTACCTGCTCGTCTAAAACCTCTTCAAAAAGGTCCGCAAAACAAGTTTTAATCAAATTTTAGGAGTTCATATAATTGATTACAAGCCTTTGAAAACGATTTTATTGCAAAACCTTAATTTTTGTACTTTTTACTAAGTTAAAAAGGATGTTATGACTGTGGTTGTTGATTACTTCCAATCTCTATTCACAACATCTACTCCGACTATGGCACCCATGATTCTTAATAATATTATGCCATCCACTACTCCTTCTATGAATGAGTCATTGACTCGACCTTTCACTACGGAGGAGATTCTTTTTGCTTTCCGAGATATCAATCCTCGAAAAGCGTCGAGCATTGATGGCTTCCCAAGTGGCTTTTATAGGCTGCATTGGGACACAATTGGGCCTGAGGTTGTCCAGCTCTGTCTCGACCTTCTGTAGGGAGATGTAGATATGGCATCGGTTAACAAAATGGTGCTTGTCCTCATTCCCAAGGTCTCTAACCCTACCACGGTTCCACAGTTATGACCCATTAGTCTCTGCATTGTGCTCTATAAAATTGTCGCTAAGGTTCTCATTAACAGAATAAAGCAGGTTCTTCCGTTTTGTATTAGCAAAGCCAAGGCTGCCTTTGTAAAAGGCTAAAACATCACTGATAATATTCTGATTGCGCATGAGCTCGTGCACTCCCTCCACTTTAATGGATCGAGCCCCTTTAAGGGTGCTGCTTTTAAACTAGATATGAAGAAAGCCCATGATCGGGTTGAGTGGTCGTTTCATCAGTGAGTCATGTTGAAGATGGGCTTTTCTGCCCCTTGGGTGGTTCTTATTATGTGTTGTATTTCCACCGTCTCTTTCACCTCCCGTGTCAACGATTTGCTTTCTCTAGTTTTTTAGCCTCAACGGGGCATCAGGCAGGGGGACCCTCTTTCCCTTTCTTGTGCCTCATCTGTTCTCAGGGTCTCTCTACCTCTCTTGAAGTATAGCAGCGAGCTAGCTGCCTACAGGGTCTTTGTCCTAGCCGTCATGGCCCCAGGGTCAACCATCTCTTCTTTGCGGATGACAGCCTGAACTTCCTTCAGAATGACATCGGCGAGGTTTCACGGTTGAAAAAGATTCTTGACCTCTATGCATCCTCCTCTGGCCAAGCTATCAACTATGATAAATATACTATCTTTTTTGGACCACGTGTGCCTCTTAACTTTAATCATACTGTTCATCAGATTCTTGGTGTGCGTGAAGTGGATGACCCTAGTATCTGCCTGGGAATTTTGCTACTTGTTGAGAAGAATAGAACGACAGCCTTAGGGTTTACTCGCGATAAGGTCAACTCCCGTATGACTAAGTGGAATAATCTTCTGCTGTACTTTAGCAGACGTGAGATTTTCATTAAGTCTGTCGCTCAGTTCCTGCCCCAATATGTCATGCCGTGTTACTTGCTGCCTCAAAACATCACTGATGATATGACACGGTCTATTCGACGTTACTGGTGACCTGGTCACAATAATAAGCGCGGGTGGCCGCTCGTCACCTGGGATGTTGTTTGCACCCCAAAATTTATGGGTGGTGTGGGTTTCTGCGACATGCACCACTTTAATGTTGCACTGTTGGGGAAACAACTTTGGCATCTTATCTCGGCTCCAGACTCTCTATTTTCTTGTGTCTTCTGTGCATGTTACCTCCATTCTGGGAATATTTTTGATGCTGTAGCGAATCGCAGGGATTCCTTTGCTTGGAAGGGTCTTTGTCAAGCCTTGCAGTTGCTCTTTCCTGGATTCTTTTGGCATCCGGGTATTGATAGTAAGGTTCGTGTGCACCGTGACAATTGGGGTGGGGCTTCTACGCTCACCCTCTATGGAGAATATTCTGACTATGATGAGATCCCGGTCTATTGCCGTGACTTTCTAGTTCGTGGTAGGGCCAATGGAATGCTCGTAAAGTACACGATTACTTTGACTGGGAGGTTTCTAACAACATCCTTCGTATCCCTGTCACTGATGAACGTTGTGATATAGTGCTTTGGGGTAATCATGACTCCGGGCTTTATACCGTCAGGTCTGGCTACCTCTTTCTGCGCAGATCACTATGACCTCTACCTCGACCTTCGCTTATTTGGAAGATTATATCACGTTCGCCCACACTTCCTAAGGTACTTACCTTCGGGTGGCGGGTGGGACGTTATGCCCTTCCTATTGGGAATCGGCTTGTGGCTACTAACTTATTGCCTGGGTCTTGTCCCTTTTGTCAAGCTTTGGAAACAGTTTTGCATGCTCTTCGCGACTGCGTTGGGGTTGCAGAAGTCCTTCGTCTCGCTGGCTTCTCACTTCAGCTTCGCACGAGTTTTACTTCGATGATGTCTCTGTGGCTCGAGAAAGGAGCCTCTTTCCTCTCCCGCATGAACTTTGCCTTCTTTCTTACCGTGTTGTGGAACTTATGGAATAGCAGGAATGATCTTATCCATAATCATCGGCTTCAACCTCCGTGGCTCACTGTCATGAATGCTCAGAGTCTTCTTCGGGACTATGTGGATACCAATTCATTGACCCCCGCTCAGTTGTCTATAGGCCCAGCCCTCTCGGATCCTTGGTGGACGCCTCTAGCTCCAGGGATGATTAAGATCAACGTTGATGGTGACTTCCAGCCGTCGACAGGTGCAGTTGTCATCGAGTCCTCACACGTGACAGTAAGGATTCCGTTGTCGGTGGTTTGGCGCTTCACTCAGTTGGTTGCACAGATGCTGCAACGACTGAATTCCATGCGATTTTAGCTGGTGTTCAACTTGGATGTGATCGAGGTTGTAGTGACGTGATACTACAGTCGGATTCTGCCGTTGTGATACACAGGATCCAACGCCAGTCTTCGGATGCTTCTTTGTTGAGCCCCTATATTGAGCGAGCGCGTCCTATGTTTTCCTCTATTCCTACTTTGCGGTTTATGTATGTCCCTAGGCTAGCTAATTCTGTTTCTCACATGCTAGCCCATTGGCCTTTACATTTGGGCTCCTCGGTTTTCTTTGACTTAGGTATGCTCGACTTTATCCAATCTGTTGTAATGGATGACCTCCATCCTCCTTAATTTTTTAATGAATTTAGGGCACTATTTTCCCCTTAGGTGGTCACCACTGAGCTTGCCTAGTGTCTAACTTTAGAGGGGTTTTCAATGAGGCCCGCCTTCTTCCTTCAAAACAAAATTCCAACGGGTCCATTGTAAGGTAGATTTAAAGCTGCTCGTTTGAAGCCTCTTCAAAAAGGCCCCCAAGATGAGTTTTAATCAAATTTGAGGAGTTTATATAATGATAACGAGCCATTCAACATGATTATATTGCAAAACCTCAATTTATGTACTTTTTACTCAGTTAAAATTCCAACGCGTCTATTGAAAGGCAAATTTAGACCTGCTCAAGTGAAACCTCTTCAAAAAGGACCGCAAAACAAGTTTTAATCAAATTTTAGGAGTTCATATAATTGATTACGATCGTTTCAACAAGAAAATATTGCAAAATGTCTCTTTTCTACTTTTTACATAGCTAAAATGCCAACGAATCCATTATGAGGCCTATTTAGACATGCTCGTCTGAAACCCTTTCAAAAATGACCGCAAAACAAGTTTTAATCAAATTGTAGGAGCTCATATAATTGATAATGAGCCTTTCAACATGATTATTTTGCAAAAACCTTAATTTTTGTTCTTTTTACTGACTTAAAATTCCAACGGGTCCATTGTGAGGCCTATTTAGACATGCTCGTCTGAAACCTCTTCAAAAAGGACCGCAAAACAAGTTTTATTCAAATTTTATGAGTTCATATAAGTGATAACGAGCCTTTCAATACGATAATATTGCAAAACGTCTATTTTTCTACTTTTTACTGAGTTAAAATTCTAACAGGTCCATTGTGAGGCCTATTTAGACCTATTCGTCTAAAACCTCTTTAAAAAGTACCTAAAAACAAGTTTTAATCAAATTTTAGTAGTTCATATAGTTGATTTCAAACCATTCAATGCAATTCTTTTGCAAAACCTCTACGTTTTTTTACTTTTTACTTAGTTAAAATTCCAACGGGTTCAATGAGAGGCCCATTTAGACATGCTCGTCTAAAACCTCTTCAAAAAGGACCGCAAAACAAGTTTTAATCAAATTTTAGGAGTTCATATAATTGATTACACGCCTTTCAATATGATTATATTGCGAAACCTCAATTTTTTTTACTTTTTAATGAGTTAAAATTCCAATGGGTACATTGTAAAACACATTTAGACCTACTCGTGTGAAACCTCTTCAAAAAGAACCGCAAAACATGTTTTATTCAAATTTTAGGAGTTCATATAATTCATTACGATCCTTTAAACACGATTATATTGCAAAACCTCTATTTTTTTTTACTTTTTACTCTGTTATAATTCCAACGAGTTCATTTTGAGGCCCATTTCGACCTGCTCGTGAGAAACCTCTTTGAAAAGGACCGCAAAACAAGTTTAATCAAATTTTAGGAGTTCATATAATTGATAGCGAGCCTTTCAACACGATAATATTGCAAAACGTCTATTTTTTACTTTTTACTGAGTTAAAATTCTAATAGATCCATTGTGAGGCCTATTTAGACCTGCTCGTCTAAAACCTCTTTAAAGTACCGCAAAACAAGTTTTAATCAAATTTTAGTAGTTCATATAATTGATTACAAACCATTCAACTCGATTATATTGCAAAACCACTATTTTTTTACTTTTTACTTAGTTAAAATTCCAACGGATCCATTGT
Organism: Hibiscus mutabilis; assembly: GCA_019671005.1. Lineage (NCBI taxonomy): Eukaryota > Viridiplantae > Streptophyta > Magnoliopsida > Malvales > Malvaceae > Hibiscus > Hibiscus mutabilis. Next base: position 27,467,930 of record CM033745.1, on the reverse strand, counting down.
GAGGCCAATTTCGACCTGCTCGTCTAAAACCTCTTCAAAAAGGTTCGTAAAATAATTTTTAATCAAATTTTAGGAGTTCGTATAATTGATTACAAGCCTTTCAAAAAGATTATATTGCAAAACTATAATTTTTGTACTTTTTTCTGAGTTAAAATTCCAAATGGTCCATTGTAAGGCACATTTAGATCTGCTCGTGTGAAACCTCTTCAAAAAGGACCGCAAAACGAGTTTTAATCAAATTTGAGGAGTTTATACAATTGATAACGAGCCACTCAACATGATTATATTGCAAAACCACAATTTATGTACTTTTTACTTAGTTAAAATTCCAACGAGTCCATTGTAAGGCAAATTTAGACCTGCTCGTGTGAAACCTCTTCAAAAAGGACCGCAAAATCAAGTTTTAATCAAATTTTAGGAGTTCATATAATTTATTACGATCGTTTCAACAATAAAATATTGCAAAACATCTCTTTTTTACGTTTTACTTAGCTAAAATTCCAACAGGTCCATTGTGAGGCCTATTTAAGTCTGCTCGTCTGAAACCCTTTCAAAAGGACCGCAAAACAAGTTTTAATCAAATTCTATGAGTTCATATAATTGATAACGAGCCTTTAAACATGATTATTTTGAAAAAAAACCTTAATTTATGTGCTTTTTACTAAGTTAAAATTCCAACGGGTCCATTGTGAGGCCTATTTAGATCTACTCGTCTGAAACCTCTTCAAAAGGACTGCAAAACAAGTTTTTATCAAATTTTAGGAGTTCATATAATTGATTACTATCCTTTTCGACATGATAATATTGCAAAACGTCTATTTTTTACATTATACTTAGCTAAAATTCCAACAGGTCCATTGTGAGGCCTATTTAGACCTGCTCATCTTAAACCTTTTCAAAAAGGACAGCAAAACAAGTTTTATCAAATTTTAGGATTTCATATAATTGATAACGAGCCTTTCAACACGATTATATTACAAAAACCTTAATTTTTGTACTTTTTACCGAGTTAAAATTCTCATGGGTCCATTGTGAGGGCTATTTAGACCTCCTCGTATGAAACCTCTTTAAAAAGTACCAAAAAACAAGTTTTAATCATTTTTTAGGAGTTCATGTAATTGAATACAAACCATTCAATGCGATTATATTGCTAAACCTCTATTTTTTAGTTTTTACTTAGTTAAAATTCCAACTGGTCCATTGTAAGGCCCAATTAGATCTGCTCGTCTAAAACCTCTTCAAAAAGGACCGGAAAATAGGTTTTTATCAAATTTTAGGAGTTCATATAACTGATTACAAGCCTTTCGAAAAGATTATATTGCAAAACATCATTTTTTTATACTTTTTACTGAGTTAAAATTCTAACGGATCCATTGTAAGACACATTTAGACTTGCTCGTGTGAAACCTTTTCAAAAAGAGCTGCAAAACAAGTTTTAATCAAATTCTAGGACTTCATATAATTCATTACGATCCTTTCAACACGATTATATTGAAAAACCTCAATTTTTGTACATTTTACTGCATTATAATTCCAACGAGTCCATTTTGAGGCCTACTTCAACCTGCTGGCCTGAAATCTCTTCAAGAAGGACCGCAAAACGAGTTTTAATAAAAATTTTGGAGTTCATATAATAGATTACGATCCTTTCAACATGAAAGTATTACAAAACGTCTTTCTTTTTTACTTTTTAGTTAGCTAAAATTCCAGCAGGTCCATTGTGAGGCCTTTTTAGACCTGCTCGTCTGAAACCTTTTCAAAAAGGACCGCAAAACAAGTTTTAATCAAATTCTAGGAATTCATATAATTGACAACGAGGCTTTCAACATGATTATTTTACAAAAACTTTAATTTTTGTACTTTTTATTGAGTTAAAATTCTCACGGGTCCATTGTAAGGGCTTTTCATACAAATTTTTGGAGTACATACAATTGATTACAAACAATTCAACGCGATTATATTGCAAAACCTCTATTTTTTTACTTAGTTAAAATTCCAACGGGTCCATTATGAGGCCCATTTAGACTTGCTCGTCTAAAACCACTTCAAAAAGGACCACAAAACAAGTTTTAATCAAATTTTAGGAGTTCATGTAATTGATTACAAGCCTTTCAAAAAGATTATATTGCAAAACCTCAATTTTAGAACTTTTTACTGAGTTAAAATTCTAACATGTCCATTGTAAGACACATTTAGACCTGCTAGTGTGAAACCTCTTAAAAAAGAACCGCAAAACATGTTTTAATCAAATTTTAGGAGTTCATATAATTCATTACGATCCTTTCAACATGCTTATATTGCAAAACGTCTATTTTCTTTTACTTTTTACTCCATTATAATTCCAACGAGTCCATTTTGAGGCCCATTTTCGACCTGCTCGTGAGAAACCTCTTCAAAAAGGACCGCAAAACAAGTTTTAATTAAATTTTAGGAGTTCATAAAATTGATAACGAGCCTTTCAACACGATAATATTACAAAACTTCTATTTTTTTACTTTTACTGAGTTAAAATTCTAACAGGTCCATTGTGAGGCCTATTTAGACCTGCTCGTCTGAAACCTCTTTAAAAAGTACCGTAAAACAAGTTTTAATCAAATTTTAGTAGTTCATATAATTGATTACGAACCATTCAACTCGATTATATTGCAAAACCTCTATTTTTTACTTTTTACTTAGTTAAAATTCCAACGGGTCCATTGTGAGGCCCATTTCGAACTGCTCGTCTAAAACCTCTTCAAAAAGGTCCGTAAAAAGAAGTTTTAATCAAATTTTAGAGTTCATATAATTGACTACAAACCTTTCAAAATGATTATATTGCAAAACCTTAATTTTTGTACTTTTTACTGAGTTAAAATTCCAACCTGTCCATTGTAACGCACATTTAGACCTGCTCGTCTAAAACCTCTTCAAAAAGGACCGCAAAACAAGTTTTAATCAAATTTTAGGAGTTCATATAATTGATTACAAGCATTTCAAAATGATTATATTGCAAAACCTTAATTGTTTGTACTTTTTACTGAGTTAAAATTCCAACGGGTCCATTGTAAGACACATTTAGACCTACTCGTGTGAAACCTCTTCAAAAAGAACCTTAAAACAAGTTTTAATCAAATTCTATTATTTCATTATTCATTACGATCCTTTCAACATGATTATCTTGGAAAATCTGAATTTTTTAACTTTTTACTCCATTATAATTCCAACGAGTCCATTTTGAGGCCCATTTCGACCTACTGGTCTGAAATCTCTTCAAAAGTGACCGAAAAACGAGTTTTAATCAAATTTTTGGAGTTCAGATAATTGACTACAAGCCTTTCAAAATGATTATATTGCAAAACGTCTATTTTTTACTTTTTATTTAGCTAAAATTCCAACGGGTCCATTGTGAGGCCTATTTAGACCTCCTCGTCTGAAACCTTTTCAAAAAGGACCGTAAAACAAGTTTTAATAAAATTCTAGGAGTTCATGTAATTGATAACGAGACTTTCAACATGATTATATTGTCAAAAAACTTAATTTTTGTGCTTTTACTGAGTTAAAATTCTAACGGATTCATTGTGAGGCCTATTTAGACTGGCTCGTTTGAAACCTCTTTAAAAAGTACAGCAAAACAAGTTTTAATCAAAATTTAGGAGTTCATATATTTGATTACGAACCATTCAACGTGATTATATTGCAAAACCTCTATTTTTTTACTTTTTACTTAGTTACAATTCCAACGGGTCCATTGTGAGGCCCATTTTGATCTGCTTGTCTAAAACCTCTACAAAAAGGTTCGCAAAACAAGTTTTAAACAAATTTTAAGAGTTCATATAATTGATTACAAGCCTTTCAAAAATGATTATATTGCGAAACCTTAGTTTTTGTACTTTTTTCTGAGTTAAAATTCTGACGGGTCCATTGTACGACACATATAGACCTGCTCGTGAGAAACCTCTACAAAAAGGACTACAAAAAAGTTTTAATCAAATTTTATGAGTTCATATAATTGACTACGATCCTTTCAACTCGATTATATTGTAAAACGCCTATTTTTTTTACTTTTTACTTAGTTATAATTCTAACGAGTCCATTGTAAGGCATATTTAGACCTACTCGTGTGAAACTTCTTCAAAAAGGACTGAAAAATGGGTTTTAATCAAATTTTAGGAGTTTATATAATTGATAACGAGCCATTCAACATGATTATATTGCAAAACCTCAATTTATGTACTTTTTACTCGGTTAAAATTCCAATGGGTCCATTGTAAGGCACATTTAGACCTGCTAGTGTGAAACCTCTTCAAAAAGGACCGCAAAACAAGTTTTAATCAAATTTTAATAGTTCATATAATTGATTATGATCCTTTCAACACGATAATATTTCAAAACGTCTATTTCTTACATTTTAATTAGCGAAACTTCTAACGGGTCCACTGCGAGGCTTATTTAGACCTACTCAACTTAAACCTTTTCAAAAACGATCGCAAAACAAGTTTTAGTCAAATTCTAGGAGTTCATATAATTGGTAACGAACCTTTCAACACGATTGTATTGCAAAAACCACAAATTTTGTGCTTTTTACTGAGTTAAAATTGCAACGGGTCCATTGTGAGACCTATTTAGACCTGCTCGTCTGAAACCTCTATAAAAAGTACCGCAAAACAAGTTTTAATCAAATTTTAGGAGTTCATATAATTGATTTCGAACCATTCAACGTGATTATATTGCAAAACCTCTATTTTTAACATTTTACTTAGTTAAAATTCCAACGTGTCCATTGTAAGGCCCATTTCGACCTGCTCGTCTAAAACCTCTTCAAAAAGGTCCGCAAAACAGGTTTTAATCAAATTTTAGGAGTTCATATAATTTATTACAAGCAATTCAAAATGATTATATTGCAAAACGTTAGTTTTTGTACTTTTTACTAAGTTAAAATTCCAACGGGTCCATTGTAAGGCACATTTAAACCTGCTCGTGTGAAACCTCTTCAAAAAGGACCGCAAAACAAGTTTTAATCATATTATAAGAGTTAATATAATTGATTACAATCCTTTCAACACGATTATATTGCAAAACGTCTATTTTTCTACTTTTTTACTTAGTTATAATTCTAACGGGGCTATTGTAAGGCACATTTATACCTACTCGTGTGAAACTTCTTCAAAAAGGACAGCAAAACGAGTTTTAATCAAATTTTAGGAGTTTATAAAATTGATAACGAGCCATTCAATATGATTATATTGCAAAACCTCAATTTATGTACTTTTTACTTAGTTAAAATTCCAACGAGTTCATTGTAAGGCACATTTAGACCTGCTCGTGTGAAACCTCTTCAAAAGGACCGCAAAACAAGTTTTATTCATATTTTAGGAGTTCATATAATTGATTATGATCCTTTCAACAAGATAATATTGCAAAACATATATTTTTTACTTTTTAATTAGCTAAAATTCTAACGGGTCCACTGTTAGGCTTATTTAGACCTGCTCGATCAAACCTTTTCAAAAAGGACCGCAAAACAAGTTTTAGTCAAATTCTAGGAGTTCATATAATTGATAACGAGCCTTTCAACACGATTATATTGCAAAAACCACCATTTTTGTGCTTTTTACTGAGTTGAAATTGCAACGGGTCCATTGTGAGACCTATTTAGACCTGCTCGTCTGAAACCTCTTTAAAAAGTACCGTAAAACAAGTTTTAACCAAATTTTAGGAGTTCATATAATTGATTACGAACCATTCTACGTGATTATATTGCAAAACCTCTATTTTTTTACTTTTTACTTAGTTAGAATTCCAACATATCCATTGTGAGGCTCATTTCGACTTGCTCGTCTAAAACCTCTTCAAAAAGGTCCACAAAATAGGTTTTAATCAAATTTTAGGAGTTCATATAATTGATTACAATCCTTTCAAAATGATTATATTGCAAAAACTTAATTTTTGTACTTTTTACCAAGTTAAAATTCCAACGGGTCCATTATAAAGCACATTTAAGCCTGCTCGTGTGAAACCTCTTCAAAAAGGACCGCAAAATGAGTTTTAATCAAATTATAGGAGTTCATATAATTGACTACAATCCTTTCAACGTGATTATATTGCAAAAATCTATTTTTTTTACTTTTTGCTTAGCTATAATTCTAACGGGTCTATTGTAAGGCACATTTAGACTAACTCGTGTGAAACTTCTTCAAAAAGTATTGCAAAACAAGTTTTAATCAAATTTTAGGAGTTTATATAATTGATAACGAGCCATTCAACATGATTATATTGCAAAACCTCAATTTATGTAATTTTTACTAAGTTAAAATTCCAACGTGTCTATTGTGAGGCCCATTTCAACCTGCTCGTCTAAAACCTCTTCAAAAAGGATCGCAAAACAAGTTTTAATCAAATTTTAGGAATTCTTATAATTGATTACAAGCCTTTCAAAATTATTATATTAGAAATCCTCAATTTTTGTACTTTTTACTGAGTTAATATTCCAACGGGTCCATTGTAAGACACATTTAGACCTGCTCGTGTGAAACCTCTTCAAAAAGAACCTTAAACCAAGTTTTAATCAAATTCTAGGAGTTCATATAATTCATTACAATCCTTCCAACACGATTATCTTGAAAAACCTCAATTTTTGTACATTTTACTCCGTTATATTTCCAACGAGTCCATTTTGAGGCCAATTTTGACCTGCTGGCCTGATCTTCAAAAAGGACCACAAAATAAGTTTTAATCAAATTTTAGGAGTTTATATAATTGACTATGATCCTTTCAACACAGTTATATTACAAAACGTCTATTTTTTTACTTTTTACAATGTTATAATTCTAACGGGTCCATTGTAAGGCTCATTTAGACATACTCTTGTGAAACTTCTTCAATCAGGACCGCAAAATGAGTTTTAATCAAATTTTAGGAGTTCATATAATTGATAACGAGCCATTCAACATGATTATATTGAAAAACCTCAATTTATGTGTAACACCCTAAAATTGGCCTAGAAATGTTACCACAATCTAAACTATAGGCTAATTGAGTTCATAAGTTAATCAATTTAAAAAAGAAAGAACATTGGCCATCCTTAAGATCAAATAGGTGAAATTAAAACCAAATTGAATTGAAATTAAAACTAGAAGGCATAAATGAAAGGATGAAATTGTGGTCATGCAAAACTCTATAGATTGCAAGTAAAATTTATTTAAAATCAAGGCCTTGACACATGTTCTCATTTGAAGAGAAAATGTGCCATTTGAATGGTGACTCATGGCTAGGGAGAATAATGATCCAAACATATTGTCATCTTCCTCCCTAAATCATCCTCTTTGGCCGAAATACTTGAGAGAGAAGGGGGAGAGAAAAGCTTCATGCAACACCTTCAAATTCAAGCTTCTTGATTTAGACTTGATTAAATTTAGCTTAGAGAAGGTATAATGCTTGATTTTAACTTGTTAACGAATGGTTGAATCTTGAATTGATGATGTCTTTGTTGTATAAATTGAATTGGATGATTGTTATGTGTGTTAGGATCATGTTAGCTTCAATTTGAACTTGAAATTGTGAATACTAGTAGCCAATTTGATAAAGGAAATATATATGGTTGCTGGAAATTTGAGAAATGTGTATATGGTTGAAAACAATTTGATTAGGGACTGCTTTGTATAGTGAAAATGTTTAAACATGTCAATTGAATATATATCACTTTTTTGATCATGTTAGTAGATGAATTAAGAATTGAATTGAGTAGATATGTTGCTGGAAAATGAATGCATCTAATTGGATTAGTTAAATTAGGTAATGGGCTGTTCAATTGGTAAATTGGATGTGTAAAGTTGATCAAATAGATCAAATTGGGTTCAACATGATAATGCCCTGTTTTAAGCACATTGCTAGGTGTATTAAACTGTCCTAGACATTTAAGAACATGAAAATGAGTTGAATTGCCATGTTAGAACCTTGTTAAAATGAGTTAAGAAGCTAGAAACTCAACCTAGTGTAATCTGCCCAGAATGCTCTGTTCTGCAATAACTTTGAAAAATCACTATAAATTGTATAAAGTGAATTTAAGGCCAAAACTTTTATGGACAACACCTTGATATGTCTAAATTCATTAGGAGAAAACATAACTGAATTATGGGTTGTAGAATGAAATATAGAGAAGAAACACTAGGGACAGTGCAAACTGTCCAGTGTGGCAAATTACCCTGTATTTAAGTTAAAAACTGTATTAATTGGCAAAGAAATAAACTGCAAGCCTTATATGGTTATAAATAAAATTACGTTAGCTTTCCAACGGTGTAAACCAATTGAAATTCCAAAGTACGAAATGAAAGTTATGCATGATTAAGTGACTAGAGTGCAAGTTGCCTGACAGCAGCAGTATAGGTAATTGTACACTGTTTTGTGGCAATTTGTAAACTGTTTCGTAAACAGTTTTAGGACATTGATTCTACCTTGTTTTACATGAACTAGAGTATAGATAAGTGTAGTGGAAAATGTATACGAACATGCTGCCAAATTTGTGAATGTTGTATACTTGTAGCCTTGCCTTGATTGAATGATCATATGATCTTGTTTTGACATGTAATTGTTGTGTAATGTGATAGAACCAGGAGTAAACTTGGTGGAAGAGGATAGAGTGGATCTTCCTAAAGCCAAGAACAAAGGACTATAGATCCAAGACTAGCAAAGCTTGGAGTATTGTGAGTGTAGTTATCTCTAGGTTAGGACTAGGTCCTAACCAATGCATGCTTGTTTACATTCTTGAAATGCTTAAATGAACCTAATTATGGACTTGACCTAATAAGGGAAGAATGACTAGTAATGCATGAAATTTGATCACATCCCGATACATGTTTTATTCGAATGCTAAGCATATTTAAATGGTACATCGATGCTTGTATGTGTCATGATGCATGTGATCGAATGCTAAAGACTTGCTTGAGATATCATCTTATCTTGATGAAATGAAACATGACAATTACATGATATGTGAGCTATGGCTCAATTGGCCTAAGGGCCTAAAATGAAATGAACTTGCTTGACATGATCTTGAACTTGATAAACTTGTATAAATGGTAAATCAAACAACCTTGGTAGCTAGTTGGACTAGGTAGAAGGGCATGCCTTAGAGTCTAGAGCTCATTGTGTCAGGGTGGACTACGGTCTAGGGCTAAGGCCCCTATTTGGCGACATACAAAGGGTACGTATGTGGTCTTTGGCGACAGTAGGAGGGTTGACCAGCACTACGGTGCATCTTGTGGTGACAGTTGGTTGGAGACTCGATTACCTATACAAACTAAGTACCAAGGGGGTTGTTTAATTGATAAAACATGAAATAACAATCCAATAACACATGTACTTGTATTGAAAGCTATGAATAGTATGTTACTTGACATGAAAGCCATGAATTGTATGTTACTTATTTTGTAAGCATGATGTGCTTGATTTTGATATGAATACATGAAGTATGATTCCATGTTCTTGTTCCTTGATAGCCGAATGTCTGAAATCCTTAGCTAGGATTATCTTGATGCTTGAAAGCCTTAACTAGGATTTTTCTAATGCTTGAAACCCCTAGCTAGGTTCATTCTTGTTTAAATGAGACAAAACTTGATATAATAAATGGTTAGAACTAGTTACTACCTCACTAAGTACATTATTGTACTTATCACTCTCGTTTTCATTCTTCCCAACTACAGGATAAAGGATACGAGTGTTGCTTGATCTTGAAGCCTGATTACTTGAGCTCGAAGCAAGATACAAGCATAGTTAAAGTATGGTTTCATACTTGTTTTGTATACCTCCTAGATTGGTGGCACTAGATTGTATAGACTTTCGCTTGATCATGCATTTTGGAACACTTGAATTTGTATATCTATATATGTTCTTGTTCTTGAATGGGCCTACTATGTTATGAACCTAATGACAAGTATGTAATGAACTTAAAGTACTTGTAATAAATGGTATTTGCTGCACACATATTGAATATACATTGAAATGATCAAGTGTTGATCTAGTTTGCTTTGAAACAATTGAATGCCTTGCTTAATGTACATGTCTTGCTTGAAATGGAAGTTGTGTGAGATGAACCATGCTTGCTTGTACTCCATTCAAATGACTTGGACTTATAAGGTCACTTGTATATAAACATACCTAGATGTAAGTATGGTTGTGTGTTTGATTGGTAAAGGCCGAATAGTCTAGTGTGTGTATATGATGATTGCCGAATGGTTAAGTATAAAGTATGACTTGAATGGAACTAGTTACATGCTATTGAATGTTTAGATAATCATGTTTAGTAAGTATAGGAATGAGATGTTTAAATGTATACAAACTAAGGAACATTGAATTGAAATGGAATAATGTTGTATACTAGGGTTGTTCGAATGGTTATTATATAAGATGATGCTAAGTGAATCATGAAAGTAGTAACTTGTAATGTAAGCATTAAAGGAAATAATTTAGGAGCCTAATCGAATGCTTTAAGATGTCATGAAATGAAAATATGAGTTTGCTTGTATGATAAGTAATGAGTGCTTGGTTTCTTGTTAGTTAAGTAGCTCATCTAATATGGATGAGTTATCAATTCTTGCCTTGTTGCTTGCTTGTTCTTGTACTTCTTGTATTGCCTTGTCCTTGCTTATGTAATGCTCCTGAGCCGGTTTACTACTAACCCGGGGTAAGGGTGTTACATTTAATTGGTATCATAGATTTTTAGTCGAATCTAGGACTAAACCGAGCTCTCTTGTATCATATAAGATAAATTGTGCCTCCTAGGAGTTCTATTTCAAGTTGCTTGTGTCCTTGCTTAAACTAAACTCTTCTTGTTCTACCTGAACTAGAAATGTCTAAAACGAGACTCGCTCGGGATGATGAAAGTCCTGAAGGCTCCTCGAATGAAGGAGACAGCGTGAGAATGGAACAGAATCCTCCACAACAACAAACTCAAAACTGAACTCAAGTTGCTGCTCAATAGGAAGCTCATGCTATAAATCCTGTGCAGCAAGAATGTCTACTGAGCACGAAGGAGATGTTCAATCATCTAGTAACTGCTTTGAAACAAGACCATCTTATTGCTCCTCCTATTGCTGTGCCAAACAGAGTTCTGATTGACAAGTTGGCTCAACACGGGGCCTATACTTTCACCGGCACTGATGAAGCCAATCTTGAAGTAGCTGAGTATTGGTTAGAGGCCACTACTCGAATCTTGACTAAACAACTACATTGTCCTGATGAGCACAAGCTCGAATGTGCCATAGCCTTGTTGGCAGATGAAGCTCTAAGCTGGTGGGAAACCACTACCCTAACTGCTTCTGCTGAAGCTGTAACTTGGAAATTCTTCCTTGAGGAAGTCAGGAAGAAATACATTAGTGAACAGTACCTGGCCGAGCGCCAGAAATGTTTCTTGTATCTCAGGCAAGCTGGCCGACCCATTGAATAATACGTGAGTGATTTCTGCAAGTATTGCAAGTACGTGTCGGAATACATCAAGACTGAAGTAGAAAAATGTCGGATGTTCATTGATGGAATGAATGATGAACTAAGTCCAATCCTCACTGCCCTGGGTATTACTGGCTTCCAAAATTTGGTGAACAGGGCTATTGCAACCGAGGCAAAGATGAAGGCCTGTGAGAAACGTAAGAGTGGTAACTCCTGGAAAGATAAACGATCCAGAAATGATGACAAGCCTCACTGGCAGTCAAAGAAGTCAAAACACTCCAAAGATCACTCCTCAAATTATACTCTTGTTCAGAAGAGCAATTACATACCGAGACCTTAATCGGTAACTAAGCCTTCAGCCCCGATCATCTCTGTTGATAGTACGGGGAATTTCAATAAAGCTACTCAATATCCTACTTGCAAGTTCTGTCAGAAGCACCACACCGGGCAATGCAGAACTCAACATAATTTATGTTTTTTATGTGGAGCCTCTGATCATTATATCCGGTATTGTCCTCAGAATCCTAACAATGTTCAAACTCGAACTCCTGCAAATGCTAGCTCAGCTCCATCTAACGAAACAAGGGCCCAAGACAAGCTCAGTCCGGGAATCAAAGAAAAGGTAGAGGCCAACATTCGGCACCTATACACCAAGAATCCCAAGCCCTTGCTCGAATCTACCACATTCATGGGAAAGAGGAAGATGAAGCACCCAATGTTATCGCAGGTACTGTTAAATTAAATTCAAGTCCTGCATATGCTTTGATTGGTTCGGGATCTACCCACTCTTTTATATGTTCTTTTGTGATTGCTAAGTTAAACTTAAAACCCGAACTTGTTAAGACTAGCCTTTTAGTTTCGAACCCTATAGGAGGAAATATGCCTATTAACTTTCTTTGCAAGCAATGCCCTATAAGAATTCGAAATGTTCCTTTTCCCATGGACCTTTATGTCTTGCCTTCTTGTGAGTTCGATCTAGTGTTAGGACTAGATTGGTTAAGCAAACATGAAGCCTGGATAGATTACCAAAACATGAGACTTTATCTCTAGGGTTTAGGAAAGGAATCAATCCTCCTAATTGATAGGAAACCGACCTCAATCTTTGCTGCCATGACTATGCAAGATGAACTTGAATTCGGCTTACCTAGTATGCCAATTGTATCTGAATTGATTGATATTTTTCCCAAGGAACTCCCTGGTCTCCCTCCAACCAAAGAAGTAGAGTTCGGGATTGAAGTTCAACCTGGAACAACTTCGGTGTCCATCACACCCTATCGAATGGAACCTGTTGAATTGAAAGAACTCAAGAAGCAACTCCAAGAGCTACAAGACAAAGGCTTTATTCGGCCTAGCTCATCTCTCTGGGGTATTCCAGTCTTGTTCGTGAAAAAGAAAGACAAGACTATGAGACTCTGTATTGACTATAGACAATTGAAAAAGCTTACTATAAAGAATCGGTATCCTCCCCCAAGGATAGAAGATCTCTTCGATCAACTCAAAGATGCTTCGGTATTCTCAAAGATCGATCTTCGATTTGGATACTATCAAATGAGGGTAAAAGAAGAAGATGTACCCAAGATAGCCTTTTGTACTCGATATGGCCACATTGAATTTCTTGTAATGCCATTTGGGTTAACGAATGCTCTGGCTATTTTCATGGATCTCATGAACTGTGTATTCAAGCCCTATCTTGACAAGTTCATGGTCGTCTTCATCGATGACATCCTGGTGTATTCTCAGAATAAGGAAGAACATTCCGAACACCTTCGAATTGTATTGCACACTCTCCGAGAATGTCAATTGTTCGCAAAGTTCTCTAAGTGTAAATTTTGGCTATCAAAAGTCTCGTTTCTTGGCCATGCCATCTCTGTAGAAAGGATTAAAGTAGACTTGAGCAAAATTAGATCCATCATGGATTGGAGACCTCCGAGGAATATTGGTAAGGTCATAAGCTTTCTCGGTTTAGCCGGGTATTATCAACGTTTTGTCAAGGGATTTTCATCCATTGCCGCAAGCTTGACTAAGCTAACCCGTAAAGACATGCCTTTTGTTTGGTCGGAGAACCAACAACGAAGCTTCGATCAACTTAAACAAGCTCTGACTCATGCACCGGTTCTCATCCAACCAGAATTGAGCAAAGAATTCACTTTCTATAGTGATGCATCTCATTTAGGACTAGGTTGTGTCCTAATGCAAGATGGAAAAGTGGTAGCTTACGCTTCAAGGCAACTAAAACCACACGAGTCCAACTACCCTACACTTGATTTAGAATTGGTAGCTATTGTGTTTGCTCTCAAAATATGGAGACATTACCTGTACGGGGAGAAATGTAACCTGTTCACAAACCACAAGAGTCTCAAATACCTTCTAACTCAGAAAAACTTGAATCTAAGGCAAAGAAGATAACTAGAATTGCTTAAAGACTGGGATTTGGTTATCGACTACCATCCGGTGAAAGCAAATGTGGTTGCTAATGCCCTTAGTCGCAGACCATACTCGAGTAAACCCCTAAATCTAAATTCTAGAATAATTCATTCAAAATTTAATCTTACTTGGATTACAAGTAACCATTCGAATTGAATCTTTCTTGTCTTGCAAGTAACCATTCGAAATCTTCCTTAATGATCTTATCCTTTTGTTTTTATCTTCCTTGGCTATCAACGCTCATTTTCGTTTATCCAAAGGACATAAATTATTGTCTGAACTTCAAGTTCAATCTAGCTTGATCTCGAGAATCAAAGAACTCCAGCAAATTGATCCAGATCTTCAGAATATCATATCCAAGCTAGACTCTGAGTCTAATTCTGACTTTTCACTCAAGTCGAATGGACTCCTCTATTTCAAGGATAGAGTATTTGTTCCTAACAATGAGGAACTAAAATAAGAAATGTTAGAAGAAGCTCACCAAAGCTCTTTCTTGATTCACCCGGGATTGGTTAAGATGTACAAGGATATAAAGCCACTATACTGGTGGCCAGGCATGAAGTCGGCTATCACAGACTGCGTATCAAAGTGCCCAACTTGTCAGAGAGTTAAAGTTGAGCATCAAGTCCCTACTGGATTGCTCCAACCTATCGAATTCCCTCAGTGGAAATGGGATCAAATTACAATGGATTTCGTTACTGGTCTTCCTTCCACTCCAAGAAATAATGATGTTGCATGGGTGATTGTTGATAGATTCACAAAGTCTACTCACTTCATCCCTGTTCAAATGAACATGAGCTTGGAAACCTTAGCCGAGCTATACATTCGTGAAGTGATTCGATTACACGGTGTACCTACAGCTATAATCTCTAATCGTGACCCTAGATTTGCTTCTCAATTTTAAAATTCCTTGTAGAAGGCTCTAGGAGCTAAAGTGCATTTTACTACAGCCTTCCATCCTCAATCAGATGGACAATCTGAAAGAATCATCCAAGTAACTGAAGACATGTTACGTGCTTGTGTTATAGGCTTCAGAAAGAATTGGGAGAAATCTCTACCTCTAGTAGAGTTTGCTTACAACAATAGCTACCAGACATCTATTCAGATGGCTCCCTTCAAAGCTCTATACGGAAGAAGATGTAGAACTCCCTTGTGCTGGTCTGAATTGGGAGACAACAATGTTTTGGGACCTCAATTGCTCAGAGAAACCGAAGAACAAGTGAAAAACATTCATGATCAATTGAAGGCAGCTTTTGATAGACAAAAAGCTTATGCTAACTTGAAAAGGAGAGACATCCAATACAATGTTGGAGACAAGGTCTTCCTTAAGGTTTCCCCATGGAAAAAGGTCTTCAGATTTGGAAGAAAAGGAAAGCTCAGCCCTTAGTTTATCGGGCCATTTGAAATCATTGAAAGGATTAGTCCAGTGGCTTATCGATTGGCACTTCCTTGTGAATTCGATAAAATCCACAATGTCTTCCATGTTTCCATGCTTAGAAGATATATGTATGATCCATCTCATGTTCTTGAACCCAGAGAGGTGGAATTGAATTCCGACTTATCTTATGAAGAAGAACCTATTCAGATACTTGACAAGGAAGTCAGAAGACTTCGAAACAAGAATATTTCCTCTTGTCAAAGTCTTGTGGAGAAATCACAAAATAGAAGAGGCAACATGGGAATATGAAGAAGTCATAAAGAAGCAATATCTTCACCTATTTGATTCAGGTAAATTTGAGGATGAACTTATTTTAAGGGGAGGAGAATTGTAACACCCTAAAATTGGCCTAGAAATGTTACCACAATCTAAACTATAGGCTAATTGAATTCATAAGTTAATCAATTTAAAGAAGAAAGAACATTGGCCATCCTTAAGATCAAATAGGTGAAATTAGAACCAAATTGAATTGAAATTAAAACTATAAGGCATAAATGAAATGATGAAATTGTGATCATGCAAAACTCTATAGATTGCATGTAAAATTTAATTAAAATCAAGGCCTTGACACATGTTCTCATTCGAAGAGAACATGTGCCATTTGAATGGTGACTCACGGCTAGGGAGAATAATGAACCAAACATATTGTTACCTTACTCCCTAAATCATCCTATTCACTTGACTAAACACCTGACACAAATCTTTTCTCATAAATTGGAATTTAACATTACTATCATAATGAAGTAAGCAATCACATCCATTCCAACAAGTAAAATCATCAGTAATTCTGACATCCTAGTGGCATGTATACACTTTTGACCTTTACCATACTTCATTTAATCTCTAGAACCGGCTAAACCTGTAGCTCTGATACCAATAAATATAACACCCCCTTCCCCTATTCGTACACCGGATATGAGTCAGAAATGCTATGACTTTTTTATTCAAAGATCATGTTAATTTAAAATTTTCAGAAAACTTCCCAATGGTCAGCCATCCTAAAATTTCTCTAGTCCAGGCACGCTTAACATTACTTAAAATCAACATAAATTATTTATTCAATTTCTAATCATGAATCAATTATCTTAAAACCCATAACAACTTTAAAGGCCAATCTCAACTCGAATAAGTTTAGCAAGCATACATGCCACTATAAAAATCAACCTCAATTAGGATGCCATTACTGTGATTACATGTTGAGCTTTCCAATATTGATGCAATGCTTTACTCCTTCTCATCTTGATTTACCTACGTGTGTACAATCAAACACACGCTAAGTACGAACTTAGTGAGGCAATAAAGGAAATTAATAACAATAATTTAAACTTTATTCAAGTTCATGGCTATGTTTATATAGCATGATATATGTTAATGTCATAAGATTTTCATGTATGCCCAGTTATCATAATATGCCTTATATGCATCATGATCACTATATAAATATTACCATCATACCAATCATGTATCAACATAATATTAACCGGATATAAATTTCTTACCGATATCCTTGCCATTTGCCCTGAGTGTTCATATAAATATGTCCCGAGAGTTCATATACTATCTAACTTGTTTATCATTTATTATCCCTTTATTTATAGCCCGATTATCAATGATTTCCCGGTTTCCCAATTTCATAACCCAAATATAACCTTGAGGACCCTGGGTACGCGAGTAAAATATGCACTGAAGTGCTAACCCGCACGTTTATAAGGTCGTGCTAACCATTATCCTGCACGTTTATAAGGTTGTGCTAACCATTATCCCGCACGTTTATATGGCCGTGCTAACCATTATCATGCACATTTATAAGGCCGTGCTTACCATACACTAAGTGTACTTTTAACACTATAGTGTTATCCGAATTCCCGATTATGCAGCGTGCTGCTGGACTCTATGGCATGCCAGCTATACCCTGTCCCTCAATGACTCATTTGGGCAAAATATAATTTAATATTGGGCATTTCATAGCCGAAATGACATTCATAGCATACCATCATCAATAACAAGTGATCAATGCATTTGTTTTCAACCCTTGACATATTTAAAATATGTCAAATATATGATCAATGACATAAATATCATGCCAACATATAAATCATGTAGACTTATCGCAAGTCATACCAATGATGTATAAAACAACCACACATCATGTTATGTGTGCATTGCACTCACCTGGGCCATTTATTAGCACGCCTCACTAAATTCTACTCGATCTTTTCCTTTATAGAACCTCGAGCTTTCTTTGATTCCGCCTTGACTTCACTATTTACATGAATAAGATAAAATATTTGTTATATTTAAATCTAACAATACCTTAACCATGCGGTCTAATATAATCATTCGAATATAAATTTTCAATTATTTTTCCTTTGTTCCTTGTATTTTTTCATAAACTCATTATGGTCCCTAGTGACCAATTTGAACTTCTAATAATTCTTCCGAGCTTGCTAACTCACATTTAAATACCAAAATGTTTCAATTTCTATTTTCTGACAACTTGTGCTACATTTAAAGATTTACTTATACTGGGCAGAATACATACTAGATCTTAATTTCCTTTATACTGGAAAAACTAGGTTCGATAATGGATCTAATGGTATAAGCCACATAAATTAATAAAATCCAAAAAAATTTATGAAAATTCTTCAAACTCCCGTCACAGACAGAAAGTGCTATGTAAATTTTCTTACCTTCATTCGATTAAAAATTCATATCTTTTGACTCGGAACTCAAAATCAGTTTCTGTTTGTTGGATGCGAAACTAGACAAACACATACTTACAACGGTATAAAATTCATCATCTAACCATTTTTGTAGAATTTATGGTGAATTTTCAAAGTCAATGCCAAAATTCAATCTTCATCATAGCCTTCCATAATCAACTTCTAATTTATACTAACTTCTTCTTATTTTTCTACTTATCAATTTAGTCCCGTCACTTGTTTTAAAACATCAATTTATCATCTTCTTCATCAAATAATTATTCAAATAATTCCCTCTAATTTTCTTTCTTTGCCCAAAATAGTCACTAAAATGAAAAGGTAAAGATTTAAACTTCTTACTTTGCAATTTAGTCCTCAAATCAACACTACTACCTTAATTCTATTATTTTAACCAAAATCAGATTTAATCCCCATCCAAGAATTCATTGCCTATTTGGTCACTTGATTTTGACAATTTGTCAAAATGGTCCCTAATTCAATTCAACATCGGTTTAGCATTCTAACATCAATTTCACATCTCCAACATCATTAATAACACAAATACACTCCAAATTCTAAAAATTCAGATTTGGTCCTTCAACTTTTCAAGTTGCCGAAATGGTCCCTACACAATTTAACTTAGGGTTTTGCTTTCAAACAACAATTCAAGCTTACTAGATCATTATTTCAACATCACAAACCCTAAATTAAACTTAAATCCATAAACCCTAATCATCTTCATAATAATCAAAACATGTAAAACTTAAATCCCAACTCAATATCATGATTTTAACATCATACTAGCTTGATTTCAACTTGAATTCAATCATGGAATCATAGAATCTCAAAAGCCCCAATTTGATCCATAAACCCTAATTTCTTTCTCATATAAATTCTCATCAATAAAGCATGGATTCCATGAATTATTGATATCAAAAGATAGAGCTTGAAGAGTAGAACAACTTTGTAGTTGAAGAGATTACTTGAAAATCGAGTTTCGGGGCTTGAATCGAGCTTGGAAAAAATTCTCTTTCTTTCCCTAGCCCTCACATTTTTGGATGGAAAAGAATCTTCATCTTTTCACCCTTATTTTACACATATATCTATTAAATGAATATTAAATTCATTTAATAGTGAAATTACAATTTTGCCCTTTTTATCCAATGGTTGAGATTGAATTTATCATCAATCAAGGGCCAAGATTTAATCTTCCATTTTCTCTTTCCAAAATTGCCCTTATAACTTTTTAAATATTTCAAAAACGCCATTGGGTACAAATGACCAATTTGCCCTCCAACTAGTTTTTATTTACTAGTTTGCTATTCTTGTAAAAATTCAACTAAATCTAGTTGGAATCCAACCAAATACAATAAAATATTCATAAAATAATATTTTATGAATTTTCCATGTCTTTTAAATCAGTCTCCAAAATTTCTACTCGATCCAATATAGCGATAAATAATCCTTTACTCAGAAATAAACTGTATGATTCATCTTGAATCAAACTAAAAATATTTCCAACACTTGGAAATGAATTTTATAACCTTCCTCTATCATATGGCAAAATTTCATAATTTTTTAGTTCGATCTGGGTATCCGAATTCCACTTAAACTTTAATTACGATTTTCCCAATAATCGAAATATCATATCGAACCAATAATTCCACATTTGATTCACACTCTTAGGTGATATGTTTATTTATGAAATAAAAAACCTTAAATTTTGGGAAATTACAACTTTAGTCCCTAAACTTTTCCAAAGTTTATACTTTAGCCATAAAATTTCCAAAATTTACATTTTGGTCACTACCTCTTTAAACTTCAATTCCTATTCCAATTTTTCTTGGAATTCAACCAAACTTTAAGAATACCTTATTCAATTCACTATCCATCACATGAAACCTTTAAACCTTAGAAATTTCCTTTACAAAACCCATAATTAAAGAAATCCCAACTTTCGCATTTTTGTCATTTTAGTGACTAAGTTAGCTTTTAAGCTATTATCTTAGTACTAAATGACCCTTAATCAACTTAGTAAATTTTGGAGGATTACAATTCTCTCCCCCTTAAGGAAATGCATCCTTGAATTTTCAAAACGTACATGTTTTAAACAAGTGCAGATACTACTTTTCCATTACATCCTTTGCTTCCCATGTTGCTTTTTCCACTTGGTGATTGCGCCAAATAACTTTCACCAATGGTATTTACTTGTTCCTTATTTCTTTGACATACAACTCAACATACTTGCTCATCTAATAATCCATTATAGCTGGTATAAAGTGGGCAGATTTAGTTAACCTATCCATAATTACCTAGATATAATCTTTCTTACTGGAAGTCAATGGCAATCTTATCACAAAATCCATTGTAACTCTATCCTATTTCCACTGCGGAATAGAAATAGATTGCAATCTCCCTGATGGTACTTGATGTTCAGCTTTCACTTGTTGACAAGTCAAGCACTTAGCAACAAACTCTGATATCATTCTTTTTCATACCAGGTCACCAATATCGACCCTTCAAATCTTGATACTTTTTTTTGGATTGCATAGTCAAGGGACTATAGTGTGCCTTAATAAGCAAATCTGTTTCAACTCAGCATCTTTAGGAATATACACTTTATCTTTATAGTAAAAACATCCATCGGGTTTAATCTCAAAATCTTTAATTCCACCAGATTCCACTTGCTTTTATCTTGGTTATGCAATCTTCATCTCGTTGCTGACTTTCTTTAATCCGATCTAACAATGATGATCTCAATTACAACTCTACCAATAATGAACCATTTGATTTTCCCTTTAACTGAGAATTTAAAGCTCATAATGTAGCGAATGTTTTCCGACTCAAAGCATCTGCTACAACCTTTGATCGACCTAGGTGGTGTTCAATATAAATCCATTATTGGATTAAATCCAATCTTAAACTTAGTCTCTCGATTAAGCATCAAGTCTGACTGCTTCTCTTAAGCAACCCATTTAAAATTTCCAAACAATAGGAATACTCTCCTAACCTATCCTTGATGCTCGGTATCCATAGCATAAGTTAAATCATTTTCATATTGATAACAAATTCCAATAAAACTCTGCATGCTCATACATGCCAATTATCACAACACTCACATGATTGGTTTTGTAGTTTTCTTGAATCTCCAACATTAATTATAAATGTCAGAGAGTTCCTAATTTTCCTTGTCTCAATCTTTTTACGGAACTATGTAATAAATTCAGCTTGGCATTTTTTCCAGAAATCCTCACCACTTTTTTAAAGGTGGTTATCTCGATTTACTATTCCTCTTCACAAGCTATGACCTCTATTCATATATTTTCTTATTCTGAATCCTTTCCATTGCATCCAGCATAATTTACTGCTTCATATTTTTTTAAATACATAGGGCAGTCAATACTTCTTTATACCTGACCTCTAGCCCTCTATGAACTGTCACAACAAACTCTCCTTTTGTCTGTAGAAAGCAGTTTAGAAGCAAATAATCTCAGTTTATGAACTTGCACTCATACCCGTAAATAATCCAATTGCTTAAATTAAGATGCAAGAACTTCATTGCATCTCTAGGATAAACTTTGTTACGGAACACTCAAAGAAAGAACTCTAGCTAACAAACTTTTGAGTATGTACCGTAACATTACTTTATCAAATACGGGTCTAATCCTTTCAGACAAGATACTACTTTATTTTTAGTCTCCTCTGATCATCAATACGGAGTTCCTTCAACCTAACCTTTATATCCTTAGACCATAAATTAACAATCATAGAATCTCCATCAATATCTTTATGAAAATCTAGTATACCAGAACTCTTAATTCTTTTGCAATCAGTGCCTAGGCAGGCTGATTCAAAATCGAATCTAATGTCTGG
This sequence comes from Hibiscus mutabilis, assembly GCA_019671005.1. Taxonomy (NCBI): domain Eukaryota; kingdom Viridiplantae; phylum Streptophyta; class Magnoliopsida; order Malvales; family Malvaceae; genus Hibiscus; species Hibiscus mutabilis. The sequence continues at coordinate 27,446,075 of CM033745.1, read as the reverse complement.
AAGAAAAGCTCTTAATCTAGAACATGCATATCATGTTACCCTGGTGCCTCTGCACCATGCTAAGCTGAGGGTAGATCATTATCATTAACCTTATCACTCTCGTGAATCTCTTGTTGATCCACTTGCCTAAACACCTAACACAAATCTTTTCACATACATTGGAATTTAACATTACTATCATAATGAAGTAAGCAATCGCATCCATTCCAACAAGTAAAATCATGAGTAATTCTGACATCCTAGTGGCATGTATACACTTTTGACCTTTACCATACTTTGTTTAATCTCTAGAACCAGCTAAACCTATAGCTCTAATACCAATAAATGTAACACCCCTTCCCCTATCCGTACACCAGATATGAGTCGGAAATGCTATGACTTCTTTATTCAAAGATCAGGGTAATTTAAAATTTTCAGAAAACTTCCGATGGTCAGCCATCCTAAAATTTCTCTAGCCCAAGCACGCTTAACATTACTTAAAATTGACATAAATTATTTATTCAAGTTCTAATCATGAATCAATTATCTTAAAACCCATAACAACTTTAAAGGCCAATCTCAACTCGAATAAGTTTAGCAAGCATACATGCCACTATAAAAATCAACCTCAATTAGGATGTCATTACTGTGACTACCTATTGAGCTTTCCAATATTGATGCAATGCTTTTCTCCCTCTCATCTTGATTTACCTACGTGTGTACAATCAAACACACGCTAAAAATCTGACTTAGTGAGGCAATAAAGGAAATTAATAACAATAATTTAAACTTTATTCAAGTTCATGGCTACGTTTATATAGCATGATATATGTCAATGTCATAAGATTTTCATGTATGCCCGGTTATCACAATATGCCTTATATGCATCATGATCACTATATAAATATTACCATCATACCAATCATGTATCAACATAATATAAACCGGATATAAATTTCTTACCGATATCCTTGCCATTTGCCCTGAGTGTTCATATAAATATGTCCCGAGAGTTCATATACTCTCTAACCTGTTTACCATTTATTATCCCTTTATTTATAGCCCGATTATCAATGATTTCCCGGTTTCCCAATATCATAGCCCAAATATAACCTTGAGGACCCTGGGTACGCGAGTCAAATATGCATCGAAGTGCTAACCCGCACGTTTATAAGGCCATGCTAACCATTATCCCGCACGTTTATAAGGTTTTTCTAACCATTATCATGCACGTTTATAAGGTCGTGCTAACCATTACCCCGCAAGATTTTTAAGGCCGTGCTAACCATTATCCTGCACGTTTATAAGGCCGTGCTTACCATACACTAAGTGTACTTTTAACACTATAGTGTTATACCGAATTCCCGATTATGCAGCGTGCTGCTGGACTCTATGGCATGCCAACTATGCCCTGTCCCTCAATGACTCATTTGGGAAAAATTCCCGAATTTATTCCATCCATGGCAATGTATATCAATATAATTTAATATTGGGCAGTTCATACCCGAAATAACATTCATAGCATACCATCATCAATAACTAGTGATCAATGCATTTGTTTTCAACCCTTGACATATTTAAAATATGTCAAATATATGATCAATGACATAAATATCATGCCAACATATAAATCATGTAGACTTATCGCAAGTCTTACTAATGATGTATAAACAACTATGTATCATGTTATGTATGCATTGCACTCACCTGGGCCATTTATTAGCACGCGTCACTAAATTCTACTCGATCCTTTCCTTTATAGAACCTCAAACTTTCTTTGATTCGGCATTGACTTCTTTATTCACATGAATAAGATAAAATTTTTGTTAGATTCAAATCTAACAATACCTTAACCATACGGTCTAATATAATCATTCGAATATAAAATTTTCAATTATTTTTCCTTTCTTCCTTGTATTTTTCACAAATGCATTATGGTTCCTAGTGACCAATTTGAACTTCTAATAATTCTTCCAAGCTTGCTAACTCACATTTAAATACCAAATGTTTCAAATTATATTTTCTGACAGCTTGTGCTACTTTTAAAGATTTAATTATACTGGGCAGAATACATACCGGATCTTAATTTCCTTTATACTGGAAAAACTAGATTCGATAACGTCTCTAACGATATAAGCCACATAAATTAATAAAATCTGCAAGAGTTATGAAAATTCTTCAAACTCCCGTCACAGACAGAAACTGCTATGTAAATTTTCTGACCTTCATTCGATTAAAAATTCATATCTTTTGACTCGGATCTCGAAATTAGTTTCCGTTTGTTGGATACGAAACTAGACAAACACATCTTTACAACGGTATAAAATTCATCATCTAACCATTTTTGTAGAATTTATGGTGAATTCTCAAAGTCACTGTCAAAATTCAATCTTCATCATAGCCTTTCATAATCAACTTCTAATTTAGACTAACTTCTTATTTTTCTACTTATCAATTTAGTCCCATCACTTGTTTCAAAACATCAATTTATCATCTTCTTCATCAAATAATTATTCAAATAATTCCCTTTAATTTTCTTTCTTTTCCCAAAATAGTCATTAAAATACAAAGGTAAAGATTTAAACTTCTTAACTTTGCAATTTAGTCCTCAAATCAACACTACTACCTTAATTCTATTATTTTAACCAAAAATCAGATTTAATCCCCGTCCAATAATTCAGTATCTATTTGGTCACTTGATTTTGACAATTTGTCAAAATGGTCCCTAATTCAATTCAACACCGATTTAGCATTCTAACATCAATTTCACATCTCCAACATCATTAATAAAACAAATACACTCCAAATTCTAAAAATTCAGATTTGTTCCTTCAACTTTTCAAGTTGCCGAAATGGTCCCTACACAATTTAACTTAGGGTTTTGCTTCCAAACAACAATTCAAGCTTACTAGATCATTATTTCAACATCACAAACCCTAAATTAAACTTAAATCCACAAAATTAAGCAAAATATGAAATCAAGCTTGTCCACCAAGGAAACAATACAAACATGCATGAATGACTAATAATGCAACTAATATGAGCCTAAATCTAGCAATAATATGAATAAAAAGGGTACTAAAAATAGTACTTTTGAACAGTTAACAAACCCCCAAACTCAAACTATTGCTTGTCCTCAAGCAATGCAAACTAATAATCACCCGCCAAGACTATAATGCTTGTGAGTGTGTGCGGAGTTGTGTGCAAGTTGATTTTTCGGATTCTATGCAAACAAGAGGTTTTCAAATTACTTCATTGGGTTTTTTAACATGTTTTAACTAGAGCCGGTTTCAGGCACCTCTAGTGTTTTGTTTTTAGTTTTCTTAAGTTAACTAATTTATTCGACTAGAGCCGGTTTCGGGCACCTCAGCGATCAATTTTTAGCACATACTAGAGCCAATTTCGGGCACCTCTAGCATTCATCCAATTTTTATTCTAATCCCCCAATTTTTTAACTATCAACCTAAGTTCGCTAGAATTCCTTAAATCAATCAAGACACACAGTGTTTCATCAAGTTTATCATCATAGTACGATTCTAAGTGTTTCCATGTTTATCCTAGAATAAAAGGTTATATCAATTAAGTACATTGGCAAAGTCATCATCGGATATTCATCAAATCTAGGCAATTCTTGTTCCAACTAAAGGCATGGCAAGCAATTTATGTATCCTAAATGCAATACTTAAGATGAATGCAACTAAACATGGTAACTAACTAATAACAATCCCCCCCAAACTCGAGTGAGGCATTATCCTCAATGCATGAAACAAAGAAAAATAAAAATAAAAATAAAGAAAAGTAAAATACAAATGAGGACTTACTCTGAGAGTTTGTCGTCGTGGATGATTAGTTTCCTTTTGGTCGGTGTCTTGATTCTTTTGCTTGAACGCGGTGGTTGCTTCCTTGTTGCCGATGGTGGAATCGATCCTCGTACAGGGTTGTCCTCATTGTCCTCTTCATCAATGTCATTGGCTTTTCGCTTGGGCTTGGAGGATTCAATTGGTGCGGTCTTTGTTGGAACAATGGAGGACTCGTCCGAGTCTAAAAAATTAGACAATGATTCAGTACGAGTTGATTCAGGCATAGGTGCTTTACCTTTGGCTTTTGCAGTGGTTGTCGGGGCGTCTTTAGCTTTGGTTGCCGTGACATCTTCAATGTTGGTTGTCGTGGCAACTGCTTGGGTAGTCGCAGTGTAGGTTGCCGCGGCATCATCTGTTGCGGTTGCCATGGCAACTGTTTCATTGGTTGTCGTGGCAAGGATTTCGGCAGGAAAGATGGGGAATGGCATGCGGCTGTCTGGGTACTTTTCTAGGATAACTTGGGTGATAGAATTGTTGTGATCCTTCATGTACCACATGAACATTAGTTGCCAGTCTTCAATTTGCCTAAGGCGGTTCGCCAACAGTTGTAAGAGTGCTTCAAGTTGTCTGGGGTTGCTCTCTTAGTTGCCCGGGCATCAGTTGCTTGAGCATTAGGAGTTGCCGAGGCAGTAGGAGTTGCCACGGCAATTGAAGGCGTTGGGGATTTTACCGGTGTCTCTCCCATTAGCTTTCAGATTTGTGCTCGATTCCAACCGGACTTTGGCAGGGTCTTTTCATCAGTGGACTCACTTGGCACATGCATCTCCTTGCAAAGATTGGAAATTAAGTAAGGGAAGAAAAGAGAACCCTTGTCTTTTATGCTACATACAAAAATCTCATCACAAATTATTTTTCTAATGTTAATGATGCGATTATGCAAGATAGAATGTATGAGCAAAAGACGAGGTGTATCAACAGTGGTATTGTGTGTTGTGGGCATTAAAGAAGTTTTAACAAACTTATTCCATAATTTTTCCTTGAGTTTAAGCCAAAGGCGATTTACCGTGCCCTTGTATTTACTATCATTCAAATGAGTTCCCGGTAGAGTGAGTTCTTGAAGCACCTTGTCAAGTTAGTTGGGTGTGAGTTGATCAACAAAGGCTTGATGTTCGTCTTTCTCAATGTAGAGCCCTAAAAGGTGTTGATGTTTTCGGGGCTTATGAGTATAGCCTTGTCACGAACAAAAACATAAGGATTATTCGGGTTAGGTGAGTGAGCATAGAATTCTCTCATCCATGAGATGTTACCCGGTTCCGATTGATGGCAAAAGATTTGCCACTTTTGATGTGCAATCCTTTCGAAGATGAATGGTTCAAGGCCGAAATCTTGATGAGAGTTGGAGTATTTAAAGCCTTATTCAATGCCTTGTTCTTCGCAAATCTTCCGGCTTTCAAACTTGGAGTGAAATCTTTCTTGAACCACCGGTGTAGCAAACTTCTTGTATCTTGGTTCTTTGGAGGAACTTGGATGAACCACAAATTCGATTTTGGATGCCATGGATGATCTTGGTTGTGAGTTTGGTAGAAACAAAGCAAAGAAACTAAAGAGTTGCAAGATGAAAAGTAGGAATAGGTTTCTTGGAAGTTAAGGGTGATGGGTTAAATAGAAATGATATGTGGTAAATATGGTGGGTGGGTTTAATTGGAAAGAAAGAAAACATGTGTTTGATTTAGGGGTAGGGAACGGCTAGGGTATTTGGGGAAAGAGAAGGGTTTGGCCCTGTAGGGTTTATTTAGGGTAAATTGGAGGCTTAACATAAGCCTTAGATTTAGCCCATTAATTTCCTTGTTGAGGAAGTTTCCTTTCTTGAATTAAATTCCTCTTTATCTTGAACTCTTTTCCTACAATTAAAAAACAAATAAAATAATGATTAAAATTAAAGATAAACTAATAAAAGAAAATAAATAATGATGTGGAAAGAAATTCATAAATTTAAAATTTAAAAACAAATAGATAAATATGAAAGAAAGATGTAGTCTTAATCTTAAAGAAAATAAATAAATTTATCCTAAAAAGAAAAAAATAACCGAAATTAATAAAAAAATTAAGTAGTTCAAAAAAAAAAAAAAAAATATCAAAAGGAGAGCATGCTCATACATCTCCTAAGGTGACCACTTCTTTGTTACATTCCACATGGGAACCGTTGTAGTGCTTCAATCTTTGTCCGTTGACTTTGAATTCATGTTTGTCAGTGATGGACTTGATTATCACGGCACCATGGGAGAATGGTTTGACAACTTTGAATGGTCCTGACCATCTTGATTTCAATTTTCCTGGGAAAAGTTTTAGCTGAGAATTGAATAAGAGAACTAGTTTCCCTGGCATGAATTGCCACGGCAATAGTTTCTTGTCATGCCATTGCTTTGTTTTCTTCTTGTAGATTCGTGCAATGTTATAGGCGAGTGCACAAAATTCAGCTATTTCTTTGAGGTTCAACAAACGCCTTTGTCTGGCATTTTCCCAACCCATATTCACGGTCTTGATTGCCCAATATGCCTTGTGTTTGATTTCCACCGGTAGATGGCATGTTATGCCACAGACAAGTCGGAAGGGAGACATGCCTAAGGGTGTTTTGAATGCAGTGCGATATGCCCAAAGTGCATCATCTAGTCTTACTAACCAATCATTCCTAGAGGGATTTACAACTTTCTTGAGTATACCCTTCAATTCTCGGTTGGAAATTTCTGCTTGCCCATTGGTTTGTGGGTGATATGCCGTGGCAATCTTGTGAGATACACCAAAGCGTTGTAACATCTTGGCGATGATTTTGTTGTCGAAGTGCTTACCTTCATCATTAATAATTGCTCTCGGCATCCCAAACCATGTAAATATATTTTTCTGCAAGAATCATTGGAATCTTTGGTGGGAATTGCAGCTGCCTCAACCCATTTAGACACGTAGTCAATGGTAAGGATAATGTAGAGGTTGCCGAATGAAGATGGGAAAGGTCCCATAAAATTGATCCCCCATACATCGAACAGTTCTACCTCGATGATGTTTTGGAGCGACATCTCATGTCGTCTAGAGATATTGCCTGTCCTCTGGCAACGATCACATTGCTTGTAAAATTCTTGGGCATCTTTGTACAGTGTTGGCCAATACAAATCAGATTGCAAAACTTTGGCCATGGTACGTGTTCCTCCAAAATGTCCTCCATAGGGTGAAGAATGGCATTGTCGGAGTACATTCTACTGCTCCTCTTCAGGGACACATCGGTGTATAACCTGATCTGCATATTGTTTAAACAAAAGAGGCTCGTCCTAAAAGTAATGCTTAGCATCATGGCGGAACCGCTTCTTTCCTTGGTGAGTAAGGCCATAAGGTAAAATACCACAAACAAGGAAATTAACTAAATCCGCGTACCAGGGTATTGTCGAGGTATGTGTTGCCATGGCAACTGCTTCCATGGTTGCCAAGGCGTGCGTGTCTAGAGTTGCTGCAGTATGCGCATCAAGGGTTGCCGAGGCATACGCATCTGGAGTTGCCGAGTCGTGCGCGTCAAGGGTTGTTGAGGCATGCACATCCATGGTTGCCGAGACAACTAACAGTTGCTCATTCGGGAATGCATCACATATCTCTAAATCTGCGTTCTCCTCACTATTGCGTTCTAAGCGTGATAAGTGATCGACCACTTGATTTTCTGTTCCTTTTCTGTCCTTAATTTCAATGTCAAACTCTTGTAAATGCAATATCCAATGAATCAATTGAGTTTGGCATCCTTTTTAGCAAATAGATACTTAATTGCCGAATGGTCCGTATGAACAATTACCTTTGTACCAATCAAATAGGATCAGAACTTGTCGAATGCGAAAACTACGGCTAGTAACTCTTTCTCTGTTGTTGTGTAATTCACTTGAGCACTGTTAAGAGTTTTACTAGCGTAGTATATCACATGAAAGGTCTTACCTGTGCATTGGCCTAAGATTGCTCCTACTACGAAATCACTTGCATCACACATGAGCTCAAAAGGTAGCGTCTAATCGGGTGGAATGACAATGGGTACTGAGGAAAGCTTTTCCTTTAGGGTTTCGAATGCTTGGGCGCAAGAATAATAAAAAATTGAAGACTTTATCCTGTTCAAGCAAATTGCACAAGGGTTTAGTAATTTTAGAAAAATTATGAATAAACCTCCTGTAAAAACCTGCATGTCCAAGAAAGCTTCGGATTCCTTTAACCGAACTTGGTGGGGGTAATCTCTCGATCACGTCCACTTTGGCTTTGTCTACTTCAATTCCCTTGGATGAAATCTTGTGGCCTAGCACTATTCCTTCATCTACCATAAAATGGCACTTCTCCCAATTATGGACTAAATCAGTTTCTTCACATCTTGCCAACACCTTCTCTAAATTGCCGAGGCAACTGTCGAAGTCATTACCAAAAACGAAAAATCATCCATGAAGATCTCAAGGAAGTCTTCGACCATGTCTGAAAAGAGTGCCATCATGCATCTTTGGAAGGTTGCCGAGGCATTACATAATCTGAACGGCATCCTTCAAAAAGCTTAAGTACCGTATGGGCATGTGAAGGTTGTTCCTTCTTGATCTTCTGGTGCTATGGCAATTTGATTGTAACCTGAATAACCATTAAGAAAACAATAAAAGGGTTTACCTGCAAGACGGTCAAGCATTTGATCAATAAAGGGTAATGGAAAGTGATCTTTCCTAGAGGCTTTGTTTAGCTTTCGATAATCCATACAAACCCTCCAACTGGTCACAGTCCTGGTTGGAATAAGTTCATTGTTTCATTACTTACCACCGTTATACCTTCCATTTTTGGTACACATTGTACCGGACTTACCCATGTACTATCAAAGATAGGGTATATGATGCCGGCATCAAGCCACTTGATGATTTCTTTCATTACAACCCCTTTCATGGCATGATTCAGTCTCCTCTGGGCCTCAATCGAAGGTTTGTGATCATCTTCCAACAAAATCTTGTGCATGCACACTGCCGGGCTAATTCCCTTCAAGTCGGCAATTGTCCACCCTATTGCCTTCTTGTGTAGCATCAACATTTTGATCAGCTTCTTTTCCTGCTCAGGTTGTAACTTAGATGAAATAATTACAGGCAATGTATTATCGGTTCCCAAGTAAGCATATTTTAGTTGCCCTGGCAACTGTTTCAACTAAAGAATCGGTGGATGTTCAATGGAGGGCTTTTCGAGTTTACCTTCCTAACCTGAGTAATCCAGTGGTTCAAAGTTTGAACCTGGTCGATTGACTAACCAATTTGCCTCTTCTTGTTATCCCTCATCAATCAGTTCTTTATACTCTTCAGGTTCCTCTTGATCGGCAATGTAGTTGCCGAGGTAACTAAATTCCTCGTCGAAGTCAAACTCTATCGTGGCATGAAGAAGTTGGCATTCTTTTGAATCATCGGAATGCCTTAGTGTTTGGAACACATTTAGTTTAACTTGCTGGTCATTCAACCTCATTGTGAGTTCTCCTTTTTCAATATCGATCAAGGTTCTCCCTGTTGCTTGGAAGGGTCTCCCGAGAATGATAGGTGCATGCGCATATGCTTCACAATCCAAAACAATAAAGTCAGCGAGAAAAATAAATTTACCAACTTTTACCAGTATGTCTTCGATTTTTTCCTCTAGATGCACATAGGATCTGTCGGTTAGTTGTAGCATAACTGTTGTAGGTCTTGCCTTCCCGATTCCTAGTTTCTGGAAAACCGATTTAGGCATCAAGTTTATGCTTGCTCCAAGGTCACATAATCCTTTCCCAACATAGTGGTTTCCAATGGAACAAGGTATTGTGAAACTTTCGGGATCCTTCAACTTGGGTGGCATGCGATTGTTCAACATGGCCATGCATCCCTCTGTTGCGGCAACTGTTTCAAACTCTCCTAGCCTTGTTCTCTTGGACACAATGTCTTTCAAAAACTTGGCATAGTTCGGCATTTGTTCAATCGCCTCAACCAATGGCAAGTTGTTGTGGACTTGCTTTAGGATATCAAGAAACTTCTTGAATTGATATTCTTGCTTTTGTCGCTTCAACCTTTGTGGGAATGGTGGTGGAAGTCGGATATCTTCGATCCTTCCATGGTCTGGAACCTAATTGATGGCATTGCTGAGGCAACTGAAGTTGCCGAGGCATTGTCAACTGGGGTTGTCGTAGCGTGCCTATTGTTGGTTACCGAGGCATGCTTATCGCTAGTTGCTGAGGCATGCTTATCGCTGGTTGCCGAGGCATTTCCTGGTTCAGCATCTGAGGCTTTGCCGCTGAGTTCATCTTGTTCTTTTTGTGGAGTTTTGTTTGATGAGCGAGCTTGAGCCTCTTTAAGTTGTTGGCCACTTCTAGTGGTGATCACCTTACATTGCTCATGGCCAGTTCCTCTTGCGACTTCAGTATTGCTAGGTAAACCTCCTTGCGGTCTAGTATTTAGGTTTTGAGCAAATTGTCCGACTTGATTTTCCAATGATTTGATTGTCGCCTCTTGGTTTTGCAATCTCATCTCGGTCCTATTAAAAAAAGCATCAGTTCTTTTATTGAAGTTACTATTCTCAGCCATACAAGATTCAGTTTTCAACATAAAAGCATTGAGAGAATTTTACAAAGAACTAGATGTTGTCGGTTGTTGCTGCGACAACTGTTGCCATGGCATATTCTGCTGGAATCCCAATGCTTGTCATTCTGATTGTTCTGGTTTAGAGCATTGTTGGGATTACTCCATGAAAAATTCGGGTGCTTCTTCCAAGCTAGATTGTATGTATTGGACATCACATTGTTGTTCCGGTTGTAATTCCCCACATAAAAGCTAGATTCTGAATTCTGCATACATTCAGAAGAATCATGGTTACCACCACATAACTCACAAAAGGAATCCATTACCTTGACCTCCTGTGTGTTGTTTGGTTTCTGCATGTTCTGGACCATCTTGGTTAGAGCAGCCAATCATGCCGAAATTGAGTCTGATGATCCCAGTTCATGTATTGTGGCTTGGCATCTAACCCTTCTCTTCTAGCAGAGGGGAATTGATAATCATTCTTGGCAAGCCTGTTTAGAATTTGCATTGCTTCCTCCGGCGACTTATCTAGGAGTATGCCGTTTGCTGAGGCATCTAGCATCATCCTTGTTAGTGTATTCTCAGCGTTGTAAAACATTGTTACTTGTGTCCACACTGGGAATCCGTGTAAGGAGCATTTGTGTAGAAGTTTTCTATATCGCTCCCAAGCCTCGTACATGGATTCATCATCTGCCTGCTGAAAAGAAGGAATTTTGTTACGAAGCATATCAGTCAAATTTGTAGGATTAAATTGAGCAAGGAAATCATGACAAAGATTGGTCCAAGATCCTATTGATCCGGCAGGAATACTATTTAACCATGCTTTCATCCTATCCCTCAGTGAATAGGGGAATAATCTTAGTCGTAAAACATCGGGGGTGACTCCTTGTATTTTGAATGGGTTGCAAATCTCGAGGAAAGATTTAAGATGTTGTCGTGCATCTTCAGTTGCTGAGCCGCCAAATTGACCAATTGTGTTGATCATATTGAACATCACCGATTTCAACTCAAAGTGGTCGGCTTCAATTTCAGGTGTGAAAACTCCTGGATTAAGTCCTTCACGATCTTCTTCAAGATTGTCTCGAATAGTTCTGTTTCGTGCAAGAATCACTCCTCCTGCTGGAACATCTTGATTCATATTGCTGTCTTGATTAGCCATTGCTACTCTTAACCTTCGTCTGAGTCTTTGCAAGGTTAGTTCGATTTCTGGATCAAAGGGATATTCTGGTGTAATCGGTCTCGCCCTGGTCATATACCAATGCAAAACCAAAGTTTGTTAGCCCTTTGAATCTTAAACAAGAAAAATAAAAAGTGCAACAAAATAAAAACAAAGTTGCTATTGCCAATCCCCGGCAGCGGCGCCAAAAACTTGTTGCGTGTAATAAGTGCTCTGCAAGTGTACACGTCGCAAGTTATAGTATAAAAGATATCGTCTCCACAGGGATTGGTGCTACTTCAAGAATCTAATCTCTTGCACTGTAAAAAGTAAAAACACAAGTAGGTGGTTATAGGAGTTTTACCTAACAACTAGACTAGAAAGCAAATAAGTAAAAGAAGATGTAATCAAATGAGTGAGAATAGGCCAGGTTATCGTGAGTTGAAGAGTGATAGCCGATTGGATCGTCTTGGTAAAAGAGTGCAAGGGCAACTCAGTTGCCGTGGCAACTTGCGCAGTGGGGTTGCCTTGGCAACTAATCGACGGTTACCTGGGCGACTGGCTGGGCAACTTGTTTGGGCGGCTGGCAGCAACTTCAAGGTTCGGCGGAGCGTTCTTCAATGGTTTCTTCTTATCCCTATGTCGAAACTCAGGCTATTTGTGCATGCCTTGATAATACATCCCTGCGTGAATCAAGGTTGAACAACAACCAATCTTGCGCTCCTCTTAGCCGTTGAAATCCTTATCTTATTCCTAAGCTGGATTAATCTTCACCATCAATAGGTTGAATAAATACCATACGCATTCGTTTCTTGAATCTAACTCTCCCAATATTAGATAGATAGATGAAGTTACGAGATGCTCTCCCAATTCACTCGCAAACAAGAATAAAAATCAAGAATGAGTAAAGCTTGAATTGAAAGTGCAAACTCTTATTACCTAAACAAAATCCAGTTGTTTCTCACAACCACAAAACACAATAACCTTATCCAAATAGATTTAGTTCATGGCTAGGTTCCAAAGAAACACAAGACAAAGAATTCCTAACATAAACCTAATTGAACAAAGAAGAAAAGGATGAAGAATGGTTGAAGCCTTTGTCGAAATCTCTCCCTCCTTTCTCTTGTCGAAATCTCTCCCTTTTCGTCGAAATCTCTCCTTCCTTGCTCTTGTCGAAATCTCTCCCCTCTCGTCGAAATCTCTCCTTGCTCTTGTCGAAATCTCTCCTTGCTCTCGTCGAAATCTCTCCTTGCTTTCCTTTGAGTTTGACGGCTTGGTCTCCTTTAAATAGGAGATGGCTAGGTCAAAATCCTTCTTGATGAGGAAGTTAAGTTGGAATTAAATACTTTAAAAGAATATAATTCTTTATTATATTTAAATTCCTTCTAGATCTTCTCCTATCTTTTTGGGATTTAATTTCTCTTTGACCTTTTCATGGAAATCAAACTCCTTTGGGATGTAACTGTGCTCCACGTCATCTTGGGCTTATCTAGTCATCAATTTCGACTACCATATCATCTTATCCCTTATCGAAAATTGTCCTGGCAACTAGCTCGGCATCTCCTTCATGCATTGCCCTGGCAACTAGCTCGGCATCTCCTTCAGGCATTGCCCTGGCATCTAGTTCCAGCCTTACTTTGGCAAGTGATTCTGCACAAACACAAAAACACACCAAAGCAGTATCGTTTTCCACAAAATTAAGCAAAATATGAAATCAAGCTTGTCCACCAAGGAAACAATGCAAACATGCATGAATAGCTAATAATGCAACTAATATGAGCCTAAGTCTAGCAATAATATGAATAAAAAAGGTAATAAAAATAGTACTTTTGAACACTTAACAACTATGCAAGATGAACTTGAATTCAGATTACCTAGTATGCCAATTGTATTTGAATTCATTGATGTTTTTCCCGAGGAACTGCCTAGTCTCCCTCCAACTAGAGAAGTAGAGTTCGGGATTGAAGTTTAACCTGGAACAACTCCGGTGTCCATCACACCCTATCGAATGACACATGTTGAATTGAAAGAACTCAAGAAGCAACTCCAAGAGCTACAAGACAAAGGCTTTATTCGGCCTAGCTCATCTCCCTGGGGTGCTCCAGTCTTGTTTGTGAAGAAAAAAGACGGGACTATGAGACTCTGTATTGATTATAGACAATTGAACAAGCTTACTATCAAGAATCGGTATCCTCTCCTAAGGATAGAAGATCTCTTCGATCAACTCAAGGATGCTTCGGTATTCTCAAAGATCGATCTTCAATCGAGATACTATCAAATGAGGGTAAAAGAAGAAGATGTACCCAAGATAGCCTTTTGTACTCGATATGGCCACTTCGAATTTCTTGTAATGCCATTCGGGTTGACGAATGCTCCGGCTGCTTTCATGGACCTCATGAATTGTGTATTCAAGCCCTATCTTGACAAGTTTGTGGTCGTCTTCATCGATGACATTCTGGTGTGTTCTCGGAATAAGGAAGAACACTCTAAACACCTTCAAATTGTATTGCAAACTCTCCGAGAATGTTAATTTTTGGAAAAGTTCACTAAGTGTAAATTTTGGCTATCGAAAGTCTCATTGCTTGGCCATGTTATCTCGGTAAAAGGAATTAAAGTAGACTGAGCAAAATTTAATCCATCATGGATTGGAGACCTCCGAGGAATGTTGGTGAGGTCAGAATCTTTCTCAGTTCAACCGGGTATTATCGGCATTTTGTCAAGGGATTCTCATCCATTGCCGCAAGCTTGACTAAGTTAACTCGCAAAGATACGCCCTTTCTTTGGTCGGAGAACCAACAACAAAGCTTCGATCAACTTAAACAAGCTCTAACTCATGCACCGGTTCGCATCCAACCAGAATCGGGCAAAGAATTCACTGTCTATAGGGATGTATCTCATTTAGGACTAGGATCTGACCTAATGCAACATGGAAAAGTGGTCGCTTACGCTTCAAGGAAACTGAAACCACACGAGTCAAACTACCATACACACGATCTAGAATTGACATCTATCATATTTTCTCACAAAATATGGAGACATTACTTGTACGGGGAGAAATGTAACATGTTCACAAACCACAAGAGTCTCAAATACCTCATGACTCAGAAAGATTTGAATCCGAGACAAAGAAGATGGCTATAATTGCTTAAAGACTACGATTTGGTTATCGATTACCATCTGGGAAAGCAAATGTGGTTACTGATTCCCTTAGTCGCATACCATACTCGGGTAAACCCCTAAATCTAAATCCTAGAATATTCATTTAAATTTAATATTTCTTGGATTACAAGTAATCTATTCGAATACCTTTCTTGTCTTACAAGTAACTACTTAAAAATCTCTCTTAGTGATCTTGTGTATTCTTTGTAGCTTCCTTGGCAATCAATACTCACTTTTGTTTATCCAAAGGACGAAAATTCTTGTCTAAACTTTAAGTTTGATCTAGCTTAATCTCGAGAATCAAGGAACTCCAACAAATTGATCCAGATCTTCAGAAGATCATGCATCTAGATGAAATGAAGATTGAAGATAGAACCCTGTTTTGATCATGTATCTAGATGAAATGAAGATTGAATTGAGTAGATATGTTGCTGGAAAATGACTACACCTAATTGGATTAGCTAAACTAGGTAATGGACTGCCTAATTGAAGAATTGGATGTGCGATCTTGATCAAATAGATCAAATTGGGTTCAACATGATAATGCCATGTTTTTAAGCACATGGATAGGTGAATTAGAATGACCTAGACATGTAAGAACATGAAAATGAATTGAATTGCCCTGTTAGAACCTTGCTTAGGTGAATTAAGAAGCTAGAAATTCAACCTAGTGTAATCTGCCCAAAATGCTCTGTTCTGGGCAGTTACTTTGAAAATCACTATAAATAGTATAAAATGAATTTAAGGCCGAAATATTTATGGAAAACACCTTGATATGTCTTAATTCATTAGGAGAAAACAGAACTGAATTATGGGTTGTAGAATGAAATGTAGAGAAGAAACACTAGGGACACTGCAAACTGTCCAGTGTAACAAATTACCCTGTCTTTAAGTTAAATAATGTATTAATTGGCAAAGAACTAAACTGCAAGCCTTATATGTTTATAAATACATTTTTAGCTTTCCAATGGTATAAACCAATTGAAATTCCGACATACGGAATGAAAGTTATGCATGATTAAGTGACTAGAGTCCAAGGTGCCTGGCAGCAGTAGTATAGGTAATTGCACACTGTTTTGTGGCAATTAGTAAACTGTTTTGTAAATAGTTTTAGGACATTGATTTTTCCTTGTTTTACATGAACTAGATTGTAGATAAGTGTATTTAAGTGCAATAGAAAATGTATATGAGCATGCTGCCAGATTTATGAATGTTATATGCTTGTAACATTGCCTCGATTGGATGATCATATGATCATGTTTTGACATGTATTTGTTGTGTAATGTGATAGAACCAGGAGTAAACTTGGTGGAAGAGGATAGAGTGGGTCATCCTAAATCTAAGAACAAAGGAGTGTGGATCCAAGACTAGCTAGCTTGGAGCATTGTGAGTGTAGTTATCTCTAAGGTTAGGACCTAGTCCTAACCAATGCATACTTGTTACATTCTTGAAATGTTAAATGAATCTAATCATGGACTTGACTTAATAAGGGAAGAATGAATAGTAATGCATGGAAATTTGATCACATCTTGAATATATGCTTTATTTGAATGCTAAGCATGTTTAAATGGTACATTGATGCTTATATATGACATGAATGCATGTGATCGAATGCTAAAGACTTGCTCGAGATATCATCTCATCTTGATGAAATGAAACATGAAAATTACATGAAATGTGAGCTATGGCTCATTGGCATAAGGGCCTAATATGAAATGAACTTGCTTGACATGATCTTGATCTTGAAACACTTGAATAAATGGTAAATCGAACAACCTTGGTAGCTAGTTGGACTAGGTAGAAGGGCATGCCTTAGAGTCTAGAGCTCATTGTGTCAGGGTAGACTATGGTCCAGGGCTAAGGCCCCTATTTGGCGATAGACGGAGGGTACGTATGTGGTCTTTGGTGACAATGGGAGGGTTGACCAGCACTACGGTGCATCTTGTGGCGATAGTTTGTTGGAGACTCGATTACCTATACAAACTAAGTACCAAGGGGGTTGTTTAATTGCTAATACATGAAATAACAATCCAATAACACATGTTACTTGTCTTGAAAGCTACATATTGAATATGACTTGTCTTGAAAGCCATGTATTGTATTTTACTTGTCATGTAAGCATGACTTAACTTGATTACTTGCTTTGAAAGCATGATGTGCTTGATTTTTGATGTGAATACATGAAGTATGATTCCATTTTCTTGTTCCTTGATAGCTGAATGTTTGATATCCTTAGCTAGGATTATCTTGATGCTCGAGAGCCTTAGCTAGGATCAATCTAATGCTTGAAACCCCTAGCTAGGTTAATTCTTGTTTAAATGACACAAAACTTGACATAACAAATGGTTAGAACTAGTTACTACCTCACCAAGTACATTCTTGTACTTATCACTCTCATTTTCATTCTTCCCAACTACAAGATAAAGGATATGAGTGTTGCTTGATCTTGAAGCCTGATTTCTTGAGCTAAAAACAAGTCACACAAGCTTTGCCTAAGTATGACTTGATACTTGTTTTGTATATCTCTTAGAATGGTGGCACTGGGATGGATATAGTTAGCTTGATCATGCATTTTGGTATATGTATATAGTGTTCTTGTATGGGCCTACTCCATCATGATCTTGGATGACATTTCAAAACATGTAATGAACTTAAAGTACTTGTAATGTAAATAATGTTGTTGCGCATATGATGATAGATTGAAAGGATCTAATGTTTGATCTAGTTTATCTTGGAACATTCAAATGCCTTGTTATTGGACTTGTCTTGCTTGAAATGAAAGTAGTATGATCGAACCATGCTTGCTTGTATTCCAATCGAATGCCTTGGGAACTATATGGTCACCTGTGTGTGTATATACCTTGATGTATGTGTTTTAGTATTAGCATGACGATGGCCGAATGGTTAGGTATAGAAAATGACTTGAATGGAACCTAGTTACATGCAATTTGAATGTTCAAGAATCATGGTAGTAATTTAGGGATAAGATGTACATGTATAAATCTAAGGAACAATGAAGTGAAATGGAATTTGGTTGTTTGTCTTAATTCATTCAAATGATAGGGGTAAAAATGAAGTAAAGTGTATTGATAATGTAGTAACATATAATGTAAGTATGAAAGGAAACAATTATATGCCTTATTTGAATGCCTATGATGTCTTGAAATCAAATAAATGCTTGGTTGTTTTTTAGTTAAGTAACTCGTCTAATAAGGATGAGTTATGAATGTTTGCTTTGTTTGTTCTTGTATTGCCTTGTTCATTGTCCTTGCTTGCCTATGTAACGCCCCTGAGCCCGTTTACTACTAGCCCGAGGTAGGGGGTGTTACAACTTCCATCAAGCTTGAGCTTAATTCCTTGTAATTCAGAATCTGACTATTGTAACGATCAAATTCTGGATATTATATTAGAGTGAATTCGAATAGACGCAATGGTCCCTTGCTTCATAACCATTCGAAGGCAAGCATTGATGGAGGATAAGGCTACAAATATTTGCAAGGTAATATTAGGTGGTATCTATATAGATTTTTGATTAATAAAGGAAGATTTGGTTAAATCGAATACTAACCACAGGACTTAGTGCATCAGCCACAACATTAGCCTTCCCTTGGTGGTAATCTATGATGATATCAGTTTTTAAGCAGCTCGATCCAACGTCTTTGTCTAAGATTAAGTTCCTTTTGGGTGAGGAGGTATTTCAAGCTTTTGTGATCGGTGAAAAGGTAACACTTTTCTCAATACAAATAATGTCGCCAAATCTTTAAGGCAAAGATTACTGCATCAAGTTCTAAATCATGGGTCGGGTAATTCCGTTAATGAGATTTTAATTGTCGGGAAGCATATGCTACCACTTTATCTCCTTGCATTAAAACACATCCCAACCCCAAATGAGAAGCATCGCTGAACACTGTAAATTCTTTCCCTGATTCCGGTTGAGTTAACACTGGAGCTCGGGTAAGTACTTCTTTCAACTGGTCAAAGCTTCTTTGCTGATCTTCAGACCATATAAATGGCACATCTTTACGAAGTAGCTTAGTTAGTGGTGTGGCCAAAATCGAAAATCCTTTAACAAATCTTCTGTAATATCCAGCTAAGCCAATGAAGCTTCAGACTTCCCTAACATTCCTCAGAGATCTCCATTCAACCACCGATTGAATCTTTTTCATATCAACCTTAATTCCAGAGGTCGAAATTAAATGTTTGAGAAAAGATACTTCGGGCAACCAGAATTCACATTTGTTGAATTTGGCATAGAGTTGGTTATCCCCAAGTGTCGGCAACACAATTTTGAGATGCTTTGAATGTTCAGTGATAAGTGTTCAAAACTACTATTTTTCTTACCCTTTTTACTCATATTATTGTTAGACTTAGGCTCATATTAGTTGCATAATTAGCCATTCATGCATTAATCCATGTTTCCTTCCATCGTTGAGCTTGATTACATAACTTGGTAGTTTTTGTGGGAAAAGATGCTGTTTTGGTGTGTTTTGTGTGTATGTGCAGGATCACTTGCCAAAGCAAGGCTAGAGCTAGTTGCCAGGGCAATACATGAAGGAGATGTCGAGCTAGTTGCCAGGGCAATGCATGAAGGAGACGCCGAGCCAGTTGCCAGGACAATTGTCGACAAGAGCAAAGGTGATATGGTAGTCGAAATTGATGACTACGCAAGCCCAAGATGACGTGGAGAAAAGTCCAATCCCAAATGAATTTGATTTCCATGAAGAGATTAAAGAAGAATTAAATTCCAAGAAGATAGGAGAAGTTCTAGTAGGAATATAATTATAATAAAGAATTATATTCTTTAAAGATAATTTAATTCCAACTTAACTTCCTCCTCAAAGAAGGACTTTGACCTAGCCCTATAAATTAGAGGGGAATTTCGACAAGCATCAAGGAGGGCAAGAGGAGAGAATTTTCGACAAGCATCTAGGGCAAGGAGGATTTCGACAGGCCTCCTTCTTCATCTTTTCTTTCTTGTTCGATTGGGTTCATGCTAGGGATTAATTATCTTGTGTTTCTTTGGAACCTAGCCATGAACTAAATCTATTTGGCTATGGTTATTGTGTTTTGTGGTTGTGAGAAACTATTGGATTTTGTTTAGGTAATAAGAGTTTGCACTTTTCTATTTCAAGGTTTATTCATTCTTGGTTCTTATTCTTGTTTGCGAGTGAATTGGGAGAGGATCTCGTAACTTCATCTATTTATCTAATATCGGGAGAGTTAGATTCAAGAAACGAATGAATATGATCTTTATTCAATCTATTGATGGTGAAGATTAATCTGGCTTAGGAATAAGTTAAGGATTTCAACGGCTAAGAGGAGCGCAAGATTGGTTGTTGTTCACCCTTGATTCACGCAGGGATGTATTATCAAGGCATGCACAAGTAGCTAGAGTTTCGACTTAGGGATAAGAAGAAACCATTGAAGAATGCTATGCCGAACCTTGAAGGTTGCTGCCCAGACGCCCAAGTAGTTGCCTAGGCAACCATCGATTAGTTGCCAAGGCAACCCCATTGTGCAAGTTGCCACGGCAACTAAGTTGCCCGTGCACTCTTTTACCAAGACGATCCAATCGGCTATCACACCTTAACTCACGATAACCTGGCCTATCTATCTCATTTGATCTCATCTTTTCTTTTACTTTATTTCTTTCTAGTTTAGTTATTAGTTAAACTCCTATAATCCTTTATTTGTGTTTTTACTTTTTACAGTGCAAGAGACTAGATTCTTGAAGTGGCACCAATCCATGTGGAGACGATATCTTTTATACTATAACTTGCAACGTGTATACTTGCACAATTGCGTAGAACTTATTACGCGCAACAAGTTTTTGGCGCCGTTGCCGGGGATTGGCAATAGCGACTTTGTTTTTATTTTCTTGCACTTTCTTTTTACTTTTCTTGTTTAAAATTCAAAGGGCTAACAAACTTTGGTTTTGCATTGGTATATGACCAGGGCGAGACCGACTACATCAGAATATCCCTTTGATCCAGAAATCGAACGAACCTTACAAAGACTTAGACGAAGAATAAGAATAGCAATGGCTAATCAAGACGGCAATATGAATCAAGATGTTCTAGCAGGAGGAGGAGTGATTCTTGCACGAAATAGAACTATTCGAGACTATCTTGAAGAAAATCTTGATGGACTTAATCCAGGAGTTGTCGCACCTGAAATTGAAGCCAAACACTTTGAGTTAAAACCGATAATGTTTAATATAATCAACACAATTGGTCAATTTGGCGGCTCAGCAACTGAAGATGCACGACAACATCTAAAATCTTTCCTCGAGATTTGCAACTCATTCAAAATACACGGAGTCACCCCCGATGTCTTACGATTAAGATTATTCCCCTATTCACTGAGGGATAGGGAGAAAGCATGGTTGAATAGCATTCCTGCCGGATCAATAGCATCTAGGACCGATCTTTGTCGTGATTTCCTTGCTCGGTTTAATCCTACAAATTTAACTGATAAGCTTCGTAACGACATTACTTCTTTTCGGTAGGCAGAATAATGAATCCATGTACGAGGCTTGGGAGCGATATAGAGAACTTCTACACAAATGCCCCCTACACGAATTCCCGGTGTGGACTCAAGTAACAATGTTTTACAACACCGTGAATACACCAACAAGGATGATGCTAGATGCCTTGGCAAACGGCATACTTCTAGATAAGTCGCCGGAGGAAGCAATGCAAATTTTAAACAGGCTGGCCAAGAATGATTATCAATTCCCCTCTAATAGAAGAGGAGGAGTTAGACGCCAAGCCACAATACATGAACTAGGATCATCAGATTCAATTTCGGCACAATTGGCCACTTTAACCAAGATGGTACAGAACATGCAAAAACCAAACAACACACATGAAGTCAAGGTAATGGATTTTTTTTGTAAGTTATGTGGTGATAACCATAATTCTTCTGAATGTATGCAGAATCCGGAATCCAGCTTCTATGTGGGGAATTACAATCGGAACAACAATGTGATGTCCAATACATACAATTCAGCTTGGAAAAAGCACCCAAATTCTTCATGGAGTAATCCCAACAATGCTCTAAACCAGAACAATCAGAATGCACAAGCATCGGGATTCCAGCAGAATATGCCACGGCAACAGTTGCCGCAGCAACAACCGACAACATCTAGTTCTTTGGAAAATTCTCTAAATGCTTTTATGATGAAAACTGAATCTTATATGGCTGAGAATAGTAATTTGATAAAAAGAACTGATGCTTTTATTAACAGGACCGAGATGAGATTGCAAAACCAAGAGGCGGCAATCAAATCATTGGAAAATCAAGTCGGACAGTTTGCTCAAAATCTGATTACTAGACGACAAGGAGGTTTACCTAGCGATACTGAAGTCGCAAGAGGAACTGGCCATGAGCAATTTAAGGCAATCACCACTAGAAGTGGCCAACAACTTA
Source organism: Hibiscus mutabilis (assembly GCA_019671005.1). Lineage (NCBI taxonomy): Eukaryota > Viridiplantae > Streptophyta > Magnoliopsida > Malvales > Malvaceae > Hibiscus > Hibiscus mutabilis. Next base: position 27,423,975 of record CM033745.1, on the reverse strand, counting down.
GAGAGGTTCAAACCCGCTCGTCAAACAAAACTCCACAAAAAGATCAAGACGAACCTAGCGGCAAAGCCTCAGATGCTGAACCAGGAATTGACACGGCAACCGGCAATAAGCATGCCTCGGCAACCGATGATAAAGATGCCTCGACAACTTGCGATAAGCATGCCTCGGCAACCCCAGTTGATAACGCCTTGGCAACTCCAGTTGTCCCGGCAATGCCATCAATCAGGTTTCAAACTAATGAAAGGATCGAAGATATCCAACTTCCACCACCATTCCCACAAAGGTTGAAGCGACAAAAGCAAGAATACCAATTCAAGAAGTTTCTTGATATCCTAAAGCAAGTCCACATCAACTTGCCATTGGTGGAAGCAATTGAACAAATGCCAAACTATGCCAAGTTTCTTAAAGACATTGTGTCCAAGAGAACAAGGCTAGGAGAGTTTGAAACAATTGCCACAACAGAGGGATGCATGGCAATGTTGCACAATCGTATGCCACCCAAGTTGAAGGATCCCGGAAGTTTTACAATACCTTGTTCCATTGGAAATCACTATGTCGGGAAAGCATTATGCGACCTTGGGGCTAGCATAAACTTGATGCCTAAATCGGTTTTCCAGAAACTAGGAATCGGGAAGGCAAGACCTACAATAGTTATGCTACAGACTAGCCGACAGATCCTATGTGCATCCGGAGGGAAAATCGAGGACATACTTGGTAAAAGTTGGTAAATTTATTTTTCCCACTGACTTTATTGTTTTGGATTGTGAAGCAGATGAGCATGCACCTATCATTCTCGGGAGACCATTCCTAGCAACAGGGAGAACCTTGATCGATGTTGAAAAGGGAGAACTCACAATGAGAGTGAATGACCACCAAGTTAAACTAAATGTGTTCCAAACACTAAGGCATGCCGATGATCCAGAAAAATGCCAACTTCTTCATGCCACAGCAGAGTTTAACTTCGACGAGGAATTTAGTTGCCTCGACAACTACATTGCCGATCAAGAGGAACCTGAGGAGTATGAAGAACTGGTCGATGATGAACAACAAGAAGAGGCAAATTGGCTAGTCAATCGACCAGGTACATACTTTGAACCACCGGGATTACTCGGGTAAGGAAGGTAAACTCAAAAACCCTCTATTGAACAACCACCGATTCTTGAGTTGAAACAATTGCGAGCAACTAAAATATGCATACTTAGGAACCAATAATACATTGCCTGTAATTATTTCTTCTAAGTTACAGCCTGAAAGCAGAAAAGAAGTTGATCAAGATGTTGAAGCTACACAAAAAGGCAATAGGGTGGACAATTGCCAACTTGAAGGGAATTAGCCCTAAGGTGTGCATGCACAAGATTTTGTTGGAAGATGATCACAAACCTTCAATTGAGGCCCAGAGGAGACTGAATCATGCCATGAAAGGGGTTGTAATGAAAGAAATCATCAAGTGGCTTGACGCTGGCATTATATACCCTATCTCTGATAGTACATGGGTAAGTTCGGTACAATGTGTACCGAAAAAAGGAGGAATAACGGTGGTAAGTAATGAAAACAATAAACTCATTCCAACCAGGACTGTGACCGGTTGGAGGGTTTGTATGGATTATCGAAAGCTAAACAAAGCTACTAGGAAAGATCAATTCCCATTACCCTTTATTGATCAAATGCTTGACCGTCTTGCAGGTAAACCCTTTTATTATTTTCTTGATGGATATTCAGGTTACAATCAAATTGCCATAGCACCAGAAGATCAAGAAAAGACAACCTTCACATGCCCATACGGTACTTATGCTTTCCGAAGGATGCCGTTCGGATTGTGTAACGCCCCGGCAACCCTCCAAAGATGCATGATGGCGTTCTTTTCAAACGTGGTCGAAGACTTCCTTGAGATCTTCATGGATGATTTTTCTGTTTTTGGTAATGACTTCGATAGTTGTCTCAGCAATTTAGAGAGGGTGGTGGCAAGATGTGAAGAAACTGATTTAGTCCTCAATTGGGAGAAATGCCATTTTATGGTAGATAAAGGAATAGTGCTCGGCCACAAGATTTCATCCAAGGGAATTGAAGTAGACAAAGCCAAGGTGGACGTGATCGAGAGATTACCTCCACCAAGTTCGGTTAAAGGAATTTGAAGTTTTCTTGGACATGCAGGTTTTTACAGGAGGTTCATTCATATTTTTTCTAAAATCACTAAACCCTTGTGCAATTTGCTTGAACAGGATAAAGTCTTCGATTTTGATGATTCTTGCACCCCAAGCATTCGAAACCCTAAAGAAAAAGCTTGCCTCGGCACCCATTGTCGTTCCACCAGATTGGACGCTACCTTTTGAGCTCATGTGTGATGCAAGTGATTTCGCAGTAGGAGCAGTCCTAGGCCAACGCATAGGTAAGACCTTCCATGTGATATACTACGCTAGTAAAACTCTTAATAGTGCTCAAGTGAATTACACAACAACGGAGAAAGAGTTACTAGCTGTAGTTTTCGCATTTGACAAGTTCTGATCCTATTTGATTGGTACAAAGGTAATTGTTCATACGGACCATTCGGTAATCAAATATCTATTTGCTAAAAAGGATGCCAAACCTCGTTTGATTCGTTGGATATTACTTTTACAAGAATTTTATATTGAAATTAAGGACAGGAAAGGAATAGAAAATCAAGTGGCCGATCACTTATCACGTTTAGAATGCAATAGGGAGGAGGACGCGGATCTGGAGATATGCGATGCATTCCCGGATGAACAAATTTTAGTTGCCTCGGCAACCCTCGACGCGCACGCCTTGGTAATTTTGGGAGCAATAACCACGGCAGCACATTCCTCGGCAATACCCTGGTACGCGGATTTAGTTAATTTCCTTGTTTATGGTATTTTACCTTATGGCATTACTCACCAAGGGAAGAAGCGGTTCTGCCATGATGCTAAGCATTACTTTTGGGATGAGCCTCTTTTGTTTAAATACTGTGCATATCAGGTTATACGCCGATGTGTCCCTGAAGAAGAGCAACAAAATGTACTCCAACAATGCCATTCTTCACCTTATGGAGGATATTTTGGAGGAACTCGTACCGCGGCCAAAGTTTTGCAATCCGGTTTGTATTGGCCAACATTGTACAAAGATACCCAAGACTTTTACAAGGAATGTGATCGTTGCTAGAGGACGGGTAATATCTCTAGACGACATGAGATGCCGCTCCAAAACATCATCGAGGTGGAATTGTTCGATGTATGGGGGATCGATTTTATGGGACCTTTCCCATCTTCATTTGGCAACCTCTACATTCTACTTGTCGTCGACTACGTGTCTAAATGGGTGGAGGTAGCTGCAGTTCTCAACAACGATTCCAAAACCGTGCAACGATTCTTACAGAAAAACATATTTACACGGTTTGGGATGCTGAGAGATTTTATCAATGACGAAGGCAAGCATTTTGACAACAGACTAATTGCCAAGATGTTGCAACGCTTCGGTATATCACACAAGATCGCCACGACATATCACCCACAAACCAATGGGCAAGCAGAAATTTCCAACCGGGAATTGAAGGGTATACTCAAGAAAGTTGTAAATCCCTCTAGGAAGGATTGGTCATTAAGACTAGATGACGCACTTTGGGCATATTGCACTGCATTCAAAACACCCTTAGGTATGTCCCCCTTCTAACTTGTCTATGGCAAAACATGCCACCTACCGGTGGAAATCGAACACAAGGCATACTGGGCAATCAAGACCGTGAATATGGATTGGGAAAGTGCCGGACAAAAGCGTTTGTTGGACCTCAATGAGATAGAATAATTATGTGCACTCGCCTATAACAATGCACGAATCTACAAGGAGAAAACAAAGCAATGGCATGACAAGAAACTATTGCCACGGCAATTCATACCAGGGCAACTAGTTCTCTTATTCAATTCTCGGCTAAAACTTTTCCCGGGAAAGCTGAAATCAAGATGGTCGGGACCATTCGAAGTCGTCAAACCATTCTCCCATGGTGTTGTGATAATCAATTCCATCTCTGACAACCATGAATTCAAAGTTAATGGACAAAGATTGAAGCACTACAATGGTGCCCATGTGGAACGTAACAAAGAAGTGGTCAACTTAGGAGATGCATGAGCATGCTCTCCTTTCAATATTTTTTTCTTTTTATTTTCATTTTTATTTTTAGGAGATATTTTATTTTTCTTCATTATCTTTAGTTTCCAGGTTTTCTTTGTTTTCTTTTCCACAACAAGACTCACAACCACTATGCTAAGGAAATTTCCTGCCGAGATCCTTGCCCCATTAACCAATGAAGCAATCGCCACGGCAACCGCAACAGATGATGCCGCGGCAACCTACATCGTGCATGCACAAGCTGATGCCACGTCAACCAACCCTGAAGATGCCACGGCAACCAAAGCTAAAGATATTCCGGCAACCACTGCAAAAGCCAAAGGTAAAGCACTTATGCCCGAATTAACTCCTACAGAATCATTTTCTGATTTTTCAGATTCGGACGAGTCCTCCATTGCACCAACAAAGACCGCACCAATTGAATCCTCCAAGCGAAAAGCCAATGACATTGATGAAGAGGACGATGAGGACAACCCCGTACGAGGATCGATTCCACCACCGGCAACAAGAAAACAACCATTGCGTTCAAGCAAGAGAATCAAGACATAGACCAAAAGGAAACTAATCATCCACAATGATGAACTCTCGGAGTAAGTCCTCGTATGCATTTTATTTTTCGTTATTTTTATTTTTCTTTAATGCATGCATTGAGGACAATGCCTCACTCGAGTTTGGGGGGGAATGTTATTAGTAGTTACCATGTTTAGTTACATTCATCTTAAATATTACATTTAGGATACATAAATTGCTTGCCATGCCTTTAATTGGAACAAGAATTGCTTAGATTTGATGAATATCCGATGATGACTTTGCCAATGCACTTAATTGATAGAATTTTTATTCTAGGATAACCATGGAAAAACTTAGAATTTTACTATGATGCTAATTTTGATGAAACACTATTGTGGTTTGATTGATTTAAGGAATTCTAGTGAACTTAGGTTGATAATTAACAAATTGGGGGATTAGAATAAAAATTGGATGAATGCTAGAGGTGCCCGAAATTGGCTCTAGTATGTGCTAAAAAAATTAATCACTAGAGGTGCCCGAAACTGGCTCTAGTATGTGTTAAAAAAATTAGATAGCTAGAGGTGCCTAAAACCGGCTCTAGTCGAATAAATTAACTTAATAAAACTAAAAACAAAACACTAGAGGTGCCCAAAATTGGCTCTAGTTAAAACATGTTAAAAAGAACCCAATGAAGTAATTTGAAAACCTATTGTTTGCATAGAATCCAAAAAATCAACTTGCACACAACTCCGCACACACTCACAAGCATTATAGTTTGATTCCGAGTAATTCCTAAGTTTTTCGAAAAATGAAAAGCCAATCATACTTTGTGCCCCGGTTCAGAGAATTGAAATAAAGTTCAAAGCTAAGTTTGTGAAAATTGAACTCTTGGCAGGTAATTATTAGTTTGCATTGCTTGAGGACAAGCAATAGTTCGAGTTTGGGGGTGTGATAAGTGTTCAAAAGTACTATTTTTCTTACCCTTTTTACTCATATTATTGTTAGACTTAGGCTCATATTAGTTGCATAATTAGCCATTCATGCATTAATCCATGTTTCCTTCCATCGTTGAGCTTGATTACATAACTTGGTAGTTTTTGTGGGAAAAGATGCTGCTTTGGTGTGTTTTGTGTGTATGTGCAGGATCACTTGCCAAAGCAAGGCTAGAGCTAGTTGCCAGGGCAATACATGAAGGAGATGTCGAGCTAGTTGCCAGGGCAATGCATGAAGGAGACGCCGAGCCAGTTGCCAGGGCAATTGTCGACAAGAGCAAAGGTGATATGGTAGTCGAAATTGATGACTAGGCAAGCCCAAGATGACGTGGAGCAAAGTCCAATCCCAAAGGAATTTGATTTCCATGAAGAGATTAAAGAATAATTAAATTCCAAGAAGATAGGAGAAGTTCTAGTAGGAATATAATTATAATAAAGAATTATATTCTTTAAAGATAATTTAATTCCAACTTAACTTCCTCCTCAAAGAAGGACTTTGACCTAGCCCTATAAATTAGAGGGGAATTTCGACAAGCATCAAGGAGGGAAAGAGGAGAGAATTTTCGACAAGCATCTAGGGCAAGGAGGATTTCGACAGGCCTCCCTCTTCATCTTTTCTTTCTTGTTCGATTGGGTTCATGCTAGGGATTAATTATCTTGTGTTTCTTTGGAACCTAGCCATGAACTAAATCTATTTGGCTATGGTTATTGTGTTTTGTGGTTGTGAGAAACTATTGGATTTTGTTTAGGTAATAAGAGTTTGCACTTTTCTATTTCAAGGTTTATTCATTCTTGGTTCTTATTCTTGTTTGCGAGTGAATTGGGAGAGGATCTCATAACTTCATCTATTTATCTAATATCGGGAGAGTTAGATTCAAGAAACGAATGAATAAGATCTTTATTCAATCTATTGATGGTGAAGATTAATCCGGCTTAGGAATAAGTTAAGGATTTCAACGGCTAAGAGGAGCGCAAGATTGGTTGTTGTTCACCCTTGATTCACGCAGGGATGTATTATCAAGGCATGCACAAGTAGCTAGAGTTTCAACTTAGGGATAAGAAGAAACCATTGAAGAACGCTCTGCCGAACCTTGAAGGTTGCTGCCCAGACGCCCAAGTAGTTGCCCAACTAGTTGCCCAGGCAACCATCGATTAGTTGCCAAGGCAACCCCGTTGTGCAAGTTGCCACGGCAACTGAGTTGCCCGTGCACTTTTTTACCAAGACGATCCAATCGGCTATCACACCTCAACTCACGATAACCTGGCCTATCTCTCTCATTTGATCTCATCTTTTCTTTTACTTTATTGCTTTCTAGTTTAGTTATTAGTTAAACTCCTATAATCCTTTATATGTGTTTTTACCTTTTACAGTGCAAGAGACTAGATTCTTGAAGTGGCACCAATCCCTGTGGAGACGATATCTTTTATACTATAACTTACAACGTGTATACTTGCACAATTGCGTAGCACTTATTACGCGCAACATTCAGCTTCATCTTTCGAGTAGATAAGAATGTCGTCAATGAAGACCACGAAAAACTTATCTAGATAGAGTTTAAAAACTCGGTTCATGAGATCCATAAATGTAGTAGGGGCATTTGCTAAACCGAATGGCATCACTAGGAAGTCATAGTGACCATATCGAGTCCTAAAAGCGGTGTTAGGTATGTCAGATTCTTTAACCTTCATTTGGTAGTATCCAGATCTAAGGTCAATCTTGGAGAATACCGAAGTACCCTTCAACTGATCAAACAAATATTTAATCCTTGGAAGAGGGTACTTATTCTTAATCGTAACTTGATTAAGCTACCGATAATCTATACACAGCCTCATTGACCCGTCTTTGTTCTTGACAAAGAGTAACGGGGCTCCCCACGGAGATGAGCTTGGTCGAGTAAATCCCTTGTCTTGCAATTCTTGCAATTGTTTTTGAAGCTCTTTTAATTCAACAGGAGCCATTCTGGAAAAAGTAATTGATATAGGATGGGTTCTTGGTTGTGTTTCGATTTTGAATTCCACTTCTTGAGTCGGTGGCAGTCCCGAAAGTTCCTCAGGAAAAACATCGAGAAATTTAGATACAATCAAAATTGAATTTATATCAGGCTCAATTTTCACATTTCCAAGTATATTAGACAATAGTGCATTTGGATCTTTAGGTTTTTGATCGATTAGGGATATCGATTCCTTTCCCAAACCCTTTAAATATAGTTTCCTCTTTTGACAATCTACCCAAGCCTGGTGTTTTCCCAACCAGTCTAATCCTAAAATTAAATCGAATTCGAAAAAGGGTAGTACATGCAGATCAACAGGGAAAGGAATGTTTTGGATGTATAGGGGGCAATTTCTACAAATGAGATTTATGGTCATAACTCCACCTATAGGATTCGAAACTACCAACCCTTGATTAACAGTTTCAGTATTTAGATTCAATTTCACAAGCAAGGGGGAACAAATAAATGAATGGGTGGATCCTGAATCAAATAAAGCATATACATATTCATTATTTAACTCAACGGTACCTTCTATTACCTCAGGCGCCTCTTCATCATCACAGTTTCGGGTGTGATACACTCGAGCAGGGGCCTGAGACTCCTAATGAGTGGTAGAAGGGGCTTGGCCTCGATTTTTCCCCAAGTTTCCTGAATGTGTTTGTTTCGGCCCCTTGCTCCTAGGAGATGGGAATTGATTCGAGTTGGAGGCCACCTTAGCCAAAGATTTCTCCAAGGTTTGAGGACAATCACGAACATAATGATCCAGGTTTCAACACCAGAAACGAGCATTTAACTACTTTCTGCATTGACCAGAATGATAATTCTAGCAAATATTGCAATGTCTAGCTTGTGGATCTTTGCCAAAATTTCCCGAGCTATTGATAAAGATTGATGGTGCAGTGGATTTGATCATTGTTTGAGGCTTCGGTATGAAGTTACCCCTTAGAGAAGCAACATAGTTTGAGGAATCCCTTCTTGATTTTTCGGCTTCTTGAAAGGCCACTAAGACTTGCCATCATTCCATGGCCTCTTATCTTTTTTAAGAAAACTCTCCCTTATTTTATCAGTTGCTTTCATCCTAGACTCGGTGACAATCAATCGGTTCACCAAGTCTTGAAAATCAGTTATTCCAAGAGCCGTAAACATCAGGCACAACTCATCACTCAGTCCTTCTATGAACATTCTGCATTTGTCTTCTTCTTTCTTAATGTATTCAGACTCATACTTGCAATATTTGTAAAAATCACTAACATATTGTTCTATGGGTCTACCACCTTGCTTCAGATGTAAGAAACATCTTCTTTATGCCAGATATTGTTTTTTCACATACTTCTTCCAAAATTGTTTTAGAAAGAATTCCCAAGTAACAAAGTCTTCAAGGGCGGTGAGGATTGTAGTTTCACACCAATTTAAAGCTTTGTCAGCAAGTAAAACCACCACACACTCCAATTTATGTTCATCAGAACACTGAAGTTGTTTAGTCAGAATTCTGATGGTAGTTTCCAGCTAGTATTTTGCTACTTCTGAGTTTTCTTCATTAGATCGCACGAATGTATAGGATCGATGTTGAGCCAGTTTATCAATTAAGGCCGTGGATTGAATCCCTATAGGTGTAGGAGGATCATTTCACTTCATGTTAGTAACAAGTTATTGAACACCTCAGTCATGCTGAGAAGGCATTCTTTTTTAATTTGATTAACTTGTGGAGCTTCAGGCTGTGGTTCTGCAGCCTTTTGAGGGTCTACTTGCTTCTTCCCTAGTCTGACACTCCCTCCTTCATTGGAGGAGCCAATCGGGCTATCTTTATCCTGACCTAGATGTGTCTGAGACATCTGAAATTAGCATTCAAGAAAGATTCCATCAAACAAGGTCACAGGCACAATTCAATTCAACTTCTAGGTGGCACTTATATAACCGATAACACAATTGGTTTAGTCCTAGGATCGACTAAACCTTAGCTTTGATACTAAAATTGTAACATCCCCAAACTCCAGGCCTAGAAGAAAGCATTGTTCTAGGAGAAGACAATCTAACTTGTCTAATAAGTTAGTAATCGACTATAAGGATTCATGGTGAGACCTTAAGAGCACCAAACATCCAAGAAGCATCAAGACATCGAGTTACAAACATCACAAATGGAGATAGGACACATGAGATATTTCTATAGTTTAACTTAACAAGGATGTAAACAACAAGGGTCTTAGTTACTTTAAGTCTTGCTAAGTGATCATGAACCGATATGTGAAGGGCATACAAGTATAATGACTTTAAAGATACTTGAAGCATTAAAGGTCTAAGACTTCCCTTACAATATAATCTAACCAATTTTACATGGACTAGAAAATAAAGGACTTCCAACTTATAAATCGTATGTTAAGCTAAACAAATATTATTCGATTGAATTTTTATCTCGATAGGCATTCATAACTTTAATTACATACAACCATTACATCATCAACTTCTTTCAAATAATAAGTATATAACATCTTCTAAATCAATCGAATCTAGCAACTAAATCAAGATAAGCAAGATCAACTACTGTTAAACATATTAAACCAAACTCATAGATATGTATATGTATTTATAAACCTTTAGGAAGTTGCTATTTACAAATCCCCCCTTTTAGAATAGACAAAAATGTTATAAACTAACATATCAAACTAGTGCCACCTTCTAGGAGTTAATTGAACAAACAAACCATACTTTTGATGCCTTGGGTGACCTTGCTTTACTTCCACGCTTTTAACTATAGACTAGCTTCACCTGAAATGTGGTAGGGTGAGTAATTAGGTTGTTGGCTTCTAACAAGTAACAACGAAGTAAAAGCAAGTTCTCAATTCACTTACCAAGAAGCTCATTTAAGCACAAATACAAGTAGCCAAATCATAATTCCAATGGTAATGTATCATCAAGCAACTACTATAGTTGATCAGCTTAATAAGTAAATCTATCATGGCAACTACATTGTTTAACATGGATTGAATAGCTCAAGTCTAGAAGGGCATAATCATTCAAACATTATCAGGCACTGGTGACATGAGCCATTGAATGTGTAATCTATTCAATCGAGATTTAACAGACAATGGAAACTTATTCCATTGAAACACGTGTTCTACTTGTTTAAGTATTATCAAGCAATGGTGATTAGTACCTTTGAAGTGTATAATTTGTTTAAGCATTTTCAGGCAACGGTAATAGTACCATTGAAGCATATAGTCTGATTGATCATTTCTTTTCAGGCAATAACATCATAAACTATTGAACATACACGTGAACTATTTGGTTATTCAACCTTTATTCTTTTTAACTAATCGAATACATAGCAGATTTCACTAGATTTTTCATTACACATTTCAAGGAACCAAATTCATGGTCTAACTAAAAGAAAGACACAAGTAATTGTTCCACTTACCTTGGCCATTATCATCTTACCAACATTAGCAACTCCAAGCAATTTATAGGCAATTTAAGCCTCGCCATACAACCAACTAATCTTAATACATTCAACAAATCCATGTTTAAATAAACATAAACATACTCACAATTACACCGAGTTAATTTTGATCTTGAATCACCACTTCTTCAAGCCTCTCATCCCCTTCATCGACTCTTTTCTTGTCTAATACATCAATATTTAGTGAGGAATTAGAGCCAATCCTTCATTCGATCATGTATGTCTAAACAAAACATTACATACACTTTTACATAGGCTCACTACAAATTCAAGTTAACACATCCACATTTCTTGATATATTAGACTTAGATTGTAACTACACTTTCTTTAATTCAATTTAAGATAACCAAGAACTTGTTAGATAAGTAAGCAGTCCCTTAAATAGGATCAACAATTCGGGAGTGCTCCTAGCATAAACTTCCCCTTTTATGAAATTAAATTGTTTCCTTACTAAGCTCACATCCCAAATTTTCATTAATTTAATCATCCAACACTAGCATTGTTCAATTAACAATTTAACTCTTCACTATTTCTTGTTTATGAAGCTAGTTTCTAAGCTTACTCTACAACGACCCATGTTGTTAGCACATGTTTCAATCGATCTTAAGTTCATCAATTTACAAACTTCTATCGATCAAAGCTCCTAATTCATATAGTAATTTCAATTGAGCAAGGACCGAATCTAAACATCAACTAGTATGCCTAATTTCAAGAACAAAGGATGCAAACATGAAGGAACTTACTTTCTTTATCACAACAATCACTCAATTTCTCAAGGTGCTCGACTCCAAAGCAAGTTATGAAGATGTTCTTCCTTTTTCTCTCAATTCTCTTCTTTGGGTTTCAAGGGAAATGAGATGGAAGATGAGCTTATTTTTGTCCCACTTAGTCTTAAATTTACTAGAAGTGGTGCCCTCTTATCATGGCACATCATTAAGCTCTTCTCATCTTATTCATTAGCATGCAATACTAATCTTTGTGAAGGCTCACTAAATAGTCACTTTGCTTTAGCTATACAATTTTGCATTCCTATCAAATTAGCCACTCAAAGAATTAACAATTAGTCACTTAAACAATTTCCTTATCAATCAATAATGGTCACTTCACTGTCATAATTTAGGATGTTAGAATAGGCCCATGGCCGAATCATTTATTCATACATGCTTGATTTCTTTCAAAGAATCATTAAACTTTCATAGTTCACATATATGCTTATTCTTTACATAATTCATTTGTTTTCTTCTTCAAATTTTTCACATGGCATAACTTTAACATTTTGATAAATCAAGCATTCTCATTAGACTAACCATTCGAAAGTAGTCATGCATCTCAATCAATCAATATACTACAAGTATCCCATAAGGAGATACTTACCTTGTTCTCCCAGCAACATAGACACAAGCATGATTTTGCACATACAATGCTACTCTTTAAATATAACAAGTAAAAACTTTGCTCAAAAAGGTTGATATCCCTATTCCGAGTCTTTAAAACAACACTCAAAGATTATTTCCAAGCTATTGAGGATCCCGGATGACAATCCCCTTTGCTTTCCAGAGTTTCGATCTACCGTGGCCCCTTTCTCTTCTCGGTCCTCTCGGTCTACCATAGATCAATATATACAATAGTTAAGTATGACATCCCAACATCTAATTCACATTTAGAAACAATTTTTACATTTTTCAACCCATTACATGGTCCGATAGTCCTAGAGACACATATATATATATATGTAACATTATAAAACATTAACCTGGTACCATTTCTTTTTATTCAACTAAGTAGTATAATTTCTTTTCTAATCCTTATATGTTCCTTCCATTCATTAACAAGTTGGTTTACCAACCTAAAATAGTCTCGATTCTGATGGTTCTAATTGACCAGTTCAATTCATCCAAATTAGAATCATAACATCTCAATCAGCCCAATAATCCATACATTAGAACTCTTCTAACTATCAAGTTTCTTTGTTTAAAACATGTTTTACCAGCAGCCTAATCTTATACCTGAAACAGAACAGCTCCCCTGCTCTCAATATATCATTCAATTCATCCAACCAAAACAAGGATCAAAATGAATCTAACTATTTCTTTTAAAATAGTCAAAACCGAAAGCTTCAGGTCACATGTTCAATCTATGAATATATACATATGATCAAATGCACCAACTTAACAATTTAGACTTTAGATACACAATCTTTCTAGTTTTGGTTCCCTTCTCAATTCACAAATCAAACATGGAGATCTTCTTATTCTCCTCAATATAGCTAATTATTTAATTACTATCCTAACCGAACAAGTAAAGAAACAATTGAAGAGGACATTCATACCTTTAAACTTTGAATGAATTCAACGTTCTAGATTTCAATCTTGCCACCAATATTCACCTTGAATCCTTCGATCTACCTCATTCTCTCCCTAACTCAATGAACTTCGGTTCAAGGTATTAGGGGAGGAACATGATACTCATTCTCCCCTCCACTTAGATTGATTTTCATTAGGACACCTCACATGTCCACCGAACAATTATAGTTTGGCATGCAAGCACATTAGTTCGGCTTAGTCACAAAGTGGCCCTTCCCACTAAAGCTATTTATTTTGCTAATTATTCAATTTGACCCTTAGCTTCATTACTCAATGTAATTAATACTTTAATTCTATTAAGGATTTTATGATTATCTTGATTTTAAATTCTAGGTTCTTTAATGAGGATACTACAAACTTGTTTTGCGATCCTTTTTGTAGAGGTTTCAGATGAGCAGGTCTAAATGGGCCTTACAATGGACCCGATGGAATCTTAACAGAGTAAAAAGTATAGAATCTAACATCCCCTACCCAAGCTAGTAGAAACCCGGCTCGGGAGCGTTACTTAACAAGCAGGCAAGGACATGACAAGCAATACAAGACAATCAAACATTCATGCTTACTTAACATACAAGCAATACATATTTGACTCTTAATAATCATCCAAAGCATTTGATTGAATCATGTATACAAGACTATGATCAAGTTTCATGTATTACTTTAGTCATTCTTCCCTTATTAGGTCATGTCCATGATTAGATTCATTTAACATTTCAAGTATGTAAAAAGAATACATTGGTTAGGAGAGGTAACTACACTCACAATACTCCAAGCTAGCTAGTCTTGGATCCACACTCTTTTGTTCTTGGCTTTAGATTGTTCCAGTCTTTCCTCTTCCACCAAGTTTAATCCTGGTTCTAACACATTACAAGCATAACACGTCAAAACATGATCACAAGGTCATTCAATTCAAGACAAGATTACAAGCATATAACATACATATATTGGGCAACATGCTTTTCTACATTTTCCTTTTTGCTTAACTACACTTTTCTACGTTCTAGTTCATGTAAAACAAGGCATATTTCAAGGCCTAAAACTGTTTTCAAGATAGTTTGCAAAATGCCACAAAACAATGTGCATTTGCCTATGCAGCTGCTGCCAGGCAGCTTGCACTCTAGTCACTAAATCAAGCATATCTTTCATTTTGTATGTCAGAATTTCAATTAGTTTACACCGTTGGAAAGCTAGCAAAATTGTCTTCAGGTTCTAATTGTAACTAGCATGACCCTAACATGCATAGAAATCATCCAATTCATCAAGACAACAAAGACATCATCAATCATTCATTCAAACAATCTATAGCAAGTTAGGTTCAAGCATTATACCTTCTCCAAGCTTAATTTCGATCAATGGATGAATTATAAAGCCTGAATTTGAAGGTTTGCATGAATCTTTTCTTTCTTTCCCCTTTCTCTCACACAATCGGCCAAGAGGATGACAATGGGGGAAGATGACACTATTTCTTTGTTCATTATTCCTCCCAACATGAGTCATCATCCAAATTGGCACATGTTCTCCTTGAAAGAGAACATGTGTCAAGGCCTCCATTTAATTTCTATTTTACATGCAATCTATAGGATTTTGCATGTTCACATTTCCATCCTTTCATTTATGCCTACAAGTTTTCATTTCAATTCAATTTAGTTCAATTTCACTTAATTGATTTATAAGGATGGCCAATGTTCAATTTTCTTTAAATTGATCAACTTATGGATTCAATTAGCGTATTGTTTGGATAGTGGTAACATTACTAGGCCAATTTTAGGGTGTTACACAGAAAGTGAGATTTTCCTATATAATCATGTTGAAAAGCTCGTAATCAATTTTATGAAGTAATAGAGTTTGATTAAAACTTGTTTTGCAGTCCTTTTTGTTGAGGTTTCAGACGAGCATATCTAAATGGGCCTTACAATGGACTCGTTGGAATTTTAACAGAGTAAAAAGTACATAAATTGAGGTTTTGCAATATAATCATATTGGAAAGCTCGTAATTAGTTTTATGAACTAATAAAGTTTGATTAAAACTTATTTTCAGTCCTTTTTGTAAAGGTTTTAGACGAACAGTTCTAAATGGGCCTTACAATGGACCCGTTGGAATTTTAACAAAGAAAAAAGTACAGAAATTGAGGTTTTACAATATGATCATGTTGAACAGCTCATAATCAATTATTTGAACCCCTAAGATTTGATTAAAACTTGTTTTGCAATCATTTTTGTTGAGGTTTCAAACGAGCATATCTGAATTGGCCTTACAATAGGCTCGTTGGAATTTTTTTTGAAAGAAAAGGCGGGCCGCATTAAAAAACCCTCTAAACTCACATGTGGCCTAGAGGCCCCAAGTGAGCACCTATGGGGAAAAGAGTACCTAAATATATTAACTCGAATGAGAAGAAATCTTGTTTGTTACATCAGAACGTAGATAAGCGGGAAAATCTTAATCAAACGAGATGAACTGTGTAAAAAGTATATAAATCGAGGTTTTGCAATATAATCGTATGGAAAAGCTTGTAGTTAATTTTATGAACAAATATAATTTGATTAAATCTTGTTTTCCAATCCTTTTTGTAGAGGTTTCAGACGAGCATGTCTAAATGGGCCTTACAACGGACCTGCTGGAATTTTAACAAAGTAAAGAGTACAGAAATTGAGGTTGTGCGAAATGATCATCTTGAATAGCTCATACTCAATCTTATGAACTTCTAAAATTTCATTAAAACTTGTTTTTGGGTCCTTTTTGTAGAGGTTTCAACTGAGCAGGTCTAAATAATCCTCACAATGGATCTATTGGAATTTTAACAGAGTATAAATACCAGAAATTGAGGTTTTGCAAAAAGATTGTGTTGTATAACTCGTAATCAATTATATGAACTAATAGAATTTGATTAAAACTTGTTTTGCGGTCCTTTTTTAAGAGGTTTCAGATAAGCAGGTCTAAATGGGCCTTACAATGGACCCGTTGGAATTTTAATAGAGTAAAAAGTACATTAATTGAGGTTTTGACATATGATTGTGATGAATAGCTCGTAATCAATTATATGAACTCCTAAAATTTGATTAAAATTCGTTTTGCGGTACTTTTTTTGTAGAGGTTTCAGACAAGCATGTCTAAATGGGCCTTACAATGGACCCGTTAGAATTTCAATAGAGTAACAAGTACAGAACTTGAGGTTATGCAATATGATCATGTTGAATAGCTCGTAATCTATTATATGAACTCCTAATATTTGATTAAAACTTGTTTTGCGGTCCTTTTTGTAGAGGTTTCAGACGAGCAAGTCTAAATGGGCCTTACAATGGACCCATTGGAATCTTAACTGAGTAAAAAGTACAGAAATTGAGATTTTCCTATATGACCGTGTTGAAAAGCTCTTAGTCAATTGTATGAACTAATAAAGTTTGATTAAAACTTGTTTTCGGTCCTTTTTGTAAAGGTTTCAAACGAGCAGCTCTAAATGGCCCTTACAATGGACCGGTTGGACTTTTAACAAAGAAAAAAGTACATAAATTGAGGTTTTATAATCATATTGAAAAGCTCATAATTAATTTTATGAACTAACGAAATTTGATTAAAACATGTTTTGATATCCTTTTGTAGAGGTTTCTAACAAGCAGGTATAAATGTGCCTTACAATGGACTTGTTGGAATTTAAACACAGTAAAAAGTACAGAAATTGAGGTTTTGCAATATAATAGTGTTGAAAAGCTCACAATCAATTATATGGACTCCTAAAATTCGATTAAAACTTGTTTCGCAGTCCTTTTTGTAGAGGTTTTAGACGAGCAGGTCTAAATGGGTCTTACAACGGATCCGTTGGAATTTTAACAGAGTATAAATAAAAGAAATTGTGGTTTTGAAATATGATTGTGTTAAATATCTCGTAATCAAATATATGAACTAAGAAAATTTGACTAAAACTTGTTTTGCAGTCCTTTTTGTAGAGGTTTCAAACGAGCAGGTCTAAATGTGCCTTTCAATGGACCCATTGGAATTTTAACACAGTAAAAAGTACAGAAATTGAGGTTTTGCAATATGATCGTATTGAACAGATTGTAATCAATTATATGAACTAATAAAATTTGATTAAAACTTGTTTTGTTGTCCTTTTTTGTAGAGGTTTCAAACGAGCTGGTCCAGTGGGCCTTACAATGGACCCGTTGGAATTTTATTTTTCCTTTTTCTTTTTCTTTAGAGTGAACAGGAATCAATGAATGCAGAAAAGAATATTGGGGAGTCTAATGAAGAACAAACAAGAGGATTCTTGAGGCTACAGTTCCAAGCACTTGTTCGAGAATTGGGATAACTTATGGATCAAAACCTCGAGTCCATACATGAGCGAATTTATGGCCTTGAAGAGAGATTCGTGGGAGCCCCAACCATTCTAGCACAGGGTAACCCATGACAAGGCATCCAAGAAAGGGAGATTGAGCAGATTGTGGACGACAACGAACGGTCCTCCGTTGTACAAAACCAACACCCACATCAGAGGAATCAAGAAAGGTTTGATGATAACCTTGCAAATATAAAGATGAACATTCTGCCATTTCAAGGAAAAATAGATTCGGAGGCTTATCTTGAGTGGGAGCAAAAGATCGAACACATCTTCGATTGTCACAATTACTCCAAGAAAAAGATGGTAAAATAGAATCCATTGAATTCACTAATTATGCAATAGTTTGGTGGAACCAGTTAACCATGAACATACAAAGAAATAGAGAATGTATGGTGTCCAAGTGGGAGGAAATGAAAGGCATAATGAGGAAGAGGTTCATATCAGCCTACTATTATTGAGAATTAATGAGGAAACTCCAGAACCTCAAACAAGGCAACATGAGTGTGGAAGATTGATTTAAAGAGATTGAGATGGCAATGATGCGAGCAAATATGGATGAAGACATTGAATCTAACTTGGCAAGGTTCATTTCGGGTCTAAATCAGGACATAGCTGACACCATGGATTTGAAATACTATGTGGACTTAGAAGAATTGGTTCACTTGGCTATGAAGGTGGAACAACAATTTAAATGTAAAGGTACATCTCGAAACAACCCTTCTGCTTATAAATGTGGTCAGAATTCTAAATTGGGACAAATTGCTCCCAAAGCGCCATACAAACTAAATCAATTCAAGGAAAATGTTAGAACTTCAAAACCCAAAAAGATTTTTAATTTGAACAAAGGAAAGCCACAAGCTACACCAAATCGATCCGGAGATATTCAATGCTTCAAATGTCTTAGAAGGAGACATGTAGCTAGTTAGTGCCCAAATAGGCATACTATTGTGATTCGAGGAAGTAGCGAGATTGAATTCGAATCAGAAAAAGAAGAAGTTGATGCCATAAGTGAAGATGATGAAGACTTAGACCCTCTCGCTGAAGGAGAAGCGCTCGTTGTGAAGAGGAGTCTAAATACACAAATTGTGCAAAACGACCAGCAACGAGAGAATATCTTTCATGCACGCTACATATAAATGGAAAAGTATGTTTTGTGATTATCGATGGAAGAATTCGTACTAATGCTTCTAGCATGTTAATGGTAGACAGACTTGGATTAGTGATAACAAAACTCCCACACCCGTATAAGCTTCAATGGCTTAATGATGGTGGGAGTTGAAGGTGACCAAATAGGTACTCATACCATTTTCCATTAGTAGATACAAGGGTGAGGTCCTATGTGATGTTGTACTCATGCACGCCAGCCACTTACTTTTGGGGAGCCCTTGGTAGTTTGATTGAATAGTGAATCATGACGAATATAGCAATCGATACTGGTTCACTTTTGAAGGAATGAAGCACACGCTAATCGCTTTATCACCATAGCAAGTACACGGTGATCAAATGCACTTGAGAAAGAGTTTCCAAGGATTAAAAGAAAAATAAACAGAAAATAAGAGGAAAAATGAGCGAGAGAATAAGAGAAAAATAATAAGTACTAGTAAAAGCGGGAAGGAAAAGAGTGAAATTGAAAGCAGGGGAGAGAAGCTTAAAATGAGCGTATATGCGAGGGTAGTGAAATTAGAAAATGTGTTTTGGCGAGGCAAACACTTCTTGTACTTTTATACAATGAGAATTTTTTGAACACTAACGAACTCAATACAACATTGCCTTCTTCTATTGTTTCTCTTTCGCAGGATTTTGAAGATGTTTTACCCGACGAGATTCTAGGAGGTTTACCACCTATTCGTGGCATAGAACATCAAAATCGATTTTGTTCCTAGTGCTACATTATCCAACCGATCGACATATAGGAGTAACCCTGAGGAAACAAAAGAGTTACTACGACAAGTACAAGAATTGATGGAAAAAGTCTATATTCGAGAGAGCTTAAGCCCATGTGTCGTTCCTATACTGTTGGTACCCAAGAAAGATGGGTCATGGCGCATGTGTGTGGATTGTCGAGCAATTAATCAAATCACAATCAAATATTGACATCCATAACACGCCTATAGGATATGTTCGATGAATTGAGTGGTTCTATTATGTTTTCAAAGATCGATCTTAAAAGCGGATATCACCAAATCTGGATGAGAGAATGTGATGAATGGAAGACAACGTTCAAAACAAAACAAGGTTTGTATGAGTGGACGGTGATGCCTTTCGGTTTAGCAAGTGCACCTTGAACATTTATGAGATTGATGAATCATGTCTTATGGCATTATATGGGTATGTTTTGTGTTGTTTATTTTGACGACATTCTCATATACAGTTGCTATTTGGAGGACCATGAAATGCATCTCATGTTTGTCTTGAATACACTTCGAAATGAGGAATTGTATGCTAACTTAAAAAATGTGTTTTCTGTACAAACAAATTTGTCTTTCTAGGATTTGTAGTGATTCCAAAGGCTTGGAGGTTGATCAAGAGAAAGTAAAAGCAATTGAAGAGTGGCCAACGCCTACAAGCATTAGCGAGGTAAGGAGCTTTCATGGATTGGCCAGTTTCTATCAAATGTTCATTCCTAAATTTAGTACCATTGTTGTTCCTTTAACTAACGTGATTAAAAAGAATGCAAGTTTCTTTTGTAATATTGAGCAATAATAGGCTTTTAATCAGATTAAGGAGTGTTTAACGAAGGCACCATTACTTTTCTTGCCAAACTTTGATATGACATTCGAGATCATGTGTGATGATTTAGGTGTAGGAATCGATGCAATTTTATCTCAAGAGGGACGTCCATTGCATATTTTAGCGAGAAACTAAATGTAGAAACTTTGAATTGTCCAACATACAATAAGGAAATGTATTCTTTGATCAGGGCCTTGAAAAAATGGCAACATTACCTATGGTCGAAGGAATTTGTTGTGCATATAGACCATGAGTCATTGAAACACAGCAAGGGACAACAGAAACTTAACAAAAGACACTCCAAAAGGGTGGAGTTCCTTGAGTCATTCCCATACGTCATCAACTACAAGAAAGGAAAAGATAATGTTGTTGCTGATATCTTATCCAGAGGGAGATTGTGCGTTTACATGGACTTCCAAGGATAATCTTTTCAGATCGAGATATGAAGTTTTTGAGTCATTTCTGGATGTCTTTATAGAGTAGGATTAGGACAAATTTATTGTTCTCTACAACTTGTCATCCTCAAATTGATGGCCAAACTGAAGTGGTAAATCAAGTACTTTCAACTTTGTTGCGGTTTTTGATTAGCAAGAATCCAAAATCGTGGGCAGAGAGCTTGCCACATGTGGAATTTGCTTACAAAAGATCAGTTCATTCAGCCACCAAATTCACACCATTTGAGGTTGTATATGGGTTTAATTAGTTGTCTCCTATGGATTTGTTACCTTTGCCCATTAATCAAGTATTAAACACAGATTGGAAAAACAAGGTTGAATTCATGAAAAAACTTCAACAGAAGGTTCGAGAGAACATTGAGAAAAGAATAAAGCGATATGAACAACAAGCAAATAAAGGGCGAAAATGAGTCAACTTTGAACTCATCGATTGAGTTTGGGTGCACTTTAGGAAGGAACGATTTCCAGCATAGAGGAAATCTAAACTCTCAACTAGAGGGGATGGGCCATTTCAAGTATTGGAGAAGATCAATTAATGCCAACAAGATAGATCTTCCGGGAGAGTTTGTAGTAAGTGCTACTTTTAACGTTTTAGACTTATCTATTTTTGAGCAAGGTAACAATTTGAGGACAAATCACTCTCAAGAAGGGGAGGATGATGAGATCATGACATCACCACCACCATTGGACCTAGAGGAATTTCTCTTAGGCCCCATTACTTGTGCAAGCACAAGGAAATTTAAAGATGTGGTCAACAATAAGTGAAATCATGCATGGAAGATTATTGAAGCTACCGAAGTTGAATCAATGCCTTGCAACGTGGAAGATTCATGCAACGTGTTGCATGTTTATCTCTGATGCATATGTTCCATTTGATTATTATAGTTCTAGTATGCATATGTTTTCTATTATGTTGTTATTTGTTTATTTTACATCACTAGAATTAGTTGAATAGTATAACATATATTTATTATATTTAGCATGCATAATATTATATTATTTATTTTTTATCATATTTCTTGTATTTACAGGTGTTATGCAACGACAATGAATAGGCACATCAATAGGGTGATTCAGAGAAATGTGACTATTGGAGGCACTTGCTTGAGGTGTTTCCTTAGCTTTGGAGGTGCTTGCTTAGCTTTTGGAGGTGCTTGCTTACATTCACATTAAAAATTGACATGCTTGCTTACCTTCACATGGACAGTAAATAAAGAGAGGTGCTTGCTTGAGGTGCTTGCTTACATTCACATGGAAATTGACCTGCTTGCTTACCTTCACAATGGACGAAAATTATAGAGATGCTTGCTTGAGGTGTTTGCTTACATTCACATGGAAATGGACATGCTTGATTACATTCACATGAAACTTGACATAATAGCTTATGATTACATTTAGGCGGCAAAGGCACACATTTTAAGGTTTAATTTTTTACTCATTATCCTTTCACACCTCCTAAGGAATGTTGGTTGATCACTTCATTTGATTAAAACTTGTTTTGCGGTCCTTTTTGTAAATGTTTTAGACGAGCAAGTCTAAATAAGGCTCACAATGGACCTGTTGGAATTTTAACAAAAATTGAGGTTTTACAATATGATCATATTGAATAGCTCGTAATCAATTATATGAACTCCTAAAATTTGGTTAAAACTTGTTTTGCAATCCATTTTGTAGAGGTTTTAGACGAGCATGTCTAAATGGTCGTTACAAAGGACCCGTTGAAATTTTAACAAAGTAAAATGTTCAAAAATTGAGGTTTTGCAATATAATCGTGTTGAACAGCTCGTAATCAATTATATGATGTCCTAAAATTTGAATAAAACTTGTTTTGCGGTCCTTCTTGTAGAGGTTCTAGACGAACAGGTCTAAATGGGCCTTACAATGGTCCCGTTGGAAATTTATCTAAGTAAAGAGAACAGAAATTGAGGTTCTGCAATATGATCATGTTGAATAGCTCGTGATCTATTATTTGAACTCCTAAATATGATTAAAACTTCTTTTACGGTCTTTTTGTGGTGGTTTCAGAGGAATAGGTCTAAATGGGCCTTACAATGCACCTATTGGAATTAAAACTTCAGGTTTTGAAATATGTTTGTGTTGAATAGCTCGTCATCAAATATATGAACTCCTAAAATTTAATTAAAACTTGTTTTGCAGTTCCTTTTGTAGTGTATTAGACGAGCACGTCGAAATAGGGCTTAGAATGGACCCGTTGGAATTTTAGAGAGTAGATAGAACAAAAATTGAGGTTTTGCAATATGATTGTGTTGAATAGCTTGTAATCAATTATATGAACTAAAAAAATTTATTAAAACTTGTTTTGTGGTCCTTCTTGTAGAGGTTTCAGGCTAGCATGTCTAAATGGGCCTTATAATGGACCCGTTAGATTTTAACTGAGTAATCATTTATATGAACTCATAAATTTTGATTAAAACTTTGAGGAACAAACATAAGATGTAAACAAGGCATAGAATCTAAAAGAGGACGAGCCTGCTCAATATGAGGGCCTAGGGCCGTAGCATCCGAGGTCTGGTGGCGGAGCTTGTTGAGCACAATAGTAGACTCTAATTCAAGAATAATGTTCGTCCAACCTCGGTCACATCCCAGCTAAGCACCTACAATAACCGCATGAAGCTCCACGAAAGCAACATCCAAACACCCACCAAAGTGAAGAACGAGACCACCGAGAGCACATAGAACCACTATCGTCTCGAGCAATGACACAATGGCAGGAAGCTCCGGCAACAACGCATGGAAGGCACCATCCATGTTGATCTTGACCGTTCAAAATGGCGATGGCTTCCAGCGAGGATCAGAGATGGCTTGAGCGGCGGTCGGCAGTGGAGTAGGTGAGGAGGATGAATTGGCCGTACAATAGTCGCAGAGTAGGCCCAGAGCGTTCATCACCGTGAGCCAAGGCGGCTGGATCCGATCATGGTGAATTAAATCATTCCGACGGTTCCACAAATTCCAAAGCAGGGTTAAGAAGAAGGCAAAATTAGATTGGGAAAGAACTGAAGCCCCCTCTTCAAACTAGGCCATCAAGGTTGAGATAGAGCTAGTGCGGAGTCGAAAAGGAATATCTACAAGATGGAGTGCCTCATCAGCACCGGTGCACTCACGAAGCGCATGCAGGGCCGTTCCTAGAGAGGCCTGATAGAAGGGGCAGGTTCCTGGAGACAGGTCATCCGCTGCTAAATGACTCCCAGTAGGGAGGGCATCACGCCCGACACGCCAGCCAAAGGTGCGCACCTTGGGCAGCGTAGGGGAATGGGAAATGACCTTCTAGATGGGAGAGGCCCGAGGGAGGAGATGCATGAGGACGTTGCTAAGAAAAGATAGCCTGATCGGACGAAGTAGAGCCCGGTATCATGGTTACTCCAAAGTACCGTTTCTCGTCGTTCGTCGATGACTGGGCACAACCACGAACAAAAAAATCCTGACAATGAACATGAATCTCATCATTATCGGAGTAATCACTATAGAGAATGAGAGGCGAGACCCCTCCCTAAATGTCACAGTGCACACGAATCTTGCTATCAATGCCCGGCCCCCGAAAGAAACTGGGGAAAGCAAGCGCATGGCTTGGCACCTTCCAGGAAAAAGAATCCCTCATGTTGGGAACTGCGCCAAAGATGTTTCTAGAAGGGTAGTACCGGGCGCGGTAAACCCTAGAAAGTAAGGAGTCTGGCTCAAAAATCAAACGCCATAGTTGTTTGCCTAACAAGGCAACATTAAAGTGGTGCATATCATGGAAACCAACGCCACTTGCAGATTTTGGGGCACAAATAGGGTCCCAAGAAACAAATGGCCATCCTCGCTTATTATTTCGACCAGACCACCAATAACGCCGAATTGACCGGGTCATGTCATCAATGATGTTTTGGGGCAGCATGTAGCAAGACATGACGTATTGAGGCAAAGATTGTGCGACCGATTTAATGAACACTTCATGTCCATTAAAGGAAAGAAGGTGGTTATTCCAATTAGACATGCTTGAATTTACTTTCTCGCGAGTAAACCCCAAGGCTACTGTCTTATTTTTGCCAATTAGGAGTGGTATGCCAAGATAGACACCTGGTCAATGACCTCACACACGCGGAGGATGCGATGGACAGCTTGCTTAAACTTAGGGGACGACCGCGGCCCAAAGAAGATAGTGGATTTGTCAAAACTGACCGCTTGGCGGATGAGGAAGCGTAAAGATCAAGGATCTCCTTTAAATGCATAACTTCATCGATATCATTCCTGAGGAAGATCAGGCTGTCATCAGCAAAGAGTAGGTGGTTTACTTGTGGACCATGACGGCTAGCACAAAGGCCCTAAAGGTGGCCAACCCTTTGCTCGGCCTCAAGGGAGACAGAGAGTCCTTGAGAACAAATAAGGAATAAGAAAGGGGACAGAAGATCCCCCTGCTTGATTCCTCTCTGAGGGTAAAAAATTGGAGAAAGTGAGCCATTGACTCGGGCTTGGAAGGAGACTGTAGAGATAAAACGCATGATCAGGTCAACCCATGAAGGTGTGAAGCCCATCTATAGCATAACACGTTAGAGGAACAACCATTCCACCCTATCGAAAGCCTTCTCCATATCCAATTTAAGAGCGACACCTTGAAAGGAACCAGACCCATTAGAATGCATAGAGTGCACAAGCTCGTGGGCAATCAAAATGTTATCAGTGATATTCCAACCACGGAGAAAAGCCGCCTGGGAGGCACTAATGCAAGATGGAAGCACCAGCTTCATGCGGTTAACAATAACCTTCACGATAATCTTATAGATGACTGTGCAAAGGCTGATGGGACAAAGCTATCGGACAGAGGTAGGGTCAGGTACTTTAGGGATAAGAATCAAAATAGTTCTATTAATTGAGGCCATGTCTGCATCCCCCCTCAAAAGGTAGCGACAAAGCTGAATAACCTCCAGCCCAAGGATGTCCCAATATTGCCGAAAGTAACCGCTTGAGAAGCCATCAATACTAGGGGCTTTCTGAGGGTTAATGTCACGAAAGGCAAAAAGAATTTCCTCCTCCATCAAAGGCTTTGATAAGGACTCGTTCATAGAAGGAGTGATAGAGGGCACACTATTGTCAATGATCAAGGGGCCAAAGAAGGCTCAAACGTTGTGAAGAGGCTTTGGAAGTAATTCACAATGACGCTCATAACATTATATTGTTTAACGCGCCAGACATTATTGGAATCAAAAAGGCCTTTGATGGCGTTCTTCTTGCGACGTCGCAAGGCCCGAGCATGAAAGAACGACATATTCTTATCTCCATGGGATAACCAATTGATACGGGAACGTTGGGCCCAATATGCCTCCTTGGCATCGAGGAGTTGGCGCAACTCAGCCTTGGCCCCTTTTAGGACCTCGATGTCTGAATCAGAGAGTCGGCGACGCAAACAAGAATTAATTTGGCGATGCAACTCAGCAATGCGTTCGGAGGAGGTACGATGCTGGTCGTCTTGCCAATCTTTGAGGTGGTCTCCGACCAGCTGTAATTTGTCCATGAAAGGGCCCGAGGCAGCAGACCAGGCCTGTTGGACAACCGAGACACAAGAAGTGTCATTGGCCCAACAAGCTTCAAAACGACACTAGCGGGCGCAGTATCTATTAGGATTATGCGGTGGAACTAGCAACAAAACGATCTAAACGTTCCAAGACCGTTGAAGTGTTGAGACCCAATTTAGACCATGTAAACCAACCAGACGAGGACTTGCAATCAAAGAGATTGTTTCGAGACAAGCAGTCTCTAAAGCTGTCAATTTGGGAGCGTTCTCATCGGCAACCTCCTTGTTTCTCATCGTCAGAAAAGATGTCATTGAGATCTCCTCCAATAAGCCAAGGGAGAGGCGAGGAGGAGTGAAGCGAGTCAATTAATTCCCAAGTTTTATATTTTAAATTTGTGTCCGTGTAACCATAAACACTGGTAAAGCGAAAATAATCCTCATTTAATCTTGTAACGACATCAATGTAGCAATCCGAGTACGAGAGCAAATCAAGCATAATTTTATTATTCCATAACAGCATAAGACCAGAGCAACTACGGCTGCTACCAATAGTGATGCAACCATTCATATTTAAAGCAACTTTAACATGATCAGAATTAAATTTGTTCAAGCGAGTTTCACAAAAAAAACACAGCAGGACTTAAACGAGAAATAACCCTTCATAAAGACTGAACTGCCTGAGGTTTACCAAGACCTCGGCAGTTCCAACACATGATCTTTATTTCTCTCGACGGGGTTGATGTTCAACCGCCGCCGAAGAGTTTTTGACGCTGCTCATCCTAGCTTTCGTATTTTTGGAAGGTTTCTCGATGGTAGATGGAGAGGGAATCTTTGAAAATTTCCCAACATTCGAAGGAGAAGGGCGAGGCCTTTTAGTTGCAACAACATAACCTTGTGGGGGGCTACGCTTAGGCCTGTGTTGACCCACCAAGGCCTGCACATGGTCAGTAGGAGTAGTGGAAGGGTTTGCCACAAGCCATGCTTCAAAGTCAGGGATAAACGGCTTAGTCAGGCTCTTCTTTTCAAGGGCATAAACTATAGTGGCAACCTTGCCCACCGGCACCTCAAGATCCTCCATCAGGATGAAGCGTTTGTCCAGAGGTGTGGAAGAGGTTGGTTCAACATCAGCGTCAACAGTAGCCGAAACAGCATCGGTGACAGTATTTGTGGATTCTACGTCTGGTAAAATAGTGTTCAAAGGATTTGCGTCGACGATGGGCTCCTAAAGTGCAGCATCAACGTGAATAGCATCAACTGCAGCATCGATAGGAACATCATCAACCGCAGTATCAACAGCCACAATAGCAGATTCAGAGCCTGCAACCACAAGCAAACTCGCAGAAGCAGCAGCACCCATAGTATGGTCAGTTGGCTGGCAAGGCTCATGAGCAGCAGTGGCCGAAACAACATCATTTGGCTCATCGGCAACATCAGTGTCCCGATTATCCATGTCTGCACAAAGATGGGAAGCAAGCAAAATACCATAAAAATAGTTGACAGGTAAATAGAAAAATCGGAGATGAGAAATAAGTCTAAGAAAACAATCATCGAAGTAAAGGGCAGGTGACATGAGATACCCATATTAGCACTCAGCGGCTTGGAGGGTGCCCCTATTTCAAAGTAACGTACACGACCTCTATTCCTCAGCTTGGACATGGCCTTAGAAGTGGGTGCCCGAGCCAATCGTCGTACCGCAATTGTGACAGCGCAATATCTTTATGAGTCAGACAAGAGGCAACTATGTGACAAGAAATGTCGCACCCATGACAAAAGGTCGGCAAGCGTTCATATTGTAGGGGCAACAGTTTCGGTGAAGATCCCGAGCCTCCGAATGCTACGCAACGGCGAAGGGGCTTCGCGATGTCGAGAAGAACACCCACCCGAAGGAAGGAGATCATGTTACCATCTTCGTCCTTACGAGAGTCCGTCCCAAAGACAGACCCATACAACAACCTAAGGAGTGCCCAGTTTCAAGGGCGATGTTGTCACCCGTCATCATAGCAAGTGGGACACGATGGATGCGAACCCAAATGCGCATATGGCTGAAGGAATACTCATCAATAGTTAAGGTAGGTTGGAGAGGCAGCAAAGCAAGCCAATCCTTCTTGAATGTCCAAGGACCTCTCTTTAGGACATCATCTCTTCTAGAAACGGAATCAAACTTAAACAAGAAGTAGTTCGAATTCAGAGCAGTGATGGATGCAACCTTATCATTCTTCCAAACCGATTGGATGACTCTTATCACTGCAGCCTCATCAATGGTCTTGGTGGCAAACACACGCCCAATAAGAGAAAGGTTGTAGTCATCAGAAGAGATATTCGTAGCCGCAGCAGGGGCAAACACTATGCCTTGCTCTTCGGCGGTGAATTGGAGATTATCAAACTGATGGAGGAAGGAGTCTGAGGAAGCCATAACCATAGAGTAAGGCGTAAGCCAAAAGTTAGGGAAAAGGTGTAATAGAAGATCGCACCGGAGACTAGGTCTAGGGTAGGTAG
The DNA here is from genome assembly GCA_019671005.1 of Hibiscus mutabilis. Lineage (NCBI taxonomy): Eukaryota > Viridiplantae > Streptophyta > Magnoliopsida > Malvales > Malvaceae > Hibiscus > Hibiscus mutabilis. The sequence goes on along the minus strand of CM033745.1, from coordinate 27,395,025 downwards.
ATATTAAGACCCTGCTTTTCAAAACAAGGGATAAAAGATGTATATCCCCGATAATTTAGGAGAAACAGATCAGGAAGGATCTCAAAGTTAAATCCGAAGGAGTTTAGATAACCACAAAACACGTGAGGAATAAAAGGAGTGTGCTGCAGATCTCAGATTGTGTTAAGGATCCAAAATCCTCGGAGGGTAAGAGCTAAGATTTGAGACGTGTGAAATCTCAACAGCTTTCGGGATTTAAAATTCAAAAGCTGGTAACTGAGAGGAATATATATGGAAAGGATAAGGGTATTAAGATTATCGTGAGGCCAAAGGATTTGAAATCCTAGCCGATAATCTCGGCCCTGGGAAAGAGGAATATCAATACAGGGGAAAGAAGTCCCATGCATACAGTAGGAACCCGTACGAGGGAAGGAAAACCCATGCATAAAAGAACTGATCCAATGGGTGATGCACACGTTGCGTAGCATTATCTCGGTGTCAGAAACAAGATGCAAGATATTGAGACTAATAAGACTAATTAAAGCCAGACATGTAATGATAGTAGGGTTATTAGAATAGTAGACTATTTCCATGAAGTTAGCTTTAGCAAAGTGATGGTGTAATCCCCTAAGGGAGAGCCACAAAGGCGTAAGAATAAAATGATGAAACTGTTTATTGTCCATTATATTTGAAATACTTGAGAACAAAGAAATAATACAATATTGCGGATCAGAAAGCAAATTTGATGACAACAAGAAAAACGTATCAAGGAGGATCCAGGTAATTAAAACACATGGAAAATTCAGCTCCCAATAGGGAACATCGTTAAGGAAGAGAAAGGATCCAAAGAGTTTGATTTGTAAAAGTGAGGATAGGTCATCGACGGTGTCCACGTCCTGGCATTGTGGGACTTGCTGGGGACTTAGCATGAAGGCACAAAGTAAGTGCGATCGTGAGAGAGCCTTCCTGAGCCGTAAAATAGCGAAGCAATGAGCCAAAGAATGCCATGTATAACGTAGGAAACCTGCAATATCAGTGTCAATAGCAGGAAACTCAAACACCATATTAGAAAGTGACCGAAACAAGAAAACAAAAATATATTTAATAACATCAAGAGGTAGTAACCAACCGAAAAGAGATGGAGAAGTCCATTTGTTATCGTCGACGATAAGGAATAGCACCTCAATCCGTCGACAAAGACCAACTGCAGAAAATAGGAAGGAAAAGATACCCACTTGAAGAAGATCCAGATAATGTAGCCATCTGCACAGGAAATGGTGTTGTAGAATAGGAGAAAAGGTCCTGAGCCTGTCAAAAGACAGAGGGCTCTGACACACCCAAGGCCGTGAAGGCTAGGAATGGAAGGCAGAGAACCAAGGCCGGGGCGGCCAGGATAAACCAGTCACCCAAAAGAAAAGGGAAGGGTGCCTGAGGCATGAAACCACTGTAACAAAGCAAAATATGGTATAAACCCGAGTATGTAACAGTGCATAATAGCAAATAAAAAAGCAATGGAAGAAAAAGAATAAAAAATAAAAAAGCAATGGAAGAAAAACCCTAGAAACCTGAAAAATAATCATATCTTTAGTTTTGAACTAATAAAGTTTGATTAAAACTGACGGTCGAGGCAAGGCGACGGGCAGACGATAAAGTAAAAAGTACAGGTAGAGGTTTTGCAAAACTGGAGGCAAGGCGGCGATGATGGAAAATTTGATTAAAACTTATTTTGTGATCCTTTTGTAAAAAAAGGATGTCTAAATGGAAATGGACCCGGGGATTTAACTAAGTAAAAAGCATTGATATCTTAACAAAGTAAAAAGTACAAAAATTGAGGTATTACAATATGATCGTGTTGAATAGCTCGTAATTAGCTATATGAACTTCTAAAATTTGAATAAATATTATTTCAACAAAGGTCCTTTTGGTAGTGGTTTTAGCTGAACTTCTAAAATTTGAATAAAACCTGTATCTTTCAATGAATGAGCCTTACAATGGACCCATTGGAATTTTAACAGAGTAAAAACAATAGAAATTGAGGTTTTACAATATGATCATGTTGAACAGTTCGTACTGAATTATATGAACTCCTACAATTTGACTAAAATTTATTTTGTGGTCCTTTTTGTAGAGGTTTCATACGAGCAAGTCTAAATAGACCTTACAATGGACCCATTGGAATCTTAAATGAGTAAAAAGTACAAAAATTGAGGTTTGGCAATATAATTGTGTTGAAAAGTTCGTAATAAATTTTATGAACTAATAACATATGATTGAAACTTGTTTTGCGGTACCTTATGTGGAGGTTTCAGACGAGCATGACTAAATGGGCCTTACAATGGACCCATTAGAATTTTAACAGAGTAAAAAGTACAAAACTTGAGTTTTTGCAATATGATTGTGTTGAACAGCTCGTAATCAATTATATGAACTCCTATGATTTGATTAAAACTTGTTTTCTAGTCCTTTTTGAATAGGTTTCAGACGAGCAGTTCTAAATTGGCGTTACAATGGACCCGTTGGAATTTTAACAAAGAAAAAAGTACAGAAATTCAGGTTTCACAATATAATTATGTTGAAAAGCTCGTAATTAATTATATGAACTAATAAAATTTGATTTAAAACTTGTTTTGTGGTCCTTTTGTAAAGGTTTCAAACGAGCAGGTCTAAATGGGCCTTACAATGGACCCGTTGGAATCTTAACAAAGTAAAAAGTACATAAAGTGAGGCTTTGCAATATAATTATGTTGGAAAGTTCGTAATCAATTATATGAACTAATAAAATTTGCATAAACTTGTTTTGCGGTCCTTTTTGTATAGGATTCAGGCAAGCAGGTCTAAATGGGTCTTACAGTGGATTTGTTGGAATTCTAACAGAGTAAAAAGTATAGAAATTGAGGTTTTGCAATATGACTGCGTTGAATAGCTCGTAACCAATTATATGTACTCCTAAAATTTGATTAAAACTTGTTTTGCAGTCCTTTTTGAAGAGGTTTCAGACGAGCAGGTCTAAATTGGCCTTACAATGGACCTGTTGGAATTTTAACTGTGTAAAAAGTACATAAATTAAGGTTTTGCAATATAATCATATAGAAAGCTCGTAATTAATTTTATGAACTAATATAATTTGATTAAAACTTGTTTTGCGGTCCTTTTTGTAGAGGTTTCAGACGAGCAGGTCTAGATGGGTCTTGTAACACCCCAAATCCTAGCCTAAAAGTATTGAAGTCAATTGCATAAGTTGATAGCTTAATTGAATCTAGAATTAAGCTAAATTGATTAGTCAAGGGTCTAATTGAAAGAATGAATGAAATAAGTGATCAATTTAAAGTGACTACATTGAATTAAATAAGAAAGATGGGAATGCATGCTAAATTCCTTGTTTCCCCTAATGCCCTTGATTAAGTTAATATTAAGAATTAAGTAAGGGACGTTTTAGACAATGCACAAATCCAATAACTTGGATTAGATATTGTTATCTTCTCCATTCTCCTTAGCTAGCCGATTTGAAGAGAGAAAATAGAGAGAAAGAAAGCTTGAGAAAATCAGCCATTGAAGAGGGAAAATTTAGCTTGCATGTATAGGATTTTGTAAGGAAATTAAACATAGAAGCAAAGTAAGTATGATTATACCTTTGTTCAATTGAATAGGCAATTATACTTGTGGAATTGGACTGTTTTGATGATGTTAGATGAAATTAGCTATTGAATATGTGATTAGATGATTAAATGGTTGTAGAATCATGCAAATTTGAAGAATGAACACTAGGTATTATACTGGAAATTATGTGTTTATGATAGTGTAACAAAGCTAGGTTGCTGGAAAATTGAAATGTGATGTTGAAGTAAGAATTGAATGGTTAGGACTTGAAATTGAGCTATGGAATTAATGAATTGAACATGATCATGATTAGGTAAAGTAATTAAGGTGTTAAACAAGCTAAATTGATAGCAACCAATGCTGGAAAAGAAAGATAAGAGTATGAACATAGTCATATAACATAGAAACTGTTTTGTTGAATTGAAATTGAGTAAAAATGTAAAATTAAACTTTGTAACCAACATACTCTGTTTTGGCTGCCGTGAATGATGAAATAACATTGACTAAACATGTTTAGGATGTTATATGAAATGAATTATAGGGCCAAAACATTGGTTAAAATGAATTTAAAGCATTAGAATGTGCTTAGGTGCAATCTGCCCAGAATTGCTCTGTTCTGGGCAGTCACTTTGAAAATTTACCAAAAATTGTATAGATCAAATTCAGGAATGAAATTTTAATGACGTTATCCTTAGTATGTCTTATTTCATTAGGTGAAAACAGAATTGAAAACTGGGTCCTATGCTGGAAACTGTAAAAAGGAATAGCTGGACAGTGCAAACTGTCAAGGTTGTATAAATGCCCTGTCTTTGAACAATAAACTGTATTAATTGGATAAGAACTAAAATGCAAGTCTATTATGGTCTTATATAAATTTTTGTTATCTTTCCAACGGTGTATAATAATCAAAATTCTGACGTGCGGATTAAAAGATATGACCATTTAAAGGTATAGTGTGCAAACTGCAAGGCAGCAGTGTCCTGGGCAGTTTGGGACTGTTTTTACACCTAGATGCAAACTGTTTCCAAAACAGTTTTGGGACATTGTAACCTGTCTAGTTATGTCGTAAAATGAAGTAATAACAATGTGGAGATGAATTGGTAAGAAATGCTTAAAAGAAAGCATAAAATAGTAGCTAAATGTTAGGTACAAATGTGGTAACATTGCTACTATAATTGTGTGACATTATGTGTTTGTTTTGATGAATTGTATGTATGTTGCTTGCTAGACCAAGGTCAGCAAGTTGGGGAAGAAGAAGATAGCAGTGGACATACCAAAGCTAGAGGCAAAGGGATTTGGATACAAGACCATTGATTTCTAGGAGTATTGTGAGTGTAACTATCCTTAGGGTTGGGACTAGGTCCTAACCAACCTTGTTATTGTCTTAAATCAATGTTATTGCCATGTAACATGACCTAAAACATATTTGGATAATTAAGGGAAGAATGACATGTATGATAACTTGTTTGATGCCATGATCTATGTGTTTACTTGGGTGTTAAGCAAATGAAATGAAATGCTTGTCATGTTGCATTGCTTATGCCAAAGGTAAGAAATGGCATGCTTGCTTGGAGTATAAAGTACGCACATTGCATACATATGCATGTGATTGTGATTTATATACATGGTTGGTTGAAATGAAATGAACAATGGTACCATTTTGTATTCATGCCATTCGAATGGCATGGATAGTTTTGTATTGGGAGTTAATACTCCATAAGCCTAAGGGCTTGGCCTTTGAAAGGCATAAACTTGTATTGAATAAGGAATTGTATAAAGCTTGAATGAAATGGATAATCAACAACCTTGGTAGCTAGTTTGGATAGATAGGAGGGCATGCCTTAGAATCTTAACCTCATATTGGCACAACGGTGCATATTGGTACGATGGTACATATTGGCACTACGGTGCATATTGGCACGACGATGCATATTGGAACTACGGTGCATATTGGCACTTCGGTGCATATTGGCACTTCGGTGCATATTGTTGAAGATTTGATTATCTAGTAAACTACTTACCAACGGTGTTATAAGATGACTTAATAATTAAAATGAACATTGTTTGGTTAGATGTGTGACATGAACATTGCTTGAATTGTAAGATACTTGAATGCACTTCCTTGCCTTGAAAGATGACACATGAATTGTTGTATAACTAGTTAATTCTCATGAAAGAAATGTATAAATAATGACTTTGTGTAAGAATGCCTACTTGGTAATTGGAGTATCGGTTGCTTGTCTTCTAAGCAAGATGTTCGAATAGCATATGGGTATTATGATGGATGTTGCTATGTTGATTCTGTTTGTTTTGTAAAGATTGCCTAAGTTACTCCTGGAATTCGAATGGTATGTGTCTTGTAGAGATGATCTTGGTTGTTTGAAATACATGTAAACTTGGATATGTATACTTGGGCTAGACTTAGTGTTACCTCACTAAATACATAACTTGTAATTACCACTCTACTCTTCACTCTGCCCATAACAGATTAAAGGCTTTATCAAGAGGATATCTTGAGATTGAAGCAACACCTTGAAGCAAGCTTGAAAGTATGATTTCATACTCTTTGTATACTCCTAGTTTGGTGGCACTAGAACTTGTAATAGATAGTCTTGATCATGCATTTTGTGGTGTTGTAAGACTAGCATATGTAATGTTTTGTTGGGCATCACATGTAACAAATTTGGATGATTTAAACTATGTGTATGACTTGGTTGATATGTATATAAATTAGTATAATGCTGCGCAAATTATGAGTAATTCATTGAATGTTGAATCCTTGTATAATTCGAATGTCAGACTAAAATGGTATGATCAAGCATTTGTTCCTATGACCATTGGTATGATTCGGCCATGTTGAGATTGAAGCCAAGGTATGTACAAGCATGCATTAACAATGTACTAATTAAGTATGCCATGAAATTGTATGACTTGATTGTAAAGAACCAAATGAAATGTGATTAGGGATCACCATAGGATTCGAATAGGGTACTTGAACTTGTAGTAAGAATGAAAGTTGAATCATGTTTAATAGTAGCCCATTGTAAAGTATGGTACACTTGTTGATTGTTGTTGTATGATGTATGTGAATTGAAACAAATTGGATTGGTAACATGAATGGTAACTTAGGATAAGTATGAAATGAATCAAATTGGTACCTAAATTAGCATGCTATGTATGTTGGGTTTGTTTAACATGGATTGCTTGTATGTATTGTACGACTTATATGATTGTGTTTAGGTTACTTGTGTTGCAAGTTAAGTATACCGAGGTTACTTGTTCGACAAGTAACCTATCTATTGCTTTGCTTTCGCTTCTGTAACGCTCCTGAACCGGGTTATGGCTAACCTGGGGAAGGGGTGTTATATTTATTGGTAATCATGTTTTTTTAGTCGGTTTTATAAGCTCACTTGCATCATATAGGATATTGTGCCACCTAGGAGACTTGATATAAGCTTGTATTGTTGCTTAAATGTGTAAACTAATCTCTTATTGTTCTGATTGAACTAGAATGTCAGAAACAAGATTGGGTCGGGATAATGAAAGTCTTGTAGGCTCCTCGAACGAAGGAGACAGTGTGAGGATGGAGCAGAATCCTCCTCAACAACAAGCTCAACATTGAGCTCAAGCTGCTTCTCAACAAGAATCTTGTGCTATCAATCCTGTGCAGCAAGAATGTCTTATAAGTATGAAGGAGATGTTCAATCATTTCGTAACTACCTTAAAACAAGATCATCCTATTGGTCCTATTGTTGTTGTGCCAAACTGAGCCCCTATTGACAAGCTAGCTTAGCATTAGGCCTATACATTCACTGGCACCGATGAGGCTAATCCTAAAATAGCCGAGTATTACTTAGAGGCCACTACTCGTATTTTGACTAAACAATTGCCATGTCCTGACGAGCATAAACTCGAGTGTGCCATCGCTCTATTGGCAGACGAAGCACTAAGCTGGTGGGAAACCACTACTCTGACTACTCCTGTATAGTCTATTACTTGGAAGTTCTTCCTCGATGAGTTCAAGAAGAAGTATATCAGCGAACAATAACTGGCCGAGCGCCAAAAACAAATAATGTATCTTAAACAAGCTGGCCGACCTATCGAGCAATACATGAGTGACTTTTGCAAGTATTGCAAGTATGGGTCTGAATGTATCAAAACCGAGGCTGACAAGTGCCGAATGTTCATCAACGGGTTAAATGATGAATTAAGCCCGATATTCACTGCTCTGGGTATTACCTACTTCCAAAATTTGGTAAACTGGGCCATTGCTACTAAGGATAAGATGAAAGCCTCGGAAAGATGCAAGAGCGGACACTCCTGGAAAGACAAACGACCTAGGAACGATGATAAGCCACACTGGCAATCAAAGAAGTCCAAACATTCCAAGGGACACTGTTGGAACAATACCCCTAATTAGAAGAGTAGTTACATCCCAAAACCTCAAACGGTTATAAAGACTTCATCCCCTGTTGTTTCTATTGATAGCACGGGGAATCAGACTAAAGCTAACCAATACCCTTTTTGCAAGTTCTGTCAGAAACATCATACTGGCCAGTGCAAAGTTCAACAAAATTTATGCTTCTCATGTGGAGCCTCTGATCATTATATTTGGGATTGTCCCCAGAATCCCAACAAGGCTTCGAATCGAGCTTCTTCAATTACTACCTCAGCTCTTTCTAATCGAAACAAAGTACCCTGACAAGCTCAGTCCGGGAATCAAGGGAAACAAAAGGGCACCTATTCGAATGCTCAGACTCATCAGGAATCTCGAGCCCCTGCTCGTATGTGCCACATTCGTGGTAAAGATGATGAAGAAGCTCCCGATGTTATCACAGGTACCGTTGAGTTAAATTCCAATCCTACATATGCTTTAATTGATTCGGGGTCTACCCATTCATTTGTTTGTTCTGTCTTGATCAACAAGTTAAAATTGAAACCCGAAATTATTGAATCAAATCTTGTAGTTTCGAATCCATTAGGGGGAAAAACACCCATTAACTTGCGCCACAAGCAAGCTCCTTTGACTATTCGAAATATCCCTTTTCCAATTGATCTATATGTCTTACTTGTTTGTGAATTTGACTTGATATTGGGGTTAGATTGGTTAAGTAAACACGAGGTCTGGGTAGATTGCCAAAATCGGAGACTGTATCTCCGGGGTTTAGGGAAAGAATCCATTCTCTTAATAGACAAGAAACCAACTTCAATCTTTGCTAAGATGATTCTCCAAGATGAAATTGAATTCGGTTTGCCTAGCATGCTTGTTGTTTCTAAATTCACTGATGTTTTTCCCGAGGAACTCCCTGGTGTCCCTCTGACCAGAGAAATAGAGTTCAGGATTGAAGCTCAGCCTGGAACAGCTCTTGAGTCCATTACACCCTATAGAATGACACATGTTGAGTTGAAAGAATTAAAGAAGCAATTTTAGGAGTTGTAAGATAAAGGTTTCACACGGCCTAGCACTTCTCCTTGGGGTGCTCCAGTCCTGTTCGTGAAAAAGAAAGACGGGACTATGCGGTTTTGTATTGACTATTGTCAGCTAAACAAGCTCACTATCAAGAATCGGTATCCCCTGCCCAAAATTGAAGATCTTTTTGATCAACTCAGGGATGCTTCTGGATTTTCTAAGATCGACCTTTGATCGGGGTATTATCAAATAAAAGTGAAAGAACAAGACGTGCCCAAGATAGCATTTCGTACTCGATATGGCCACTTCAAATTCCCCGTAATGGCATTCGGGTTAACGAATGCTCCGGCTGCTTTCATGGATCTCATGAATCGGGTATTCAAGCCCTATCTTGATAAGTTTGTGGTCGTATTCATCGACGACATCTTGGTATACTCTCGAAATAAAGAGGAACATGTTGAACACCTCCAAATTGTCTTGCAAACACTCCAAGAACATCAGTTGTATGCTAAGTTCTCCAAATGTGAATTCTGGTTACCAGAAGTTTCTTTTCTCGGCCACGTTATCTCGGCTGAAGGAATCAAAGACGATCCAAGCAAGATTCAGTCTATTCTAGATAGGAGACCTCTAAAGAATGTAAGCGAGGTCTGAAGCTTTCTCGGTTTAGCCAGGTATTATAGAAGGTTTGTTAAGGGCTTTTCCTCTATTGTCGCAAGTCTTACTAAGCTTACCTGAAAGGATACACTTTTTGTTTGGTCGGAAAGACAACAACGAAGCTTTGATCAACTTAAGCAAGCTCTGACTCATGCCCCGGTACTCATCCAACTAGAATCGGGTAAAGAATTAACTGTTTACAGTGATGCTTCTCATCTAGGACTCGGTTGTGTCCTGATGCAAGATGTGAAAGTAATTGCTTATGCTTCAAGGCAGCTGAAGCTACACGAGTCTAATTATCCAACACACGATCTGGAACTAGCAACTATCGTATTTGCTCTCAAGATATGGAGACACTATCTATACGGAGAGAAATGCAATCTATTTACCGATCACAAAAGTCTCAAATACCTCCTAACTCAGAAGGACTTGAATCTGAGGCAAAGTAGTTGGCTTGAATTACTTAAGGATTACGACTTGGATATCGACTACCGTCCGAGAAAAGTAAACATAGTTTCTGACGCCCTTAGTCACAGACCATACTCGGGTAACTCCTAAATCAAGAATCCTAATTAAATTCATTTGAATCATGCCTTCTCTTGCTTTGCAAACAATGAATTTAGAGTTTTCTTAAGCTACAAGTTACTATTTGAATACTCCTTGAAAAGTAAATTGTCATTCGAGAAAGAATTATGTCTAAAATACTTGTAACCATTGAAATTGAGTCTATCTTAGATTGTAAGAAAGAATTCGAACAATGCCTTGTTCTGCAAGAAACAATTCAAACAATGCTTTGTATTGCAAGAAATATATTGAAAATCATTCTAATGACCTTGTTAATTCTTTCGTAGCTAATACGGCTATCAATGCTCATTTCCGACTATCCAAGGGTCGAAAATTCTTGTCTGAACTTCAAGATCAATATGATTTCATCTCGAGAATTAAAGAACTCCAACAAGTTGATCCAGATCTTCAGAAGATCATACCTAAGCTTGCTTCTAAGTCTAGCTCTGACTTCTCCCTCAAGTCTAATGGACTCCTCTATTTCAAGGATAGAGTGTGTGTTCCTAACAATGAGGAACTGAGACAAGAAATGTTGCAAGAAGCACATCAAAGTTCTTTCTCGATCCACCCTGGATCGGTTAAGATGTATAAGGACCTAAAGCCACTATACTGGTGGGCATGGATTAAATCTGCAATCACGGACTTCGTATCCAAGTTCTTAAGTTGTCAAAGAGTCAAAGCCAAGCATCAAGTCCCTACTGGACTGCTCCAACCTATTGAACTTCCCCAGTGGAAGTGGGATCGAATTACTATGGACTTTGTCATCGGTCTTCCTTCTACTCCAAGAAAGAATGATGTTGTATGGGTGATTGTTGATAGATTCACTCAATCTACCCACTTCATCCCTGTTCGTATGAACGTGAGCTTGGAAACCCATGCCTAGTTGTACATCCGTGAAATGATTCGGTTACATGGTGTACCTACAACAATCATCTTGGATCGTGACCCTCGATTCGCTTCTCGATTCTGGAATTCTCTGCAGAAAGCTCTAGGAGCTAAAGTACATCTTAGTACAACCTTTCATCCTCAATCAGATGGCCAATCTAAGAGAATCATTCAAATGCTAGAAGATATACTACAAGCTTGTGTTATCGATTTCAGGAAGAATTGGGAGAAATCCCCACCTCTTGTAGAGTTTGCCTACAACAATAGCTATCAATCGTCTATTCAAATGGCACCATTTGAAGCTCTATATGGTAGAAGATGTAGAACTCCTCTATGTTGGTCAGAATTGGGAGAAAACAAAGTATTGGGACCTCAATTGCTTCGGGAAACCGAAGAACAAGTTAAGATCATTCACGATCGATTGAAGGCAGCTTTCGATAGACAGAAAGCGTATACTGATTTGAAAAGAAGAGATATTCAGTATGCTATTGGAGACAAAGTTTTCCTAAAGGTCTCACCTTGAAAGAAAGTGCTTAGATTTTGGAAGAAAAGGGAAGCTCAATCCCCGATACATTGGACCATTTGAAGTTATTGAAAGAATTGGTCCAGTGGCCTATCGACTATCTCTTCCTAGAGAATTTGATAGAATACATAATGTCTTCCATGTTTCAATGCTCAGAAGGTATCGATCTGATCCTTCACACATTCTTGAGCCCGAAGAAGTAGAATTGAATCCTGATTTGCCCTACGAAGAAGAACCTATTCAGATTCTTGACCGGGAAGCAAGAAAGCTTTGGAACAAGATTGTTCCCCTTGTTAAGATCTTATGGAGAAATCATAAGGTGGAAGAAGCTACCTGGGAATCTGAAGAAGTCATGAGGAAGCAATATCCTCACCTATTCAATTCAGGTAAATTCGAGGACGAATTTAATTTAAGGGGGGAGAATTGTAACACCTCAAATCCTAGCCTATAAGTATTGGAGTCAATTGCATAAGTTGGTAGCTTAATCGAATATAGAATTAAGCTAAATTGATTAGTCAAGGGTCTAATTGAAAGAATGAATGAAATAAGTGATCAATTTAAAGTGACTGCATTGAATTAATAAGTAAGACGGGGAATGCAAGCTAAATTTCTTGTTTCCCCTAATGCCCTTGATTAAGTTAATATTAAGAATTAATTAAGGGACATTTTAGACAATGCATTAATCCAATAACTTGGATTAGATGTTGTCATCTTCTCCATTCTCCTTAGCTAGCCGATTGGAAGAGAGAAAATAGAGAGAAAGAAAGCTTGAGAAAATTAGCCGTTGAAGAGGGAAAATTTAGCTTGCATGTATAGGATTTTGTGAGGAAATTAAAGCTAGAAGAAAAGTAAGTATGATTCTACCTTTGTTCAATTGAATAGGCAATTATACTTGTGGAATTGGACTATTTTGATGATGTTAGATGAAATTAGCTACTGAATATGTGATTAGATGATTAAATGGTTGTAGAATCATGCAAATTTGAAGAATTAACACTAGGTATTATGTTGGAAATTTTGTGTTTATGATAGTGTAACAAAGTTAGGTTGCTGGAAAATTGAAATGTGATGTTGAAGTAAGAATTGAATGGTTAGGACTTGAAATTGAGCTATGGAATTAATGAATTGAACATGATCATGATTAGGTAAAGTAATTAAGGTGTTAAACAAGCTAAATTGATAGCAACCAATGCTGGAAAAGAAAGATAAGAGTATGGACATAGTCATATAACATAGAAACTATTTTGTTGAATTAAAATTGAGTAAAGATGTAAAATTAAACTTTGTAACCAACTTACTCTATTTTGGCTGCCTTGAATAATGAAGGAACATTGACTAAAAATTTTTAGGATGTCATATGAAATGAATTATAGGGCCAAAACATTGGTTAAAATGAATTTAAGGCATTAAAATGTGATTAGGTGCAATCTGCTCAAAATTGCTCTGTTCTGGGCAGTCACTTTGAAAATTCACCAAAAATTGTATAGATCAAATTCAGGGCTGAAATTTTAATGATATGATCCTTAGTATGTCTACTTTCATTAGGTGAAAACAAAACTGAAAACTGGGTTCTATGCTGGAATCTGTAAATAGGAATAGCTGGACAGTGCAAACTGTCAAGGCAGTGTAAATGTCGTGTCTTTGAACAATAAACTGTATTAATTAGATAAGAACTAAAATTCAAGTCTATTATGGCCTTATAGATAATTTTGTTATATTTCTAATGGTGTATAGTAATTGAAATTTCGACATATGGATTAAAAGATATAAGCATTTAAATGGACAGTGTGCAAACTGCCAGGCACCAGCGTCCTGGGTAGTTTGGGACTATTTTTACACCTAGATGCAAACTGTTTCCAAAACAGTTTTAGGACATTGTAACCTGTCCAGTTATGTCTTAAAATGAAGTAATAACAATGTGGAGATGAATTGGTAAGAAATGCTTAAAAGAAAGCATAAAAACCATAGCTAAATGTTAGTTACAAATGTGGTAACATTGCTACTCTAATTGTGCGACATTATGTGTTTGTTTTGATGAATTGTATGTATGTTGATTGCTAGACCAAGGGCAGAAAGTTGGGGAAGAAGAAGATAGGAGTGAATATCCGAAAGGTAGAGGCAAAGGGATTTGGATACAATACCATTGATTGCTAGGAGTATTGTGAGTGTAACTATCCTTAGGGTTGGGACTAGGTCCTAACCAACCTTGTTATTGTCTTAAATCAATGTTATTGCCATGTAACATGACCTAAAACATATTTGGCTAATTAAGGGAAGAATGACATGTATGATAACTTGTTTGATGCCATGATCTATGTGTTTACTTGGGTGTTAAGCAAATGAAATGAAATGCTTGTCATGTTGCATTGCTTATGCCAAAGGTAAGAAATGGCATGCTTGCTTGGACTATAAGGTACACACATTGCATACATATGCATGTGTTTGTGATTGATATACATGGCTGGTTGAAATGAAATGAACAATGGTGCCATTTTGTATTCATGCCATTCGAATGGCATGGATAGTTTTGTATTGGGAGTTAAGACTCCATAAGCCTAAGGGCTGGCCTTTGAATGGCATAAACTTGCATTGAATAAAGAATTGTATAAAGCTTGAATGAAATGGATAATCAACAACATTGGTAGCTGGTTTGGATAGATAGGAGGGCATGCCGTAGAATCTTGAGCTCATATTGGCACTACGGTGCATATTGGTATGACGGTACATATTGGCACTACGGTGCATATTGGCACTACGGTGCATATTGGCACTTCGGTGCATATTGTTAAAGATTTGATTATCTAGTAAACTACTTACCAACGGTGTTATAAGATGACTTAATAATTCAAATAAACATTGTTTGCTTAGATGTGTGACAAGAACATTGCTTGAATTGTAAGATACTTGAATGAACTTCCTTGCCTTGAAAGATGACACATGAATGGTTGTATAACTAGTTACTTCTCATGAAGGAAATGTATAAATGATGACTTTGTGTAAGAATGCCTACTTGGTAATTGGAGTATTGGTTGCTTGTCTTCTAAGCAAGATGTTCGAATAACATATGGGTATTATGATGGATGTTGCTATGTTGGTTCTGTATGCTTTGTGAAGATTGCCTAAGTTACTCCTTCAATTCAAATGGTATGTGTGTTGTAGAGATGATCTTAATTCATTGAAATACATGTAAACTTGGATATGTATACTTGAAATTGGCTAGACTTAGTGTTACCTCACTAAGTACATAACTTGTACTTACCAATCTACTCTTCATTCTTCCCATAATAGATTAAAGGCATTATCAAGAGGATATCTTGAGATTGTAGCAACACCTTGAAGCAAGCTTGAAAGTACGATTTCATACTCTTTTGTATACTCCTAGTTTGGTGGCACTAGAACTTGTATTAGATAGTCTTGATCATGCATTTTTTGGTGTTGTTAAGACTAGCATATGTAATGTTTTGTTGGGCCTATCATGTAACCAATTTGGATGATTTAAACTATGTATATGACTTGGTTGATATGTATATAAATTAGTATAATGCTGCGCAAATTATGAGTAATTCATTGAATGTTGAATCCTTGTATAATTCGAATGCTATACTAAAATGGTATGATCATGCATTTGTTCCTATGACCATTGGTATGATTCGGCCATGTTGAGATTAAAGCCAAGGTATCTACAAGCATGCATTAACAATGTACTAATTAAGTATGCCATGACATTGTATGACTTGATTGTAAAGAACCAAATGAAATGTGATTAGGGATCACCATAGGATTCGAATAGGGTACTTCAACTTGTAGTAAGAATGAAAGTTGAATCATGGTTAATAGTAACCCATTGTAAAGTATGCTACACTTGTTGATTGTTGTTGAATGATGTATGTGAATTGAAACAAATTGGATTGGTTACATGAATGGTAACTTAGGATAAGTATAAAATGAAACAAATTGGTACCTAAATTAGCATGCTATGTATGTTACGTTTGTTTAACATGGATTGCTTGTATGTACTGTATGACTATTATGATTGTGTTTAGGTTACTTGCGTTGCAAGTTAAGTATACCGAGGTTACTTGTTTGACAAGTAACCTATCTATTACTTTGCTTTCGCTTCGGTAACACTCTTGAAATGGGTTACGGCTAACCCGTTGGAATTTTAACAGAGTAAAAAGAAAAGAAATTGAGGTTTTGCAATATGATCGTGTTGAACAGCTCGTACTCAATTATATGAACTCTTAAAATTTGATTAAAATTTGTTTTGTGGTCCTTTTTGTAGAGGTTTCATACGAGCCGGTCTAAATGGGCCTTACAATGGACTCGTTAGAATTTTAACAAAGTAAAAAAACTAGAGATTAAGGTTTTGCAATATAATCGTGTTGAAAAGCTCGTAATCAATTTTATGAACTAATAAAATTGGACTAAAACTTGTTTTGCGGTACTTTTTGTGGAAGTGTCAGACGAGCAGGTCTAAATGGGCCTTATAATGGACCTGTTGGAATTTTAACAGAGTAAAAAGTACATAAATTAAGATTTTACAATAAGATTGTGTTGAACAACTCGTAATCAATTGTATGAACTCTTAAAATTTGATTAAAACTTATTTTGTAGTCCTTTTTGATGAGGTTTCAGACGAGCATGTCTAAATTGGCCTTGCAATGGACCTATTGGAATTTTAACTGTGTAAAAAGTACATAAATTGAAGTTTTACAATATAATCTTATGGAAAAGCTCATGAATAATTTTATGAACTAATAGAATTTGATTAAAACTTGTTTTGCAGTCCTTTTTGTGGAGGTTTTAGACGAGCAGGTCTAAACGGGCCTTACAATGGACTTGCTGAAATTTTAACAAAGTAAAAAGTACAGAAATTGAGGTTGTGCAATATGATCGTGTTGAATAGCTCGTAATCAATTTTATGAACATATAAAATTTGATTAAAACTTGTTTTGCGGTCATTTTTATAGAAGTTTCAGCTGAGCAAGTTTAAATAGGCCTCACAACGGATATGTTGGAATTTTAACAGAGTATATGTAACATCCTAAAATCGAAGTAGAGAACGTTATTGTAGAGAAAACCGAAATTGTAAACTAGAAAATTTCAAATTTTCTTTACACTGACCATAAATAATAGTATATTTTATTGTCCCATTCATTAAAAGAGTTTTGTCAATTTAACAAGATTACCATTTACGTTGATCACTCAATTTGCAATATGCCGTGCCGAACTTAATGTCTTGCTTGAGCCAAGACTCAACAATCAAGTAATTTATACATATGATTATTTTACTTTAACCAGAATCCATTAGAATACATATACTGTATACTCCTTACAACAGAGTAAGGAACAAATAATGATTATACAAATCCTAAGATACAAGGAACAAATAATGATTATACAAATCCTAAGATACAATTCTTAACAAACAAGCAGTATGCCACCATCCTAACACAATACACAGGCCTAGTAAGTCATCTAATAATCGATTAAGGCATTACCTCCCACTAGCAATTTTTTTCCAATTATTTATACATAGCTTAATATCTTTTTGGTTCCAACCATTAATAATTATACTTCTTATGGAATCTTAAAATTACGTGACACTTACAACATTTTACTAGCATGACTTACAAATCAAGAACCAATAATTTTCCCATTTTATTGTTTATAGATCAAGCTTCACCATCAAGTATTAATCAATATTATTACCTTGGATTATTCAGCAAGCTACATATCTTAACAAAACTTATGCCAATAAGATAAGTCTCACCAGCAATTATAATATAACAGGACTCTATTACCTTGACTCATTATAAAGTTCGAATTAGAGGGTTTAAATGACCAATTCGAACTCCTTGTAACTTAAACATTTATCAATTATGAATATTTTACTATGACTCAAACCACAAACCAATAATCAAATTAACCCAATGTAACTTAATAAGCAAGAAACCGTTTGCATACCTTACTACAAGTTTATCTTAACCAACGAATTTCTCTAAACACCATATTCAAAGTCATCCATTAGTTATTTATTCGAATGTCCTATAAACCAATAGAGACAATTTACTATTTCATTCAGACCATGAATTCCCATAAACATTTATCTTCTATATGATTAAATCAAATGTATTAAGTACTCATAAATTAAGATAGCATTCCGCTATATCATTTACACAGCAATTTGATAAACTGGATTCTTAGACAGATACAAAGTGACACCATCCTAGGAGTTTGATTAGAAGTACTAGACAATGAACAAGGTCTTGGAGTAACCGATAACCCATGAATCTGATCAGCTATAAACTTCTAAGGAAATCTGCAATGCATGAAATGGAATGCATTAGGCTTATATAGCGTAAGTAAGGTAGAAACATCAAATGATAAAATATATTATACATGAATCATAAAGGATCACACATCCAAATACACAATCATATAACAACATATGTTATCTTTATCTTAATTTAACTTGTAGATTTTATGATATAAGTAACTTATCCCCACTACATTATACAATAAGTTGATCTTGACAAAGATCAACTTGGCACATTGAAGTCTTCATGAGACTTGGCAATTAATCATTAGCTTTCGATTCTTATTAGAACTTTCAGAGTTTATAGAGCTTATCAGGGCTTTTAGAGCTTTTAGAGTTTACAGAACTTATCAGGGGCTTTTCATAATACTTTCAATGTCTTTTCTGAGTTCTTATTTAATTTCCCATTACGTTCATGTATTTTACTTGTTTGCCTTGGATCGCACATTTGATCATAAATATCGTTGGTCTGAGTTTGACCATATAGGTCCAGACGATACTTAGTCCAAAGCACCTAGCAATGGCTAATATCGGAAACAAAACATATATATATGTGTAAATGGGGCGTCCCCATAATCATCACTTATGGACCGTAGTTCTAGAAGACCAACTATTATATCAGAGTGTCCAAGGACTTCCATTGACCAAGCAACTTAGATATCTTATCTTATAACTGGAATTTAGAGTGTATCTTATCGAACAAGTAATTTTACTTGTTGCTTCCTATTAATAGCTTATTGCCTAAGTTAAGCTTTCTTGCTTCTTAAGCCTTTAATATTCAGAGTTCTCATAACATTAGCTTTCAATCTTTTATAAGGATCTTATTATTGTTTTGTTGTCAGTAAACAATTTCAGGCTTTCACAAGTATACTATTAATCTCAATATTAAGGACATTCCTTAATCAATTATTCAAGCATAACAAGGCCTTTAAAATAAGAAATGCAACATCATCAATTACTCAACATGAATGCCATGATATGAATGCACACTCATACTCATTTAGCTATACTTGAGCCTTTTTACACAATATATGTGTATGATGCAAATCATCCACAAACATTTAATACTTAACGGTAACAAATTAAACATCGGGATAACTCCGTGTTACCCGAGACTCATGTGACTACACTCACCTAGTTATTCCAAAGTTATGGAATACCCGAATTCCACAAACTCCAAACTACTTCTTCACTTAGCCATCCATGACAAAGTGTACCTCAAAACATATAATCAAATGTTAACAACCATGTCATACAAGACAATTTATTCTACCAAACTATGCACACATTGTTCATTGTCAAAACAACCCCTATGGTTTCTTAATTAAGTAAAACAGTCCGTAACACATGTATACACATTCGTAATCATCAAGAAGGTCCACTATTCGTATATGTATATGCAAATAGTCTAGATTACGTATATGTACATTTTTGTACATGTAAATACAACATTCATACTACAAACATACTATAACAGTCCATTCATCCTCAAGTTAGTAAATCTGTACTTTCAAACCGTTCGAAACTGCATACAAGACAGCACACAAAACTGCATTAAAAACCATTCGAAACTGAGTACAAGACAGCACACAAAACTGCCCTGAAACTGCATACAAGACTGCACACAAAACTGCATTCAAAACCATTCGAAACTGAACAGTTTTAAACTCGAATCTGCACAGTTTTAGTCTTTTATAACAGTCCAATATGTCTCTAAAATACACCAAACATTCTAGTAAAGTTTATATTTTCATACCAGCTCAAAAACAGACCTCTAATACTTCCAAGTATGCAAAATAAATCCCATTTTTCCGTATAGAAATGTACATATTTTAAACAGTCCCTTAATGTTCTTAGGCATGCATAAGAGTCCCATGTTTAAGTATATAAACTCAAAGCAGTCCTATACTTATTTTCAGGTTCGAAACAGTCTACCTTCATTATACATGCATAAACAGAGCAGTTTATATACATTATCACTTATTCACTCAAAACAATCCCATTTCTATATATATATATATATATATATATATATATACGAGGCAGCATTCTTATGTTCATGTGTATGCATGCATCAAACAGCCCCTAAACTTGTATATATCCGCATACAAACAGAAAGAAATCCCAATTTATTTGTATACAAATATGTATATTAAAACAGTCCACTACATTATCATTAATCAATGATTTCTACTCCAAGCTCAAGCATTCAACCCAATACAACATACATTCTTAAATTTAGTTTTTTAACAATCACAAAACTGCACCTATACACTAAACTGCTCATTCAGAGCTACGCATACTGCACTTATACACCAAACTGCACATTCAAAACTATGCAAACTGCACTTTAAATTCTATGTACATTTTGAACATGTAAATATGTTTTTATCACCTAAAAACTGTATTTCCCCTTTTCTATTAAAATTACCTTTCTAGTATCTAAAATTTTCATCAAGGCAAAACCGTCCAACAAACATTATTTTAAATGCCAAAATAGTTTAGTTCCATCACAATACAGTCCATTATTTATACATATATATAAATATGTATTCCTAAACAGTTTACTATACCTTTAAGTATACTCAAATAGTCCCAAAATTCATATAAACGTACTCATGTGATCAAAACAGTCTAGAATTATAGTAAGGACAACCCTCTAACATTTATAAACTCATTCAAGCAGGTCCTAATCTTATAAGATAGCATTAAGTATTATACACATCAACCCCATGATTTCAGATTTTTAATAACAGTCTGAATGTTTCATGGTTTACTCTTATTTAACCAAAAATTTATAGATTCAATGACTAATATCCAACCTGATTCTAAACTCCAACCAGTTACCACTTTTTACACATTTTATTTAGCATGTAAAGCTGCCCAAAATAGGGCATATATTTAGAACATTGGTTTACTTCAGTTTTGCACTAAATTATATATCATGATCCTCATTTCGTACTTAAACATGCTTTTTGTACTTAATCAATGCATGATTCAATAGTTCAAATTAGTTTAAACACTAAAGAATTTATAATTAATCAATGTTACTTCTTAATAATACTCGACTTATCTTATTCACACAAAACTTTCACTTAATTGAAATTCCTCAATCCTATAATCGAACTAATCCTGTCCTAGCTAGAGTGTGATCATTTCTCAAGCTCCAAGCTTAATTACATGTTCTAATAATTCGAAGAACTCAATCAAATAGCTTTAATTAATTCAAACAACATGAAGATTTTCACAAAAAGCCACTAAATGTTCAAAGCTATATTACACAAAAATCACAGAAGCATAACAATTGTACACACGCATTCACCGAATGGTTTAGCTTTCCATAACAGAGTTCATTTCTTCAATTTATTCTTTATCAGCAAGACATACAAAGGAATTAGAATTAAATTCATAATCTAATCATGAATCTAAAGAAATGGAGAAACTTTTCTTACCCTTTTCTTAAAACCATTCGAATTAAGACCCAAGATAAACCAAGGTAAAGCTTAAATTCCTTGTTTTCTTTTTTTTTTTGCAACTCTCTTTCTCTCTTCTAAGGTGGTTCGGCCTTATGGAGGAAGAAGATGAAGAATGCATATATTTCTTCTTCTTTTTTATCATTACATAACCGAACCCATACACTCTTCACTTCCACATGGAAAGCTAACACCATGGCACCTCATGAAGTCCCTAATTACTTCTTTATTTTGCATGCAAACCTTCTTAATTAAAAGCCTTTCAAAAATGTCCTTTCATTTAAACTAGCCATCTTTTCATTCTTTCGATTTGATCCTTATTCTATTATACTTTAATCCAAATATATATATATATTCATACAAATTAATATAGACCGATCTAAGTCATCAACAAGAACTGGTAACATATTTCCAAGAAATGTTTTGGGGTATTACAGTATAAATAGCAGAAATTGAGGTTTTGTAATAAGATTGTGTTGAATAGCTCGTATTCAATTATATGAACCAATAAAATTTGATTAAAACTTGTTTTGTGGTCCTTTTTGTAGAGGTTTCAGATGAACATGTCTAAATGGGCCTTATAATGGACCCATTCAAATTTTAACAGAGTAAAAAGTACAGAAATTGAAGTTTTGCACTATGATCACATTGAATAGCTCCTAATCAGTTACATGAACCCCTAAAACTTGATTAAAACTTGTTCTGCGGTCCTTTTTGTAGAGGTTTCAGGTGAGCAGGTCTAAATGGACCTCACAATGGACCCGTTGGAATTTTAACAGAGTAAAAAGAACAAAAATTGAGGTTTTGCAATTTGATTGTATTGAATAGCTTGTATTAAATTATATGAACTAGTAAAATTTTAACAAAGTAGAAAGTACAGAAATTGAGGTTTTGAAATAATATCCTGTTGAATAGCTCGTAATCAATTATATGAACTCCTAAAATTTGATTAAAACTTGTTTTGCGGTTCTTTTTGTAGAGGATTCAGACGAGCTAGTCTAAATGGGCCTTACAATTGACCCGTTGGAATTTTAACATAGTAAAAAGTACAGAAATTGAGGTTTTGCAATATGATCATTTTGAACAACTCGTAATCAATTATATGAACTCCTAAAATTTGATTAAAACTTGTTTTGCGGTCCTTTTTGTAGAGGTTTCAGACAGGCAGGTCTAAATAGGCCTTACAATGGACCCGTTAGAATTTCAACAAAATAAAAATTACAGAACTTGAGGTTTTGCATTATGATCGTGTTGAACAGCTCGTAATCTATTATATGAACTCCTAATGTATGATTAAAACATGTTTTGCGGTCCTTTTTGTAGAGGTTTTAGATGAGCAGGTCTAAATGGGTCTTACGATGGACTCGTTGGAATTCTAAAAAAGTAAAAAGAACAAAAATTGAGGTTTTGCAATATGATCATGTTAAATAGCTAGTAATCAATTATATGTACTCCTAAAATTTTATTAAAACTTGTTTTGCGATCCTTTTGTAGAGGTTTCTGACGAGCAGGTCTAAATGTGCCTTACAATGGACTCGTTGGAATTTTAACAGTGTAAAAACTACAAGAATTGCGATTTTGTAATATGATCGTGTTCAATAGCTTGTAATCAATTCTATGTACTCCTAAAATTTGATTAAAACTTGTTTTGTGGTCCTTTTTGTAGAGGTTTCAAACGAGCAGGTCTAAATGTGCCTTACAATGGATCCGTTGGAATTTTAACACAGTAAAAAGTACAGGAATTAAGGTTTTGCAATCTGATCGTGTTGAAAAGCTCATAATCAATTATATGAACTCCTAAAATTTGATTAAAACTTGTTTTCCGATCCTTTTTGTAGAAGTTTCAGACGAAGAGGTCTAAATAGGCCTTACAATGGACCCGTTGGAATTTTAACTGAGTAAAAAGTACAGAAATTGAGGTTTTGCAATATAATCATTTTGAAAAGCTTGTAATCAATTTTATGAACTAATAGAATTTGATTAAAGCTTATTTTGCGGTCTTTTTTGTAAAGGTTTCAGACGAACAGGTCTAAATGGGCCTTATAATAGACCCGTTGGAATCTTAACTAAGTAAAAAGTACAAAATTTGAGGTTTTGAAATATAATTATGTTGAATAACTCGTAATAAATTTTAGGAACTATTAAAATTTGATTAAAACTTGTTTTGTGGTCATTTTTGTAGAGGTTTCAAACGAGTTGGTCTAAGTGTGCCTTCAATGGACCCGTTGGAATTTTAATAGAGAAAAAAGTATAGAAATTGAGGTTTTGCAATATGATGAGATCATGGTGTCACTACCACCATTAGACCAGAGGAATTTTCCTTAGGCCCCTTTACTCGTGCAAGGGCAAAGAAATTTAGAGATGTGGTCAGCAACAAGTGCAATCATGCATGAAGATTATTAAAAGCTGCCGAAGTTGAATCAAACCCTTCCAAAATGGAAGATTCATGCAACGTGAGAAGGAGTCCATGCAACACTTTGCATGTTTATCTCTGATGCATATGTTCCATTTTATCATTACAGTTCTAGTTTGCACATGTTTTCTATTATGTTGTTATTTGTTTATTTTACAACACTGGAATTAGTTGAATCATATAATATATATTTATTATATTTAGCATGCATCATATTATATTGTTTATTGCTGATCATATTTCTCGTATTTATAGGTGTTATGCAAGGACAATGAATAGACACATCACTTGGGTGATTTTGAGAACTATGACTATTGGAGGTGCTTGCTAACGTTCACATTGAAATTGACATGCTTTCTTACCTTCACAATGGATGACAATTCTAGTGAGGGGCTTGCTTGAGGTGCTTGCTTAGATTCACAAGGAAAAATTGATATGCTTGTTTTCCTTCGCAATGGATGACAATCCTAGAGATGCTTGCTTGAGGTGCTTGCTTACATTCACATGGAAATTGACATGCTTCCTTACATTTACATGAAAATTGACATTGTAGCTTATGATTACATTGGGCGGCAATGGCACACATTTTAAGGTTTATTTATTTATTTATTATCCTTTTACACCTCCCGAGGAATGTTAGCTGATCACTTTATTTTGTAAAGCCTATAAATGGAGGTTGGTTTTTCAATTGTAAGGCACAACTTAGATTTATGAAATTTGAGAGTTTTATCTCTTTTGTTCATTTAAGAACTTTATTGATCCTTCAAGTTCTGCTTGTTGAATCAAACCTTTGATATCTTTGGTTCCTAGTTCTACTTAACTAGTGGGTCAAGATCCCTATTTCATTTAGAGACCGTTATAGAGTTCGGGTCACACTTTTTAGTGTTGGTTCAATTCTCAAGTCCTAAACTACTATCCAACTTTCATCATCCAATCCTGCCACCACCATCGATTACTTTAACCATCTAAAATTCTAGAATCCTTATTCTCATTATCTTCTATATCGTTACACACCCTCACCCTTTAAAACCATCTATAATCGTTGTAGGTCTTACAACACAAAGATACTTTATTTACTATCGGACAAATAAAGCATCTCGGTAAATTCCAAGACAATATCGCATAAGATGGTAATCAGAGCTTAGGCTAAATCAAGTAAGACTTTGTGTTTTGCTGTTAAAAAAGAAAAAAACAAAATATTGTGAAAAAAAAAGATTAAAAAAGAATGCAAATCAACAACAAGATTCGAGATTTTTTCCTTGTTTCAGATCATTATTTGTTCATTTCAGTATTCTAACTTTGAACCGTAAGACTTTTCTTCTAAGCCGACCTTATACTCCGTATCTTTCCAAACCTTAACATCTATTTTGCGGCCAATTCAACAAGTATTTTAGAGGATTCTGAGTACGTTCAATTCAAGAACTTTTGAGATAAAAAGAGTGGTAAAAGGCAAGGGAGAGTGAGTGCATCAGAGGGTAAAAGCTGGAGTGAGCGAGTGAATTTTATTTTTTTTTTCCTTTTTTTTTCTTTAGAGTGTACAGGAAGCCATGAATGCAAACAAGAATATAGTGGAGTCTAATCAAGAACAAACAAGAGGAATCTTGAGGCTACAGTTCCATGCACATGTTCGAGAATTGGGACAACTTATAGATCAAAAACTTTAGTCCATACATGAGCGGATTGATGTCCTTAAAGAGAGATCCGTGGGAGTCCCAACCGTTCTAGCACATGGTAACCCATGACAAGGCATCCAAGAAGGGGAAATTGAGCAGATTGTGGATGACAATGAATAGCCCACCGTTGTACAAAACCAACACCCACATCAGAGGAATCAAGAATGGTTTGATGATAACCTTACAAATATAAAGATGTGCATTCCGCCATTTCAAGGAAAAATAGATCCGGAGGCTTATCTTGAGTGGGAGTAGAAGATCGAACACATCTTCGATCGTCACAATTACTCTAAGAAAAAGAAGGTAAAAATAGCATCCATTGAATTCACTAATTATGCAATAGTTTGGTGGAACCAGTTAACCATGAACATACAAAGAAATATAGAACGTCTGGTGTCCATGTGGGAGGAAATGAAAGGCATAATGAGGAAGAGGTTTATACCAGCCTACTATCATCAAGAATTAATGAGGAAACTCCAGAACCTCAAACATGGAAACATGAATGTGGAAGATTATTTTAAAGAGATGGAGATGGCAATGATACGAACAAATATGGATGAAGACACTGAATCTACCAAGGCAAGGTTCATTTCTGGTCTAAATCAATACATAGCCGACACCGTGGATTTGCAATACTATGTGGACTTAGAAAAATTGGTTCACTTGGCTATGAAGGTGGAACAATAATTTAAATGTAAAGGTACGTCCAAAAATAGCCCTTCTACTTCTAAATGGGGTCAGAATTCTAAATTGGGACAAATTGCTCCCAAAGCGCCATACAAACCAAATCAGTTCAAGGAAAACGTTGGGACTTCAAAACCCAACAAGATTGTTAATTGGAACAAAGGAATTCCATAAGCTACACCAAATCGATCAAGGGATATTCAATGCTTCAAATGTCTTGGAAGGGGACATGTAGCTAGTTAGTGCCCAAATAGGCATACTATGGTGATTCGAGGAAGTGATGAGATTGAATCTGAATCAAAAAAAGAAGAAGTTGATGCCATAAGATGATGAAGACTTATACCCTCCCGCTAAAGGAGAAGTGCTCACTGTGAAGAGGATTCTAAATACACAAATTGTGCAAAGCGACCAGCAACGAGAGAATATCTTTCATACACGCTACCATATCAATGGAAAAGTATGTTTTGTGATTATCCATGGAGGAAGTTGTACTAATGTTGCTAGCACGTTAATGGTGGAATGACTTGGATTAGTGACAACAAAACACACACACACATATAAACATTAATGGCTTAATGATGGTGGGAGTTGAAGGTGACCAAACAGGTACTCTACCATTTTCCATCAATAGATACAAGGACGAGGTCCTATGTGATGTTGTACCCATGCACGCCAGCCACTTACTTTTGGGGATGCCTTGGCTGTTCGATTGAAGACTATAATATGGCATATATAGCAATCGATACTCATTCACTTTTGAAGGAAGAAAGCACACGCTAATCTCTTTATCACCACAGCAAGTACATGCTGATCAATTGCTCTTGAGGAAGAGTTTCCAAGGATTAAAAGAAAAATAAATAGAAAATGAGAGGAAAAATGAGCGAGAGAATAAGAGAAAAATAGTAAGTACTAGTAAAAGCGGGAAGAGAAAGAGTGAAATTGAAAGCGGGGAGAGAAGCTTAAAATGATCATATATGTGAGGGGTAGTGAAATTAGAAAATGTGTTTTGACGAGGCAAACACTTCTTGTGCTTTTGTACAAGGAGAATTTTTTGAACACTAACGAACTCAATGCAACATTGCCTTCTTCTATTGTTTCTCTTTTGCAGGATTTTGAAGATGTTTTACCCTACGAGATTCCGGGAGGTTTACCACCTATTCGTGGCATAGAACATCAAAATCGATTTTGTGCATGGTGCTACATTACCTAATCGACCGACATATATGAGTAACCCTAAGGAAACAAAAAAGTTACAATGACAAGTACAAGAATTGATGGAAAAAACTATATTTGAGAGAGCTTAAGCCCATGTGTCGTTTCTGTACTATTGGTACCCAAGAAAGATAGGTCACGACGTATGTGTGTAGATTGTCGAGCAATCAATCAAATCACAATCAAATATCGACATCCTATACCATGCCTAGATGATATGTTTGATGAATTGAGTGGTTCTAGTGTGTTTTCAAATATCGATCTTAAAAGCGGATATCGCCAAATGAGGATGAGAAAAGGTGATGAATGGAAGACAACGTTCAAAACAAAACAAGGTTTGTATGAGTGGATTGTGATGCCTTTCGATTTAACAAATGCACCTAGCACATTTATGAGATTGATGAATCACGTCTTATGGCATTATATTGGTAAGTTTTGTGTTGTTTATTTTTACGACATTCTCATATACAACTGTTCTTTGGAGGACCATTAAAAACATCTCAGGTTTGTTTTGAATACACTTCGAAAGGAGAAATTGCATGCTAACTTAAAAAATGTGTTTTCTATACAAACAAACTTGTGTTTCTAGGATTTGTAGTGAGTTTCGAAAGCTTGAAGGTTGATCAAGAGAAGGTAAAAGCAATTGAAGAGTGGCCAACGCCTACAAGCATTAGCGAGGTAAGGAGCTTTCATGGATTGGCCAATTTCTATCGAAGGTTCATTCCTAAATTTAGTACCATTGTTGTTCCTTTAACTAACATGATTAAAAAGAATTCAAGTTTCTTTTTGAATATTGAGCAAGAACGGGCTTTTAATCAGATTAAGGAGTGCTTAACGAAGACACCATTGCTTTTCTTACCAAACTTTGATAAGACATTCGAGATCGAGTGTGATGCTTTAGGTGTTGTTTTATCTCAAAAGGGACTTCCAGTTGTATATTTTAGCGAGAAACTAAATGGATCAACCTTGAACTATCCAACATAAGACAAGGAAATGTATGCTTCTTTCAGGACCTCAAAAAAATGGCAACATTACCTATTGTCGAAGGAATTTGTTGTGCATACAGACCATGAGTCATTGAAACACAGTAAGGGACAACACAAACTCAACAAAAGACATGCCAAATGGGTGGAGTTCATTGAGTCATTCCCATACGTCATCAAGTACAAGAAGGGAAAAGAGAATGTTGTTGCTGATGTTTTATCCCGAAGGGAGATTGTGCATTTACATTGACTTCCAAGGACAATCATTTTAGATCGAGATACGAAGATTTTGAGTCATTTATGGAGGTCTTTATGGAGTAGGATTGGGACAAAGTTATTTTTCTCTACAACTTGCCATCCTGAAACTGATGGCCAAACTGAAGTGGTAAATCGAGTACTTTCAACTTTGTTGCGGTATTTGGTTAGCAATAATTGAAAATTGTAGGAAGAGAGCTTGCCACATGTAGAATTTTCTTACAACAGATCAGTTCATTCAGCCACCAAATTCACACCATTTGAGGTTGTATATGGGTTTAATCCATTGTCTCCTATGGATTTGTTACCTTTGCCCATTGATCAAGCATTAAACAAAGATGGGAAAAACAAGGTTGAATTCGTGAAAAAGCTTTATCAGAAGGTTTGAGAGAACATTGAGAAAAGAACAAAGCAATATGAACAACAAGAAAATAGAGGGTGAAAACGAAACAACTTTGAACTCAGAGATTGGGTTTTGGTGCACTTTTGGAAGGAACAATTTCCAGCACAATGGAAATCTAAACTCTTACCTAGAGGGGATGGACCATTTCAAGTATTGGAGAAGATCAATGATAATGCCTACCAGATAGATCTTCCGGGAGAGTTTGGAGTAAGTGGTACTTTTAACATTTTAGACTTATCTCTTTTTGAGCAAGATAACGATTTGAGGACAAATCACACTCAAGAAGGGGAGGATGATGAGATCATGGCGCCTCTACCACCACCATTGGACCTGGAGGAATTTCCCTTAGGCCTCATTACTCATACAAGAGTAAGGAAATTTAGAGATATGGTCAGCAATAAGTGCAATCATGCATGGAAGATTATTGAAGCTGCCGAAGTTGAATCAATGCCTTGCAACGTGGAAGATTCATACAACATGAAAGGGAGTCCATGCAACATGTTGCATGTTTAATTCTGATGCATATTTTCCATTTCATTATTATAGTTCTAGTATGCATATGTTTTCTATTATGTTGTTATTTGTTTATTTTACAGCACTAGAGTTAGTTGAATCGTATAACATATATTTATTATATTTAGCATGCATCATATTATATTGTTTATTTCTGATCATATTTCTCGTATTTACAGGTGTTATGCAAGGAAAATGAATAGACACATCAATATGGTGACTCAGAGAAATGCGACAATTAGAGGAACTTGCTTGAGGTGCTTGCTTACATTCACATTAAAAATTAACATGCTTTCTTATCTTCACAATGGAGGGAAAATCTAGAGAGGTTCTTTCTTGAGATGCTTTCTTGAGATACTTGCTTGAAATGCTTGCTTACCTTCACAATGGATGACAATTCTAGTGATGCTTGCTTGAGGTGCTTGCTTACCTTCACAATGGACTCCTAAAATTTGATTAAAACATGTTTTCGGTTCTTTTTGTAGAGGTTTCAGACGAGCAGGTTTAAATGGGCCTTACATAGAACCCGTTGGAATTTTAACAAAGTATAACGTACAAAAATTGAGATTTTGCAATATAATCGTGTTGAGCAGCTCGTAATCAATTATATGAAGTCCTAAAATTTGATTAAAACTTGTTTTGCAGTCCTTTTTGTAGAGGTTTTATACGAGCATGTTTAAATGAGCCTTACAATGGACCCATGTGAAGGAGTCCATGCAACGTTTTGCATGTTTATTTCTGATGCATATGTTCCATTTTATCATTACAGTTCTAGTTTTCACATGTTGTTTATTATGTTGTTATTTGTTTATTTTATAGCACTATAATTAGTTGAATCATATAACATATATTTATTATATTTAGCATGCATCATATTATATTGTTTATTTATGATCATATTTCTTGTATTTACAGGTGTTATGCAAGGACAATGAATAGACATGTCACTAGGGTGATTTTGAGAATTGTGACTATCGGAGGTGCTTGCTTGAGTTGCTTGCTTAGCTTTGGAGGTGCTTGCTTACGTTCACATTGAAATTGATATGCTTGCTTACCTTTACAATGGGCGACAAATCTAGAGAGGTGCTTGCTTGAGATGCTTGCTTGAGGTGCTCGCTTACATTCATATAGAAATTGACACGCTTGCTTACATTCACAATTGACGACAATTATAGAGATGCTTGCTTGAAGTGCTTGCTTACATATGGAAATTGACATGCTTGCTTACATTCACATGAAAATTTATATACTAGCTTATGATTACATTTAGGCGGCAAAGGCACACATTTTAAGGTTTAATTTTTTATTCATTATCCTTTCACACCTCCCAAGGAATGTTGGTTGATCACTTCATTTGATTAAAACTTGTTTTGTTGTCCTTTTTGTAAATGTTTCAAACGAGCAAGTCTAAATGCAGCTTACAATGGACAAGTTGGAATTTTAATAGAAATTGAGGTTTTACAATATGATCGTACTGAATAGCTCGTAATCAATTATATGAACTCCAAAAATTTGATAAAAACTTGTTTTGCGGTCCTTTTTGTAGAAGTTTTAGACAAGCAGGTCTAAATGGGCCTTACATTGGACCCGTTTGAATTTTAACAAAGTAAAACGTACAAAAATTGATGTTTTGTAATATAATCATGTTGAATAGCTCTTAATCAATTATATGAAGTCCTAAAATTTGATTAAACTTGTTTTATAGTCCTTTTTGTAGAAGTTTTAGACGACCAGGTCTAAATGGGCCTTACAATGTTCCCGTTGGAAATTTAACTAAGTAAAAAGAACAAAATTGAGGTTTTGCAATGTGATCATGTATAATATCTCATAATAAATTATTTGAACTCCTAAATATGATTAAAACTTCTTTTGTGATCCTATTTGTAGTGGTTTCAGACGAGCAGATCTAAATGAGCCTTATAATGCACCCGTTTGAATTCTAAAAGAGTAAAAAGTACAGAAATTGAGGTTTTGAAATATTTTTGTGTTGAATATCTTGTCACCAATTATATGAACTCCTAAAATTTAATTAAAACTTGTTTTGTGGTTCCTTTTGTAGAGGTTCAGACGAGCACGTGTAAATAGGCCTTACAATGGACCCGTTGGAATTTTAATAGAGTAGAAAGAATAGAAATTGAGGTTTTGCAATATTATTGTGTTGAATAGCTTGTAATCAATTATATGAACAAAAAATATTTTATTAAAACTTGTTTTGTGGTCCTTCTTGAAGAGGTTTCAGGCTAGTAGGTCTAAATGAGCCTCACAACGACCCGTTAGAATTTTAATAGAGTAAAAAGAACAGAAATTGAGGTTTTCCAATATGATCGTGTGGAATAAATTGTAATCAATTATATGAACTCATAAAATTTGATTAAAACTTTGTTTGCGGTCCTTTTTGTAGAGGTTTCAGACGAGCAGGTCTAATATACCTTACAATGGACCTTTTGGGATTTTCACAAAGTAAAAACTTCATAAATTGAGTTTTTGCAATATAATCATGTTGAAAAGCTCGTAATCAATTATATGAACTCCTAAAATTTGATTAAAACTTGTTTTGCACTCCTTTTTGTAGAGCTTTCAGACGACTGGTCAAAATGGGCCATTCAATGGACCCGTTGGAATTTTAATTAAGTAAAAAGTACAGAAATTGAGGTTTTGCAATGTAATACTATTGAAAAACTCATTATCAGTTTTATTAACTAATAAAATTTAATTAAAACACGTTTTGTGGTCCTTTTTGTAGAGGTTTTAGGAGACCAGATCTAAATGGGCCTTACAATGGACTCATTGGAATTTTATTTGTAATGGTTAACCTTGTATGAAATTCAAAGTCAAATTGTAAAATTTGAATAGGTTAAGTCTCTATACGAAATTCAATGTCAAATTGTAAAATTGGCTAGGCGTCCAAGTCAAGCCAATAACTAACTAACTATTTGTTTTTTGACATGAGCGTATCGATCCGGTCACTAGCATATCGATACGGGTCCCCTATTTTGAATCTGTTCGAAGTTAAAATTGGAAGGAAAGTAAGATAGGTGCTTACTCACCTCTTTGCTTGACCACTCCCATGTGAGAGCCATCAGAAAAGTGACTAATATCAAAGTGAAAAGAAATGATTAGATAATGACCTTAAATTGAGCAAACCCTTGCCCAGGGAAATGCTTTCATTGGTCCAAACTTTGGTGGGCAATCATTAAAAGAATTGATGTGATTTTCATATGAATAATAAAGAGAGAGGCTTTCATTCCTTCATATTTCTATCTTTAAACCTCCTGGTAAACTAAACCCATCTTGATATCAAAAGAAACACACACCTCCATTAGTGCCTTTAACCTTTAGCTAAGCTAGCACCTTGGTGCAATCCTTGATCATCATTCGACTTCAATACCTTGTTTGAAAGCTCATAACTCGGTAAGCAAAACCTCTCATTCGATTTGATGATTCCAATCTTTGTTGGAGCTTAATTTTGAAAATTAGGTTTTCTCGGTTCATGTGGGAACCCATGAATTATGAGTTTGATTCTGTTAATTCGATGTTGTCCCTAAGCTTCGTAGGTTCAAAATATGTTTCAAATTCTTATTTTAACTCTAATATGACCCTTAATTTGTGCTAGCTCAAGTGTTGGAGAAAGACTCATTGTCATCCCCGAAGGAAGCTAGTCACATCGTAATTTTGATTCGAGAGCCTCATAATCAAGGTGAGTATAGTCGTGTCAAGGGATAGGCTCGGTGCCATCCCATTGCATTATTGTACTTTACTATGCATTGTGCCAAGCTCAAGTAGAGCAATCGGCTATGAATTCGAACGGTAAGGTTGGGTAAGCGCTTGTGTCATTTTGATATGGTTATGGATATACATGTGACATATGATCCGATATAAATGAACTATGAAGATGATATATTGAAATATGAACAACTATGTTTTATTATGTGAAATTGATATGGCTATGTGATGAATCGATGTACACATGTACGATGATATGCTATGGAGTTACGACTCACTTTCGTTTTTGATATGTTATGGCCTACGGGCACAAAGGTAAGAAAATACAATGATATATGTGAACCCTAGACATTTGTGAGCTTTGGATACAATTGGCATGCCATAGGGTTATTTGAGCTCGTATAAGTAAGGGTGGACTACGGTTCGGGGCTACGGCCTATATATGGGGGAGATAAGGATGGATTGTGTAAGGGACTTATCCGGAGCTACGGTTTAAGGCTACAACCTATATTCTGATATATGTGTTGGTGTAAAGGGGAATCTGTGTATCCATTTGTTACATTGTCCAAGGGAATTAATACATGTTTAATTAAGCTATGTTTATGTGAGAATATGATAAATGATCCCAACATGATGCTTATGAAATTGAAGATGTTATTATGATGCCTAATTATGTTGCCATGACATTCTTGATGATAGATTGTCATGCATGTCGTGTTATTCAGTTATGTTTGTTATGACTACCTCACTAGGCTATATAAGCCTAACATATGTGTGTATCATGCATTTTTAGGATCTTGAGATCTCCCGAGCTCGATCGTGTAATCTCCATGTTGCAAGTCACTTTCGCAAGTTATATGTATGTTTACTTTCGTTTCTGAACTCCTAGTAAGGTGGAATAAGGTCTAAACGTGTTGAAATGACCTATTTTGATGTGTTTGTATAAGCCTAAAATGGCCTAGGTAATGTATGTGATGAATGGTATGTTTTGGGGTTGGTAACCTAGTTAAAATAAGCCTAAATACACTAATTGGTAAAGTCGTAGTAAACGGATTCGAAACGTCCTAAAATTTGACAAACAACTAGAAATAATGTTTTTATGATTGCTGCTAAAGTTTGGTAAAATTTAGACAATGTTTGCTAGGTTGATTCGATTAAAAACCAGTAAAAATCTATCACTACAAGTCAGGGAGTATCGATACAGGTGATGGCGTATCGATACGGTCCTTGCATAATTGGTCTGGTCAACCTTAATCAAACAGGGCGTATCGATATGGTTTGGGCGTATCGGTAAGGAATTTGGTCACTGGAATCTGGATGGGAAAAATGTATCGATACGGTCATAGAGCGTATCGGTATGGGGTCAACGCGGTCAATGCGTATCGATACTGGACTAGTTGTATTGGTACGAGTTTGACATCCTTCGAATCTGGAAATATGAAATTAGGCTTAGCGTATCGATACGGCCCTTAGGGTATTGGTACGGTGTTAGTTAATTCCGTTATAAGGAATAAAAAGAAATTTTAAGCAGTTTGCAAATTGGTCACTAATAACTACACAACTTAATTAATCAGGTTAACGATATGCGATAATAATGAAACTTCACAGAATAATAATTGGTAAGTTTAATTACAAGATGATAATAAAGATTTTGGATTAGGACCGCTAATTTATGAAACTTGCAATTTAGACCCTAAGTTTGTAAAAGGTTAAAGTCTTTGTGAGTCATCAATTTGCCATGACTTTTAGGATGAGATCTGGGCGTTTTGGGGCAAAGTTGTTGTTGCACTCAATAAGTGCTCCGCAATTGTGCAAGTGTACACGTCGCAAGTTATAGTATAAAAGATATCGTCTCCACAGGGATTGGTGCCACTTCAAAAATCTAATCTCCTGCACTATAAAAAGTAAAAACACAAATAGAAGATTATAGGAGTTTAAACTAATAACTAAACTAGAAAGCAATAAAGTAAAAGAATAGATGAGATCAAATGAGAGAGATAGGCCAGGTTATCGTGAGTTGAGGTGTGATAGCCGATTGGATCGTCTTGGTAAAAGAGTGCAAGGGCAACTCAGTTGCCGTGGCAACTTGCACAACGGGGTTGCCTTGGCGACTAATCGATGGTTGCCTGGGCAACTAGTTGGGCAACTACTTGGGCGTCTGGGCAGCAACCTTCAAGGTTCGGCAGAGCGTTCTTCAATGGTTTCTTCTTATCCCTAAGTTGAAACTCTAGCTACTTGTGCATGCATTGATAATACATCCCTGCGTGAATCAAGGGTGAACAACAACCAATCTTACGCTTCTCTTAGCCGTTGAAATCCTTAACTTATTCCTAAGCCAGGTTAATCTTCACCATCAATAGATTGAATAAAGATCATATTCATTCGTTTCTTGAATCTAACTCTCCCGATATTAGATAAATAGATGAAGTTACGAGATCCTCTCCCAATTCACTCGTAAACAAGAATAAGAACCAAGAATGAATAAACCTTGAATAGAAAAGTGCAAACTCTTATTACCTAAACAAAATCCAATAGTTTCTCACAACCACAAGACACAATAACCTTAGCCAAAAAGATTTAGATCATGGCTAGGTTCCAAAGAAACACAAGATAAAGAATCCCTAGCATGAACCTAATTGAACAAGAAAGAAAAAGATGAAGGATGGATGAAGCTTGTCGAAATCTCCTTGCCCTTGATGCTTGTCAAAAATTCTCTTATCTCTCCCCCTCGGAGTTGACAGCATGGCCTGTAATTTATAGGGCTAGGTCAAAGTCCTTCTTTGAGGAGGAAGTTAAGATGGAATTAAATTATATTTAAAGAATATAATTCTTTATTATAATTATATTCCTTCTAGAACTTCTCCTATCTTCTTGGAATTTAATTCTTCTTTAACCTCTTCAAGGAAATCAAACTCCTTTGGGATTTAGCTTTGCTCCATGTCATCTTGGGCTTGCCTAGTCATCAATTTCGACTACCATATCACCTTATTCTTTGTCGACAATTGCCCCGAAACTGCTCGGCATCTCTTTCATGCATTGCCCGCAACTAGCTCGGCATCTGCTTCATGCATTGCCCTGGCAACTAGCTCGGCATCTCCTTCATGCATTGCCCTGGCAACTAGCTCTAGCCTTGCTTTGGCAAGTGATCCTGCACATACACACAAAACACACCAAAGCAGCATCTTTTCCCACAAAACAACCAAGTTATGCAATCAAGCTCAATGATGGAAGGAAACATGGATTGATGCATGAATGACTAATTATGTAACTAATATGAGCCGTCTAACAATAATATGAGTAAAAAGGGTAAGAAAAACAGTACTTTTGAACACTTATCAGTTGTCTTCTAACAAATTGACCTTCATTCAGTTTACCTTTTCGAATGCATCTTGAAATGCCCCAATCGAACATCAAGAGCTCAAGATATGTTTTGTTTTACTAAAGGCTGCATACGCAAAAATGGATACTGATTTTGTAAAATTCAACCCAAAAGCTAACATATAAGGCTTTGGATGAATTAAACTTAGCCTAATTTATTTGTTATCCTCTAAATTGATGTTCTTAGGCCTAGTTTCCTTTAAAAACAACCCACACATGCCTCATTGCCCAAGACCAGGTGACTTGTCGACCAAGCAACCAGCCCTTACTAGCTTATCACTTGCACTTATCAGCTTATCACTTGTAGCCGAAGCCATCAAGGAGTTTAATTGTTCTTTTTTCTTTATTATTTTAATTACATTAGGTTTTCCATGTTTTAGTAGAAGTAAAATTACTTTGTCTATCCTTCACCTATAAAAGGATGATTTTGCAAGTGTTGAATACTTATGTCTTAGAAGTGTTGATTACTTGTGCCTTAGAAGTTTTTTTCAACATAAGTTCAATGAGTTACTGTGAGGGAGATCATCTTCACACTCTTGCTTGCCTAGGTAATTGCGTCTAGGAGGGTTGGTTAGAGCCGCTTGAGGTTACTTGCTTAGATAATTGCGTTTAAGAGGGTGCTGAGGACAAAACAAAAACAGCAAATCGCAAGCCATATTCATCTTCAACCTTCATGCCATCTCTCATAATTCCATAAACAATGCTGGAATTTTCAGATTTGTTTTACCTATCCTTTTCTTAATATTTTTCAATCCTTTTTATTAATTATTTTTATTCATCTTCTAGTCCTCCATATTGTCTTTATTACTTTAGCCCTCCCATGCATGTATCAAGGTTTCAGGACCAAGTATGAATAATAAAGAGAGAGGCTTTCATTCCTTCATATTTCTATCTTTAAACCTCCTGGTAAACTAAACCCATCTTGATATCAAAAGAAACACACACCTCCATTAGTGCCTTTAACCTTTAGCTAAGCTAGCACCTTGGTGCAATCCTTGATCATCATTCGACTTCAATACCCCATTTGAAAGCTCATAACTCGGTAAGCAAAACCATATTTGATTTGATGATTCCAATCTTTGTTGGATCTTAATTTCAAAAATTAGGTTTTCTCGGTCCATGTGGGAACCCATGAATTAGGAGTTTGATTTTGTTAATTCGATGTTGTCCCTAAGCTCAGATAAGTTCAAAATATGTTTCCAAATTCTTAATTTAAACTCTAATATGACCCTTAATTTGTGCTAGCTGAAGTGTTGGAGGAAGACTCCTTGTCATCCCTGAAGGAAGCTGGGCACATCGGAATTTTGATTCGAAAGCCTCATAATTAAGGTGAGCGTAGTCGTGTCAAGGTGTAGGCTCGGTTCCATCCCATTGCATTATTATGGTTTAATATGCATTGTGCTAAGCTCAAGTAGAGCAATCGGCTATGAATTCATATGGTAAGGTTGGGTAAGCCCTTGTGTCATTTTGATATGGTTATGGATATACATGTGACATATGATCCGATATAAATGAACTATGAAAATGATATGTTGAAATGTGAACAACTATGTTTTACTTTGTGAAATTGATATGGCTATGTGATGATTTGATATACACATGTACGATGATATGCTATGGAGCTATGGCTCACTTTCATTTCCGATATGTTATGGCCTACGGGCACAAAGGTAAGAAAATACAATGATTTATGTGAACCCTGGACATTTGTGAGTTTTGGAAACAATTGGCATGCTATATGGTTATTTGAGCTCGTATAAGTAAGGATGGACTACGGTCTAGGGCTACGGCCTATATGTGGGGGAGATAAGGATGGATTGTGTAAGTGACTTATCCGAAGCTACAGCTCAAGGCTACGACCTATATTCTGATATATGTGTTGGTGTAAAGGGGAATCCATGGATCGATTTGTTACATTGTCCAAGGGAATTAATACGTGTTTAATTAAGCTATGTTTATGTGAGAATATGATAAATGATCCCAACATGATGCTTATGAAATTGAAGATGTTATAAAGATGCCTAATTATGTTGCCATTCCATTCTTGATGATAGATTGCCATGCATGTCGTGTTATTCAGTTATGTTTGTTATGACTACCTCACTAGGCTATATAAGCCTAACATATGTGTGTCTCATGCATTTTCAAGATCTTGAGATCTCCCGAGCTCGATCATGTAATCTCCTAGTTCCACGAGTTATATGTATGTTTACTTTTGTTTCCGAACTCCTAGTAAGGTGGCATAAGGTCTAAACGTGTTGAAATGACCTATTTTGATGTGTTTGTATAAGCCTAAAATGAGCCTAAATACATTAATTGGTAAAGTCATAGTAAATGAATTGAAACATCCAAAATTTTGATACGCAACTAGAAATACAGTTTTTATGATTGCTGGTAAAGTTTGGTAAAATTTGGACAACGTTTGCTAGGTTGATTCGATTAAAAACAAGTAAAAACCTGTCATTACAGGTCAGGGAGTATCGATATGGGTGATGGCATATCGATACGGTCCTTGCATAATTAGTCTGGTCAACCTTAGTCAAACAGGGCATATCGATACAGTTTGGGCGTATCGATACGGAATTTGGTCACTGTAATCTGGATGGGAAAAAGGTATCGTACGGTAATAGAGCGTATCGGTATGGGGTCAATGTGGTCAACACATATCGATACTGGACTAGCTGTATCGGTACGGGTTTGACATTCTTCGAATATGGAAATATGAAATTAGGCTTAGCGTATCAATACGACCCTTAGGGTATCGGTACGGTGTTAGTTAATTCTGTTATAAGGAATAAAAAGAAGTTCTAAGAAGTTTGCAAATTGGTCACTAATAACTACACAACTTAATTAATCAGGTTAACGATATCCGATAATAATTAAACTTCACAGACTAATAACTGGTAAGTTTAATTATAAGATGGTACTAAAGATTTTGGTTTAGGACTCCTAATTTATGAAATTTGCAATTTAGACCCTAAGTTTGTAAAAGGTTAAATAGACCCTGATTCTCATACGACTAGTAACGAATAGGTTCGATAAGCCTTGAGAATGACTACTAAAATATTCCGATCAAGTACCGAGCTCATATTTTGTCTTCCGATCTCTGAATAAGTTTTCGGTAGCACTTTATAACCCGGTTCTCTACTAGACCGGGGAGGGGGTGTTACAATATGAACTAATAAAATTTGATTAAAACTTGTTTTGCGGTCTTTTTTGTAGATGTTTCAGACGAGCAGGTCTAAATGGGCCTTATAATAGACCCGTTGGAATTTTAACAAAGTAAAAAGTATAGAAATTGAGGTTTTGCAATATTATCGTGTTGAATAGATCGTAATCAATCATATGAACTCCTAAAATTTGATTAAAACTTATTTTGCGATTTTTTTTTGTAAAGGTTTCAGACGAGCTGGTCTAAATGGGCCTTATAATGGACCCGTTGGAATTTTAACAGAGTAAAAAGTATAGAAATTAAGGTTTTGCAATATGATCGTGTTGAACAGCTTGTAATCAATTATATGAACTCCTAAAATTTGATTAAAACTTGTTTTGCGGTAATTTTTGTAGAGGTTTGATACATGCATGGGATGGCTAAAGCAATGCATATTGGACAAAGAGCTGAATATGTTTGTGATGTCTAGAAAGTCATCCAATTTGCCATGACTTTTCGGATGAGATCTGGGCGTTTTGGGGCAAAGTTGTTGTTGCACTCAATAAGTGCTCCGCAATTGTGCAAGTGTACACGTCGCAAGTTATAGTATAAAAGATATCGTCTCCACAGGGATTGGTGCCACTTCAAAAATCTAATCTCCTGCACTATAAAAAGTAAAAACACAAATAGAAGATTATAGGAGTTTAAACTAATAACTAAACTAGAAAGCAATAAAGTAAAAGAATAGATGAGATCAAATGAGAGAGATAGGCCAGGTTATCGTGAGTTGAGGTGTGATAGCCGATTGGATCGCCTTGGTAAAAGAGTGCAAGGGCAACTCGGTTGCCGTGGCAACTTGCACAACGGGTTGCCTTGGCGACTAATCGATGGTTGCCCGGGCAACTAGTTGGGCAACTACTTGGGCGTCCCGGGCAGCAACCTTCAAGGTTCGGCAGAGCGTTCTTCAATGGTTTCTTCTTATCCCTAAGTTGAAACTCTAGCTACTTGTGCATGCATTGATAATACATCCCTGCGTGAATCAAGGGTGAACAACAACCAATCTTACGCTTCTCTTAGCCGTTGAAATCCTTAACTTATTCCTAAGCCAGGTTAATCTTCACCATCAATAGATTGAATAAAGATCATATTCATTCGTTTCTTGAATCTAACTCTCCCGATATTAGATAAATAGATGAAGTTACGAGATCCTCTCCCAATTCACTCGTAAACAAGAATAAGAACCAAGAATGAATAAACCTTGAATAGAAAAGTGCAAACTCTTATTACCTAAACAAAATCCAATAGTTTCTCACAACCACAAGACACAATAACCTTAGCCAAAAAGATTTAGATCATGGCTAGGTTCCAAAGAAACACAAGATAAAGAATCCCTAGCATGAACCTAATTGAACAAGAAAGAAAAAGATGAAGGATGGATGAAGCTTGTCGAAATCTCCTTGCCCTTGATGCTTGTCAAAAATTCTCTTATCTCTCCCCCTCGGAGTTGACAGCATGGCCTGTAATTTATAGGGCTAGGTCAAAGTCCTTCTTTGAGGAGGAAGTTAAGATGGAATTAAATTATATTTAAAGAATATAATTCTTTATTATAATTATATTCCTTCTAGAACTTCTCCTATCTTCTTGGAATTTAATTCTTCTTTAACCTCTTCAAGGAAATCAAACTCCTTTGGGATTTAGCTTTGCTCCATGTCATCTTGGGCTTGCCTAGTCATCAATTTCGACTACCATATCACCTTATTCTTTGTCGACAATTGCCCTGGAAACTGGCTCGGCATCTCTTTCATGCATTGCCCTGGCAACTAGCTCGGCATCTGCTTCATGCATTGCCCTGGCAACTAGCTCGGCATCTCCTTCATGCATTGCCCTGGCAACTAGCTCTAGCCTTGCTTTGGCAAGTGATCATGCACATACACACAAAACACACCAAAGCAGCATCTTTTCCCACAAAACAACCAAGTTATGCAATCAAGCTCAATGATGGAAGGAAACATGGATTGATGCATGAATGACTAATTATGTAACTAATATGAGCCGTCTAACAATAATATGAGTAAAAAGGGTAAGAAAAACAGTACTTTTGAACACTTATCAGTTGTCTTCTAACAAATTGACCTTCATTCAGTTACCTTTCGAATGCATCTTGAAATGCCCCAATCGAACATCAAGAGCTCAAGATATGTTTTGTTTTACTAAAGGCTGCACATGCAGAAAACTGGATACAGGATTTTGTAAAATTCAACCCAAAAGCTAACATATAAGGCTTTGGATGAATTAAACTTAGCCTAATTTATTTGTTATCCTCTAAATTGATGTTCTTAGGCCTAGTTTCCTTTAAAAACAACCCACACATGCCTCATTGCCCAAGACCAGTGACTTGCTGACCAAGCAACCAGCCCTTACTAGCTTATCACTTGCACTTATCAGCTTATCGCTTGCAGCCGAAGCCATCAAGGAGTTTAATTGTTCTTTTTTCTTTATTATTTTAATTACATTAGGTTTTCCATGTTTTAGTAGAAGTAAAATTACTTTGTCTATCCTTCACCTATAAAAGGATGATTTTGCAAGTGTTGAATACTTATGTCTTAGAAGTGTTGATTACTTGTGCCTTAGAAGTTTTTTTCAACATAAGTTCAATGAGTTACTGTGAGGGAGATCATCTTCACACTCTTGCTTGCCTAGGTAATTGCGTCTAGGAGGGTTGGTTAGAGCCGCTTGAGGTTACTTGCTTAGATAATTGCGTTTAAGAGGGTGCTGAGGACAAAACAAAAACAGCAAATCGCAAGCCATATTCATCTTCAACCTTCATGCCATCTCTCATAATTCCATAAACAATGCTGGAATTTTCAGATTTGTTTTACCTATCCTTTTCTTAATATTTTTCAATCCTTTTTATTTAATTATTTTTATTCATCTTCTAGTCCTCCATATTGTCTTTATTACTTTAGCCCTCCCATGCATGTATCAAGGTTTCAGACCAGCAGGTCTAAATGGGCCTCATAATGGACCCATTGGAATTTCAACATAGTAAAAAGTACAGAACTTGAGGTTTCGCAATATGATCGTGTTGAACAGCTCGTAATCTATTATATGAACTCCTAAGATTTGGTTAAAACTTATTTTGCGGTCCTTTTTTTAGAGGTTTTAGATTAGCAGATCTAAATGGGCTTTATAATGGACCCGTTGGAATTCTAAAAGAGTAAAAAGAATAGAAATTGAGGTTTCTGACGAGCAGGTCTAAATGTGCTTTACAATGGACTCGTTGGAATTTTAACACAGTAAAAAGTAAAGAAATTGAGGTTTTGCAATATAATCGTGTTGAAAAGATCGTAATCAATTATATGAACTCCTAAAATTTGATTAGAACTTGTTTTGCAGTACTTTTTGTAGAGGTTCCACACGAGCAAGTCTAAATGAGCCTTACAATGGACCTATTGGAATTTCAACAGTGTAAAAAGTAAAGAAATTGACATTCACATGGAAATTGACATGCTTTCTTACATTTACATGAAAATTGATATGCTAGCTAATGATTTCATTGGGCGGCAAAGGCACACATTTTAAGGTTTAGTTTTATTTACTTATTATCCTTTCACACCTCCTAAGGAATGTTGGTTGATCACTTTATTTTGTAAATCCTATAAATGGAAGCTGGTTCTTCAATTTTAAGACACAACTTTGATTTATTAAATTTGAGAGTTTTTATCTCTTTTGTTCTTTTGAGAACTTTATCGATCCTTCAAGTTCTGCTTGTTAAATCAAACTTTTGATATCTTTGGTTCCTAGTTCTACTTAACTAGTGTGTCAAGATCCTTATTTCGTTTAGAGACCGTTATAGAGTTCATGTCACACTTTTTAGTTTTGGCTCAATTCTCAAGTCCTAAACTACTATCCAACTTTCATCATCCAATCCTGCCACCACCATCGATTACTTTAACCGTCTAAAATTCCAGAATCCGTATTCTCATTATCTTCTATATTCTTACACACCCTCACCCTTTAAAACCATCTGTAACTGTTGCAGGTCTTACAACATAAAGTTACTTCACTTACGATCGGGCAAATCAAACATCTCGGTAAATTCCAAGACGAGATCGCATCAGATGGTAATCAGAGCTTAGGCTAAATCAAGTAAGCCTTTGTGTTTTGCTATTAAAAAACAAAAAAAATAAAAAATTATAAAATTTCAAAGAAGAGATTAAAAAAAGAAAGCAAATCAACAGCAAGATTCAAGATTTTTTCCTTGTTTCATATCGTTATTTGTTCGTTTCTGTGTTCTAACTTTGAACCGTAATTTCTTCTAAGCCTACCTTATACACATATATTTCCAAACCTTAATATCTATTTTGTAGCCAATTCAACAAGTATTTTGGAGGATTATGAGTAAGTTCGATTCAAGAACTTTTGAGATTAAAAGAGCCGTAAAAGGCACGAGAGAGTGAGTGCATCGGATGGTAAAAGCCAGAGAGAGCAAGTGATTTTTTTTCCTCTTTCTTTTTCTTTATAGTGAACAGGAAGCCATGAATGCAGACAATAATATAGGAGAGTCTAATGAATAACAAACAAGAGAAATCTCGAGGCTACAGTTCCGAGCACTTGTTCGAGAATTGGGACAACTTATGGGTCAAAAACTCGAGTCCAGACATGAG
This sequence comes from Hibiscus mutabilis, assembly GCA_019671005.1. NCBI lineage: Eukaryota > Viridiplantae > Streptophyta > Magnoliopsida > Malvales > Malvaceae > Hibiscus > Hibiscus mutabilis. Next base: position 27,350,566 of record CM033745.1, on the reverse strand, counting down.
CGGATTGATGGACTTGAAAAGAGATCTGTGGGAGCCCCAACCGTTCTTGCACATGGTAACCCACGACAAGGCATCCAAGAAGGGGAGATTGAGAAGATTGTGGACGACAACGAATTGCCCACCGTTGTACAAAACCAACACACACATCGGAAGAATCAAAAAAGGTTTGATGATAAACTTGCAAATATAAAGATGAACATTCTGCCATTTCAAGGAAAAATAGATCCGAAGGCTTATCTTGAGTGGGAGCAAAAGATTGAACACATCTTCAATTGTCACAATTACTCCAAGCAAAAGAAGGTAAAAATAGCATCCATTGAATTCACTAATTATGCAATAGTTTGGTGGAACCAGTTAACCATGAACATACAAAGAAATAGAGAATGTCCGGTGTCCACGTAGAAGGAAATGAAAGGCATAATGAGGAAGAGGTTTATACCAGCCTACTACCATCAAGAATTAATAAGGAAACTCCAGAACCTCAAACAGGGCGACATGAGTGTGGAAGATTATTTAAAAGAGATGGAGATGGCAATGATACGAACAAATATGGAGGAAGACACTGAATCTACCATGGCAAGGCTCATTTCTGGTCTAAATCAAGACATAGCCGACACCGTGGATTTGCAATACTATGTGGACTTAGAAAAATTGGTTCACTTGGCTATAAACGTGGACCATCAATTTAAATGTAAAGGTACATCCGGAAACAACCCTTCTACTTCTAAATGGGGTCAGAATTCTAAATTGGGACAAATTGCTCCCAAAGTGCCATACAAACCAAACTAGTTCAATGAAAATGTTGGGACTTCAAAACCCAACAAGATTGTTAATTTGAACAAAGAAAAGCCACAAGCTACACCAAATTGATCTAGGGATATTCAATGCTTCAAATGTCTTGGAAAGGGACATGTAGCTAGTCAGTGCCCAAATAGGCATACTATGGTGATTCGAGGAAGTGGCAGGATTGAATCTGAATCAGAAAAAGAAGAAGTTGATGCCATAAGTGAAGATGATGAAGACTTATACCCTTCCGCTGAAGGAGAAGTGCTCGTTATGAAGAGGAGTATAAATACACAAATTGTGCAAAGTGACCAGCAACGAGAGAATATCTTTCATACTTGCTGCCATATCAATGGAAAATTATGTTTTGTGATTATCCATGGAGGAAGTTGTACTAATGTTGCTAGCACGTTAATGGTGGACAGAGTTGGATTAGTGAAAACAAAACACCCACGCCCGTATAAGCTTCAATGGCTTAATGATGGTGGGAGTTGAAGGTGACCAAACAGGTACTCATACCATTTTCCATCAGTAGATATAAGCACGAGGTCCTATGTGATGTTGTACCCATGCACGCCAGCCACTTACTTTTGGAGAGGCCTTGACAGTTCGATTGAAGAGTGAATCGTGATGGATATAGCAATTGATACTCGTTCACTTTTGAAGGAACGAAGCACAAGCTAATCCCTTTATCACCACAACAAGTACACGATGATCAATTGCACTTGAGAAAGAGTTTCCAAGGATTAAAAGAAAAAGAAATAGAAAATTAGCCAAAGAATGAAATTGAAAGCGGAGGAGAGAAGCTTAAAATGAGTGTATATACGAGGGGTAATGAAATTAGAAAATGTGTTTTGGCGAGGTAAACACTTCTTGTGCTTTTGTACAAGGAGAATTTCTTAACATTAACGAACTCAATGCAACATTGCCTTCTTCTATTGTTTCTCTTTTGCAGGATTTTGAAGATGTTTTACCCGACGAGATTCCAGGAGGTTTACAACCTATTCGTGGCATAGAACATCAAAATCAATTTTGTGCCTGGAGCTACATCACCCAATCAAACGGTACATAGGAGTGATCCTGAGGAAACAAAAGAGTTGTAACATCATGAACCCGATTTAGACGAAAACTGGAGTTAAGGACGTTTCTGCAGAGGAAACCGAAAACATGAGTCAGAAAATTTCAAAATTTATTAAACACTGAACTATATCAAATATAGTGTTTTCTTATCTCTTATAAACTTTCTTTGAAGAATTAAGACTTAAACAGATTTGATTATCAGAAGCTGAATAGGCAAGCAAGCTCGTGAATAAGCTAATCATGTCTTGGTTAGTTCTACTAACATAAATCAACAACATCACTTCATTCAATTATCGACGCCAGGTCATGTTATTAAATGATAAAGCTACATTATTTTAGTCACTAGGCATTCAAACATTTCTTAGTATCTTCAAGACAACTTAGCATTCAAATAACATATACTCCATATCATGTTATTTATGTTTTGACTAACAGACATCTAGTACATGAGTACTTAACGTTCAATTGATAACACAACGTGTGCAAATTCACCTAGTATTCAAATAACATATTACACATATGATCTTTAAGCGTTTGGCCAAATAGAATCAGTCTTTTATTTATCTTGTATTTGATTGATCTTACTACCCCTAAAGTTCATTTATCATTAAATGCTACATATCATATCTAGTTTCTCTTATACTTGGCTATTACATAAATTAAACATGTTCAATAAACATTTTCTCAAACAAGCTGATTCCATATAATGCAAGACGTCACATAAATCAATTTATTTAACACTTCTAGATTTCAATAAAGGTAACTCAATCAGATCTAACACCTTTATCTTGCAAGCCATTAGGCCATTCATACCACAATTCAAGTTTTAAGGCAATACAAGAAGTGCTTAATATTCAAACGTTTTCATTAATACAAGATGTTAGACTTATATGTAACTACCCTTAGTATTTCTTGACATGATTCTATAACACTTGTATCATTAGCCATGGTGTAACATATTCTTTGTAACCATAAACCGAATACATTCACCTAATTCGAATACATCCTATTATGACATAATAGCCAAGACTTCAACTGAACTTAATAATCCTTAACTCTATCAGTATTTGAGTTTTTATAACATTATAAATCTGCCCAAGCTACTCATATAATCATATTGATGGTTAAATCAACCTAAATATCTACACATTCATGATCATTCCCACTAGGATTTCACTTAGACAGTCATATATGCACATATGGTTACCCAGATATTTAATAGAGACTAGTATACCAACATCGAGATGTCCATGATACAAAAATGTTCATTTAAATTCCCTTGGTTATTACACACATTGATCAGTTCTTGCTTAATAGATTTACATCAATCTTTAACTACTTCATAACACATCAAAAATCCCTCGATCCTAACAATGGAACAAGGCTTTCAATCCATAAGTCATAAATAGATCAATATGCCAATAGCTTGAACCACAATAAACATCTTAACAAATATGTTATTAGTTTTAATTACAATTAACATATACATTCATGGAATTTACACATTAAAAGTTACACTACATAATCAAAGTGTCCAAGGACTTCCATTAACCAAGCAACTTAGGTATCTTATTTTATAACAGGAAGTTGGAGTGTATCTTATCAGACAAGTAATCTTACTTGTTGCATTCTTTCAATAGCTTATTGCATAAGTTAAGCTTTCTTGCTTCTTAAGCTTTTAAGATTCAAGGCACTTAACATTAGCTTTCAATCTTTTACAAAGGATCTTATTATTGTTTTGTTGGTTAGTAAGCAATCTCAAGCTTATTAACAATTACTGGTTCATCTCAATCTCAAAGTCATTCAATAATCAGTCACCCAAGCATAATAGCAAGGCATTTAACATAAGAATCGCAACATCATCAAATACTCAACATGAATGCCATGCTATGAATGCACACTCATTCTCATTTAGCTCTACTTGAGATTTTTTACACAATATATATGTATGAAGCAAATCATCCATAATCAAATATTCAAGCATAGCAAGGCATTTAAAACGTAAGAAATGCAACATCATTCAAATCTAACATGAATGCCATGCTATGAATCTATGTTCATCCTCAAATATCTCTATTTGAGCCCTTTGTACACAATGTATATGTATAATGCATTTCATCCACAATCATTTAATACTTAACAATAGAGAATTAAACATCGGGATAACTTCATGTTACCCAAGACTCATGTGACTACACTCACCTCTTATCCCGACATTACGGGATACCTGAATCCACATTTCCATCCTCTAGCTATCAACTAAGCCTTCCTCCATTCTCCCTTTTTCGGTAAGTACCTCAAACAAGAGTAACAAACCATTAAAATCTATCTAAATTCAACCAATACCTCCACAGCCCCTAAAACAATCTATAAGTTATTAAATCAGTCACAACATTCTTAATAGTTAAAACAGTTCATTCTCGCTTCTTATTGTCACATGTCACACAATAATTCACACAATTTATCATACGATACTGCTCATATTTTACCGTTAAATTTGTTCATACTTTTAAAGCAGTTTTCTGACAATATCGAGACTACTTTCATACCAATCTGTATTGTTTAGAATCCAGACTGCACTACTTAAAGCATGCCAACTATATTTATTCAATAATCACATGTAACACATATACACATTTTAACGTTATCAAAACAGTCCTCCTACATTTTAATGTGGAATTGGAAAAAGATACCCAGCAGCTAAGAGGCATACGACCAATGATGTAACATTTGAAAAAACATGCAAAACCTGAGCAAACATTAATAAGAAACTTGAACCGAAAACAAATAGATAAAATGAAGCATAAAGGATGCCAAAAGATTCTAGGTTCATGAGAAGATTGCCTAAAAAGAACACAAACAATCTGAAGCCTAGGTTCTTTGTAATTTGACCAGATAGGTGCATAGAGGGTGTGTGAAGCTCGGGGCCAGCTCCAGCACACCGGAACCACCCTACTGATGATAGCAAGGGTTCTGAGGACCATAACCAGGTAACGCTGGATAAAGTTGGCGAAAAACCAGGCCACTGAGACAATTCTAATAGAATAGAAGGGTAATAGATCCAAAAAATAGCGAGAATTTATAGAAGTATAAACAATGGAATCGTTTACAATGCATGGTGTGATACAAAAGAAATAACAAAGGATAATAACATAAGGTTGGAACCATTTCTCCATTAGAAAAGAGGAAAAAGGCCATCGTTCATTTCCATGGGTGACCATAAAACAGCCACATACATTGGCCTGCACATAATCCTGGGCCTGAGAGTCATCTGAGAAACCCTAAGCCAAAAGAACCAAGGAAGAAACAACCATAACCTAGGCTGTAACAGCCAGGAAAATAGGGATTGATCAGGCCAGAAGAGGCGCTGTCGTATCCCATTTAAGCAAAGCCGCAAGGGCCAGGAGTAATGGGATCAAACAGGGTCAATCAAACTCAGAAAAATACATAACCCGGTACAAGAAATATAGCCATTAGGTTTAGAGCGACCTGTGATTCTTAAAAGAACAACCTTGAGTATAAAGCGGCCTAAGGTTCACCGAAGAATGACATGTAAACTCCCAGCGACAAAAAGAAATAACCAGTAGGAGCCTGAACGGATCTTATATCTCAAAATGGCAGTATCTCTCCGTGGAGGAAGCCAACCAGCTAGGTTTTGTCTGCCCGTACGCCACGACCAGACCTCGAGAAGCCCCAACGGCGGCTACCAAAAGGTTCTAGAGAGCAGATATCGGTCATCCTGCCAGGGTTTAGCAGCCTCATAGGGCCGAGAAGGGCAAAAGAATGTGGTGGGGTGGGGGAGGGAGGGGGTGATCTGAAACAGAGAAGGAAAAGGGTAAGGGGAAAGAGAGATGAGAGACTGTTGCCATACCTACCCTATTACCCATTGGAATTTTAACAGAGTAAAAAGTATAGAAATTGAGGTTTTGCAATATTATTGTGTTGAACAGCTCGTAATCAATTATACGAACTCTTAAAATTTGATTAAAACTTGTTTTGCAGTCTTTTTGAAGAGTTTTCAAATGAGCAGGCCTAAATTGGCCTTACAATAGACCCGTTGGAATTTTAGCTATGTAAAAAGTACATAAATTAAGGTTTTTTAATATAATCATATTGAGAAGCTAGTAATTATTTTTATGAACTAATAAAATTTGATTAAACTTGTTTTGCGGTACTTTCTTAGGAGTTTTCAGACGAGTAGGTCTAAATGGGCCTAACAATGGACCCGTTGGAATTTTAACAGAGTAAAAAGTATAGAAATCGAGGTTTTGCAATATGATTGTGTTGAACAGCTCATAATCAATTATATGAACTCCTACAATATGATTAAAACTTGTTTTTCAGTCTTTTTTGAGGAGTTTTTAAAGGAGCACGTCTAAATTGGCCTTACAATAGACCCATTGCAATTTTAACTGTGTGAAAAGAACATAAATTAAGGTTTTAATATAATCGTATTGAGAAGCTCGTAATTATTTTTATGAACTAATAAAATTTGATTAAAACTTGTATTGCGGTACTTTCTTTGGAGTTTTTAGACGAGCAGTTATAAATGGGTCTTACAATAGACCCATTAGAATTTTCACAGAGTACAAAGTATAGAAATTGAGGTTTTGCAATATGATTGTGTTGAATAGCTCGTAATCAATTATATGAACTCTTAAAGTTTGAGTAAAACTTGTTTTGCAGTATTTTTTTTGAAGAGTTTTCAAACGAGCGGGTCTAAATTGGCCTTACAATGGACCCGTTGGAACTTTAACTGTGTAAAAAGTACATAAATTAAGGTTTTTTTATATAATCGTATTGAGAAACTCGTAATTATTTTTATGAACTAATAAAATTTGATTAAACTTGTTTTGTGGTACTTTCTTTGGCGTTTTCAGACGAGCAGGTCTAAATGGGCCTTACAATGGACCCGTTAGAATTTTAACAGAGTAAAAAGTGTAGAAATTGAGGTTTTTCAATATGATTGTGTTGAACAGCTTGTAATCAATTATATGAACTCCTACAATATGATTAAAATTTGTTTTGTGGTCCTTTTGTAGAGGTTTCATACGAGCAGGTCTAAATGTACCCTACAATGGACCCGTTAGAATTTTAACTGAGTAAAAAGAACAGAAATTGGGGTTTTGCAATATAATCGTGTTGTAAAGTTTGTAATCAATTTTTTGAATGAATAAAATTTTATTAAATCTTGTGTTGCGGTACTTTTTGCCGAGGTTTCAGAAGAGTAGATCTAAATCGGCCTTATAATGGACTCGTTGAAATTTTAACAGAGTAAAAAGTACAGAAATTAAGGTTTTGCAATATAATCATGTTGAATATCTTGTAATCAATTTTATGAACTTCTAGAATTATATTAAAACTTGTTTTGCGGTCCTTTTTATGGACGTTTCAGCAGAGCACGTCTAAATGGGCCTCGCAATGGACCTGTTGGAATTTTAATAGGGTAAAAATAACAAATACTGAGGTTTTGCAATAAGATTATGTTGAATAGCTCGTAATCAATTATATAAACTAATAAAATTTGTTTAAAACTTGTTTTGCAATCCTTTTGTAAATGTTTTAGATGAGCAGATCTAAATGGGCCTTATAATGGACACGTTAGAATTTTAAATGTGTAATAAGTACAGAAATTGAGGTTTTGCAATATGATTGTGTTGAACAGCTCGTAATCAATTATATGAACTTTTAAAATTTGATTAAAATTTGTTTTGCAGTCCTTTTTGAAGAGTTTTCAAACGAGCATGTCTAAATTGGCCTTACTATGGACCCTACAATGGATCCGTTGTAATTTTAACAAAATAAAAAAATAGAAATTGAGGTTTTGCAATATAATCGTGTTGAAAAGGTGCAAATCAATTTTATGAAAGAATAGAAATTGAGGTTTTTCAATATGATCGTGTTGAATAGCTTGTAATCAATTTTATGAACATCTAGAATTATATTAAAACTTGTTTTGCGGTCATTTTTATAGACGTTTAAGCAGAGCAGGTCTAAAGAGGCCTCGCAATGGACCTGTTGGAATTTTAAAAGAGTAAAAAGAACAAAACTTGAGGTTTTGCAATAAGATTGTGTTAAACAACTCGTAATCAATTATATGAACTCTTAGAATTTGATTAAAACTTGTTTTGCAGTCCTTTCTAATGAGTTTTCAAATGAGCAGGTCTAAATTAGCCTTACAATGGACCCGTTGGAATTTGAACTGAGTAATAAGTACAGAAATTGAGGTTTTTTAATATAATCGTATCGAAAAGCTCGTAATTAATTTTATGACCTATTAAAATTTGATTAAAACTTGTTTTGCTGTACTTTCTATGGCATTTTCAGACAAACAAGTCTAAATGGGACTTACAACAGACCCGTTGGGACTTTAACAAAGTAAAAAGTACCAAAATTGAGGTTTTGCAATATGATTGTGTTGAACAGCTCATAATCAATTACATGAACTCCTACAATATGATTAAAATTTGTTTTGTGGTCCTTTTTGTAGAAGTTTCATACAAGCAGGTCAAAATGGACCCTACAATAGACCCGTTCGAATTTTAACAGATTAAAAAGAATAGAAATTGGGGTTTTGCAATAAAATCCTGTTGAAAAGTTTGTAATCAATTTTATGAACTAATAAAATTTGATTAAAACTTGTGTTGCAGTACTTTTTGTGGAGGTTTCAGATGAGTTGGTCTAAATGGGCCTTATAATGGACCCGTTGGAATTTTTTTTTTTGAAGGCGGGCCTCATTAAAAACCCCTCTAAAGTCAGACACCAGGCAAGCCTAGTGGCGACCACCTAAGGGGGAAAAAGTGCCCTAAATTCATTATTAAATTAAGGAGGATGAAGGTCATCCATTACAACAGAGTGAATAAAGTCGGGCACACCCGAGTCAAAGAAAGTAGAAGAGCCCGAATATAAAGCCCAATGTGCTAGCGTGTGAGCAACAGAATTAGCCAACCTAGGGACATACATAAACCGCAAGCAGGAATAGAGGAAAATAAAGGACGTGCCCGCTCAATAAAGGGACTAAACAAAGAAGCATCCGGGGATTGGCGGTGGATCTTGTGTAGCACAACGACAAAATCTGACTCTAGTATCACATCACTCCAACCTCGATTGCAACCAAGTTGAACACCAGCTACAATCGCATGGAATTCAGCCATTGCAACATTCGTGCAACTAGCTGAGTGAAGCGCCAAAACACCAAGAACATAACTCGTACCGTCACGTGCAAGGACTTCGATGGCAGCTACACCAGTCAATGGCTGGAAGGCACCATCAACGTTGATCTTAATCGTCCCTCGGCCTGGAGACATCCACCGAGGATCCGAGAGGGCTGGGGCTGTAACAGAGTAAAAAGTACAAAAATTAAGGTTTGCACAATGTTGATCTTGATCATGTTGAATAGCTTGTAATCAATTTTATGAACTTCTAGAATTATATTAAAACTTGTTTTGCGGTCCTTTTTATAGGCGTTTCAGCAGAGCAGGTCTAAATGGGCCTCGCAATGGACCTGTTGGAATTTTAACAAAGTATAAAGAACAGAAATTAAGGTTTTGTAATAAGATTGTGTTGAATAGCTCGTAATCAATTATATGAACTAATAAAATTTGCTTAAAACTTGTTTTTCAATAATTTTTGTAAATGTTTCAGACGAGCAGGTCTAAATGGACCTTACAATGTATACGTTGGAATTTTAACCGAGTAATAAGTACAAAAATTGAGGTTTTGCAATATGATTGTGTTGACAGCTCGTAATCAATTATATGAACTCTTAAAATTTGATTAAAACTTATTTTGCAGTCCTTTTTAAAGAGTTTTCAAACGAGCAGGTCTAAATTGGCCTTACAATGGAGCCATTGGAATTTTTTTTTGAAGGAAGAAAGCAGGCCTCATTAAAAACCCCTCTAAAGTCAGACACCGGACGAGCCCGTGACCGCCTAAGGGGAAAAGAGTGCCCTAGATTCATTTAAAAAATTAAGGTGGATGAAAGTCATCCATTACTGCAGAGCGGATAAAGTTGGGCATACCCGAGTCAACGAAAATAGAAGAACCCGAATGTAAAGCCCAATGGGCTAGCGTGTGAGCAGCAGAATTAGCCGACCTAGAGACATGCCTAAACCACAAAGCATGAATTGAGGAAAACAAAGGACCCGCCCGCTCTATATGTGGGCTCAATAAAGAAGCATTTGGGGGCTGGCGATGGATCTTGTGTATCACAATGGCAGAATCCGACTCTAGTATCACCTCACTCCAACCCCGATCATATCCAAGTTGAACACCAACTACAATCGTATGGAATTCAGCCATTGTGGCATCCGTGCAACCAGTTGTGTGAAGCGCCAAATCACCAAGAACAGAACCCGTACCATCACGAGCGAGGACTCTGATGGCAGCTGCACCAGTCGTTGGTTTGAAGGCACTATCAACGTGGATCTTAATCGTCCATGGAGCCAGTGGTGTCCACCGAGGACCTGAGAGGGCTGGGCCTGTAGTCGGCTGAGCGGGGGTCAACAAATTGGCATCAGCATAGTCCCAAAGAAGACTCTGAGCATTCATGACAGTGAGCCATGGAGGTTGAAGCTGACGATTATAGATAAGATGATTCCTGCGATTCTGTAAGTTCAACAACACAGTAAGAAAGAAGGCGAAGTCCGTGCGAGAAATGAGAGAGGCTCCATCCTCGAAACCACAAAGACACCATCAGGGCAGTACTTGCGCGAAGATGGGGTGAGAAGTTAGTGAGACAAAGGACTTCTACAACCCTAGTGTAGTCTCGAAGAGCGTGCAAAAATATTTCCAAAGCTTGATAGAATGGACAAGAGCCAGGCGATAAGTTAGCGGGCCGTAAGCCGACTCCTAGTAGGAAGGGCATCACGTCCCGCCCGCCACCCAAAGGTGTACACCTTGGGAAGCGTGGGCGAACATGATATAATCTTCCAAATGGGCGAAGGTTGAGGTAAAGCCCACAGTGGTTTGCGCAGAAAAAGGTAGCTAGTCCGGACAGTATAAAGCCTGGAGTCATGATTACCCCCAAAGCACTTTATCACGACGTTCATCGGTGACAGGGATACGAAAGATATTGTCAACATCCTCCCAGTCAAAGTAATTGCGTACCTTACAAACATCCTATTGGCCCCTACCACGAACCTGAAAGTCACGACAACGGACCGGGATATCGTCATTGTCAGAACACTCTTCATAGAGGGTGAGTGCAGAAGCCACGCCCCAATTGTCTCGATGCACGCGAACCTCACTATCAATACTTGGACGCCAAAAGAACCTAGGAAAAAGTAATTGTAAGGCTTGGCAAAGACCCTTCCAAGCAAAAGAGTCCATGCGATTCGCTACAACATCAAAAATATTCCTCAAAGAAAAGTAACATACACGAAAGACACGAGAAAACAAAGAGTCTAGAACCGAGATAAGACGCCAAAGTTGTTTCCCCAACAGTGCAACATTAAAGTGGTGCATGTCGCGGAAACCTATACCACCCACTAATTTTGGGGCGCAAACAGCATCCCAAGCAACAAGCAGCCATCTCCACTTATTATTGCGACCAGACCACCAGTAACGTCGAATAGACCGCGTCATATCATCAATTATGTTTTGAGGTAGCAAGTAACATGACATGACATATTGTGGCAGGGACTGTGCGATAGACTTAATGAAAACCTCACGTCCACTAAAGGACAACAGAAGATTTTTCCACTTAGTCATGTGGGAATTGACCTTATCGCGAGTAAACCCTAAGGCCGCCGTTCTATTTTCCCTACGAGAAGCAGAATCCCTAGGTAGATACCAGGGTCATCCACTTCACGCACACCAAGAATCAAATGAACAATATGCTTAAAGTCATGAGACACACGTGGTCCAAAAAAGTTAGTAGATTTATCATAGTTGACTACTTGGCCAGAGGAGGACGCATAGAGGTCAAGAACCTCTTTCAACTGGGAAACCTTGCCGATGTCATTCTGAAGGAAGATCAAGCTGTCATCAGTAAAGAGGAGATGGTTGACCCTAGGGCCATGACAGCTTGTACAAAGACCCTGCAGGCGGCTAGCTTGCTGCTCCACTTCAAGAGAGGCCCTGAGAACAGATGAGGAATAAGAAGGGGGAAAGAGGATCCCCTTGCCTGATGCCCCGCTGAGGGTAAAAAAACTGGAGAAAGCAAGCCGTTGATACGGACGGTGAAAGAGACGGTGGAAATACATCGCATAATAAGATTTATCCAAGGGGCACAAAGCCCATCTTTAACATGACCTGCTGAAGAAACGACCACTCAACCCGATCAAAGGCTTTCTCTATATCTAGTTTAAGAGCAGCACCCTTAAAGGGGCCCGATCCATTAGAGTGGAGAGAGTGCACGGGCTCGTGCGCAATCAGAATATTATCAGTGATGTTCTGGCCTTTTACAAAGGCTGCCTAGGCGTCGCTAATGCAGAACGGAAGAACCTGCTTCATTCGGTTAATGAGAACCTTAGTGAAAATTTTATAGAGCACAGTGCAGAGACTAATGGGTCGTAACTGTCGAACCATGGTAGGGTCAGAGACCTTTGGAATGAGGACAAGAACCATTTTGTTAACTGATGCCATATCCGCATCTCCCTGCAAAAAGTCGAGATGGAGCTGGATAACCTCAGGCCCAATTGTGTCTCAATGCAGCCTATAAAAACCACTTGGGAAACCATCAATGCTTGACGCTTTTCGAGGATTGATATCCCGGAAATCAAAAAGAATCTCCTCCTCAGTGAAAGGTCAGTCAATGAATCATTCATAGAAGGAGTAATGGATGGCACAATATTAGTAAGAATCATGGGTGCCACAGTAGGTTCGGACGTTGCGAAGAGAGACTAAAGATAATTCACAACCACGTGCATAACATCCTCCTGCGAGCCTGCCATACATGTTCGGAGTCAAAGAGACCGGTAATCGCATTTTTCCAACGTCGATGTGAAGCACGGGCATGGAAGAATGATGTATTCTTGTCTCTTTGAGAAAGTCAGGTGATGCGTGAGCATTGCGCCCAATATGCCTCTTGGGCATCAAGGAGCTGCCTCAGCTCAGACTTAACCGCCTTTATGGCCTGAAGGTCAAGACCCAATAAACGACGACTTAAATAGGCATTGATTTGTCGGTGTAACTCGGTAATACGATGAGAGGAGGCACGTCGTTGTAGGTGTTGCCAATCTTTAAGACGGCCCCCTAGGAACTGTAATTTGTCCACTAACGAACATGTGGCTGTAGACTAGGCCTGTTGTACCTCAGAGATACAAGAAGTGTCATGGGCCCAACAAGATTCATATCGGAAATGATCTTCATGAGGCCCTGTAGGCTCAACCTGAACATGCGAGGTATCCATGAAAATCACACAATGGTCCAAATCAGCTGAGTAGGTGGAGAAGTTTTGATGTGACAAGTGTTGTTGCAGCCAAGATGAGCTAGCTACGAATCGGTCTAGGTGCTCAAAGATTGGTGAAGTATTGGGACCTAACTTGGACCAGGTAAACCAACTGGAGGAGGGCTTACAATCAAAGAGGTTATTTCGAGACAAGCAGTCTCTAAAAGTATCAATTTGGGAGCGTGAAGTCCGAGAATCTCATTAAGGTCACCACCAATAAGCCAAGGGAGAGGAGATGAAGAGCACAACGAATCAAAGAGATCCCAAGTTTTATATTTTAGATTAGTGTCAGCAAAAGCATAAAGACCGGTAAAACGAAAGAAATCGTCATGAAGCCGTAGAACAACTCAATGTAACGGACAGAGTACGAGAGCAAATCAAGAGTGATTGTATTATTCCATAAAATGATTAAACCAGAACAACTACGACTACTATCAATAGTGATGCAGCCGGGCATATTCAAAGCAAACTTTAAACGATCAGAGCTAGAATGATTTAAGTGAGTTTCAGAAAGAAAAACAACATCAGGACTCAATTTCCTAACAATCCTACCTAAGGAATGAACTGCTTGGAGTTTGCCAAGCCCTCGACAGTTCCAACACATGATCTTCATTTTGCTCGACGGGGTTGATAGTCAACCGCCGCCGAAGAGTTGTTGACGCTGCTCATCCCAGCTTTCATATTTTTGGAAAATTTAACAGTGGTAGGTGGTGAAGGAAATCTTGTTATTTTGCCAACAGTCGAAGGAATGGTGCGTAGCCTCTTAACAATAACACTATCGGCTGTACGGGGGCTGAGCTTAGGCTTGCAAGGGTCAGCCATGGCCAGACCATGGTCTATAAAGGCTTTCGAAGGGTTTCCTTCGAGCCAATCTTTAAAGTCAGGGATCATTGGCATCGACGAGCCCATTTTGTCCAAGGCAGGCGCTGCTGGAGCAACATTAGGAACTTCCAGTTCGTCCACCAAAATGAATCGTTTGTCTGGTAATGTCAATGATTCAGGAACAGTATCAGCCACGAGAGTATCAGGCACCTCTACGGCAAGAAGAATAGGAGCAGTGGCAAACTCAGCATCCTGAGCCTCAACCAGCTCGTGCTCACTACCATCCAGATTGGCAAAAGCCATATCAACATCCTGGCTCGCTTTATCAGGTGTGCCATCGGGAGCATCCTCAGCATCAAACAGAGCCGTTGTACCTCTGGGAGGTTTCGCAGTTTCGCCATCTAAAAGAACGAAAATAAAGTGAGGCCAGGATAAAGGGGCAAAGCATAATGGAAAAGAGGCGACAAAAATAATAAGATAGAGAAGGGAAAACCCTTAGCAACAGTAGTTATCGTAGAAACCGCCACGGCTCCATTACTTGCTTGAGCCGGTGCCTTCTTTGAGGGAGCACCGGGAACAACATAACAAACACGGCCTTTCGGCCGTAGGGGCCCTTGAGGCTTCGGAATATTAGCACGCAACCAATCGCCATACTGAAGCTTGGCTAGCTCAACATCCTTAAAGTGAGGGCATGCAGCAACAACGTGGCTGATAATACCACAGCCATGACAGAACGCCGGGAGGTGTTCATACTTCAGAGGGCACAATTTATTCTCGGTTCCTCCCAGCGCAATACACCTACGGATTGGCTTAGCAACCTCTAAGACAACACCAACTCGGAGGAAATCAACCATGTTACCCTCTATAATAGTAGAACGGGTATCCGTTCCAACCCAGGAGCCAAGGCTCGAGCCAAGGGAATAGCCAATGTGTTCAGCAACTTTCACCCCAAACATCAAGGCGAGAGGGAGGCGGTGGATGTGGATCCAAATTCGAATATGAGTGAAGGCATATTCGTCGATGGAGCAACGAGGGTTCAAAGTCAGGAGGGCAAGCCAATCCTTCTTAAAAGTCCACGGCCCTCTCTTTAGAACGTCATCTCGATTCCCGACCGATGCAAACTTGATCAGAAAGTAATTATGCTTGAGTTCCGAGATGGACAGAATCTTGTCGCTCTTCCAAACTGAGAGGAAAACTCTCTTTAGCACCGCAGCATCCACTATTTTGGATGCCATAACTTTCCCAATGAGGGATGCATCACAATCTTCCGGTGCAGCCTCCCATGCAATAGTAGGTGTGAAAACCATGCCTTGCTCTTTAGAGGTAAATTGCAGTTCATCAAATTTATCAAGAAAAGAGTCAGACGTCATGGGAGCAAAAGAAAAGATGAGGAGACGATATCGACTGAGGGAAAGAAAGTAGAGAGGAAAAGGACTGGTAGGTATAAGAAAGAGATCGCATAGAACAACTTAGGGTTTTATCAGTAAACTATAGAGAAAAAGTCAGTGATAAGGGAGGTTTAAATTCGAAAAATTTATCTACCAAAAAGTGGGGAAAAGAAATAGTAGATTTGGATAGAAATTTAAGATAGAGCCAATCTAGATTGTGATCGGTGCCAAACGCCTCAAAAGTAGGAAAAGGAATCTCATAAAGAAGGGGGCAGATGTCAAAGAGATTGTTTAAGGATTCCAACAGATTAGTTGCACATTCTGTTGCGTAGGGAGAGAGTTATGATAGAGGCAAGAGACTTGGAAAGATTGGAAAGCAGTGAGGGAAAGAAAGGCAGAATTGCTATGGATATTCCTGGAACACAAAGTTAATTGAATCAAATCCACAGCAACTATGCTCTAACCCAGGGGAATGACGATAGCATTGAAATACATAAAAGAAACAACTAACCAAAAGAGGTCCAACATTGCATGGCTCAACCAGCAGAACATGCATAAGGATAAAACCACGTAGAGAGTTAAAACATTGAAAGGGTTTAATAAATAAACGGTGAGAATGTTAACCATCACATATAACCATCGAACTAATTCGGCGGCCACATTGAGCATATGTTGCCTGAGATGTAGATTTTGTAACTCAAGGAAGGACAAATCCTGGGTGATTCGAAAGAGTAAGAAAAAAACAAAAGCAAAGGTGAGGCTGCATGTTGGCGAAGAGCATACCAAGCATGCCTCCGAAATGTACAGGTATAAACCATATCATTGCTTCAACGGTATGTGTATACCGAAATAGAGATTGCCAAGGCCAAGAAGGCCAGGAGGTTAGAGACCAAGGCCAAGGCTGAGAAGGCCAGGAGAAAGACGATCCTATAGGAGTAAAAGGGTTCCAAATCTTAACAAAAATGAAAACCCTAATGTTACGATAATGAGGAGGAAGCTTTAGCTTGCTCAAAAAGAGAGAAATAGTAAAACGCATGTATAGCGACCACAAACGAACAACCTAGTGCATAAGGCCAAACCCAAGAATAGTCCTTACAGATCGATAGAAGATGCAAATGAGGGTACAAGCGTAGTAGAAGGGAACTGCACCATTTCTTTGACCCCATCGAAATAGCCGAAGGTTCTAACACCATCACAGCGGCCATCGAGGGAACCCCAACAACCCCATTGCCGTCAGTGGAGAGGCCCTAGAAAGGGAACAACGATGACCAGACCTACACTAGAAAACCGCAAGCAAGTCCTACGAAAGCAAAAGCATGGAGGCGACGACGGTGGTGAAATTATTTTTTAATTTTAAATATGGTAAAAGACCCGTTGGAATTTTAACTATATAAAAAGTACATAAATTAAGGTTTTTAAATATAATCATAATGCGAAGCTCATAATTCATTTTATGAACTAATAAAATATGATTAAAACTTGCTTTGCGATACTTCTGTGGAGTTTTCAGACGAGCAAGTCTAAATGGGCATTAAAACGTACCTGTTGGAATTTTAACAGAGTAAAAAGTACAGAAATTGAGGTTTTGCAATATGATTGTGTTGAACAGCTCGTAATCAATTATATGAACTCGTACAATATGATTAAAATTTGTTATGTGGTCTTTTTTGTCGAGGTTTCAAATGAGCATGTGTAAATGGACCCTACAATGGACCCGTTAGAATTTTAACAGAGTAAAAAGAATAGAAATTGAGGTTTTGTAATATAATCCTGTTGAAAAGTTCGCAATCAATCTTATGAACTAATAAAATTTGATTAAAACTTGTGTTGTGGTACTTTTTGTGGAGGTTTCAGACAAGTAGGTCTAAATGGGCCTTATAATAGACCCGTTGGAATTTTTACAGAGTAAAAAGTACATAAATTAAGGTTTTGCAATATGGTCGTGTTGAATAGCTTGTAATAATTTTTCTAAACTTCTAGAATTATATTAAAACTTATTTTGCGGTCCTTTTTATAGATGTTTCAGCAGAGCAGGTCTAAATGGGCCTCGCAATGGACATGTTGGAATTTTAACAGAGTAAAAAGAAATCGAGGTTTTGCAATATGATTGTGTTGAACAGCTCGTAATCAATTATATGAACTCTTAAAATTTGATTAAAACTTGTTTTGCAGTCCTTTTTGAAGAGTTTTCAAACGAGCAGGTCTAAATTGGCCTTACAATGGATCTATTGAATTTTAAGTGTGTAAAGAGTTTTCAGACGAGCAGGTCTAAATAGGACCTACAACAGACCCGTTGGAATTTTAACACAGTAAAAAGTACAAAAATTGAGGTTTTGCAATATGATTGTGTTGAACAGCTCATAATTAATTACATGAACTCCTACAATATGATTAAAATTTGTTTTATGGTCCTTTTTGTAGAGATTTCATTGGAGAAGGCCAAAATGGACCCTACAATGGATCCGTTGGAATTTTAACAGATTGAAAAGAATAGAAATTGAGGTTTTGCAATATAATTGTGTTGAAAAGTTCGTAATCAATTTTATGAACTAATAAAATTTGATTAAAACGTGTGTTGCGATGCTTTTTGTGGATGTTTCAGATGAGTAGGTCTAAATGGGCCTTATAACGGACCCATTGGAATTTTAATAGAGTAAATGTAATACTCAAACCCAGGCCTAGAAGATCGTATTAATCTAGGAGAAGACCATCTAACTTGTCTGACAAGTTAGAATTTGATTAAATGATTCATGGTGAGACCATTCGAGTACAAGGATTCGAATACGAGCTACAAAGCATCAATTAAGTATAGTGATAAATAGATAGCATACAAGGCATCCTTAGACTCAAACATATAAGATAATTCTATGACAATTCAAAGAGTTAAGGTTATCAAAATCATTCAATTAGCCGTCAAGAGCGTGCATTTTAAGACTTAATCTATTTAACTATTTAGGCGCAAGTGTGAGATTATTTTGCCTGAATTCATTTGTTACCGCCTTCAAAATTTTCACATGGCATAGAATTAACATATCAACAAGTCAAGCATTCACAATAGGCTATCCATTCAAAGATGGTCATGCTATTCAATCAAGCAAATGTAACGAAAAGTATATATGATTAAATAACCAAGCTATGAGACTTATAAGCAATCGAAACATTTCCTACTATGAGACCACATCATTCGAATGTTCATCCATAAATAATCTAACAAAGAGAATCAAACCATTTATAAACATCAACCGAACACAAAATATGAATATATACATAAGCCTTATCTTGTTAGAGTAGTATTTACATTTCCCCCCTTAGAACTCTAAAGATTCTTAAGTTCGGTATTTTCAACTAGTGCCACCTTCTAGGAGTTCATAAAACAAAACATAACATACATTCGTTGCCTTTAGTGACCTTGCTTTACCTCCACAATTTTAATTATAGACTAGATTCACCTGAAAAGAGACAAGGTGAGTATTTAGGTGACTGGCTTCAAACATAGACAATAACAATGTAATTGCAAGTTCTTAATTCACTTAGCAGGAAACTCATTTAAGCATAAATACAAAGTAACAGAATCATGCTCCTAAGGAGAATGTGTCATCAAGCAACTACTATAGTTGATCGGTTTAATAACCAAATCTATCATGGGCATACTACATCATTTAATATGGATTGGCTAGCTAAAATATAGAAGGGCATAATCACTCAAACATTATCAGGAAATAGAACATGTGCCATTGAATGTGTAATCTATCCAATCGAGTTTTATCAGGCAATGGTAACTTATACCATTGATGTATATAATCTATTCGTACAAGCATTATCAGGCAATAGTAATCAATACCATTGAAGCATATATTCTATTTGTTTAAGCATTATCAGGCAATGGTGATTAGTACCATTGAAGTATATAACTTATTCAAGCATTTTCAGGCAATGGTAATCAGTACCATTGAAGCATATAGTCCATTTGATCATTCATTTCCAGGAAATAGTATCATATACTATTGAAACATACAAGTGAACTATTTAGTTATTCGATCCTTCTTCTTCTTAACTCATCGAGTACATAGCCAAAACATTTCAAGGAACCAATTCATGGTTCAATTATAAAAAGGGCACAAGTAATTGTTCCACTTACCTTGGCCACTATCCACTTACCAAACATTAGCAACTCCAAGCAATTATAGACAATTTAAGCCTCGCCATACAACCAAGTTATCTTAATACATTTAACAAATCCATGTTTATTTAAACATAATTATACTCACAAATGCTCCAAGTTATTTTTGATCGTGGGTAACGACTGCCTTCCTCCTCTCTTCCTCTTGATCAACTCCCTCGTTGTCTAATTATAACAACAATTTAATGGTACATTAGAATCATTTCATGATTACTTAATTCTTTTACCTATCTATCTATGCATGCTCGAACAAGCCCTTGAGCTTGATATTCTAATGCTTACATGTAAATTATCCATCCATAACATCTAATTCTATAACTTAAACAATTTCAACATAGTATACAATCATAATCATACAAGGCAGTCCTTATCCTGAATCATATATAATTCGAAACTGCCCTTAATGTCTTTCCCACTTTCAATCATTCAAGCACTTTTCTATCATGCATATAAGCATCCAAACACCATTTAACTACTTAACATGCTTAAAGTCATCATTTAGTGCTTAAATTACCAATAAACAATACTCAATTTAAGCAACCATTTTCTCAAAACAGTCCCGCAATAAATTGCTTACACAGGGCAGTTTCCAGTTCATTATAATTCTCTCAAATGGTTATCCATCCCTTTTTAAGCTTTTCCCCTGTTCTCCTACAGTTCAGTATATATACATATATTTGTATTTCATTGAATCAATAACTTGTCATGCAATTGAAGCTTAGAGAATCCATGTTACAACAATTATCATAATAGTTTGGTTTGAGGCCATCTCGGAGAGAGGAGCCTTTAAGAATCTTGTCTAATTCATGATTCATTTCATATCAATTCAAAGTTCATCTATTTCCAGCCATAAATATTGCTCTAATGCACTCTAGTTGTCATTACCGATCAATTGGTTACCAAAACATGCTTCAAACCACAACTTCTAGTTCTATTATAGCTAACATCAAGCTAATGCTTCTAATCATGTAAGGATATCGACTATCAAGATTTAATTCTAGCTACAAACAATCACTTAGCATCTCAATTTAAAGAAACATCACAAAAGATTTACATTCTCAAATATGCAAGTGCAATTCAAGCTCCAAAAGTAACCGAAATCATGAAATCCAATTGAACACACTCTTTTCTCTCAAACCCACATTCTCGGTCTAGAGAATAATGAAGACGATGTTGTATATTTGTTTCTTTTACAAACAAATTAAAATAGCCACACGTGGCCTTATACACAAATGCCACCACTTAGATCTGGAATTAGGAAATAGTTTTTCACGCGAATCACCTACTTTGCTAGATAATCTATTTGGTCATTTCGGTTTGAGTCCCATAGATTACTTAAGTTCAATTCGGTCCTATAGGCTTTCAATTGTAGACACTAATTTAATTTCTCAAGAGTTGTATCAAGCTTATACCTATATTAGAATTTAGAATGTTACAGTAAAAAGTACAAAAATTAAGGTTTTGCAATATGATCATGTTGAATAGCTTATAATCAATTTTATGAACTTCTAGAATTATATTAAAACTTGTTTTGCGGTCCTTTTTATAGACGTTTCAGCAGAGCAGGTCTAAATAGGCCTCGTAATGGAGCTGTTGGAATTTTAACAAATTAAAAAGAACAGAAATTAAGGTTCTGCAATAAGATTGTGTTGAATAGCTCGTAATCAATTATATTAACTAATAAATTTTGTTTAAAACTTGTTTTGCGATCCTTTTTGTAAATGTTTCAGACGAGCAGGTATAAATGGGCCTTACAATGGACACGTTGGAATTTTAACTGAGTAAAAAGTACAAAAATTGAGGTTTTTCTATATGATTGTGTTGAACAGCTTGTAATCAATTATATGAACTCTTAAAATTTGATTAAAACTTGTTTTGCTGTCTTTTATGAAGAGTTTTCAGACGAGGAGGTTGAAATGGGCTTTACAACGAACCCGTTGGAATTTTAATAGAGTAAAAAATACAAAAATTGAGGTTTTGCAATATGATTGTGTTAAACAGCACGTAATCAATTATATGAACTCCTACAATATGATTAAATTTTTTTTGTGGTCCTTTTTGTTGAGGTTTCATACAAGTAGGTGTAAATGGACTCTACAATGGACCCGCTGGAATTTTAACGGAGTAAAAAGAATAGAAATTGAGGTTTTGCAATATAATCATGCTGAAAAGTTCATAATCAATTTTATGAACTAATAAAATTTGATTAAAACTTGTGTTGTGGTACTTTTTGTGGAGGTTTCAGACAACTAGGTCTAAATGGGCCTTATAATAGACCCATTGGAATTTAAAAGAGTAAAAAGTACAAAAATTAAGATTTTGCAATATGATCGTGTTGAATAGCTTGTAACCAATTTTTTGAACATCTAGAATAATATTAAAACTTGTTTTGCGGTCCTTTTATAGACGTTTCAGCATAGTAGGTCTAAATGGGCCTCGCAATGGACCTGTTGGAATTTTAACAGAGAAAAAGAACAGAAATTGAGGTTTAGCAATTAGATTTTGTTGAATAGCTCGTAAGTTTTTATATGAACTAATAAATTTTGTTTAAAACATGTTTTGCAATCCTTTTTGTAAATGTTTCAGACAAGCAGGTCTAAATAAGCCTTACAATGGACACGTTGGAATTTGAACTGAGTAATAAGTACAAAAATCGAGGTTTTGCAATATAATTGTGTTGAACAGCTCGTAATCAATTATATGAACTCTTAAAATTTGATTAAAACTTGTTTTGTAGTATTTTTTGAAGACTTTTAAAACGAGCAGGCCTAAATTGGCCTTACAATGGGTCCGTTGGAATTTTAACTATGTAAAAAGTACATAAATCAATGTTTTTCAATATGATCATATTGAGAAGCTCGTATTTAATTTTATGAACTAATAAAATTTAATTAAAACTTTCTTTACGGTACTTTCTGTGGAGTTTTCAGACGAGCTGGTCTAAATGGGCCTTACAACGGACCTGTTGGAATTTTAACAGAGTAAAAAGTATAGAAATTGAGGTTTTTCAATATGATTGTGTTGAACAGCTCGTAATCAATTATATGAAATCCTACAATATGGTTAAAATTTGTTTTGTGGTCCTTTTTGTAGAGGTTTCATACGAGTAGGTCTAAATGGACCCTACAATGGACCCGTTGGAATTTTGTCAGAGTAAAAGGAATAGAAATTGAAGGTTTGCAATATAATCATGTTGAAAACTTCGTAATCAATTTTATGAACTAATAAAATTTGATTAAAATTTGTGTTGCAGTACTTTTGCGGATGTTTCAGTGAAGTAGGTCTAAATTAGCCTTATAATTGACCCGTAGGAATTTTAAAATAGTAAAAAGTACAGAAATTAAGGTTTTGCAATATGATCGCGTTGAATAGCTTGTAATCAATTTTATGAACTTATAGAATTATATTAAACTTGTTTTGAGGTCATTTTTATAGACGTTTCAGCAGAGCAGGTCTAAATGGGCCTCGCAATGGACTTGTTGGAATTCTAACAGAGTAAAAAGAATAGAAATTGAGGTTTTAAAAAATGATTGTGTTGAATATCTCGTAATCAATTATATGAACTAATAATTGTTTTTAAAACTTGTTTTGCAATCCTTTTTGTAAATGTTTCAGACGAGCAGGTCTAAATGGACCTTACAATGGACAAGTTGGAATTTGAACAAAGTAAAAAGTATAGAAATTGAGGTTTTATTATATGATTGTGTTGAACAGCACGTAATCAATTATATGAACTCCTACAATATGATTAAAATTTGTTTTGCAGTCCTTTCTGTAGAGGTTTCATAAAAGTAGGTCTAAATGGACACTACAATGGATCTGTTGGAATTTTAACAGAGTAAAAAGAATAGAAATTGAAGTTTTGCAATATAATCATATTGAAAAGTTCGTAATAAAATTTATGAACTAATAAAATTTGATTAAAACTTGTGTTGCGGTACTTTTGTGGAGGTTTCAGAGAAGTACGTCTAAATGAGCCTTATAATTGACCCGTAGGAATTTTAACAGAGTAAAAAGTACAAAAATTAAGGTTTTGCAATATGATCATGTTGAATAGCTTGTAATCAATTTTATGAACATATAGAATTATATTAAACTTGATTTACGGTAATTTTTATAGACGTTTCAGCGAACTAGGTCTAAATGGGCCTCGCAATGGACCTGTTGGAATTTAAACAGAGTAAAAAGAATAGAAATTGAGGTTTTAAAAAAAGATTGTGTTGAATAGCTCTAATGAATTATATGAACAAATAAAATTTGTTTAAAACTTGTTTTGCAATCCTTTTTGTAAATGTTTCAGACGAGCAGGTCTAAATGGGCCTTACAATAGACACGTTGGAATTTGAACAGAGTAAAAAGTATAGAAATTGAGGTTTTGTTATATGATTGTGTTGAACACCATGTAATCAATTATATGAATTCCTACAATATGATTAAAATTTGTTTTGCAGTCCTTTTTGTAGAGGTTTCATACGAGTAGGTCTAAATGGACCCTACAATAGACCCGTCCGAATTTTAATAGAGTAAAAAGAATAGAAATTGAGGTTTTACAATATAATCGTGTTGAAAAGTTCGTAATCAACTTTATGAACTAATAAAATTTGATTAAAACTTGTGTTGCGATATTTTTTGTGAAGATTTCAGACGAGTAGGTATAAATGGGCCTTATAATTGACTCGTAGGAGTTTTGACAGAGTAAAAAGTACAAAAATTGAGGTTTTACAATATGATCGTGTTGAATAGCTTGTAATAAATTTTATGAACTTTTAGAATTTGATTAAAACTTGTCTTTCGGTCCTTTCTATAGACGTTTCAGCAAAGCAGGTCTAAATGGGCCTCGCAATAGACCTGTTTGAATTTTAACGCAGCAAAAAGAACATAAATTGAGGTTTTCCAAAAAGGTTGTTTTGAATAGCTCGTAACCAATTATATGAACTAACAAATTTGTTTAAAACTTGTTTTACGATCCTTTTTGTAAATGTTTTAGACGAGCAGGTTTAAATGGGCCTTACAATAGACACGTTAGAATTTGAACTAAGTAATAAGTAGAGAAATAGTGGTTTTGCAATGTGATTGTGTTGAACAGCTCGTAACCAATTATATGAACTCTTAAAATTTGATTAACACTTGTTTTGCAGTCCTTTTTGAAGAGTTTTCAAACGAGGGGGTCTAAATTGGCCTTACAATGGACCCGTTGGAATCTTAACTTTGTAAAAACTACATAAATTAAGGTTTTTAAATATAATCATATTGAGAAGCTCGTAATTAATTTTATGAACTAATAAAAAACTTGTTTTGCGGTACTTTCTATGGAGTTTTCAGACGAACAGGTCTAAATGGGCCTTACAATGGACCCGTTGGAATTTTAATAGAGTAAAATGTACAGAAATTGAGCTTTTCAATATGATTGTGTTGAATAGCTCGTAATCAATTATATGAACTCCTACAATTTGATTAAAATTTGTTTTGTGGTCCTTTTTATCGAGGTTTCTTACGAGCATGTCTAAATGGACCCGTTGGCATTTTAATAGAGTAAAAAGAATAAAAATTGAGGTTTTGCAATATAATCATGTTAAAAAGTTCATAATCAATTTTATGAACTAATAAAATTTGATTAAAACTTGTGTTGCGGCATTTTTGTGGAGGTTTCAGATAAGTAGGTCTAAATAGGCCTTATAATGGACCCGTTGGAATTTTAACAGAGTAAAAAGTATAGAAATTAAGGTTTTGCAATAATATCATGTTGAATAGATTTTAATCATTTTTAGGAACTTCTAGAATTATATTAAAACTTGTTTTGCAGTCCTTTTTATAGATGTTTCAGCAGAGCAGGTCTAAATGAGCCTCACAATGAACCTGTTGGAATTTTAACAGAATAAAAAGAATAGAAATTGAGGTTTTGCAAAAATATTGTGTTGAGTAGCTCATAATCAATTATATGAACTAATAAAATTTGTTTAAAACTTGTTTTGTGATCCTTTTTGTAAATGTTTCAGACGAGCAGGTCTAAATGGTCCTTACAATGGGCACGTTGGAATTTGAACAGAGTAATAAATATAGAAATCGAGGTTTTGCAATAAGATTGTGTTGAACAGCTCGTAATCAATTATATGAACTCTTAAAATTTGGTTAAAACTTGTTTTGTAGTCCTTTTTGAAGAGTTTTCAAACGAGCAGGTCTAAATTGGTCTTACAATGGACCCGTTGGAATTTTAGCTGTGTAAAAAGTACATTAATTAAGGTTTTTAAATATAATCATATTGAGAAGCTCGTCATTAATTTTATGAACTAATAAAATTTGATTAAAACTTGTTCTGTGGTACTTTCTATAGAGTTTTCAGACGAGTAGGTCTAAATGGGCCTTACAACGGACACGTTGGAATTTTAACAGAGTAAAAAGAATAGAAATTGAGGTTTTGCAATAAGATTGTGTTGAATAGCTCCTAATCAATTATATGAACTAATAAAATTTGTTTAAAACTTGTTTTGTGATCATTTTTGTAAATGTTTCAGACGTGCAGGTCTAAATGGTCACTACAATAGACACGTTCGAACTTGAACTGAGTAATAAGTATAGAAATCGAGGTTTTGCAATATGATTGTGTTGAACAGCTTGTAATCAATTATATGAACTCTTAAAATTTTACTAAAACTTGTTTTATAGTGCTTTTTGAAGAGTTTTCAAACAAGCAGGTCTAAATTGGCCTTACAATGGACCCGTTGGAATTTTAACAGTGTAAAAAGTACATAAATTAAAGTTTTTAAATATAATCATATTGAGAAGCTCGTAATTAATTTATGAACTAATAAAATTTGATTTAAACTTGTTTTTCGGTACTTTCTTTGGAGTTTTCAGACGAGCAGGTCTAAATGAGCCTTACAACAGACAAGTTGGAATTTTAACAGAGTAAAAAGTACATGAATTGAGGTTTTGCAATATGATTGTGTTGAACAGCTCGTAATCAATTATATGACCCCCTACAATGTGATTAAAATTTGTTTTGTGGTCTTTTTTGTAGAGGTTTCATACGAGCAGGTCTAAATGGACCCTGCAATAGACCCGTTGGAATTTTAACAGAGTAAAAAGAATAGAAATTGAAGTTTTGCAATATAATCATGTTTAAAAGTTTGTAATCAATTTTATGAACTATTAAAATTTGATTAAAACTTGTGCTGCGTTACTTTTTGTGGATGTTTCAGATGAGTAGGTATAAATGGGAGTTATAATGGGCCCGTTGGAATTTGAAGAGAGTAAAAAGTACAGAAATTGAGGTTTTGCAATATGATCGTGTTGAATAGCTTGTAATCAATTTTCTGAACTTCTAGTATTTGATTAAAAGTACAAAAATTGTTTTGCAATAAGATTGTGTTGAACAACTCGTAATCAATTATATGAACAAAGTAAAAAGTCATTTTTGATGAGTTTTCAAGCGAGCAGGTCTAAATTGGCCTTACAATGGACACGTTGGAATTTTAACTGTGTAAAAAGTACATGAATTAAGGTTTTTAAATATAATCGTATTGAGAAACTTGTAATTAATTTTCTGAACTAACAAAATTTAATTAAAACATACTTTGTGGTACTTTCTGTGGAGTTTTTAGACGAACAGGTCTAAATAGGCCTTACAACAGACCCGTTGGAATTTTAATAGAGTAACAAGTTCTGAAATTGAGGTTTTGCAATATGATTGTGTTGAACAACTCATAATCAATTATATGAACTCCTATAATATGATTAAAATTTGTTTTGTGGTCCTTTTTTTTAAAGATCGATCTTCGATCTAGATATTACCAAATGAGGGTGAAAGAAGAAGATGTACCCAAGACAACCTTTCGAACTCGATATGGTCACTATGAATTCCTTGTAATGCCATTCGGGTTAACCAATGCTCCAGCTGCATTCATGGACCTCATGAATTGAGTATTCAAGCCCTATATTGATAAATTCATGGTAGTATTCATAGACGATATCTTGGTCTATTCTCAAAACAAGGAAGAACATGCTGAACACCTCCGAATTGTTTTACAAACTCTTTAAGAACGTCAACTATTTGCAAAGTTCTCCAAATGTGAATTCTGGTTATCAGAAGTTTCATTTCTCATACATATCATCTCGGCAGAAGGGATCAAAGTAGACCCAAAGAAAATTCAATCTATTTTGGATTAGAGACCTCCGAGGAATGTAGGTGAGGTCAAAAAAATCCTGGTTTAGCCGGGGATTATCAATGATTCGTCTAGGGATTTTCAAACTTATCCACACCCTGACCAAGCTCCTTCGAAAGGATGAACCATTCGAATGGTTAGAGAAATAATATAGAAGTTTCGACCAGCTTAAGCAAGCCTTGACTCATGCCCCGGTCTTTATACAACTAGAATCGGGAAAAGATTTCACTGTGTACATTGATGCATCACATTTGGGACTAGGATATGTCTTGATACAAGGAGGCAATGTTATAGCATATGCATCACGTCAATTGAAGCCTTATGAGTTAAACTACCCTACACACGATCTAGAATTGGCTGCTATCGTGTTTGCCCTCAAGATATGGAGGCACTACTTGTATGGTGAGAAGTGTTACCTATACACCGATCACAAAAGCCTCAAATACCTCTTGACCCAAAAGGATTTGAACTTGAGACAAAGAAAGTGGATGGAATTGTTGAAAGACTATGACTTGGTCATCGATTATCATATTGGAAAAGCCAACGTAGTTGCAGATGCTCTTAGTCTTAAATCGAGCTTGGGTATGCCATTCGAAAGCCTTGTAGATAATCATATCCTTGAAAATTCCTCTTGAATGCATGAACCTAATTCTACAACTCACCTTGTAGCTTCTCATGCAATCAATGCACACTTCTGAGTGTACAAAAAGCATGGACTCTTGTCTAAACTCCAAGTTCAATCCGACTTGATCACTAGAATCAAAGATCTTTAACAAACCGACTCTGATCTTCATGTTATCATGATGAAACTAGATTCAAAACCAAATTCTAATTTCTCCATTCATTCGAATGGGTTACTCTATTTTAAGGATAGAGTTTGTGTTCCTAACAATGAAGAATCGAAGAAGGTAATCTTGCAAGAAGCTCACCAAAGCTCTTTCTCGATACACCCTAGATCAGTCAAGATGTATAAAGACCTGAAACCCCTATATTGGTGGCCAGGCATGAAATCAGCTATCACAGACTTTGTATCCAAGTGTCTAACTTGCCAAAGAGTCAAAGCCGAGCATAGAGTCCCTACAGGATTGCTTCATCCAATTGAATTATCCAAATGGAAATGGGATCGTATTACCATGGACTTTGTGAGTGGTCTTCCTTGTACTCCAAGAAAGAGTGATGCCGTGTGGGTGATAGTGGATAGATTCACTAAATCGGCTCATTTCCTCCATATTCAAATGAACTTAAGCTTTGATGCGTTAGCTGAGTTATATATTCGTGAAATAATACGATTGCACGGAATTCCTACATCCATAATCTCTGATAGAGATCCTAGATTCATTGCTCGATTTTGGAAATCCTTGCAAAAAGCCCTTGGAACCAAAGTGCATTTCAGCATAACTTTTCATCCACAAAGTGATGGCCAATCAGAAAGGGCGATACAAGTGCTTGAAGACATGTTACGAGCTTGTGTTATAGACTTCGGGAAGAATTGGAAAAGTCCCTACCTCTTGTAGAGTTTGCTTACAATAACAACTATCAAACAACGATTTAAATTGCACTATTTGAAGCCTTGTATGGAAGAAAATGTAGGACTCCTTTGTGTTGGTTTGAATTGGGGGAAAACAAGGTGTTGGGACCTCAATAACTCAGAGAAACCAAGGAACAAGTTCAAATCATACATGATCGATTGAAGCAAGCATTTGATAGGTAGAAAGCCTATGCAAACTTGAAAAGGAGAGACATCCAATACAATGTGGGAGACAAAGTTTTTCTCAAAGTGTCTCCTTGGAATAAAGTTTTTAGATTTGGAAGAAAAGGAAATCTTAGTCCCCGGTTCATTGGACCATTCAAAATCATTGAAAGGATTGGTCCAGTCGCTTATCGATTGGCATTCCCTAGTGAATTTGATAAGATCCACAATGTCTTCAATGTTTCCATGCTTAGAAAATATCGATCTGATCCATCCCATGTTCTAGAACTTGAAGAAGTTGAATTGAATCCCGACCTATCATATGAAGAAGAGCCAATACCAAAACTTGACAAAGAAGTTAAAAGACTTCGAAACAAGAATGTTCCCTTGGTGAAAGTATTATGGAGGAATCATAAGATGGAAGAGGCAACTTAGGAACCCGAGGCTACGATGAGAGATCAATATCCTCACTTGTTTAACTTAAGTAAATTCGAGGGAGAATTTATTTGAAGTGGGGGAGAATTGTAATACCCAAATCATGGCCTAGTAGCATGTCACAAACTAATTATAACTTAATTGTACAAACAATCTACAAATTAGAAGAATTGATTAAATCTAGTGACCAAATTAAATGGATTTGATAACTAAAAGCCGAATCATGAAGGATCCAATAGTAACAATGTTTAAATGTTGATTTGCATGCAACTAGGATGTATAACTAAGGAGTTATGAAGTAATTAGACCTAGAATTGCCATGTGGAGGCATTCGGCCAAGCCAAGTGATAACAACTTGGATAGGTGTCCATTTTCCTATCATCTTCTCCACTCATCCTTTCTCCTTCCTTGACCGAAACCCTCTCAAATCTTTAGGGAAAGAAAATCCACCATTGTAGAGATTGGAAGCTTGCATGTGATCCTATTTTTCATGTACTTGGATAAGCTAGGAAGATTGTAAGTGATTTCTAAGTCCTTCCTCCCTAGCAACTTGTTCGAATGAATGTTTGATGATAGAAATTGAACTTGGATTCAAAGAATTGTATGTTAGGTGTTATGCTTGAAACTACCTTGAATTGTAGATTGAATGTGGTTGAAATGCTATTGAAAATAGGATGAAACTATGCTTGACTGAATGGTGTATGTACATGAATGAAACAATTGCTTGAATGATCATGTAACTTGATAAGGTAATTCGAATTGTATGAATTGGGACTTGAATTGAGTAAAAAGCTTGCTGGAAATATAGAAACATGTTAAATTGAGATGTTAATCAATTGAAAATCATGATTTGATAGTGAAAATTAAGCTTAAAGATGAAACTAGTCACATTTGATTGTTAAATGGCTAACTAGGGATTGTTTTGAAAGAATTGATAAATGCTGGACTGTTTTGAAAGAATTGATAAATGCTGGACTGTTTTGAAAGAATTGAGGGCTGGAATTTATGAACATAAAATGGGGGAAAGTCAATTTAAATGCTTCCTGGATTGAATTGCTTGAATAATGATAATTTGGACTACTATAAGATGCTTATTGAGATGTATGTGAAATAGGGACTAGAATCGAAACCATGAATGATCTAGGGACTGAATTGAATGAATTAGGGGCTGGAAATAGTGACTTAAAAATAGAGAAGTTGATTAAAAGTTGTTAACATGAATTGTATGAGATAATCACAATTTGGATTGTTTGTAAAACAAAAAGAAGGGTGTAATTGCAAATTGTTTTAGCAAAAATTAGGACTGTTGGGGACTACTTTGTATAACATTGTAAATATAGTTAAAATAGGACTGTTTTGGGCAGTTTAAGAACAGGGCAAAACTGTTTTAATAAGATTTGAAAGATGAAATTGTTTTTCCATGTTATGCAATGGCTAAGTTAACATGAACGAAAATGCTAAATAGAAATGCTTGAATTATTTGATTGTTGGAAATACAATGCTTGACTCTAGTTTCTTGTGAACTTGGATTGCTTGAAATGTATTGTTTGTTTGTTAATTTTGATTCCATTATATTGGATGTATGTTAGAACAAGGTGTGGATCTTGTTGAAGAAGATAGAGTTGGGCAACCTAGTAACAAGCAAAAAGGGATTTGGATCAAGGATCAAAACTAGCTTGGAGTATTGTGAGTGTACCTTTTACATAGGGTTAGGACTTAGGTCCTAACCAAATATGTACAACTACTATTCCATTGATATGTTTATGCTATGAAATGAATCTAAACTACGCTTGGAAATGAATTAAGGGAAGAATGGCTTAAATGGAAACTTGGTAGTAAGATATGCTTGATATATGATTTGATAATGAAAATGGATCATGTAACAATGGATTGATCTTCTATGGTTTCTTGTATTGACCTAATCGAATGAATCAA
This sequence comes from Hibiscus mutabilis, assembly GCA_019671005.1. Lineage (NCBI taxonomy): Eukaryota > Viridiplantae > Streptophyta > Magnoliopsida > Malvales > Malvaceae > Hibiscus > Hibiscus mutabilis. Next base: position 27,318,699 of record CM033745.1, on the reverse strand, counting down.
ATATGCTTAGTCATAATCTTGCTTGATGCTATGATAAATTGAAATGCACACTTGCTTGAATTATAATGAATGCATGATATATTGAGCTAAGGCTTGAATGGCCTAAGGGCTATCTTGATCTTGATAGATAAACACTTGAAAGGGATGCTTGAATAAGCTACTAACTTGCCATGATCTTGTTGTAAGTACTTTCCTTGACTTAAAATCTTGAAGCTTACTTAATTGACAAGTAATTCAAATAAAGCCTTGGTCGGTAGTTGGTCACAGGTAGGATGGCATGGCATAGAGCCTAGAGCTCATCGTGATTGGGTGGACTATGGTCCTGGGCTAAGGCCCTTATTTGGCGACTGTAGGAGGGATGTGTGTTATGGTCACTAGCAACAGTAGGAGGAATATAACTAGTTTCTTGTTTTATCGACAGTTTGGTTGGTGACTCGATTACCTTGACATAACTATGTACCAAGGCCTAATCTAAAAAGAATGAGCAAGAAAGAAATGCATGGCCTAAAGCTTTAATGATACTTGACTTGATACCTTGAAATTGCTTGCTTATATAATACTTGAAAAGTGATCATACTCGAATTGATATGCTTAATCATGCCTTTTGTCTTGATATAGTACTCGATCCAACTTGAAATGGAAACAACCTTCTTGTTAATTGTTGTTTGAATGGTATTGAAGCATGAATTAATGTATATTACTTGAGATTGAGGCCTAATTATATGTTATTGTGCTTGTGATGATGTATATAAATGGTAATAGCTATACATGACTACTTGACTCCCTACTTGTCTTGAAACACTTGAAACCTTATGTTAGACTTAACTTCATATGCTCAAACCTTAGCTAGGTTGTACTTGATTTAAGACTACCTAAACTTGATAATTGGCTAGTAAATAGTTGCTACCTCACTAACTACATTATGTACTTCTCACTCTTGTTTCCATCCTTCCCAAACCACATGTTTAAAGAGATCTTAAATCTATCTTCCTTGAGCTTGAAGCAAGATACAAGCAGAGCTAGAAGTATGACTTCGAATCTATTTTGTAACTCTCCTAGTTGGTGGCACCTAGATATGTACATATTTAAGCTAGATTATGCATTTTGTTCATTTTGAAGTTTGTATATATATGGCCTTGACCTTTAGAAGCTCGTAAAGACTTGGTTGGAAATGTTTGATGCCATGATATCCGAATGCTATATGAATGAATTAGGTATATCTTGTTGAATATGGAGAATAGAACTTGGTTACATGATCTAGTTATATTTGAATGTGCTTAACAATGGGACACTATGTGCTTAACTCTTGAATGCTCTATTCAAATTGATCACTTGTCGATTAAGATGTTTCTAGTTCAAGTAATTAAAGTTATGATAGGTTAGTCATGATCTCTAGATGATGTTAAGCTTGCTTGAAGGCATGTTAATGGTGATATGATTCGAATGAATACATTGGTGACCATGTCTAGTAACCAACATTATATGTAACCTTGTCTTGAATGAAAAATGCTAGAAGATTATGCTTAGTTAACTTGACATGAATATGACATTGAAACCACGTTTAACATTGTCTTGAAATGGATCAAAGCTGCGCATACTCGGATAAACTTGAAAAGAATTTGTGTCTTGCCTTGAGTTTATTCGATTCCCTACATGTATAAGGGACTAGGTTATATCTTCTTAATTGATACTTGGATACTTATGTTTATATTAGGTGAGTTATAATGTTTGTAAAGCATGATCTTGATGATTGTTGGCTTTCTTGTTAGGCAAGTAACCCATCTAATAGGATGAGTTCAAAAGTTTAAAATGGCTTGAATTCTTGCTTGTTTTCTTATTTTAACACTCCTTGTCCTGGTTACTCCTAACCCGGGTGAGGGGTGTTACAGTTCTCTTATTAAGAAATAATTCACCATGCAAATCAATTAGTTGTTAATTAATCAATTTAGTCGTCTCGTTTTGAGTCTTGTAGATTGCTTAAGTTCAATTAGGTCCTACAAGCTTTCATTTGTAGATACTAGTTTAATTTCTCAAGAGTTGTATCAAGCTTAAACCTATATCAAAATTTAGGATGTTACAAGAATTGTTTTAGGAATGTGATAGGAATAGAGTTGTTTGGTCATATTATAGTTTCATGTTGAATTAATTGGATAACTCTATTAGTGCTTGGTATGCTTGAGATGTTAATTAGGTGGCGCATGCTCTCCTAGTATTGAAAGTAACCTTGATTTTAAGATGGTTCGAATTAAAACTTGTAGGAATCGTATGGTAAATGGTTTTACTAGTTTTGTTAGTAGATATTGATTAGAGAAAATTGTGTTATGACTTATTGGTATTAGAGAAAGAGATCACCCTGCTATTGTTATGAGACATTTTTTTATTGATCATAGGTTTGGTTGGTCTTCTTATTTGCCTCTAAAAGAGTAGTTATTAAGTCTTTTTCCTCATAACCAAATGAATGGTAAGAGTAATCATGAACAAACCCAAACCTTGAAGGCTAAAGTATCCTCAATTGAAGTGGTCAATCTTAGATTACCCTGTTACATTATTTACCTATATTCTAAATTAACACTTGCAGTTTAAGCTTGTTGTTGTTTCTTGTATAATAAGTACTATGTCTTAACTCAGTTTAATTTCTAATTTGGTTAAGGGTCCTACAGTGATAAACATAAATGGCTCACCTGATTCTTAGTAATACTTGAATAGCTAAAACATATTATCTGAATTCTAAGTTTTTTCCTAACCTTCCTTGAGGTTTTCTATAAGTAAGCTTCGTAAATTGGAAGTTTATAATAATAAATCTTGTGCTATGAGTTATCAAATGGTGTGTTATGTATAATGTGTGAACTTACTTGATTGAATACAAAAATTACTAAAAAGTTTCAATTTACCTTGATTTCTGATCGCTTGATCATTTGTGAAATGCTAAGACATCATAGGTTTGATTGAATGTTTGTTCAGTAACACTTCTTAAACCGGTTTAACTCCTAGGCTGGGTAAGGGGTGTTACAAAAGAAGAAGACAAATACCGAATGTTTATCGATAGGTTGAATGATGAGTTGAGCTCTATGTTTACAGCTCTCGGGATATCAAATTTTCAAGATTTGGTGAACCAGGTGATTGCTACGGAATCCAGATTGAAGGCTGCTGACGAGAGGAAGGAAAATTATTCCAAGAAAGACAAAAGATCATGGTTTGATAACAAGCCCCCATGGCCTTCCAAGAAATCAAAGAACCAAGGAGGAAACTCCTCAAATTATGTCCCTTCTCCAAAGAGTAACATCATCCCAAAGCCTCAAACAATAATTGAGTCTTCTACACCTACAATCTCGATCAACAGTTCAGGAATTTTGAGAGGATCCTCAAATCCCAATCCCATCCCACCACCTCGAGGCAAAGTACCAAAACAAGCACAGTCAAGAAATTCAGGAAGAACCCAGGGTCAAGCTCCTGCTCCTACGCATCAAGAATCTTGGGCCCCTGCTCGGGTATATCATATTAGGGGCCGCGAAGATGAAGATGCGCCCAATGTAATAGCAAGTACTATCAAACTAAGTGGTAATCTTGTTTATGCCCTATTTGACTCGGGTTCCACTCATTCGTTCATTCGTTTCTCTTTGATTGAAAAGTTTAATTTGAACTCTGAAGTTATTGATAAGGGTTTAGTAGTTTCAAACCCTATAGGTGGTTGTAGCACCCCTCACCCGGGTTAAGAGTAACCCAGCCAATGAGTGTTAGAACAAGCAAAATAAGAACACAATAAAGATACAAGAAGGCACAAAATTTCAAGAAAATTAAATTTTTTCCACTCATCACTAGAAGATGAGTTACTTAACTAGCAAGAAGCATAAATGAGCACAAGAATAACAACAAGATCAAGCTTTCTATTCATAAGGGGTTTTCGAATTGGTTAATTCATTTGCAAGTTACATAAAAGTTTTCTTACAACTCATTTATGAGAACACAAGAAGTATTCGAATAACACCATAAGCAAGAATCGTGATTAGGTTCGTTTCAAGGTTGGTTTCTTCCTATACAAGTAATCATACATAGCATTCGAAATGATACTTAATCATGGACACATCCCCTACAATTTCTATTTCATGCTTGCATAGCTATAGTCCATTCCGAGACATTGATCTAACATGTTTACTAGGACTTATAACATTTTCAAGTCATTTAACTAAGCATGGTCTTAAAGGTTACTATAATCAAGTCATGTGAGCAAACAAGTTGAATAAGCTATCATGCTATTTTACAATCGATCAATCTATCCATCAATAATGCATAACCTCAACAAGAAATTCATTACATAAAACAAACAAGGATAGTATTCAGGATCATACTATTCGAACAAGGGCAAGCAATCCTACTCAAGGTCACTTCGAATAGGCTATCAAGGGTCTACCATGTAGTATTCCATTTTCAATCACATTTGAACATAACAAGGTCATGTAAATCAAGTATCAAGATCACCATTTCAACAAGCTATGATTATATCATTCATGGGATATTCAAGCCATATCAACTTCAATCCATAATGACCATATATTTACAAACTTCAAGTATCAAAATGCATGAACTTAACATGATCTTTATACACATATAAGTGCCACCAACTAGGAGGGTACAAAAACAAATACAAAATCATACTTCGAGCTTTTTCTTTGTATCTTGCTTCGGGCTCAAGGAAGATAGCTCTATGATCACTTCCAACCTGTGGTTTGGGAAGAATAGAAAACGAGAGTGATAAGTACTTAGAGTACTTAGTGAGGTAGCATCTAAAGCTAGCAAGTTTCAAGTTTAAAGGTCTTTTAAATCAAGAACAACCTAGGTAGGCTTTAAGTACCATAGGTCGAATCCTAGCTAAGGTTACAGGCATCACAGGACTAGAAGGAAAACAAGTAGACATGTATTGTCGATAGCATTCATGCATTTCATACCAAAATCAAGCATATCATCAAGAATCTTAAGTCACAAGAAACAAGCATCATGTTATCCATGTAAGCATCATTTGAAGGGTGTACGAGCAAAAAGATCATTCAGTTTCAAGTTCAATAAAAAATAAACGAGTCAAGAAGCATACTCAAGTATTACCCCAATCATGTTTTCATTTAAGTATCATGTAGCATGTAAGCTCAAGTAACAAGTCAAGCTAATTCAAATATCAAGTCAAGATGGTCAAGTTTCAAGTCTAGCAAGTTCAAGTAACAAGTCAAGCATGTTCAAGTATCAAGTCATGTTTTCTTTATTGCTTAATACATTTAGATTAGGCCTTGGTGTATAGTCATTTCTAGGTACTCGAGTCACCAACCAAACTTTCGCCACAAGATGGTACTTATAGTACCGGTCAATCCCTCCTACTGTCACCAAGTGACCATTACACACATCCCTCCTGCTATCGCCAAATAGGGGCCTTGGCCCTGGACCGTAGTCTACCCAATCACAATGAGCTCTAGACTCTAAGGCATGCCTTTCTACCCATGACCAACTAACAACCAAGGCTTGTTTGATTTCTTATCATGAATTCATATATTAAGTGCATTCAAGTATCAAGCTTCTCAAGTATCAAGTGTTCATGTATCAAGTATTCGTGTATCAAACTATTCGAGACATCACTCGTAAGTAATGGTTAACAAGATCAAGATTTGCCCTTAGGCTATTTGAGCCTTAGCTCATTTATCACATATCATTCGAGCATAACAAGTACATACATATCCATGTTTCATCTCATCAAATATCAAGCATGATTATCTTAATGTATCAAGTAGCATTTGAATAGAACATTCAAGGATTCATATAAGTTTAAACAATAGTCACATAGATTATTTGCATAGCCAAGATACATGTCAAGCATATCTCAATCAATCAAGTTTCCATTTAGCCATTTTCCCTTATACTTTACCAAGTTTAAATTAGATTATTTTCATGGCATTTCCATAATAACATTGTAACAAGTAAATTTGGTTAGGACCTAGGTCCTAACCCTAAGAAAGACTACACTCACAATACTTCAAGTTATTTGTGCTATTGGATCCAAATCCCTTTCTGATTCCCCTTAGCTTGATCAACTCTATCCTCCTCAACAAGTTCTACTACTTGTGCTAGATTACAATTCAATGCAAGGGATCAAAATACATTCATTGCATTTCAAGCATCCCATTCAATCAATTCAACTCAAACAATTCAAGGCAAAACTATCTAGCACAAGCATGCATGTCACCTAGCAATTGTATACACCTTTCCATTCCTTTAAATCAGTTCATTAATCAAGCTTGTTAAAATAGTTTCTTTTAATTTTAAACTGCCCTAAAACAGTTAAATTAAAACTATTTTTACCAAATATATAGAACAATCCCTATAGGTCTTAAAATAGTCCAAAACAGTCCTTATATTAGGTTTATCCTTTCACAATTTCAAAATAGTTTTTACACAATAAAACGTGCAGTTTTTATCACAAAAACAATCCAAATTTTGTGTTTTACAGTGCAGTCCAAATGCAGTTTAAAAAAGTCCCCAAAAAGTTCCATTTGATTCAAAACAGTGCTAAAAAATCTCTATATCAAGTAGTCAAAATTTCAAGTTAAATCAATGAAATTTTCATGTTAAAACTGTCCCAGTTTTACTCATTTTAACAGGGCTGTCCTTCATTTTGATAAATCAGAATTTCCTGCACTTAATTTGACCTAAAACAGTTTTTAATTTGTGCAAAACAGTCCAACAGTTTTTACTACATGCTCAAAATAGTACCTAGTTCAATTAAGCATAAAAAATAGTCTTGAATTGTGTTTAAAATATACAAGCAATCCTACCAACTTTTAAACTTCTTTACCCTATTTTTAAGTCCTCATTTACAGTCCTTATTTCGTGTAAAACAGTCCAGCAATTTACCATTTCTTTCAATTTAATCACTAATTAACAATTATCCTCTAAATGTGATTAGTTTCACTTCTAGTTAAATTCTTACTATCTAACATGATTTCCATTTGGTTAACATCCTAATTCACTTCACATACAAGTTTTGTAGCAAGCTCTCTACCAATTTCAAGTCTCGTTTAACATGAACTCAAATTAACATATCCAGCTATATGGTCATACGAGCAAGAGATTTCATGCATGTGTATATCTCATTCGATTATACTCAATTTCAACCTATTTCCAATAACGCTCCAACCATTTATCAAGCTACTAATCAAAGCAAATTTCAAGCATGATCATACATCAAATACATTTCTATAAACTCAAGCTCAAACACTATAATCAACAAAGAATTCACTAGAACAAGAGATGAAGTTTACTTACGATCTTCCTAGCTTCCAATTACATGAAAAACACCATCACATGCAAGCTTAAATTTCTCCTACAATGGAGTTTTCTCTCTCACTCTTTCTTTCTCTTTGTTTTCGTCTAAAGGAGAAATAAAGAGGATGATGGTGATTCATCCTAAGTTAGTGGCCGATTATCACTTGGTGGAGAGACAAGTGTGATAGCCTTTGATTTGTTTAAATCTTAGCCTGCAAACCATGCTTTAATTCCATAATTCGGTTTAATCCTTTTAAATTGGTCACTCCTTTATTTCTCTTATCAATTTAATCCTTAATCTATTTAATTCATTTTAATTACAAGGTGTTAGCATACTCAAATTCTAATTACTTGAGCATCAAGCTACTAGGCCCTAGTTTAGGGTGTTACAGTGGTAGTGTAGCCCGGAATCTTATATGTAAGAGTTGTCCTTTACACATTCAGGGCATTTCATTCCCTATTGATCTTTATGTTTACCCTTTTGTGAATTTGATATAATTCCGGGATTAGACTGGCTAGGGAAACATCTGGCTTGGGTAGATTGCCATAAAAGAAAACTTTTTCTTCGTGGTTTAGGAAAGGAATCCATATTCCTAATTGACCAAAAACACAAAGATTCAAACACCCTTAGTGCTGCTTTGGTTGAAAATTTTGAATCTAAGATTGATATCAATTCAATTTCGACTGGATCTGAATTTCTTGATGTTTTTCCTGAGGAACTCTCGGGACTACCACTAACTCGGGAAGTGGAATTCAAAATCGAGGTTCAAACTGGAACCAATCCAGTTTCCATCACTCCTTATCGGATGGCTCGAGATGAATTGAAAGAGCTTCAGAATCAGTTGCAAGAATTACAAGATAAAGGATTTATTCGACCAAGCTCGTCTCCTTGGGAAGCCCTGATGCTTTTCGTCAAAAAGAAAGATGGATCGATGAGGTTATGCATAGACTATCGGAAACTCAATCAGCTTACTGTCAAGAATAAGTACCCACTTCCATGAATTGAAGACTTGTTTGATCAACTAAAGGGTGCTACGGTATTCTCCAAGATTGACCTTAGATCTAGGTACTATCAAATGGAAGTTAAGGAGTCAGACATACCTAAGATACCTTCAGGGCTCGATATGGTCACTATGAATTTATGGTGATTCCTTTTGGCTTAACAAATACCCCTACTACATTTATGGACCTTATGAATCGAATATCCAAGCCTTATCTGGATAATTTCGTAGTAGTTTTCATAGATGACATTCTTGTCTACTCAAAAGATGAGAATGAACATTCGAAGCATCTTCAAATAGTGCTATAGACTCTTCGAGACAATCAACTATATGGTAAATTCAACAAGTGTGATTTCTGGTTGTCTAAAGCATCCTTTCTTGGACATGTGATATCAGCCGAGGGGATTAAATTTGATCAGAATAAAATCCAATTTGTTTTAGATTGGAGATCCTCGAAGAACGTTGGTGAAGTCAGAAGCTTTTTAGGTTTGGCTGGTTATCACCGAAGGTTCGTAAATGGATTTTCAATCTTAGCTGATCCTTTAACCAAACTCCTCCGAAAGGATGTGTCTTTTATTTGGTCCGAGGATCACCAACGAAGCTTCGACAAATTGAAAGAGGTGCTCACTCGAGCTCCAGTTCTAACACAACCTGAATCGGGAAAAGAATTCACAGTTTTTAGTGATGCTTCTCATTTGGGTTTGGGGTGTGTTCTCATGCAAGAAAACAAAGTGGTAGCATATGCTTCTCTGCAATTGAAACCTCACGAATTGAACTACCCAACTCACGATCTCGAGCTAGCTGCAGTGATCTTTGCCTTGAAAATTTAGAGACACTATTTATATGGGGAGAAATGTTACCTTTATACAGATCATAAAAGTATAAAGTACCTCATAACCTAAAAAGAGCTTAATCTTAGACAAAGAAGATGGATTGAGTTACTCAAAGATTACAATCTAATAATAGATTACCACCCGAGAAAGGCCAATGTAGTGGCTGATGCACTCAGTCGCCAACATTCTTATGGTAAGAATTTGATCAAGATAGTTTATCTTTCACAACAATTTTTGAATTAAAGATTTCCATCTAAGTTTATCTCGTCCAAGATTACGTTCATTTAACATTTCAATAGTATAAGCAAGTATGCATTGGTTAGGACCTAGTCTTAACCCTAGAGGTAACTACACTCACAATACTCCAAGATAGCTAGTCTTGGATCCACACTCCTTTGTTCTTGGCTTTAGGATGATCCACTCTATCCTCTTCCACCAAGTTTACTCCTAGTTCTATCACATTACAAGTATAATCATGTTAAAACAAGATCACATACTCATTAAATCAAGACAATGTCACAAGCATATAACAATCACAAATTTGGCAGCATGCTCATATACATTTTCCATTACTCTTAACTACACTTTTCTACATTCTAGTTCATGTAAAATAAGGCATATTCCAAGGCCTAAAACTGTTTACAAGACAGTTTGAAAATGCCACAAAACAGTGTGCATTTGCCTATGCAGCTGCTGCCAGGCTGCTTGCACTCTAGTCCTAAATCATGCATAACTTTCATTCCGTACGTCTGAATTTCAATTGGTTTACACCGTTGGAAAGCTGAAATAATTGTCTTTATGACCATATAAGGATTTCATTTTATTTTTTTGCCAAATAATACAGTTTGTAACTTAAAGTCAAGGCATTTTGCTTTACTAGATAGTTTGCACTGTCCCTAGTGTTTCTACTCTACATTTCAGTTTACAACCCAGAGTTTAGCTCTGTTTTCTCCTAGTTAATTTAAACATATCAAGGTGTTGTCCACAAAATTTTCAGCCTTATATTCATTATACACAATTTAAAGTGATTTTTCAAAGTCACTGCCCAGAACAGAGCATTCTGGCAGATTACACTAGGTTGGATTTCTAGCTTCTTAGCTCATTTTAGCAAGGTCCTAACATGGAAATTCTATCATTTTCATGTTCATACATGTCTAGGTCATCATAATTCACCTAGCTATGTTCTTAAAATAGGGCATAATCATGTTGAACTAATTTGATCTATTTGATCACATTTGCACATCCAATTCATCAACTAGGCAGTTCATTACCTAATTTAACTAGTTCAATTAGGTGTAGTCACATTTCCAGAAACATATGTATTCAATTCAATCTTCTTTTTACCTAGCAACATGATCAAAACGAGGTTCTATGTTCATTTAACATGTTTACACAATTTATCCATCAAAACAGTCCCCAATCAAGACTGTTTTCAATCATGTTCATACCTCTCAAATTTAGTTACTATTTGATCCTTCATGATTAGGCTTCTTCTTTACTAATCCATGTAATTTAGTCACTAGGTTTAATCAATTCTTCTAATTTGTAGATTGTTTGTACAATTAAACTCTAATTGGTTTATAACAAGTTAATAGGCCATGATTTGGGGTATTACAATTCTCCCCCTTAAGATAAATTTGTCCTCGAATTTACCTAAATCAAATAGGTGAGGATATTGCTTTTTCATGACCTCTTCAGATTCCCATGTTGCCTCTTCAACCTTGTGATTTCTCCACAAGACTTTGACAAGAGGAACATTCTTGTTTCGAAGTCTTCTAACTTCCTTGTCAAGTATCAGAATAGGTTCTTCTTTATAAGATAGATCGGGAATCAATTCCACCTCTTCGGGTTCAAGAATATGAGATGGATCAGACCTATATCTTCTGAGCATGGAAACATGGAAGACATTGTGGATCTTGTTGAATTCACCAAGAAGTGCCAATCGATAAGCCACTGGACCAATTCTTTCTTTGATTTCAAATGGTCCGATAAATCGAGGGCTGAGCTTTCTTTTTCTTCCAAATCTAAAAACTTTCTTCCAATGAGATATTTTGAGGAAGACCTTGTCTCACACATTGTATTAGATGTCTCTCTTTTTCAAGTCAGCATAAGCTTTTTGCCTATCGAAAGTTGTCTTTAATCGATCATGTATGATCGTTACTTGTTCTTCAGTTTCTCTGAGCAATTGAGGTCCTAAAACCTTGCTTTCTCCCAACTTAGACAAGCACAAGGGAGTTTTACATCTTCTTCATAAAGAGCTTCGAAGGGAGCCATCTGAATAGATGTCTGATAGCTATTGTTGTAAGCAAACTCTACTAGGGATAGAGATTTCTCCCAATTCTTTCCGAAGTCTATAACACAAACACGTAGTATGTCTTCGAGTACATGGATGATTTTTTTAGATTGTCCATCTGATTGTGGATGAAAGGCTGTACTAAGATGCACTTTATCTCCTAGAGCCTTCTACAAGGAATTCCAAAATTGAGAAGCAAATCTAGGATCACGATCAGAGATTATAGCTGTAGGTACACCGTGTAATCGAATCACTTCACGGATGTATATCTTAGCTAAGGTTTCCAAGCTCATGTTCATTCGAACATGGATGAAGTGAGTAGACTTTGTGAATCTATCAACAATCATCCATACATCATTATTCTTTCTTGGAGTGGAAGGAAGACCAATAACGAAATCCATTGTAATCCGATCCCATTTCAACTTAGGGAATTCGCTAGGTTTAAGCAATCCAGTAGGGACTTGATGATTGGCTTTAACCTTTTACAAGTTAGACACTTCGATACGAAGTCTGTGATAGCCAATTTCATGCCCGACCACTAGTATAGTGGCTTAAGATCCTTGTACATCTTAACTGATCTCGGGTGAATCGAGAATGAGATTTGGTGAGTTTCTTGTAACATTTCTTGTTTTAGTTCCTCATTGTTAGGAATACATACTCTATCCTTGAAATAGATGAGTCCATTTGACTTAAGGGAGAAGTCAGAATTAGACTATGAGTCTGGCTTGGACATGATCTTCTGAAGATCCGGATTAGTTTGTTGGAGTTCTTTAATTCTTGAGATCAAGCTAGATTGAACTTGAAGTTTAGACAAGAATTTCCGTCCTTTGGATAAACGGAAATGAGCATTGATAGCCAAGGAAGCTACAAATAAAAGAACAAGATCATTATGGTAAAATTTTTGAGTAGTTACTTGCAAGACAAGTAAGGTATTCGAATGGCTTACTTGTGATCCAAGTAAGTTCAAATTCGAATAAAAATATTCTAGGATTTAGATTTAGGGGTTTACCCAAGTATGGTTTGCGACTAAGGGCATCAGCAACCACGTTTGCTTTTCCAGGATGGTAGTCGATAACCAAATCGTAGTTTTTAAGCAATTCCAGCCCTCTTCTTTGTCTCAGATTCAAATCTTTCTAAGTCAGGAGATATTTGAGACTCTTTTCTCCCTGTACAAGTAATGTCTCCATATTTTTAGAGCAAACACGATAGCTGCCAATTCTAGATCGTGTGTAGGATAGTTTGACTCGTGTGGTTTCAGTTGCCTTGAAGCATAAGCTACAACTTTTCCATCTTGCATTAGTACACATCCTAGTCCTAAATGAGATGCATCACTATAGACAGTGAATTCTTTACCCGATTCTGGTTGGATAAGAACCGGTGCATGAGTCAGGGATTGTTTAAGTTGATCGAAGCTTCGTTGTTGGTTCTCTGACCAAACAAAGGGCATATCTTTGCGAGTTAGCTTAGTCAAGCTTGCGGCAATGGATGAGAATCCTTTGACATATTGCCGATAATACCCGGCTAAACCGAGAAAGCTTCTGACCTCACCAACATTCTTTGGAGGTCTCTAATCCATGATGGATCGAATTTTGCTCGGGTCTACTTTAATTCCTTCTGCCGAGATGACATGGGCAAGGAACGAGACTTCTGATAGCCAAAATTCACACTTGGAGAACTTTGCAAACAATTGATGTTCTCGGAGAGTTGCAATACATTCTTCCTTGTTCTGAGAATACACTAAGAAGTCATCGATGAAGACTACCACAAACTTGTCAAGATAGGGCTTGAATACACGGTTCATGAGATCCATGAAATCAGCCGGAGCATTCATTAACCCAAATGGCATTACAAGAAATTCGAAGTGGCCATATCGAGTACGAAAGACTGTCTTGGGTACATCTTCTTCTTTTACCCTCATTTCATAGTATCCCGATCAAAGATCGATATTTGAGAACACCGAGGCATCCTTGAGTTGATCGAAGAGATCTTCTATCCTTGGGAGAGGATATCGATTCTTGATAGTAAGCTTGTTCAATTGTTTGTAATCAATACAGATTCTCATAGTCCCGTCTTTCTTCTTCATGAACAAGACTGGAGCACCCATGGAGATGAGCTAGGCTGAATAAAGCCTTTATCTTGTAGCTCGTGGAGTTGTTTCTTGAGTTCTTTCAATTCAACAAGTGCCATTAGATAGGGTGTGATGGAGACCAGAGTTGTTCCAGGTTGAACTTCAATCCCAAACTCTACTTCTCTAGTTGGAGGGAGACCAGGGAGTTCCTCGGGAAAAACATCAATGAATTCAAACACAATTGGCATACTAGGTAAGTCGAATTCAAATTCATCTTGCATAGTCATGGCAACAAAGATTGATGTCAGTTTTCTATCAATTAGGAGGATTGACTCTTTTCCTAAACCCTGGAGATACAGTCTCTTATTTTGGAAATCTATTCAGGCTTCATGTTTGCTTAGCCAATCTAGTCCTAACACTATGTCAAATTCACAAGAAGGCAAGACATAAAGGTCCATGGGAAATGGTACATTTCGAATACTTATAGGACATTGCTTGCAAAAGAAGATAATAGGCATATTTCCTTCTATAAGGTTCGAAACTACAAGGCTAGCTTTAACAAGTTCGGGTTTTAAGTTTAACTTGGCAATCAAGGAAGAACATATCAAAGAGTGGGTAGATCCTGAATCAATCAAAGCATATGTAGGACTTGAATTTGATTCAACAGTACCTCCGATAACATCGGGTGCTTCTTCTTCCTCTTTCCCACGAATATGGTAGATTCTAGCAGGGGCTTGGGATTCTTGGTGTATAGGTGCCGAATGTTGGCCTCTACCCTTGCTTTGATTCTCGGACTGAGCTTGTCTAGGGTCCTTGTTTCGATTAGATTGAGCTGAGCTAGCATTTGCAGGAGTTCGAGTTGGAACCTTGTTAGGATTCTAAGGACAATCTTAGATATAATGATTGGAGGCTCCACATAAGAAATACAAGTTTTGTTGAGTTCTGCATTGCCAGTGTTGTTCTTCTGACATAACTTGCAAGTAGGATATTGAACAGCTTTGCCAGAATTCCCCGTACTATCAACATAGATGATCAGGGTTGAAGACTTGATTACCGATTCAGTTTTCGGTATGTAATTGCTCTTTTGAACATGAGTGTAATTCGAAGAGTGATCTTTGGTGTGTTTAGATTTCTTTGACTGCCAATGAGGCTTGTCGTCATTTCTGGATCATTTGTCTTTCCAGAAGTTACCACTCTTGTGTTTTTCAAAGGCCTTTATCTTTGCCTTGGTTGCTATAACTGGTTCACCAAAATCTAGAAATTAATGATACCCAAGGCTGTGAAAATAGGACTTAATTCATCATTTAGTCCATCGATAAACATCCATCATTTATCAACTTTGGTTTTGATGTATTATGACCCGTACTTGCAATACTTACAAAAGTCGCTCACGTACTGCTCAATGGGTCAACCACCTTGCTTGAGGTACAAGAAACTTTTCTAACGCTCAGCTAGGTACTGTTCACTGATATATTTCTTCCTGAATTCATCGAGGAAAAATTTCCATGTTACGGCTTTAGTAGGAGCAGTTAGGGTAGTGGTTTCCCACCGGCTTAAAGCTTCATCTGCCAACAAGGCTATGGCACATTCGAGCTTGTGTTCATTGGGACAAGGTAGTTTCTTAGTCAAGATTCGAGTAGTGGCCTCTAACCAGTACTCGGCTACCTCGGGATTAACTTCTTCGATGCTAGTGAAAGTATAGGTCCGGTGTTGAGCCAGCTTGTCAATTGGAGCTCGAGTTGGCATAGTAACAGGAGGAGCAATAGGGTGGTATTGTTTTAAAGCAGTTACAAGATGATTGAACATCTCTTTCATACTTAGAAGACATTCTTGCTGCACATGATTGACAGCATGAGCTTCTTGTTGTGCAGCAGCTTGGGCTCGGGGTTGAGTTTGTTGTTATGGAGGATTTTGTTCCATCCTCACATTGTCTCCTTCATTCAAGAAGCCTACGGGACTTTCATTATCCTGACCAAGTCTTGTTTCAGACATATTACGTTCAAATAGAACAATTAGGGGTTCAGTTTAATAAGTAAGACACAAGCTATTCAATACAAGTCTCCTAGGTGGTACAAGTATCCTATATGATGCATAATAGCCCGATTTAGTCCTAGAATCGACTAAACCTAAAGCTCTGATTACCAATTAAAATGTAACACCCCCAACCCGGGCTAGTAGAAACCCGGCTTAGGAGCGTTACTTAACAAGCAAGCAATGACACAATACAATGAACATGACAAACAATAAAAGAACAAAACATACAATCAAGCAACCATACTTACTTACTTAACAAACAAGCAACTCATATTTGACTTCACAACAGCAAAGGTATTCGATCTACACTCTAAACAATCTAGTGCCACCATATTAGGAGATATACAAAACAAGTATGAAATCATACTTAGACAAAGCTTGTGCGAGTTGCTTCTTGCTCAAGGTAACAGGCTTCAAGATCAAGCAAACTCGTATCCTTTATCCTATAGTTGGGAAGAATGAAAACAAGAGTGATAAGTACAAAAATGCACTTAGTGAGGTAGTACTAAGTCTAATCATTAGTTATTTAAGTTTTATGAGTCATTTAATCAAGTATAGACCTAACTAAGGCTTCCAAGCATTAGAGTAATCTTAGCTAGGCTTTAAAGCATCAAGAATATCCTATCTAAGGATATCAAGCATTCAGCCAACAAGGTACAAGCAACAAGAATTCATATTTCATGAATCAAGCACACATGCTTGTAAAACAAGAAATCAAGGAGTCATGCTTTCATGTCAAGTAGCATACAATTTCACGGCATTCAAGACAATTATCATGTGTTATTGGATTGTTATTACAATTGTTATTCATTAAACAACCCCCTTGGTACTTAGTTTGTATAGGTAATACAGTCTGCAACCAACTGTCGCCACAAGATGAACTATAGTGCTGGTCAACCCTCCTGCTGTCGCCAAAGACCACATACGCACCCTCCGTCTATCGCCAAATAGGGGCCTTAGCCCTGGACCGTAGTCCACCCTTATTCAATGAGCTCTAGACTCTAAGGCATGCCCTTCTACCTAGTCCAACTAACTACCATGGTTGTTCGATTTACCATTTATTCAAGTGTTTCAAGATCATGTCAAGAAAGTTCATTTCATATTAGGCCCTTAGGCCATTGAGCCATAGCTCACATGTCATGTATTTTCATGTTTCATTTCATCAAGATAAGAATATGTCTCAAGCAAGTCTATAACATTTGATCACATTGCATCATAACACATACAAGCGTCCATGCTATCACTTAGTCATGCATAAGCATTCGAATTGATCATGTAAATCAATATGTGATCAATTTCATGCATTACAAGTCATTATTCCCTTATTACATCATATCCATGATTAGGTTCATTTAACATTTCAATAGTATAAGCAAGTATGCATTGGTTAGGACCTAGTCCTAACCCTAGAGGTAACTACACTCACAATACTCCAAGATAGCTAGTATTGGATCCACACTCCTTTGATCTTGGCTTTAGGATGATCCACTCTATCCTCTTCCACCAAGTTTACTCCTGGTTCTAACACATTACAAGTATAAGCATGTCAAAACAAGATCACATACGCATTAAATCAAAACAATGTCACAAGCATATAAGAATCACAAATTCGGCAGCATGCTCATATACATTTTCCATTACTCTTAACTACACTTTTCTACATTCTAGTTCATGTAAAATAAGGCATATTCCATGGCCTAAAACTGTTTACAAGGAAGTTTGCAAAATGCCACAAAACAGTGTGCATTTGCCTATACAGCTGCTGCCAGGCAGTTTTCACTCTAGTCACTAAATCATGCATAACTTTCATTCCGTACGTCAGAATTTCAATTGGTTTACACCATTGGAAAGCTAAAAAAGATTCTTTATGAACATATAAGACTTGCATTTTAGTTCTTTGCCAAATAATACAGTTTTTAACTTAAAGACAGGGCATTTTGCTTTACTGGAGAGTTTGCACTATCCCTAGTGTTTCTTCTCTACATTTCAGTATACAACCCAGAGTTTAGCTCTGTTTTCTCCTAGTGAATTTATACATATCATGGTGTTGTCCATAAAAATTTCAGCCTTAGATTCATTATACATAATTTATAGTGATTTTTCAAAGTCACTGCCCAGAACAGAGCATTCGGGGCAGATTACACTAGGTTGGATTTCTAGCTTCTTAGCTCATTTTAGCAAGGTCCTAACATTGCAATTCTATTCATGTTCATGTTCATACATGTCTAGGTCATCATAATTCACCTAGCTATGTTCTTAAAATAGGGCATAATCATGTTGATCCTAATTTGATCTATTTGATCACATTTGCACATCCAATTCATCAACTAGGCAGTTCATTACCTAATTTAACTAGTTCAATTAGGTGTAGTCACATTTCTAGAAACATATGTATTCAATTCAATCTTCTTTTTACCTAGCAACATGATCAAAATAGGGTTCTATGTTCATTTAACATGTTTACACAATTTCTCCATCAAAACATTCCCCAATCAAGACTATTTTCAATCATGTTCATATCTCTCAAATTTCCAGCAACTACATATACATTTCATTAGCAATTTAGTTACTATTCGATCCTTCATGATTAGGCTTCTTCTTTACTATTCCATGTAATTTAGTCACTAGGTTTAATCAATTCTTCTAATTTGCAGATTGTTTGTACAATTAAACTCTAATTCGTTTATAACAACTTACTAGGACCTGATTTGGGGTATTACAGTTTTTGTAGTTGTTTAACACGAGTGTGCCTAAATGAGCCTTACAATGTACCTGTTGGAATTTTAACTGAGTAAAAAGTACATAAATTAAGGTTTATATATCCTACAAAGAAAGCATAAAACAACATAAGTAAATGCATTTTAAGATAGGTGATTACATATGATAGAAAAACAAAAAATAAACTGAGTAAAGATGTGGATCTTATGCTATGCATGAACACCATATATCATAGTAAGTAATTGCTTACATATGATATTATATAAAGCATAAATAAGGTAATAACGAATGAAATAAGGAAGAACTCCCTTGGAATTAGTCTTTAAGTATAATGGTGTGAACAAATCATGGAGAAGGTTGGTGTTGATTTGGATCACATCATCCCTCCTTCTTTTTGGCGATTTGTCCTCAAATGGAGAGGGTTCTTTAGTAAACAATTCCTTGTTGTTGGTGTAGTCAAGTCCTTATGCTCGAGTGATAGAACAACTTCAAGAATATTTTATTTGAAGTAGATGCCTCAGAAAGGGTCTTGTTTGAAAAGATCTTCCAAAAGTCTTTCTTTGAGATGGACATTACCAACAAGTTCCTTTTCAGAATAATCTTCATTAAGAGTCACTTCTTTTGAATAGTCATCAACTCGTTCATCCCTATGGTCTCCTCTGTGGCGTTGGTTTGAAGCATTATGTTCTTTGGAGTAGGGGTATGTCCTTGGATTCGAATAGTCACATATTTTGGTGTAGAGATGTGCCTTTTGGCTCAATTCATTACTCCTCTTGGAATAGGTGCTTGCAAAGTGTCCTTTGGTGATGAATTGAATCACACTTTGACCCGAAACATTAATGTGGTTGGTGAAGAGTCTTAACCTTTGAACTCTTTCAAGTAAGTAGTCAACATCAACTCTTTTAATCCTTGTTCTCTTCCATGCGATGGCCCTTGAGTGGAACGACAATGCGTGCTTCATACTCTTGAAATGGCTGAGTTCATTGCACCACTCAATCTCACAATGGCAAATGAACTTGTCATCATAGTTTAGTAGGATAAAACCATGTACATGAATCAAATTGCTGCAAAACAAACCAAAGTTAGGAAATGAGAAACTATTAACTAATTGTATGTAAATAGCAAACCAGGGAGGATGTTTAATGATCCTAATGGGTGCTTGTTGGTTGATGATTGGAAACCTCCTCGAAACATCTTCTGACTACTTATTTTCTTCAACTTGCAACAATGGTAATTCTAGAATAGGAAGAAAAGATTGATTAGATAAAATCTGCTTCTCCTTTTCTTTTCCATATTCATTATTTTCTTTTTCAACTTCTGCACTTTAAACTCCAAATTGGTTTTCATGCACAATCTCACTTTCAATCCTCCATGTTCAACTCTGATTGCTTTTGCCTCCTCAAAACTTTCTTCCTCTATTGTATTTTCTTTTACTTACTCTCTTATTGCTTCACTGCTCCTTTTCAAATGATTTTGATCTTCATGTACTTGGTTTGGAGACAAAGAAGCCAAAATGATCTTGTCATTATGGATGAAAGAATAGCAATTGGTGAATCCATCATGGATTACTCGTCTATCGTATTGTCACTGCCTTCCCATTAATAGATGGCTGGTATGCATGGGTGCCACATCACAAATTACTTCATCCTTGTATTTTCTAATGGAAAAGAAAATGGCAACTTTTTCGGTGATAGTGACCTCTTCATCATCATTAAGCCACTAAATCTTGTATGGACTTGGATGCTTCATTGTTGTCAAACCAAGTTTCTTGACCATCAAAGTGCTGGCAATGTTGGTACGAACCATCTATGATAACGAACCACACTTTGCCTTGAACATGAGACGTGTCTAAAAAATGTTTGAATGTTGTAGATCACTGGCACGTTTAGGATTTTATTTTCTGATGCGACCTCATTTTGGAAGTTATCGAGATGCTTGATTTGCCCGATTGTAAATGAAGTAACTTTGTGTTGTAAGACTTGAAACAATTTCAGATGGTTTAAAAGGGTGATGGTGAGTAACGATATAGAAAGTGATAATAATAGAGATTTTGGAATTTTTTATGGTTAATGTGCTTGATGGTAGTGGTAGAATTTGAAAATGGAAAATGGAAAGTAGTTTAGGACTTGAGAATTGAACAAACACTAAAAAGTGTGGCCCAAACCTTATAACGGTCTTTAAACAAAATAAGGAACTTGACCCACTAGTTATGTAGAACTAGGAACCAAATATATCAAAGGTTTGATTCAACAAGCAGAACTTCAAGGTTCGATAAAGTTCTCAAAAGAATGAAGAGATAAAAACTCTAAAATTTCATAATTCAAAGTTTTGTCTTACAATTGAAAAACCAACCTCTATTTATAGGCTTTACAAAATAAAGTGATCATCCAACATACCTATGGAGGTGTGAAAGGATAATAAATTAAAAATTAAAATCCTTGAAATTGGTTCCTTTGCCTTTCAATGCAATCATAAGCTAACATGTCAATTTGCAAGTGGATGTAAGCAAGCAGCGCAGGCAAGCACCTCTTTAGAATTGTCGTCCATTGTAAATGTAAGCAAGCGTGTCAATTTTCATGTGAATGTAAGCAATCATCTCAAGCAAGCACCTCTCTAAATTGTCGTCCAAATGTAAGCAAGCATGTCAAGCAAGCTCCTCCAAACCAAACAAGCATCTCAAGCAAGAACCTTTCCAATAGTCACAATTCTCTGAATCACCCTAGTGATGTGTCTATTAATTGTCTTTGCATAACACCTGTAGATATGAGAAATATGATTAGAAATAAAATAAGGTAATATGATGGATGTTAAATATAATAAATATATGTTATATGGTTTCTAGTGCTGGTAAAATAAACCATAAACAACATAATAGAAAATACATGCACACTAAAACTATAATAATTAAATGGAACATATGCATTAAAAATAAACATGCAACACGTTGCATGGACTCTGTTTCACGTTGCATGGCATTGAATCAACTTCAACAACTTTAATAATTTTCCATGCATGATTGCACTTGTTGCTAACCGCATCTTGAAATTTCCTTGCCCTTGCACGAGTAATGGGGCCTAAGGGAAATTCCTCATGGTCCAATGGTGATGGTGATTCCATGATCTCATCAGCACCATTCGGCCAAATGGTTGCACAAGGCCTTGGAGGGAGACTTGAACGTTTTGGACGGAGGCATGAACATGGCCGAACAAGGTTTGTATGAGTGGACTGTGATACCTTTTGGTTTAACAAATGCACCTAGCACATTTATGAGATTGATGAATCACATCTTACGGCATTATATTGCTAAGTTTTGTGTTGTTTATTTTGACAACATTCTCATATATATTCGTTCTTTGGAGGATCATGAAATACATCTCAGGTTTGTTTTGAATACACTTCCAAAGGAGAAATTGTATGCTAACTTAAAAAACGTGTTTTCTGTACAAACAAACTTGTGTTTCTAGGATTTGTAGTGTGTTTCGAAGGCTTGGAGGTTGATCACGAGAAAGTAAAAACAATTGAAGAGTGGTCGACGCTAACAAACATTAGCGAGGTAAGGAGCTTTCATGGGTTCATCAGTTTCTATGGAAGGTTCATTCCTAATTTTAGTACCATTGTCTCTCCTTTAACTAACATGATTAAAAAGAATGCATGTTTCTTTTGGAACATTGAGCAAGAACATGCTTTTAATTAGATTAAGAAGTGCTTAACGAAGGCACCATTGCTTTTCTTACCAAACTTTGATAAGACATTCGAGATCGAGTGATGCATCAGGTGTAGGAATTGGTGCTATTTTTTCACAAGAGGGATGTCCAGTTGCATATTTTAGTAAGTAACCTTGAACTATCCAACATACGACAAGGAAATGTTTGCTTTAATCAAAGCCTTGGAAAATGGCAACATTACCTATGGTCGAAGGAATTTGTTGTGCGTGCAGACCATGAGTCATTGAAACACATCAAGGGACAATACAAACTCAACAAAAGACATGCCAAATGGGTTGAGTTCCTTGAGTCATTCCCATGCGTCATCAAGTACAAGAAGGGAAAATAGAACATTGTTGTTGATGCCCTATCTTAGAGGTATGTGCTTCTTAATTCTCTTGAATCAAAACTGACTGGATTTGCATTTCTTAAAGAACTCTATTCTACAAATCTTGATTTTGGAGAGATCTTTAAAGCATGTGTAACATCCCTAAAACTAGGTTAATAGTATCCAATGATTCTTGTACCCGAAATGGTCCCTCAAGGATTAAGCATTTGGATATATGTAAAAATTAGATTCATAATTAGCTAAATTGAATAATATAATCGTGTGTTCGATTATAGAACATATAAATTCTAGTTAAATTATTATTAAACTTTCTCTCAAGACTAATTGAGCAAGATAGGATTAAATTGAGTGAATTAGGACCAAAAAGTGAGGAGATGGAATTAGATATCTCTTAAGAAAGGACCAAATTAAAAGCCTAGATTAACTAGGGAATTGCATGTAACATTAAAGAATGCTTAAGGGGGGTATACACATGTCAATTAGACATGTTAGTGCAATGGTGACTCACAATTAGTGAGGAAATGAAGGAATCATCTTCTTCCTTCATCTATTTGGTTAAACCGATTGGAGAGAGAGAGCTTAGAACCAGCCATGGATGTTAGAGTTAGAGTCAAATTGGCTTCAATTTTCATGCTTACCGAATGCTAAGGAAGTAGGTGAATGTTTCTATCTCCTTTAGCTGCAAGTTTTTTGAATTCCCATGAGCTTTTCCATGAAATGTGTTGTTGGATTCAATGAGAAACTCATCCATGTCATTGATTCTTGTTAATTGTTTGATTGATATGGTTGGTGAATCATTGAACATAATTTGGGTTGTTCATAGTCAGATTAAATGTATACATGTGATTGTTCTGTTTTATGTATATATATAAGATCATGAAGGGATTGAGCTGAGCATGTATGTATGTGAGTTTGAATCGGGTCTGTTTTAGGAGCTTATAAGGGGCTGTAACAGAACCAAATTGTTTGAGAAATGTTAACACATTGCTGGAAATAGCATTGAAATGTTGCCCTGATAGAGTGACCAAACATATTGATCAATAATGCCCTGATTTCACATGTTTAACACATAATTGAACTGACCTAGACTTGTATGAGTATATATATAAGTTGAATTAACATGTTAGAAGTACCATCTAAGTGATTAATGAAGCTAAAAATCTAGCTTGGTGAAATCTGCCCAGAAAACTCTATTCTGGGCAGTAACTTTGAAAATTCACCATAAATAGTAATGGTTGAATTAAAGGCTTAAATTTAAAAGTTTAGAACCTTAATATGTCTAGTTTCATTAGAAACAAACCGAATTGAATTCCGAATTGTAAAACATATTATAGAAATGAAACTCTAGGGATAGTGCAAACTATCTAGTGGTGTAACTCGACCTGTCTTTAAGTTAAAATTGTATTAATTGGTAAATAATAAAAATTCAAGACCTATATGGTTAGAAATGTAGTTAAGTTAGCTTTCTAACGGTGTAAATGGTTTGAAATTCTGACGTATGGAATGAAAGTTTTGGACGTTTAAGTAAGCAGTGCACCTGGTGCATGGAAGTAGCAGTTTAGATGTCTTGGACAGTTTTGTAAATAGTTTTGTAAACAGTTTTGGACAGTTTGGTTACTGCCATGTTTTGCTCAAATTGGAATGTAAACAATTGTATTAATGTTCATTAATGTATATATATGAATATGCTGCGTGTATCTTACATGAAAATATGGACTGTTTTATGTGATTGACATGTAAAACATGAGTGTTGATGTCGTATATACCTTGTACATGAAAATATGAGCTGTCTTGAAATGTTAAAATGTATAAGAATACTATATGTGTAATATCCTCAAAGCTAGTTTAAAAGAAGTTACTACAATACCTTCACTTAATCCCTAATTGATTGAAAGTAAGGTACTAAGTCTAGTTATTAAGGACTAGAATGCTATAAATGAAAAAGTGGTAACCTAATGTATAAGTGACCAAACCGAAACAAGTGACAAATTGAAGGAATGCATGCAAAATTCTTACTTTCCTAAAATGCCCCTACACATGTCATAATTAGTGGATAATTAAGGACAAATTAGTCATTTAGGAGGAGATAATTGATGATCCATTATCACCTTCTTCTCCCACTACCGAACAAGATGAACAAAATAGAGAGGAAAGGAATTGAGAGAGAAAAACTCCATGATCATTGATTCAAGCTTGAAATTAGAGATATTGGAGTTGCTAGCATTCATATTGTCTTGATAGGAAGGTAAAATCTCTTTCTCAATGCATTATAGATTCAAATGATGCATGTAGATTTAGGGTTCTTTCTTGAATTACATTAATTTGATGAATAGATACTGAATTGATGCTATGAACTAGTTAAGAAGTTCAATTAATTGATCAATCCATGAAATTGATTGTGTCATTCGAATGAGTAGGAGAAATTCATGTTGTCAATAGCCAAATTGATGGTGAAATGCTATGCTAGTTGCTGGAAAATTTGGATGATGATTAGAATGGATGATTGATATGTGAATTGAAATTGTGGTTGCTGGAAATTCTAGTAAATTGATGTCTTAATGAATCAAATTGAAAATATTTATCAATTGCCCTATTTTTATAGGATTGACACACAATTGGATTGACTTAGACATGTATGAATGAGTTTATATATTGAACAATCATGTTAGGATCCTTGTCTAAGTGATTAAAGAAGCTAGAATCTAGCTAAAGGAATGCTGTCTAGAATACTCTGTTTTGGGCAGTGAGTTTAAAAATCTATAGAAAATCACATAGACCAAATTAGGGAGTAAATCTTATATGAACAGAATCATGTGTATGTCTAGTTTCGTATGCAACAAACGGAATCAAATTCCGAGTTATAAAACAGTTTGTAGAGACAAATCTCTAAGGATAGTGCAAACTGTCTAGTGGCATAATTTGGTCTGCCTTTAAACGAAAAACTGTATTAATTCACTATGACTAAAATTGTAAGGCCTATATGGTTAAAGGTAAAATTAAGTTAGCTTTCTAACGGTGTAAACAGTTTGAAATTCTGACGTAAGGAATAAAAGATATGAACATTTAAGCAAGCAGTGCACATGCTGCTAGGCAGCAACAATCTTGATGTTTGTATTGAATTGAATGCTTGAGTATATGGAGTCACATAATGACTCAATTGGCTGCTGGATTGTATCTAATACACTATGAATTGTATGAATGTTAGATCAAGTGGAAATTAAGGAAAAAGGGGCTCACTTAGATCAGCAAGCTAGTAGAGAAAAAGGGATTACAATCCGGGATCGACAATAGCTCGAAAAATTCTTGTGAATGTAGTTTAAAGTTTGGAGAGGGCGGTAACCTCTCCAAGTCTATTTCTGATTTGTATTTCTTATTGATTTTTAGGTATAAATTGTATAAGGAGCTTGCTATGGAGCATTAGCAAGGTAAGTGCTATTTTGAGTGGTTACTTGATTGTGAAGTATGCTTGAATTTCTATTGATTGTCATGATATGATTATTGACTAATTGAACTATATTGAAATGAAGCATGATGTTATAGATAGAATGTAATACCCAAAACCCGGCCTAGAATTATGATTAAAATTAGAAAGCTAAATAATTGGTTGAATCTATGAAGTAATTGATTAAGAGGGATCAAAATAGAAACATGAAAAATATGGATAACCATTTTGAGAATGGATTAAACCGAATAAAGGATTAATAAAAGAATCAAGGGCCAATTTGAATGAGAATTAAAGACTAAGAGCTTAATTGGGAAGTTAAAATTGTGAACATGCAAAACTTGGTAGGTTGCATATAAAAGTAATTTAAAGCAAGAGACTTAAACACATGTCAACAATTTATGTAAACATGTGTTTAGGAAAGGTGACTCACACTTTGGGGAGGAAAGATGACAACAAAGGTGTCATCTTCATCTTCCCTCAACTGGTTATGAGGAGAGGAAATAGAAAAGAGAGAGAAGAGATAAAGCTTGATGACATCCACGGGGTTCTTGAAAGATTAGGCCATGGTAGGACTAAATTGAGTTAGAATTCATATTGAGGAAGATAAAATGCTTGATTCCTCACTTCAATTACAAGTTTGAAACTTGAAATTGTGTGTGTTAGTAGCTAAATTGCTAAAGAGAATGTATATGGTTGCTGGAAATTTGAGAATAGGAATTATGGTTGAAAACAGTTTAGAATAGGGACTGTTTTACTAGTGAAAATGTTTAAGCATGCTAATTGAATGTAATACCCTGAATTGGTCACATTGTTAGGTGAATTGAGGATTGAATTGAGTAAACAAGTTGCTGGAAAATGAATGCATCTAATTGGATTAGTTAAAACTAGGTAATGGACTGCTCAATTGATGAATTATAAGTATAATGTTGATCAAATAGATCAAATTGAATTTAACATGATAATGCCTTGTTTTAAGCGCATTGCTAGGTGAATTAGAATGACCTAGACATGTAAGAACATGAAAATAAGTTGAACTACCATGATTGAACCTTGTTTAGATTAGTTATGAAGCTAGAAACTCAACCTAGTGTAATCTGCCCAGAATACTCTGTTCTGGGCAGTAACTTTGAAAAATCACCATAAATTTTATAAAAGGAATTTAAGGTTGAAATTTTTATGGACAATGACTTGACATGTCTAAATTCATTAGGAGAAAACATAACTAAATTTTGGATTGTATAATGAATTGTAGAGAAGAAACACTAGGGACAGTGCAAAGTGTCCAATGTTTTAAATTGCCCTATCTTAAAGTTAAAAACTGTATTAATTGGAAAAGAACTAAAATGGATGGACTATATGGTTAGAAATAAAATTACGTTAGATTTCCAACGGTGTAAACCAATTGAAATTCCGACGTACGAAATGAAAGTTATGCATATTTAAGTGAACAAAGTTCATGTTGCCTAGTAACAACAGTTTAGGTAATTGTACATTGTTTTGGATAGTTTTCTAAACTGTTTTGAAAACAGTTTGGGACATTGATTTCTACCCTGTTTTAGATGAATTAGAGTATAGATAAGTATATTTAGGTGTAGTAAAGAATGTATATGAACATGCTGTCAGATTTGTATATGTTGTGTACTTGTAACATTGCCTTGATTGAATGACTTTGTGAACTTGTTTGATATGTGTTTACTTGTGTAATGTGTTAGAACTAGGAGTGAACTTGGTGGAAGAGGAAAGGGTGGAACATCCTAAAGCTAAGAACAAAGGAGTAGGGATCCAAGACTAGCTAAGCTTGGAGTATTGTGAGTGTAGTTTTGTAGTGTTAGGACTTAGGTCCTAACCAAATATGCATGCTTAAATTACTTGCCATCCTTGTATTGTTTAAATAGACTTAATATAGGCTTGATCACACACATAAAGGGAAGATTGGCTAAGCTAAACTTGTAAGTGAATAAAAGCATGAAAGTTGACTAGATAATTGAAAAGAAAAGTGAAAACAAAAGTGTGAATTCTTGTTCTTGAATGTGGCTATTCGAATAGTAGTATATATATGTACTTCCATGATATATGAGGTGTGATCTTTGTGTCTTGAATGCTATTCATTCGAATGCCTGCTTGATGCCTAAGGTTGTGTATGCTAAGTGTTTACTTGAGGAATGAGATGGTTATGTGAATGCTTGCTTGTATGTTCTCCATGGTTTAACATTTACTAACAAGATTGAACCGTGAAATAAAGACATTGCTTGTTGCCTAAGGGCATATATTCAAATACTTGCTTGAATGACAAGATAACAATGAATTGAGGAGCTAAGGCTCAACTAGCCTAAGGGCTAAGCATGATATTGCTATAACTTGCTTGAATGTGATTCTTGAACAAAATTATCTTAACTTGAACATGAAAGCATAAAAATAAGAAACAACAACAAGCTTTAAAGTAAAATAAGAATTCTTGTGCCACAAGATATCCTCTAATGAATGTTTAAGATTTGAAAGACTTAAGTTGCCTTAAATGGAAGTCCTTGGATACATTGGTATGATGCTTGGTATTCTTGGGACTATGGTCTATGAGCCACGGCTCGGGGAGACGCCCCATTACATGTAATATGTTATTGGCGGCAGTAGGAGGTAACATGGGCTACTTGATATGCAAACTTGGTTACTTGAACTACTTGTTACTTTATTTGATTACTTGAGCCATTTGCTACTTGACTTGATTTCGTGGGCTACTTCTTACGTGACTTGAATTGATTGGAAATATGGACTGTTTTTATGTGTGTAAATGTGTGAGCAAGTGTGCTGCCATGTTAAGTGATTTTAAGTCTAAAACCATATTGTTTTATGTGTGTAAATGTGTGAGCAGGTGTGCTGCCATGTTAAGTGATATTAAGTCTAAAATCGGACTGTTTTATGTATGTAAATGTGTGAGCAAGTGTGCTGTCATGTTAAGTGATATTAAGTCTAAAACCAGACTGTTTTATGTGTGTAAATGAGTGAGCAAGTGTGCTGCCAAGTTAAGTGATATTAAGTCTAAAACCGGATTGTTTTATTTGTGTAAATGTGTGAGCAAGTGTACCACCATGTTAAGTGATATTAAGTCTAAAACCGGACTGTTTTATGTGTGTAAATGTGTGAGCAAGACTGTTTTATGTGTGTAAATGTGTGAGCAAGTGTGCTGCCATGTTAAGTGATAATATGTCTAAAACCGGACTGTTTATGTTTGTAAATGTGTGAGCAAGTGTACTGCCATGTTAAGTGATATTAAGTTTAAAACCAGACTATTTTATGTGTGTAAATGTGTGAGCAAGTGTGCTGCCATGTTAAGTGATATTAAGTCTAAAACCGAACTGTTTTATGTGTGTAAATGTGTGAGAAAGTGTGCTGCCATTTTAAGTGATATTAAGTCTAAAACCGTACTGTTTTATGTGTGTAAATGTATGAGTAAGTGTGTTTCCATGTTAAGTCATATTAAGACTAGAAGTGGATCGTTTGCTAGGCTTATTGTCTTCATGATTAAGTGATCAAGTTATAAACATATATGGACAGTTTTGAACTCGTTATAAGCATACATGGACAAATTTAAATAAATTGAAAGTTACTATGGACTGTTTTTACCTTAATTAAGTGTAAATATGTATAATGGACAGAATTGAACAAATAATGCTCGAAAATAGGTTCTATTTTTAGGTGGTTAAATTATGTAAACATGACATGTTGTTAAGTATAACCTTGATTGATTGAATGTGGTTATACTTGACTTGGAATTGCTGTGAGTTACTTGAATATGTTATTGATTGTTTGAAAGGTGTTAAAGCTTGAATTAAGATCCACGTCCTTGCTTGTCATGGTATTCAAAATGCTATAAACCTTGAATAGGACTGCTTGACTAAATGGAACTTGATCTAAGTAATTGGTTAAATCTAGATACTACCTCTCTAAGTACAAATTGTACTTATCACTCCTGTTTCCTTTCTTCCCAACCAACATGTTAGGTGTTCTAAACACTTTCTTGATCCTTAAGTTAGATTTCTTGAGCCTGAAGCAAGACACAAGTGGAGCTTGAGTATGAATCCTTACTTGTTTTGTATAACTCCTAGTTGATGGTGGCACCTAGTCATGTTTATAGCTAAGGCCAGTTCATGTATTTTGTATGGTTGGAAGCTTGTATATAAATATGATTCGACCTCTAATGTTGTGTAAGACTATGATTCGAATGTTTACACTAAATGAACTTGTTTAGTTGAATCTACATGGAATGTTGCAAGTCTTGAATATAATAACCTACATGACCATGTCTAATTAATGTGAAATTAGTATACCACTGAAACCTTGTTAACTATTGTTATAAGATAGATGAGTTGCGCATAATTGAGATTGAATGATACAAGTGATTCATGGTGTGCTTGAGAATTGTAATTGCTGAATGGTAAGGAATGAATCCTTACATGTTTGAATAGAGATGTTCGAATATATGTATACATGATTATGCTTAGACAAACCTACATGAATTGGTTACATGTCTTGAATGAAACGTGATGTAATGGAGTTAAAATGAACACATGCTAGTCTAGGTAAGCTATTCGAATAATATGATCACATGAACTTAGACTCAAAAGTGAATAATAAAAGTGGTAACTTATAATGAATAAGAACTTGTCCATGCTTGTGTAATTGAATGTGATGTCTATGTACCTTTCTAGTTCTCTACTCATCTAGGATAAACAAGGATGATATCAATACTTGCAGTTCAAGTGTTTATTCGAATATCTCTCATGTATGATCATTTAATCAAGTAATAACTAATCCTTGAATGAATATTGAAGGTAACCACTCGAATGAAGGCCTATAATGAATATGAAATATATATAATTATGAATGAGATAGAAAATGGAGTGAAAGAAGCATGCTTGTTTGTATGACCATTCGAATGCTATATGTTAACTTGAATAATAATGCAAATGGTAAATGAAGGTGGTAACCTATATTGACTTGTAAACAAGTATATGCTTGTTTGTATGATAAGATGTGTATGTCTAAGTTGCTTGCTAGACAAGCAACTCATCTAATAGAGATAAGTTCGAAAAGTTTTAAATGGTTCATGTTTCTGCTATGATTGATTGTAAATGCCTATGCTACTAGCTAGTTAAGGAACTCATTTATTAGGGATGAGTTCACCTTTCCTTGCCTTATTCTTGCTCCCTAACACTCCTGAGCCGGTTTACTACTAAACTGGGGTAAGGGGTGTTACATAGAAGTAACTCAATTCATTGTTTAATGACACATTGATTCACACACCTTCATTGACTATTGAAACATTGATATTGATATTGGCTTTGAACCCTTTTCGATTGAAAGTGGATATTGGCACAAAATGTGCATATTGAATTGAATCATGCTTCTAATTGAATGAAAGTGGTAACTATTGTAAGCCTTGGTCTCGAGTCGGTCTTAGATATAGTTGGCATGTCATAGAGTCTATAGAGCTCATTATCGGGGTGGACTACGGTCCGGGACATTGGTCCTTAATTGGCAACAGTAGGATGGAGTATTGTTATTGGTCATTGGCGAAAGTAGGAGGGATTTAACCAAGTACTTTGTACCATATTGACTATTGTTATTGGTGACAGTTTGGTTGGAGACTCGAGTATCTAGACTGAGTAATCGGTTCTCAAGGCTATACTTAAAATGAACTATAACTCATGTACATTGAATCTATTGTTACATTCAATTGTATTGATTGATAGTAAAGGAAAATTGATTGCCATGAACTATTGACATTGAAACATTGATTGAACATTGCTTATGTGATTGCTTGAGTATTGAAACATTGATTGTGTTCAAAGGATATGTTATGCCTAAAGTAGTTGAATTGGATGATTGAGCATGTCTAAACTTCAAGCCTTGTATTGTATTGGATTGAAAATTTAACAATGCACCTAGTATTGTTGCCTAGTTCGAATGGTTCCTTATTGATGGGGGAACCATACCATCTATTTGATGGTTCGTAGTTGAGACTTATTATATTGATTGCTTTGCAACTTTAACTCACTCACTAAACTTTGCTTATCCAAGTCTCATTTCTACGATACATGTTGATATTGGATACTATCTTGAAATCTAAGCTCGTACAAGTCACGTTTTTCTTAAAAGAGTATGTATCCATCTTGTTATAGTTCTCTTAGGATGTTGGCACCTAAGGCATGTATATTCATGATCCCTTAGTTATGGTTTGTATATAATAACTTCATCTATGATCTATAAAGAGTATGGTATGTATATATATATGAGCATGTATGCACTTTATTGAGCTTGAATGCTTGTTAGTCTAATGTTAGATTTCCATGGTTAGATTATGCATGAAATAGATGAATAGATCTATTGAAGTTGGCTAGTTAACAATAAGTACATGTAGTAATCCACATGTTTAAACTTGAATAACCTTGGTCACTTATGGTACTAGCCGAATGATGTATATGACATTGTAAGCATATATGTTTGATTAAGGTCACATAAGTAAATCATGTAAATCATTTATTGAAATTCTTGATAGTTACATTGAATGTTGAAATTATCTATTAAGTTTCTCATCTAGTTCGAATGGTTGCTTGGGAATCAAGTAAGTCTTAAATGGTTTTGATTATGATAACATATTGCATTATGGGTCTTAATATATCTAATAGGTGCATCATGCATAGTTTATTGGGTCCTCACCTAATCGAATTGTATCTTAATGAGCAAGAAAGACTTAAATCAAATTGAACACTCTACCTTTAATTGTATGAATCGTTGATTGAAATTGTGGTAACTTACCTAATCCTACTAGGGTGGTTAGAGTATGTTACAATATGGATTGTTTTGTCAATGTGTGATCAAATTATGAGCTGTCTTGAAATGTGAAAATGTATAAACATGTAAAATTGACAGATTTGAATAAATTAGAGGTCACCATGGACTGTTTTGCTTGTATATGTGTATATATGTATTTAATGGAATATACATACCTTGCTTCTATGTATTGCTTACATGTGATTAAAATGGATTGTTTAAGTATGCTAACGAAATATACATACCTTGCTGCCATGCTAGGTGACAATAGGTGTAAAATGAGGCCATTTTACATGTATTAGTGTATGATTGTAAATGTTGTCTGTTAGGTGACAATAGGCGTAAAATGGGACTGTTTTGACATGTCTAAGTGTATATGTGATATGTGAGTTGTTTTGTGTTAATACATGAATGTATATATATATATACATATATATATATGCAATGAATTGAATTGTTGGCTAAAATATCTATGACTATGTTATGAGATGAATAGTTGGTTTGGTTTTAATTACTTGCTATTATGATTGAGGTACACATTTGACATGTGAATGGCTATAGAATGAAGTAAATCAAGTTTAGTGGATCAGGTATTCCATAATGTTGGAATATAAGGTGAGTGTAGTTGTATGGAGTCTTGGGTGATACGGTGTCATTCTGATTTTTATTGTTTCTTTAAGTTTAAAATATTGTATGTACATGGATGGATAGCATTGATCATACATGGTGCATAATGCTCAAATAGAGCAAATTTGGGGAAGGGCATTCATAGCATGGCGTCCTTGAAATATTGTTGATTTTGCTTTCATTAAGCATTCTTACTTGTTATGCTATGATTGTTAACTTAGAGTTGTGTATAGCTATTGAAGCTTGAATGCTAACCATTGATCGAAAGATGTTAATAAAGCTCAAAGAGGAATGTGATATTAATTGTACATTTATAAACCCATAAGTTAAAGATGCTAAGACTCTATTCAAGATAAAAAGGCACTCATTGAACATTAATCAAAGTTACTTGTCCAATAAGATACTTCTCCAATATCAAAGATTGAAATAAGATAAGTAAGTTACCTTCAATGGAAGCCCTTGGTCACTATGACATAATACATGGTATTTATGTATATTAGGACTACGGTCCATGAGCTACCGCTTGAGGGATGCCCTATTGATTTATGATATGTATATTAGCGACAGCAGGAGGTAACGGGGAGATGTACGAAGACTTGCTGACAGTTTGGTTGGATAGTGTGAAGATAGGATTGATATGTTCCAATACTAGCCATTGCTATGTGCTTTGAGCTATGTATCGATTGGACCATTATGGTCGATTGCGAACCTTTGTTAATTATGTTCATAAGTGATCAAGGCAAACATGTTAAAAGTTGTAATAATCAATGAAAAGAAAAATGATGAATAAATGTGAAAAAGATCCTCAAAA
Organism: Hibiscus mutabilis; assembly: GCA_019671005.1. Lineage (NCBI taxonomy): Eukaryota > Viridiplantae > Streptophyta > Magnoliopsida > Malvales > Malvaceae > Hibiscus > Hibiscus mutabilis. The sequence goes on along the minus strand of CM033745.1, from coordinate 27,284,686 downwards.
ATGTTATATTGTATCGAATGGCTCTTGGTGAGCTTAATATATTGAATGGCTCTTGGTGAGTTTAATATATCGAATGGCTCTTGGTGAGCTTAATATATTGAATGGCTCTTGGTGAGCTTAATATATCGAATGGCTCTTGGTGAGCATAATGTATTGAATGGCTCTTGGTGGGCATAATGTACTAAATGGCTCTTGGTGAGCAAGTGTTACAATTATTCAAGAATTGAATAAATGCAAATTGTATAAGGCAACAAACAATCAATTGATCTATTGACAATAATTGTTTTGATAAAGAAAAATACAAAGGCTATTGAGTATCTATCAAGTCTCAAGGAACTTAAAAGTGGTAAATTGATCTTAATTAAGATAAATATAATCGTAAGGAAGCTTTGAGAAGCATTCGAATATCTCAAATCTTACAAGTGTAAATTTAAGATACTTTTAACAATGCTAACTTGGGATTATACAATTGTTTGTATGTATCATTGAATATATGTGTGCAAATGTTTCATTGATTGTCACTTCCTCACTTAGGCTATATAAGCCTAATGCATTCAATTCATGCATTTTTTGTAGGCTAAATAATTGATCAAGAATTCATTCATGGATTAAAGTTACAAGTCGCATTCGTAATAGACTTATGTGTCAGAGTGTAGGTTAATACTCCTAGGATGGTGGCACTAAGAGTCATGCTTATGTGTAAGTTATACAAAATTTTGGTTTGTATAAATAAAGAATAATTCATGTTTGTAAACATTTAAATTTATGCCTTGATTATGTGTGGCTGATTTCATAGATAACTTTAGGTCAATGGTTATTTGAAATGAGTCACTAAATTCTAAGATACTGATTTGTTTGAACGATAATCGGCCTGCTTGGTAGATAAGTTACAATCAAAATGGTATGTTTAATCGAGAATGGAGTATTAATCATGAATGGACTTCTTGGTATTGTTTTGAGATGTACTGAATTTATAATAATTAGAATTTGAAATGATAATATGCATGACCCTAAGGAGTTTCGGTGAATCAAATTCATTTAGAATCTTGTGTTAATTGGATGTTAAGTTCATGTTAACCGAAACTTGAGAGGGAATGAAGCTAGGCAGGAGTTTTGAAGTAAATGTCAATTTTAGATTATAATATTAAGTTGAAGTTCATTACACATGCTTCTCTTTGGTTTAATTAAATTCGAATATGCTATAACTTATTGGTCATCTATTCTTAAAAATAGAAACTAGTAAAAGAAGTAGAAAGAAAATATATACTTATCTTCATATGTTTTGGTTGTTGTGGTTACTTCGAATGGCTGCTTGCTATGAATAGATATGATCAAAATTGATTAATAAAGCCTAATTGATAATTATGCAAGAATAGAAGTTTAATCTGTATCTAGAAAATTATCTGATTAAGATCTAAATACGATTATTCATGTTCTAATCCTTGTATTGTAAGAAAATGGTGTAATTGTCTAAAAGTAAAAAAAAAAGAAATGGGTTTTATATACGATTTGTGGACTACCATAAACACTATTGGTTATGTTTGGGTTGCTATCGCATGTTATATAAGTACATAAAATTTTGAGGAAATTGTTAAACTCAACAAAGCTATAATTAAATTATCATAGAATGAGTATATTGCATTGGCGTATGGTTGTGAATGAACTAGTATGCCAAGGGGATTTAAAATGGTCACAACTCTTAAGTACAAATATGTATTCACTTATGCGATTAATAGTTAATCCAATTGAGAAATTGCATTTTCTTAATAAGAAATTTCTGTTTAAACTGCCTTGCTTGTGTATAAAGTCACAAAAAGTTTTTGTTGACTTGCTTAATCGGCTCCTTCGATTTTCTTTTTAGTAACATCTAAAACTCCGATTTTTTTCTAAGCCGGGTTGAGGATGTTACAACATGTGAAAAATGTGCGTTTAATAAGTTTTATAGGCCCGATGGGTTCTTATTCAAAGAAAGGAAACTTTGCGTCCCTCAAAGTAGTGCACTTGAGGTCTTAGTGAAGAAAGCCCATAGCGAGGGGCTTATGTGATATCCCAAAAAGTACCATAGTTTAATTAAAAGAGATTGATGTGTTTAATTAAAATTTGAATTGATGGACTCAATTGCAATTATAACCAATTAGAGAGTAAAGTTTAGGATGGATTCAAAAAAAATTATTATAAGAATGGGTGATTGCATGTAAATGTAAAATATTGGAGGGACATTACACATGTCTTGATTAGAGATTGGCATGTGGGAATGTAGGTGGAAGTTTGGAACGACAATTGAGGGAAAGAGAGGAAATTTATCAAATTTCATCTTCTTCATCCTTTCATTTTGGCCAAAACCCGAGAGCTTGAGAGATGAGTGAGAAAGCTTGATTAGGTTTAACCCAGCTTGATTTGGACTCTATACACAATTAGATTATTGTTTGGAGGTAACTATTTTACTTCTCATCCATTCTTGTGATGTAATATTGGAAGAATTGTTATATCTTGAGTGTACTATGCGATTGGGTTACTCAAATTTTGGATTGTGTTTGATTGATATAAGAAATCATGTTTAGTATGAAAATTGATAGAGAAATGTGTTAAGCATTAAAATGGGAATCTTTCTAATAACTTGAGGATAATCGAATCTGCCAAATTGGTTGCTTGTATGAATTGATAATTGTTTGTGTCTAGCTTAGAGATGTATATTCAATACATTGAAGGATATCATGTAGAATGAGTAGATAAATGGTTAGTAAATTGTTTTACCTTAATTCATGCTTTTAGGTGCTGTTTATGTAGGTTCGAAACAGAAATAAGAATTTGTTTAAAGATTGAATGAACTGTTGGTGTTGTTTGTTATAATCTTTGGATAATAGGACTGTTGAGAACCAAATTAGGTGTATAAATGATTACTATGGTAAATGGATTAGTAAAGTAAGAATGAATATAGGTAAAAATGTCATGTTTTGAATTATTGATTAAAAGAGGCTGTTCGATTGAGCAGGGAAGTATATAGGAAAGCTGCCCTGTTTTGTATTAATTTATAAGAGATTAAGAGGACTGTTTTTGCATAAGTTAAGGGCTGTTTGAATATGTATTGATCAAACATTTTGTGATTTGTTTTGTTTTTTATTGGGAAAATCTTAAGTGTATGTTTTGAATAGAATGGCCTTTTAATAATGAATGAATTAAAGTGTTTTGTATAGATGTAATGGACTGTTTTTGCAGAATTGAAATTGTTAAATGGACCTATTTTGATAATCTAATAAAATTAAAATTACATTGTTTATATGAACCTTTGTTGGATTGCATGTGAAAGTTTTGTAGAGGAACATATCTTGAAATGTGTTGGAAATGGAATATTTATTAGAGATTAAGAGGACTGTTTTTGCATAAGTTAAAGGCTGAAAGGAAAATTTGAAAATTAAGATATAATAAAATGTGGATTCATGGACTATTTTTGTTCGTTAGGACCCTTAATAATCTAATGATTTTGTTATTTAATTTAAAGGTACATTGGGATAACAAGTGAGTGTAGTTAAAGTCTCGGGATAGGTTAAACTATCCCGACCAGGCTTTTATTGATTTGATTACATTGATGCCTATTTAATTACAACTCATGTGCTATTAAAGCTTGGATTTCAAGGTACGTGTTATGTTGTAAGTATGAATGTGGTTGAATGTGATTGAGTAATATGAATTGAGTGGTAGATGGTATGCCTCAAGTGGATAGAAATCATTAATACATATTGCTATCATTGTGAACTTTCATGCGTAAAATATGGTAGAATATGCTTCTTATAAAGAGTAATAAGTTTTAATTGGATGATGATAGGTAAAGAAAGTTATGCTCAATTATTCCCAAGAATAGTATATGTTACTAAATCTTGAATTAATATTATGATTGATGGGATTCTTAATCATAAGATTTTACTTGCTTGATAAGTAAGCTAATAATAAGATGACATTGAATCAAGAACTTGGTTATGAAATTAGAGTATGATCGATGGAAATTATTGTTATAAACCATCCGAATAAATGAAGGATGTACCAAGTATTATATGAGAAATTACTACTTAATTATTATGAAGAATAATATACTTGTTTGTGATGAGCTAATATAAGCTCGTATTTATGATCAAAAGGAAGTACCGAATATGGTTCATATGTGATAATGATGTTGGTTAGATGCCATTTAAAAGAAATGTTATAATGTGAGGTTACATGGGGTAACTATAGACCCTAAATGATAGGGATAATAAACTCACAGATATGTGATTGTGATAAGGAGCTATAATAATGTATCTAATGTGATAAGATTAAGAAGAAAGCCTTGGATAGATGTTGTCTGAGTTTAATCTGCATATGTTTGTGACTCGAATAGTTGCTATAAAACCACTAGATCTTATTTAAGCTTACTCGTAACTGCATCAAGAATAAAAGTAAAATGGTAAGTGATTTTCTTTAAGTTATTGAATCAAGAAGATAACTTAGAAGACAAGTACTTAGCATATACATATAGATAATTATGTATTTCCTTTAATGGATAAATATAGAATATATTTGGATAAGTAAAGAAATTTCTATACTAGAAATAATCCTCGGTTGAGAGGCGACTTGATTAATAAGAATAGGAAATTCTTAATCTAAAATATGATGAATTGCCTTGTCTTAACTTGCTTGAAATGATTAATGTTTAAATAGAGGTTGAGCACTTTTTGGAATAAGGTTTGGGGATGAATTTGATAACTGGTAGATAGGGTAGCCGGTATTTAATCGAAATTGTTGCAATGCATAAATTCGTTAGACCTTGTATGGGGTTTATTCTAACCCTATGACCTGAAAAGGGTCAATTCGAATAAGGCTGATAAGTAAAAGATTTATAAAGAATTTAAGAATAGTTATGGAATAATTTTAGAACCACAAGTACAAAGAGCTATTCTTACGAAAGGATGGATTTACTAATTTGAATATCAAGTAAAATTAATGGTGGGATATTGTATTTGTTAATACATTTGATAAACTGTATGTTTAAGTGTCAACTAAATTAAAATACAGGATAAGTAATAACTTAAATGATAAGTAAAGTTAAGTGGCGATTAATAAAGAGGTCTTTTGATAAATTTGGTAACTATATTATGGAGCGAAAGGAATCTTTCCTGAAAAGAAGGTTATGCTATGTTTAAATGGGTTTTAACGATTTATTCGTTAAGTTATTTAAATGGGAATAAGTGGGAATTATAGTAATATTCCTTGTTTGTCTCTGCTGTGTATCCCTTGGGTATAAGATCTTGGTTGTTAGAAAACTTGTATGTCTTCTCATAAGAGAAAATATAGCTAGTATTAAGTTCCAATTTCCAGTTGGTTATATTTTAAATGAAAACATATGTTTGGTCACAAATAATTTCGAAAGAGACCTATGTCAAATAAAAAAAGTTATGAATGGCATGACATGAGACCCGTATATAGAAATCTAAATAAAAGATTTCAAGAAAGTATAAAGACAGAATCCTAGAATTTAAATAAAATGTGACATGCAAATTAATATACCTTCGTCAATCATGGAATGAATAATTAAAGGAAATCTTGGTACATCTCAAAGATTTATAAAAAGGATGTAGGATAAGCCCTATTTAAGTATAAGCGTATATGGATTGAGGACCATAAATTATGTGGATTAATCTTATAGAGATGTGAATGTTAGATGGTAGATCTTATCTAAAATAAGTAAACCCTTGGATCCAAGTTTAGAATATGCACATTAAATGGTTTGAAAGATTAAGTGATAGAGTAACTTTTAGTCATGCTTAAAAGCTCAAAACTACCTCACTAAGCATTTGCTTACTTTAGTTCGTCTAAACATTTTAGGATATTCATAATTACAGTTTCCTCTCGAGCTTAGAGGAGATCGCAAGCTTCGGGAAGTACATTGGTAACTTCTTGGGTACTCCTTGATGGTGGCGCATGCTAGTTGTGTAGTCATCATGCATTTAGTAGCATCCTTGATTGTGTATGTTTTATATAAAGCTCCAAGGAGCATTTTGTGATGTAATGGGCCTTTATATTTATTTTGCTTGGGTGCTTGCTATTCATAAGTTTTAAATGGCATGTTTGTGATTGAAACTAGGTAGGTTGCTAGTTTTGATGCCTATTAATCGAATAATATATTTTCTTAATAAAGGCTCAGTATGAATAATCAAAGAAAAGGACCTTAGGTGATATTAAGGTTGCTTGTTTTAATAGTTAAATTGTGAAACTAGTTTATAATGGAATAGGTAATTATAAACATGAAAAATGGTAATTGATTAAGGATTGAAAGAAAAAAGGGGTTATAGGCATCCAAGTATTTTGTAAGTTCAATATGGTTTCTCGGGTAATATATATTAGCAAGTTTCACTTGGTATCAATAATATCCCGATAAAATGATGACTATAGACTTTAAGTTTAAATAGTTAAGTTATCTTAAAATATAAAAGGTTTTTGTCTATCTGTGATGGAGTCTCATGCCTTGGTGGTTGAAAGTTTTCGTGTTAATCTTCCGTGGGTTGAGGGTATAAACAAGTTGTCTTGTAGTCATACAATGATGATCAATAGGATTTGTCATGGAATAATATTCAAGTTCATTGTAGTTGGATTAAAGTGTCCTTGCTATACCTTGTGTCTCTCTGCCCTTTCAAATCAAAAGTTTAAGTTAATTTCTGCGTACTTTAAATTTAGTTTAAACATGTTGAAGGCTGTCTAACAATTGATAATAGATTATTTGAGGCTCAGGTCACTATTATATTAAGTAAATAAACTCATTAAAAATGAAAAAGATTTTAATTTATACCAACTTTCAAAGACAGTGTTCATGTTTCATGCTAAGTTTCAATAAGACTTGATTATTATAAGAATGGGTGATTGCATGTAAATGTAAAATATTGGAGGGACATTACACATGTCTTGATTAGAGATTGGCATGTGGGAATGTAGTTGGAAGTTTGGAACGGCAATTGAGGGAAAAAGAGGAAATTTATCAAATTTCATCTTCTTCATCCTTTCATTTTGGCCAAAACCTAAGAGCTTGAGAGATGCATGAGAAAGCTTGATTAGGTTTAACCCAGCTTGATTGGGAATCTATACACAATTAGATTATTGTTTGGAGGTAACTATTTTACTTCTCGTCCATTCTAGTGATGTAATATTGGAAGAATTGTTATATCTTGAGTGTATTATGCGATTGGGTTACTCAAATTTTGGATTGTGTTTGATTGATATAAGAAATCATGTTTAGTATGAAAATTGATAGAGAAATGTGTTAAGCATTAAAATGGGAATCCTTCTAATAACTTGAGGATAATCGAATCTGCCAAATTGGTTGCTTGTATGAATTGATAATTGTTTGTGTCTAGCTTAGAGATGTATATTCTCTACACTGAAGGATATCATGTAGAATGAGTAGATAAATGGTTAGTAACTTGTTTTACCTTAATTCATACTTGTAGGTGCTGTTTATGTGGGTTCGAAACAGAGATAAGAATCTGTTTAACGAGTGAAACGAACTGTTGGTGTTGTTTGTTATAATCTTTGGATAATAGGACTGTTGAGAATCAAATTAGGTGCATAAATGATTAATATGGTAAATGGATTAGTAATGTAAGCATGAATATAGGTAAAAATGTCATGTTTTGAATTATTAATTAAAAGAGGTTGTTCGATTGAGCAGGGAAGTATATAGGAAAGCTGCCCTATTTTGTATTTAATTTATAAGAGGTTTGGGACTGTTTTAAACAAATGGTATATGATATTGAGGCTGTTTGAAATTATAGAACCATGTCAAGAACTGTTTTGAATGCTATGAAAGCAAGATTGGTCTGAATTATGATTTCACGACTGTTTTCAAGTGTTAGAAATTGTTGTGGACTATTCTGAACATTTTGTGAGTAATGGGGCTGTTTTGAATGTTGTATTGGGACTATATAACATCTGGATTCCCTTTGGTAGTAAAATGTAAATTGTGAATAGAATGGCCTCATACACGATAATAAAACAAGGTTAAAGACTGTTTTGTATAGATAAGGAAGTATTTGGACTGATTTGAGCATGTATTTATATTTATATGAAAACAGAATTGAAATTGTGTTTAAATGGATCTTAGGAGAACTATTTTTGAGCACATAATGGTATGGTTATAAAATTAAAATTACATTGTAATTATATGAACCTTTGTGAGCTGGATGGAGCATGTGAAAGTGTGTTGTGTGAAAGGGGCTGTTTGTTCATTCTTGTAAATGTGTTGTGAAATGTCTTGAATATTTATAAGAGATTAAGAGGACTGTTTTTGCATAAGTTAAGGGCTGTTTGAATATCGATTGATCAAGTGATTTGTTTTTGCAAATTCGTAAGTGTATGCTGGAAATTTTAATGAATGAATGCGTGTACGTATGTAATGGACTGTTTTTGCTTGGTTAGGACCCTTAATAATCTAATGATTTTGTTATTTAATTTAGAGGTACATATCTTGATAAGGGATTGGATAATGACATAGAGGCTGAAAGGAAAAGAAATTAGGAGTACATAAAGTGTGGATTCAGGTATTCCATAACATTGGGATAACAAGTGAGTGTAGTTAAAGTCTCGGGATAGGTTAAACTATCCCGAGCAGGCTTTTGTTGATTTGATTACATTGTTGCCTATTTAATTACAACTCATGTTGTAACATCCCAAAATCCGGTCTAGAAAAATATTGATAATTTGTTTGTTAAGTTAGTGATTTCCAATAAAAAGTTTGAAAGCCTAAATGATACTTAGGACCTAATTGAGGTAACGGGAAACTTGAGTGACCAATTCCTAAGGATGGAATTAGAAGCCTAGCAAACTAAAGAACTGCATGCTAATTATATAAAAGTTAAGGGGCATGGTACACATGTCTCGTTGGGATTCAACTCACTAAACCTGTGTGAGTTTGAGGGGGAGGAGTCGGCCATGTAAGGCATTTTGAGCTATCTTCTCCTTCTCTCCAACATAGCCGAATCTAAGGGAAGGGAGTTTTGAGAAAATTCAAGGGAAATGGAGGATTGAAGCTTGGCTAGGATGCTTTCTTGAATCTATAATGAGATAGTTTGCGGAGGAAGGTAATGGTACTACCCTTTTTCTTGTAACAAGCTTTATATTGAATAGGTTAATTGTGACCTATTGAGAAATTATGGTTGATAGGAAATATCTTTGAAATTTTGAGTGATTCATGCCTTAAATTGAGCTAATTATACGAATTGTGAACTTAGGTATTTTGTTTCTTGATTTCGAATGAATGGCTATCATGAAGATCATAATCTTTTAATGAAACACATAATTTGATAGTAATGATAGTGTTTGTTCTTCATGAATGTGATATTAAAACTCGTTTGGTCTTGGATGTAAGTAGCCGATTTAACATATGCATTTGAACATGAGGAAACAGTGTTTGGGATTAAATTAAGCACCTAGGAAAGTCTATAAAATTTGACATAAAGGTGATCGGCTAATCTGTTTTGAGGACATTAGTGAGCAGGGGAATTGTTTTGCTAGCCTTGGGAGGCAGTTTGACAGTTCTGAAGCAGATTAAAGGCGGTTTTGAAGAGTTAAGGGACTGCTTTTTTAAGCTGAAAAATCGGGACTGTAACACCCCTACCCGAGCTAGTACTAACCTGGTTCAAGAGTGTTACTTAACAAGCAAGCAAGGACATGACAAGCAATACAAGGCAATCAAACATTCATGCTTACTTAACATACAAGCAATACACATTTGAATCTTAATCATCCAAAGCATTCGAACTAGGCAAGGCAACCAATCATACATTTCTTTTTATGCAAGCAACCTCATATGTAACTTCAATTCATCTTATACCATTCGGCTATCTATACAAGACCACTAGATTAATTTCTTCCATGCTTACATTTACAGGTTACTACATAATCATGTACCATTCACTTCATGTTTCTCCTTATCATTCGAATCGACCTAAGGTAACAACCTAATTCCATTACATGCTTTATACCTTAAACTTATACATGTACACCTAAACCAAATTTTTTAACATGATTCTTGAACATTCAAATTACATATTCTAGCTTCCATTCAAGCCACATTCTAATCCTATACATTCGGCCATTTACACAAACATACTACAAAACAGGAAAAAACTAGTTCATTCAAGTCTTAATCAATCCTTATGCATTCGGCCAACCACTATACAATCATACATAACACATTCACATTCAAGCAACCCTTTAGGTCCAAGTCATTCGAATAGGAAGCATTCAACATGATTCATCTCATTCTACTTTCATTTCAAGCAAAACATGTACACTAAACAAGACATTCATTTGTTTCAAGATAATCTAGATCAATATTAGTCATTGCATTCCATCAAATGCACAACAACATTCTTTACATGTTATCTAAATTCATTACATACTCATTACTAGATAAATAACATTGTATGCCCATCAAACATTATATACAAGCTTTCAAAATGCATGTTCAAGCTAGCTATGTACAATCTAGTGTCACCATTCTAGGAGATATACAAAACAAGTATGGAATCATACTTAGGCTGTAATATCCTAAATTTTGGCTAGTGACTAAATTGTAAATTTTGAAAGTTTAGGGGTTAAAGTAAACTTTGGAAAAGTTTGGGGACTAAAGTGTAAATTTCACCAACAAGTAATTTTATTCAGTAGAAGAGTGAATCGGATCGAAATAAGTACCTTGATATCGGTTTTAAAAATTAAGATGCAAAAAAAGGTACCGAATTTGGATCGAATGAAATTGTTAAGCGTGCTCAGGCCAGAGAAATACAAGGATGGGTGACCTTCAAGAAGGTCCCATAAAAGTGTTTCTAATTGATATTTTGGACTCAGTAAGAGTAGAGAAAATTCGTATGGATTATCGATAAAGGAATTCTAAGAGGAATTTTATTCTATGAAGATTTTTGAAGTATCGGGAAAATAGACTGAGTTAAGAAAATTCAGTATAAGTCCTTAGAAAAGGAAGTTCTATAGGATAATAGAGTTTATTCTCAAATATGAAAATATAGAATTTTTGGAATAAATTCAATAGCTCAAAAAAAAGGTAAAATCGCAGAAGAAGTATTTTACGAATATTGGGAGATCGGATCGAATCAAAATTTCAGAGGCTGCTCCATAAGCCATGGAAAAGTCATAAAATAATATTTATGGAATAGAGGCTGGTTGGAAATGAACTGATTTAGTTGGATTGTAATGGGATGACAATTTTGAAACAAGCTAGTAAATAAAAACTAGTTGGAGGGCAAATTGGTTATTTTTTCCCAATGGCATTTTTGAAATATTTAAAAACTTACAAGGGCATTTTTGAAAGAATGAAATGGAAGATTTATTCTTGGCCCTTGATTGATGATAAGATCAATCTCAATCGTTGGATTAAAAGGGTATTTTAGTAATTTCACTATTTAAATGAATTTAAAATTCATTTATATTTTACAAGTGGCTTAATTGGATGAAATAACAAAGATGAAGATAATTCTTCACCCCAAAAATTTGAAATTTGAGAGGGCAGAAGAGAGAAATTTTTTCTAAGTTTGATTCAAGTCCCAAAACTCGATTTTCAGGTAATCTTCCGAACTACAAAGTTGTTCTACTCATCAAGCTCTATTTTTTGGTGTAAATAATTTGTGGAAAACATGATTTATTGATGAGAATTTTGTATGAGAAGAAATTAGGGTTTATGGACTCAATTGCGGGTTTTGAGATTTTATGATTCCATGTTGAAATTCAAGTTGAATTCAAGCTTTTGTGATGTTAAAATCATGTTATTGAGTTCGGATTTAAATTCTATATGTTTTGATTATTATGAAGATGATTAGAGTTTATGGATTCAAGTTTGATTTAGGGTTTGTGATATTGGATAAATGATCTAGTATGCTTGATTTGTTGTTTGGAAGCAAAACCTAATTTAAATGTTTAGGGACCAATTCAGCAAGTTTAAAAGTTGAAGGACTAAATTTGATTTTTATGGAATTGGTATGTATTTATGTTATTAGGGATGTTGAAGATATGGAATTGAAGTTAGAATGCAAAACCGATGTTAAATCGTTAGTGACCATTTTGACAAATTGTCAAAGTTAAGTGACCAATTCAGAAATGAGGTTTTAGAGAAGGATTAAATCTGATTTTTAGTTATAATGATGAAATTAAGATAGTAATGTTGATTTCAGGACTAAATTGCAAAGTTAAGAAGCTAGAATCCTTATCTTTGTATTTTAGTGACTATTTCGGTAAAGAAGAAAAATTAATGAGAATTATTGTGAATAATTATTTGATGAAGAAGGTTATAAGATGATGGTTTAAAGCAATTAATTGGACTAAATTGAAAAGTAGAGAAGTTAGTATAAAAGTTGAAGTTGTTTATGAAAGCTATATAGAAAAACTGGTTTATGGCAGTAACTTTGAAAATTCACCATAAATTCTAACAAAATGGTTAGAAGGTGAATTTTATACCGATATAAAGATTTGTTCATCTAGTTTTTCCTCCAAAAAACGGAAACTGATTTCGAGTTCCGAGTCAAAAGATATGAATTTTTAAGTGACAAAAGGTCAGGAAAACAGTATGCAGTCGGTTCCGAAATTAGCACTGGAAATTGAGTTTGAAAATTTGCCATAAATCGTACAAGTTGAATATGGGCTATTAATTTATATGGGTGAATATCTTATTGAATCTAGTGTCTTTCAGAACAAACGGAGTTGAATTCCGAGTTGTAGATTATTTTATAGAAATATTTCTTTGGAGGTACTGCAAACTGCCAGAAAATGAGAATTGATACACTTTGTATCTATGGTTTATTAGTAAGCTTGAAAAGGGTTAATGGAAGTTTAAATTGGTCACTAAGGACCATAATGAGTTTTTGAACAATACAAGGAAGAAAGGAAAAACTTTGGAAAATTTGTATATTCGAATGACTAGATTCGATAGCATGTTTAAAGTATTGTTAGATTTGAATCTAACGAATGTTATTCGTATTTATATGATCAACGAAGTTTGATTTGGATCAAAAGAAGGGTCGAGGTATTATGAAGGAAAGGATCGAGTAGAGCTTAATGAGGCAAGCTAATAAATGGCCCAGGTCAATGCATTTTTATTTATTTATTATTATGCTATGAGATAGACTTGTGATAAGTCAATCTCAAAGGTTAAAGGTAAAGGATTTGAATTATTTGAAATGTTTGAATGGTTTATAAATGATTTAGGGTATGAACTACCCAATGCAAATTTCTATATATGAAAGTGATTTTTTATGATTTATTGGTATTATTAATAAAAATGAAAGTTCATATTACTGAAATGTTGAATGCTCATTGTATGTCTATTGAGAGTCTTGGTATATTGGCATGCCAAAGAGTTAGAGTATATTGGTTTAATACTGCTACTAAGCAGGCGATACATTTAATACTGCTACGGCAGGCGAGACTGTGTGTTGTGTTTTACAACTATGATCCAGTGAATGTTATTAATGCTGTTAAGTTACGGTATTATTTCTAGTGATACACTAGCATTGATTTATTGATCCAAACACAACTGATTAGTTGTTGCAGGCACATGTGCATTACTCATCATTATACATTTAATACTACTACGGCAGGCGAGACGGTGAGTTATGTTTTACAACTATGATCCAGTGAAGGTTATTAATACCGTTAAATTACGGTAGTATTTCTAATGATACACTAGCATTGATCTATTGATCCAAACACAACTGATTAGTTGTTGTGGGCACATGTGCATTACTCTTTATTATACATTTAATACTGCAACGGCAGGCGAGACGGTGAGTTGTGTTTTACAACTATGATCCATTGAAGATTATTAATGCCGTTAAGTTACGGTAGTATTTCTAGTGATACACTAGCATTGATCTATTGATCCAAACACAACTGATTAGTTGTTGCGGGCACATGTGCATTACTCATCATTAAACTTGCATACCATGCATTCTCAATTACATTACCTTGGGCTATGAAATTAATAAAAAGTAACAAGTACAAGTGATCTAAAGTAAAGTGAAAAGTGAAAGTGATATGATTCAAATAAAAATAAGTGATTTATTGGACATTTGATTTGACGTGAGTTTGCCTTATATATGTATATGAGATGTTGATTTTTACCGGTTACATGACAAAGGAACGACTTTGATAAGTCATTCTATACGATTCTAAATTCTTATTTGTTATATTCAGCATTTTATTTATTATGCAATTTTTATTAAAATTAAAGTGCTTTAATTTGATTTATAAGTTTTGCCTAACTAAGTTCGTACTTAGCGTGTGTTTATTTCACACGTAGATTAAGATGGAGTATTTGAAGAGGAGTCGAGCATGCTGATCAAGCTTCAATCTGCAAAACATCAGTAAGATATTCTATCTTGTGATAATCTCTAGTGGGCATATAATTATTTAATTGCTAGTAGAGTATGATACATTAAATAAGACTAAAGGATAGATAAGTAATCAGTTTTGATGATGAATAGTACATGAATAAAGCAAAATAAGGCATTAGCATTGTAACAGAGTAAAGCTAAGGTAGAAAGGATAATTACTTTGCTAATAAGAATAATCGGTAATCGCATAAATATTTTAAAGTTAAGAAAGGGCCTAGATAGTGAACCTAGTTTTACCTTGAATTGAACTGTTGTTTTTCAAAAATTGCCAAATATATTTTAAAATAATTAATTCAAGGTTGAAACTAGCTAACTTCACATATGCTATGTTTTCAAGAAAACCGAAAAAGGATTTGAATTAAAAACTAAAATTTGCAATTACTTGTAAAAATAAATTTATAAGTCGAGATTTCTTTAAACGACTCTGTAATATCTTTAATGTATATTCGATTTGTGAGTATACGTTAAGGGTGTTACATAGGCAAAGTTTGTGAGAGTTGTTTCTTTCTCAAGGTAACATGCTTCAAGATCAAGCAAACTCGTATCCTTTATCATGTAGGTTGGGAAGAATGAAACAAGAGTGATAAGTACAAGATTGTACTTAGTGAGGTAATAACTAGTCTATCCATTTGTTATTTCAAGTTTCATGTCTTTCAATCAAGTGTAAACCTATCTAAGGCTTTCATGCATTAGAGTAAATCTTAGCTAGGCTTTCAAGCATCAAGATTATTCTATCTAAGGATATCAAGCATTCGGCCACAAGTACAAGCAACAAGAAGTCATATTTCATGAATCAAGCACACATGCTTGCAAAAAAATAAATCAAGGAGTCATGCTTTCAAGTCAAGTAACATACAAGTTCATGGCATTCAAGACAAGTAACATATGATGTAGGATTGTTATTTCATTTGTTATTCATTAAACAACCCCCTTGGTACTTAGTTTGTATAGGTAATCGAGTCTCCAACCAACTGTCGCCACAAGATGCACCATAGTGCTGGTCAACCCTCCTACTGTCGCTAAAGACCACATACGTACCCTCCGTCTGTCGCCAAATAGGGGCCTTAGCCCTGGACCGTAGTCCACCCATACACAATGAGCTCTAGACTCTAAGGCATAACCTTCTACCTAGTCCAACTAGATACCAAGGTTGTTCGATATACCATTTAGTTCAAGTGTTTTCAAGATCAGGATCATGTCAAGCAAGTTCATTTCATGTTAGGCCCTTAGGCCATTGAGCCATAGCTCACATGTCAAGTAGTTTCATGTTTCATTTCATCAAGATGAGATGTTATGATATTTCAAACAAGTCTTTAGCATTTGATCACATTGCATCATAACACATACAAGCACTATGCTATCACTTAGACATGCATAAGCATTTGAAATAGACATGTATCCAAGGCTAGGATCAAGTTTCATGTATTTCTTTATTCATCCTTCCCCTATTAGGTCAAGTTCATGATTAGATTCATTTATCATGTTAAGAATGTAACAAAATACATTGGTTGGGACCTAGTCCTAACCCTAGAGGTAACTACACTCACAATACTCCAAGCTAGCTAGTCTTGGATCCACACTCCTTTGTTCTTGGCTTTAGATTGTTCCAACCTTTCCTCTTCCACCAAGTTCAATCCTGGTTCTAACACATTACAAACATAAGCATGTCAAAACATGATCACAAGGTCATTCAATTCAAGAGAAGATTACAAGCATACAACATACACATATTGGGCAGCATGCTCTTGTACATTTTCCTTTTTACTTAACTACACTTTTCTACATTATAGTTCATGTAAAACAAGGCATATTCCAAGGCCTAAAACTGTTTTCAAGACAGTTTGCAAAATGCCACAAAACAGTGTACATTTGCCTATGCAGCTGCTGCCAGGCAGCTTGCACTCTAGTCACTAAATCAAGCATATCTTTCATTCTGTATGTTAGAATTTCAATTGGTTTACACCGTTGGAAAGATAAAAAAATTGTAATTATGACCATATAAGTCTTGCATTTTAGTTCTTTGCCAATTAATACAGTTTTTAACTTAAAGACATGGCATCTTGTTATACTGGCAGTTTGCACTGTCTCTAGTGTTTCTACTCTACAATTCAGTATACAACCCAGAGTTTAGCTCTGTTTTCTCCTAATAAATTTAGACATACCAAGGCGTTGCCCATAAAAATTTCAGCCTTAAATTCACTATATAAATTTTTAGTGATTTTTCAAAGTTACTGCCCAGAACAGAGCATTCTGGGCATATTACACTAGGTTGTATTTCTAGCTTCTTAACTCATTTTAGCAAGGTCCTATCATGACAATTTCATTCATGTTCATGTTAATACATGTCTAGGCCATCATAATTCACCTAGAAATGTTCTTAAAACAGGGCACAATCATGTTGAACCTAGTTTGATCAATCTGATCACATTTACATATCTAATTCATCCACTAGGCAGTCCATTACCTAATTTAACTAATTCAATTAGGTGTAGTCACATTTACAGCAACATATGTATTCAATTCAATATTCTTTTTACCTAGAAACATGATCAAAATAGGGTTCTATGTTCATTTAACAGATTTACAAAATTTCTCAATCAAAACAATCCCTAATCAAGACTATTTTCTATCATGTTCATAATTCCCAGATTTCCAGCAACTATACATATATCCTATATCAAATTGGTTACTAGGAATTACAATTTCAAGTTCAATTTGAATCTAGCATGCTCCTAACACACATAGAAATCATCCAATTCATCAAGACAACATAGACATCATCAACAACTCATTCAATCAATTTTCTAGGGAGAAAGAATTTAGAATTCACTTACAATTTTTCCTAGCTATTCAATTTTCATGCAATTGATCTCATGCAAGCTTTCTTCCTCTCAACAATGGTGGTTTTTCTTTCCTAGATGGCTGATGGGTGTTTCGGCCAAGGTGAGAGGATGCTAACAAGATGGCCACTTGGCCATGGTGTTATCACATGGCTTGGCTATTTGCCTCCACTTGGCAAATTTTGGTCAAATTGCTTCATAAATATTTAATTACTCATCTTAATTGCATGCAATTCTATATTTACAATTTGTTACTATTTGATCTTCATGATTAGGCTGTTTCTTTATCAATCCATGTAATTTAGTCACTAGGTTTAATCAATTCTTCTAATTTAAATATTGTTTGTACAATTAAACTCTAATTGGTTTATAACAAGTTACTGGGCCATGATTTGCGGTATTACAGGGACATATTTTATAGACTTTAGGCCTATTTTTTAGAGGTTAAAAACTACTTTGGAATGTTTTATGTATGTTTAAGTGTACAAGAGTTTCAGCTGTCTTGTGATGTGCATTTATGGATTAAATTGGATGGTTTTGAATTGATGAACATCTTATGTCTAAACTGCCATGTTGTGTATAAAATAGAAATTAAATGAGTCATTTTTAACTTGTAACTATACTTAGAAGTATGGTTGGGCAGATTTGTATGAAAAGAGAATTAATGCACTGCTTAAAGTCTAACCTTGTAAATGTGATAGTTAAGGGATTACAGTGAATTAAATAAACATCAATGTGATGCTTGACTAGCATGTGAAAAGTATACGTGAAAGTAAGGTGTTAGTGAATGGGTAAATATAACTTAAAGGCTGCTCAAAACTTGTTAAAAGCATGCTATCATATTTTGATTGAAATGATTCTAATGTATGTAAATGTATCTCTTGTTAATCCTAGACTATGGAGGAGCTAGGAGAAGAATTGGCCTAGTAGCACGACTTGAATAAGGGTTCAGGTATCCTGTAATGTTAGGATAAAAAGGTGAGTGTGGTTTAAAGATTCGGGATAGGCTAAAAGCTGTCCCGAGTATGGTATTAAATTAACTTATGTTTTCTTGTATTCTAATTAAGCTAAGCCTGATTGAACTCAAAGGAAAAGCAAGGTATGTATTAACCTTGATAAAGACTCCATTGGTATGCTGTGTTCGGTGTTAGTGTTATGTCTTGTTGAAAGTCACTTTAATTATTAAGATTGATGGGAATTCTTGTGAAGCTAGATTACCTTCTTACAAATAGGAATGAAATGATGAATGGATTATGCAAATCTATGCGAATGGAATACAATTTTAGAACAATAGTAATCAAATTGTGATTACTCGAATAGAATAAGAAGTTGGGTGATTTAAGCTAAGTTCTAAACTTAGCAATGCGGTTTCACAAAACTATGTTTTTATATGCTAGAATGAAGCACAACTTGACTGTAATTATGTGAACCTGAATGTCGTGTTAATCTTGAAATAAAAGAAAGATGCTATCTATATTCAATGTTTCGATTATGGTTTTGGGGTGTTCCCTAGTTCGAATGTTTTGTATGAAAATAAATAAGTATAATCTAGATTTGGGACAAGCATGTAGTTGTCCAATTCTACTTGAATATTGAATATCAATACGGATAATAAATGTACATATGGGCTTGATTAATGTTTGAATAAATGCAAAATGAGGTAAGTATCTTATGGTAAACATAAGCTAGCTAAGTTAATTGTTCATGATATTTTCTAGTTACATTGAGGCTAGACTTGAATGTGAATTGAATGAATCAAATTAATGATTTAAGGCACAATGCCTCTTGATCGATATGGAAATAGTAAAAACAATAAAGCCTTGATTCGAGTTAGTTTAGACACAATTGGCATGCCATAGAGTCCGTCAAGCTCGCTAGTCTGGACTACGGTCCCTTGTTGTTAAGATCAAGTGATCTTTTGGTACTATTGGTACCCTTGTTCAATGATGAATTGATTCGGTACTTTGTGTACCCTTGTAATGGTACCATGTGTACCCTTGATGTTGTTACAATTATTGTGGATTTGTGTGTCTAGTAACTTATCAATCAAGGCTCAAGATAAACTTAATATTTCTGATAATGAATCTTAGTATCTTGTAATTAAAAATGGACTAGGTTCCCTTGATGTGTGATTGGATTATGATCCCTTGATTATGATTGGACTATATGTCCCTAGAAATGGTTGGATCTATGTTCTATTAATGATGGTAATTGGTTAAACTTGAATATATTGTATTGTTTGAATTTCACTTGACATGGAAATGATAGAATGTCTATCTTGAAATTAATCACATGCTATGTTGAATGCTTTTATGCTAGCATGCTTAATTGAGTTAATTAGAGCTGGTTATAGAACTCCGAATTATGTGCATGCTCTTGTGAATATACTTATACGTTTACCCGTGGAAACATTATAGGAGACTTGAGTGAAAGTTGCTATGGTGATTAATAAAAATAATTGTACGAGTAAAGTTAAAGAAAGAGTTGTAATATATTGTTCTGCAAGAGATGAGTTTTATTGTGAATTGAATGAATTTTAAATGAGAATGATCCTTTATCCACCAAAAGTCGTATGATAATGAAATTTTAGGCTATTAAACTTTGGACTGGTCAAAATTGTGCTTTTACTAGATATTATTCGAATAATTTGATTTATATAGATACATTCATGTAGTCTTTGATGTGTTATGTGAGACTCTATCCTTTGAGATGGAGTATCAAGTATATAATAAAAGACCATCAATGTGGAGAATAAGCTAAATCGAATTCTGAATTTTAATACCTTGTGCTAAATGACAATAACTCGAATAAGACATGATTAAGGTGTTTTACAACAAGAAACCAAATGCATGATATAGTAGAATTGAGCTTGTATTCCATGAAACTTATGTGTTTGATAAACTTTATATGTTACTAAGTTTCTATGATAGAGATTCTTAATAGAACTTATGCTTGTATTTTAAGATATGGAACAATCACAATTCCTTAAGAATGAAGAGATCAGATGGATGAAAGTCTAAGCTAGTCAATGTATGATAAATCCGAAACTAGAAGTATTGTCATTTATACTATTGTTATTCGAAGGTTCTAATGTGTATTTAGGATATTCTCGCAAAAGTGCCTATATAATGGATTTTGGTGCTAAGTTAAATAATTGTGGTTAATTAAACCATTGTGAAAATATATAAACTTACTTGATGTGTAAAATACATGATAAGCTTCTTAAAATTTTGTGCTAACTTGAAAGTTAAACAAAAGCATGATAATGAAGGAACTCTGATAATTCTTGAGAAATTAAAGGACCTAAAGGATTAACATGAGCATCAAGTGTTAGTGAGATCTATCTATTTAGCTGTTTTACCTGAATAAATTAAAAAAGGAAACATATTTGTTTTAGATTAAAATTGCTTCCTTGTTTTGGGACTAAAATTGCCAATTTGTTTGAATTGTTTGGATTCTGAGTATAGGGCTGGTTCGACCTCTCTTGGGAATATATATGAAATGTAGAATTATTCTTTTGTCTAGGGGTCGGAAGCATGTGTTTTAGTTGAGGGCAGCATGTCTTGTTCTTATTAAGTTCCGCCCATCTCCTTTGCTTAGGTTTGTTTTAAATGGCATCTTTTATGCTTAAGAAGTTATAGAGTTTTGGTATACATAAATTCTTTCATAGTTATACCTAATAAATAGAATCACTTGAAAATGATAAATTAAGATTCATGCCATTAATCAGTTTTGATCCACCTCACTAAGCTTGTGCTTACTTATTCCTTTCATTTGATTTTAGGAATACTTATGCTTATGAAATTATCGAGCTTGGACATGATCAATGGAGGCAATGTGTATGTTTGTACCTCCTTTAATTAATTCTTAATGATTGCTTGCTATAAGTAGTTAAGTAATTGATGTGATTATATGGTTACTTAAGTTTTTACGTGGTCTTAAGGATGTTAACTCGAATTGGTCTCGTAGGTAACCACATGATAATATTTTTTGCTATGTGATTCTAATCAAAAGTAATAATAAGATAGTTGAGTGATGTTGATTTTAATAACGTGTGTAAGATGGCGTTATAAAGGTCGAAGGTCTACTTGTTGTTATGGCGGTTGTCATAAATAATTATAAAAATGATGATGCTTTGGTCTGAAGAATCAAAGGGAATGATTGCCATAAGCTGTTGAAGGCTCTAAGTTGAGAGTATTAATTGGTAATATTAGAATCTTGATAATGGTACAATGATAGACTTTAATACTAGCTTATCTCATGATGCTAGTTGGTTAAATTTGTTAAGCTATAACACAATAACTAAATTGGATAAGTTATAGGGTTGATTAAAGAATATGAAATCTTCCTCGTTAGGTTTAGTTCAACAGTTATCATATAAATGAACTTTAAGAGGGGTTGTTCAATGTTAGTGATGTTCCAAATTTAGGTTTCTCGATTAAACAATGTTTGTGACTTTTCCTCGCAAGTTTTTTTAATTTGTTCACAAATTTGGATATCACATCTAGACTTGCCATGAACATCAAGAATGTTTGTGTTTGTTTTGGTAACACGTCCTATATTGGTTCATCTTCTAAATCGGGTAGGGGTGTTACACATGTGCTATTAAAGCTTGGATTTCAAGGTACGTGTTATGTTGTAAGATTGAATATGGTTGAAAGTGATTGAGTAATATGAATTGAGTGGTAGATGGTATGCCTCAAGTGGATGTAAGTTGACAGAACAGGAAGAAACAGAATTTTATATTCTGTATTCTGTTATTGCTCAATGAAATTTACATCTCTCGATACACACTTATATAGGCTCTAGGTCTTTTAGTACATTAAGAAGACCTTCTCAAGATAACTTTTAGTTCTAATCTACTAAGTTGATAGACTCTAACTACAATAAGGAGTCCTACTAAGGATAAAATCTAATCTATTAGGAGATAAACTTTAAGTAGGATAATTACTACATTATTTACAAAAGCTGAAATTTCTCTCGGATAACTCAAGAATATACATTGTATAGTCCCAGCTTGAATAAGAACTTATCAAAGAGAGCTTTTGGCGGGGCTTTAAAAGGATGTCCGCCACTTGTTCTTCTGTAGGAACATAGGTTAAAGCTACTCCACTTGTAAGCTTTTCTGCAATAAAGTGTATGTCGATCTCAACATGCTTGGTCCTGTCATGTTGAATTGGATTTCCAAATCTGAATTGTAGATTGGTTATCATGAACACTTCAAACTTCTCGTTTTGAACCATGCCTAGCTCTTTTAGAAGCTTCATTAGCCGATTCCTTCACAAATTCCAAGAGCTAAAGCTCAGATTCTCGTTACTCCTTGATACAACAGTTTGCTTTTTGCTCTTCCAAGTCACAAGATTACCCCACACAAAAGAACAAGAAACCACTTGTTGACCTTCTATCACCAATTCACTTGCCCAAATTGAGTCAATAAACCTTGACTGCTTTATCAAGGGTCTTTTAAATATTAAACCATGTCCTGTGTACCCTTTAGATACCTTAGTATCCTGGTAGCCGCTTCCATATGCTCTTGTCTCGGATTTGTCATGTGTTGACTGATAATATTCACAAAAAAGGTTATATCCGCCCGGTCGTGATAGATAAATCAATTTTCCAACTAATCTCTGAAAAAAGTCCTTGTCCGCCTTTGGACTAGACCCATCTTTGCTAAACTTTAGGCCTGTGTCCATAGGAGTATCGGTTGGTTTACAGCCCAACATCCCCTCTCTGTGAGTAAGTCAAGAACATACTTCCTTTGGTTGATTACTGACCTTTGCTTGATCTAGCCACCTCCATGCCTAGGAAATATCTAAGCTTTCCTAGGTCCTTCATCTCAATTCTTTATTCAAAAGAGATTTTAAGTGGCTTATTTCTTCTTCATCATCTCCAAATCACAATAATGTCATCCACGTATACTATCAAAAGAACTTTTCTGTTTTTTTGAAGTTACCTTAGAAAACAAGGTATGATCTGCTAGAGACTGTTTGTATCCATTTTCCGAATTACTCTAGTGAACCTATCAAACCAGGGCTCTTGGTGATTGCTTTAACCCATAAAGTGATCTGTCCGACTTGCAAACTTTCTATTCTCTCTTGGACTCTAAACCAGGAGGAATCTTCATAAAAACTTCTTCTTCTAGTTTCCCATTAAGAAATGCATTCTTAATGAAATTTACATCTCTCGATACACACTTATATAGGCTCTAGGTCTTTTAGTACATTAAGAAGACCTTCTCAAGATAACTTTTAGTTCTAATCTACTAAGTTGATAGACTCTAACTACAATAAGGAGTCCTACTAAGGATAAAATCTAATCTATTAGGGAGATAAACTTTAAGTAGGATAATTACTACATTATTTACAAAAGCTGAAATTTCTCTCGGATAACTCACAGTGGATAGATATCATTAATAGATATTGCTATCATTGTGAACTTTCATGCGTAAAATATGGTGGAATATGCTTCTTATAAAGAGTAATAAGTTTTAATTGAATGATGATAGGTAAAGAAAGTTATGCTCAATTATTCCCAATAATAGTATATGTTACTAAATCTTGAATTAATGTTATGATTGATGGGATTCTTAATCATAAGATTTTACTTGCTTGATAAGTAACCTAATAATAAGATTAAATTGAATCAAGAACTTAGTTATGAAATTAGAGTATGATTGATGGAAATTATTGTTCGATTTCAAGGGTCTAGAAATTGTTGTTATTAAAAGGAATTGGATAGGCTGTTCTAATTACAATTACATAAGGTATATGTGTTTTGAACTAACCTGAGTATGCTTAGATGAATTGAGAACTATCTTGAATGAGAATTGTGGGTTGTTTTACGTTGATAAAGACAGTTTGTGCCTTTGTGAGTAAAGTGATAGTGTGTAAAACAGTTTCAAGTATGAAATTGTGATCGGAACAGCTTTGATCACTATAAGTACTGTTTTGAGACTGCTTAGAATGCATGTACTATTTAGAAAGTTGTTTGATATGAATGTTCTAGTAATGCATAAATGTATATATGTTCCAAGAGAGATGTTTTGTGTAAAATTGGTCTGATTTGTTGAATAATTTATTATGTTAGATCGAGGAAAGCTAAGGAAGGAATTGGTTAAGTAACAAGAATTGGATTGAGGATACAAGTATCCCATAACTTCGGGATAAGAGGTGAGCGTAGTTTAGAGTCTCGTAAAGGTTGCAACCCCTTTCCGAGCTTTGTTTTATAGTTTGTTATGTATAAAGTTACCAAATTATACATAATGTGTGTGTGCTTACGCAAATATTGGATATAAGGTAAGTATTTCTTTGAGAAATACTTTGAATCATGGATAATTAGATTCAAAAGCATGTTAAGATTGAATGTTATGGTAATATGAAATGTTTATGGACACACTTACGTATGTATGCTAATTAACTCATGACTATGATCGATTAATTATTGATATGAACAAGCTGAAAATGATTGATTGCATGAACGTACAATGGTTTGTTATGTGCAAGGTTTTGAATGAATATGAAATGGCTATTAGCCTATGATTAAATGAAAGGAGATGTAAGATCTCATAATGATTATGATTAAGCCCTAAATGAGAAAAGGGTGATAATACATTTTCATGTATATTAAATGATCTATGCTCACTTATTGATATGAAAGAAATGTTAAAGTAAAGCCTTGGTCTCGAGTCAGTCGTAGATATAGTTGGCATGCAATAGAGTCCATAGAGCTCAGTGTCGGGGCGGACTACGGTCCGGGAAAGTGGTCCCTATTGGCGACAGTAGGAGGGAAGTTTTGATTGGTCATTTGGCGACAGTAGGAGGGATTGACCGGTACTGCGAGTACCTTATGTTATGTATATGGGCGACAGTTGGTTGGGGACTCATATATCTAGACTAGGGATTCGACTCGCAAGGCTATATTAAAATATAAAATATCTGAAATTGATAAATTAAGATGGAAACACGGTTAATTGCTTAGTAAGCAATGGTTGCTTGGCCTCATTCGACAATTACCTCATGGATATATCATGATGTGCTTCATATTGAGTGTGTTTGTATTAATGAATCTTTGAAAAATCTATGGTTTATACAAGATGAGAAATGTTTGGTTGATGCTATATGATTTATTGTGGGAAATCAATAATTCTTGAAGTATGATTATTGAGATAAATTGCTTGAGTAGTTAATAGGTTATGCATGCGGAAAGATTATTTGATAGGCAACTTGGTTGACTATCTTTCTAGCCATGTTAACTGCTTAGAAAATCGGTTAAAATATGACTATTGCTGATGAATTGGAACCTAAGCATTATTCCATTAATAAAGATTGAAAATGGCCATATAAACCTATAGGGTTCGAGCTAAATTTTTAGCTAATTGAATTTTTGCATAAGTTCACAATTGACTAAGTTCTGATAAGTGGAAATTAATAATGTAGAGTAATATTGAAATCTCTAATTTATGTGGCTAAAATGTTTAATTCCAAGGGCTCCTCGTATGATTGAAGTAGATCTTGAAACTTTCAAGTTTGCTTATTATGGATCGAATACCTAGTTAGATTGTAAGTAGTGTGTATTCGAATATGATACATTAAATAAGGATTTCTTATAAATAGATTTCGGGAGCATTAATATGTTTGATATGGAATGTGTTATAAAGGAAAAATAAGTATTCATAGTGACCACATATGTGTCGAGTATATGTTGTACGTGAATATAATTCGATTATTTACTGAACTATGATTTGAATAAACAAGTTAATCTAGTGATTCTTTTATGATTTGATAATTAATATGATAATTGAATACAGAAAATGAGTAAACTAGAAAGCTTTACCTTGTAAATTGACACTATGCTAACGTTAAAGAAGGAATATAAAATGAAATGATCTTACGATCGTCTTGATCTATAGGAGACACGTGATATAGAGTGAGAATTTAATTAGTGTAATGAGATAATCGGAATTGCATGGTATACTTAAGGATAAATAATAAACCCATATGATTTTGTAATGGGTATTTAACTCAATGAAATTGCGAGCTAAACACTCAATGTTTAGTTGATAATTGAGTACATGTAGTTGAATGTTTGGAAGCTCATTAAAAAGTCTGGTGGTTATGATAATCCTTACATTCAATTATTGTTAACTATATACATGTCTCTAATTGACCTCAAAGTGGGGATTGTTAGAAATTCTATAATTTTAAAAAGGGACTATTTTGTAAAAGCTTGGTAACTTAAGACCTAAGTTGTAATTACTTTAGATCAAGGAATAATCTTAATACTGGAGGATAAGGATTTACACTTATCAAATATTGATAGATCATAGATAAGTATGACATGTATTTACAAGCTAAGTTTAAGAACCCAATAAATTTTATAAGTTAAGTAACAATCCATTCTAGAACTGGTGTAAGAAGTGCAAAGTAGTTAAGAATACTCGAAAGCCATGATGGGTTAAATAATACTTGAACGTTTGCATAGTTGTGGTTAATTGAATGATGGTAAAAGTGTAATGTTCTTGGTAAATAATATATACAGTGCATAATTAATGTCTTTGATATGTGATAATCGGTGGATTATAAGCTAAGTAAGTCATACGGGGCTTTAATCATAAGTTGTCCTATAAAAATAAGAGAGTTAATGTGAAGACTAATTATACAAGTAATATGATTTATATGTTTATAGATGTGATGATGACAACTAGAAGAGTTTGAGTGAAAATGTTATTAAAAGAACAAATTGCTAATGACATGAATAGAAGTGTGCAAAACCATAAAATTAGGTTTCCAATTGATTGTGCATTTAATTATAGTCTGAATTCTCTTCTGTGAGTTGAATATTTCGGCACATATGCTAGTCTCAATAAATAAAGGGAAAATAAATGAAACTCTGAAGGCTTATTATATAAGCTTACTTGATGTCCAAGAATGTGCACACTGGATGTTAGGAAATAATGGAAGAATAGATATGGTTCTATATTAATAGCCTTGTTCTACCTCATTAAGCGAAAGCTTAATCTATTCTTCCATTTGTTTTTCAGGTAGACATCGCTTTGGTTTTTCCTCGGGCTCGAACATGATCTAGGGTGTCAAGAGTTATGTTCGTAATCTTCTTAGGAACTTCTAGTTGGTGGCACATAATAGTTATTTTGGCTTGAACATATAGAGCCATTTGTTTGTATTTGTGCATCTATATAAGTTGTATAATGGGCCTTTTATTCTTTTATGGTTGATTGATTGTGAAATGCATATAGTCGATATGGTAATGATGCGGTAGATTCAGAATCATATAAGAAATGCTTATAATGAGTAAGAAAAAAATTTTGAGTGTGATATGCAAGCCTATATATGATTAAAGGCTTAAATTAGTATTAAATGATAAATAACATAAGTTCATGGCTAATAAATCATAAACTTGAGAAATGTTCAAATGTGAAATTATACCTTGATGTCTAAAGAAATTACATAATTCTGACAAATGATTAATCAGTAAGTTTATGTTTTTCCTACTGAGAACACTTGCTAGGTGGTTTCGGAAATAATGGTATAGGTATTCATTGTATTTGATGATATACATGTAGTATTTATTGGTATAGATTCTTGCGGATTAAGTTTGGATCTAAAACATGTCAAGCTCAAATGACTTGTAACTAAAAATATGATTGTTAGTTTTTGCTGGGGTTGTTAGAGCTTAAAGCTATCCTTGTAACCTAGCTTGGGCAAATTGATAGTATGCTTATAGTTAAGTCACACCTCCATGTTCGTTATTAGCTGAAGTCATGAATCAATAATTATAATCTAGATTGATATTGAAATTGAATTATATTATAAGATCGAAAGATAAATATTCTTCTGCGATAAGTTATTAGAGTGTATCATGACTTTAGTTAGTAGAGTACATTGTACACGCAAGGATGATTGTTATTTTTCACGATCTGTGACCAAGTTAAGCATGCATGATAGAATAAAAGTTTAAAATTATCCTGATTTTCATAAGGAACATTCTATCTTGTTCTGATGATGATGTTAAAGTAAGCAACAGTCTTTTGAAACTTGTCAAGTAACATGTTCTATGCCGGTCTTTCTTCTAGGCCGGGTAGAGGATGTTACAAGCAACCTACCTAGTTTCAATCACAAACATGCCATTTAAAACTTATGAATAGCAAGCACCCAAGCAAAATAAATATAAAGGCCCATTACATCACAAATTGCTCCTTGGAGCTTTATATAAAACATACACAATCAAGGATGCTACTAAATGCATGATGGCTACACAACCAGCATGTGCCACTATCTAGGAGTACCCAAGAAGTTACCAATGTACTTCCCGAAGCTTGCGATCTCCTCTAAGCTCGAGAGGAAACTAAAATTATGAATATCCTGAAATGTTTAGACGAACAAAAGTAAGCAAATGCTTAGTGAGGTAGTTTTAAGCATTTAAGCATGACTAAAAGTTACTCTATCCCTTAATCTTTCAAACCATTTAATGTGCATATTCTAAATTTGGATCCAAGCGTTTACTTATTTTAGATAAGATCTACCATCTAACATTCACATCTCTATAAGATTAATCCACATAATTTATGGTCCTCTATCCATATACGCTTATACGTAAATAGGGCTTATCCTACATCCTTTTTATAAATATTTGAGATGTACCAAGATTTCCTTTAATTGTTCATTCCATGATTGACGAAGGTATATTAATTTGCAAGTCACACTTTATTTAAATTCTGAGATTTTGTCTTTATACTTTCTTGAAATCTTTTATTTAGATTTCTATATACGGGTCTCATGTCATGCGAGTCATTACTTCTTTTATTTGACATAGGTCTCTTTTGAAATTATTTGTGACCAAACATATGTTTTCATTTAAAATATAACCAACTAGAAATTGGAACTTAATCCTAGCTATATTTTCTCTTATGAGAAGCCATAGAAGTTTTCTAACAACCAAGATCTTATACCCAAGGGATACATGACTGAGACAAGCAAGGAATATTACTATAATTCCCACTTATGCCCATTTAAATAACTTAACAAATAAATCGTTATAACCCATTTAAACATAGCATAACCTTCTTTTCATGAAAGATTACTTTCGCACCATAATATAGTTACCAAATTTATCAAAAGACCTCTTTATTAATTGTCACGTAACTTTACCTATCAATTAAGTTATTACTTATCCTGTATTTTAATTTAGCTGACACTTAAACATATAGTATATCAAACGTATTAACAAATACAATATCCCACCATTACTGTTATTTGATATTCAAATTAGTAAATCCATCCTTTCGTAAGAATAGCTCTTTGTACTCGTGGTTCTAAAATTATTCCATAACTATTCTTAAATTCTTTATAAATCTTTTATTTAACAGCCTTATTCAAATTGACCCTTTTCAGGTCATAGGGTTAGAATAAACCCCATGCAAGGTCTAACGAATTTATGCATTGCAACAATTTCGATTAAATACCGGCTACCCTATCTACCAGTTATCAAATTCATCCCCAAACCTTATTCCAAAAAGTGCTCAACCTCCATTTAAACATTAATCATTTCAAGCAAGTTAAGACAAGGCAATTCATCATATTTTAGATTAAGAATTTCCTATTCTTATTAATCAAGTCACCTCTCAACCAAGGATTATTTCCAGTATAGAAATTTCTTTACTTATCAAATATATTCTATATTTATCCATTAAAGGAAATACAGAATTATCTATATGTATATGCTAAGTACTTGTCTTATAAGTTACCTTCTTGATTCAAGAACTTAAAGAAAATCACTTATCACTTTACTTTTATTCTTGATGTAGTTACGAGTAAGCTTAAATGAGATCTAGTGGTTTTGTAGCAACCGTTCGAGTCACAAACATATGCAGATTAAACTCAGACAACATCTATCTATTTAGAACTGATCATTCGAACCAATCATATTTAAATACACAAACATTTGAACAAGCACATGACTACAAGCATATTATCCAACTCGTCATATACATATATATCCTTAACAAATCATACTTCCACTACTAAGATAGTAATCAAAGCATATACGTTACATCTTATTATTATCCAACTATTATAAACATTCATGTATACACTTTATTAAGTGTGTGTTTCCATTAAAATGAATAGTTATGATTCAATTTCATATATTACCCGCCATGATACATATTAAGCATCAATTACTCATCAAACAATTTTTATAACACATCTTTGAATCTTAATTATATTTTCATGCCCCTTCTAAACATAGTTCAACACTCGAAGCCATTACCAAACTTTAAGAAGAAATCACAGTTTTTATTAGATTCTCCTTACTTAACAAACAAGTTACCACAATCCTATATTATGTTATCTCATATTCTCGTATTTTTATTAAATTATAGCCTTGAGAATCGAATGTACAGTCTAGGTACACGAGTCCCCAACCAACTGTCGCCCTTATAACATATGGTACTCGAAGTACCTGTCAATCCCTGTAATACCCCAAAACCCGGCCTAGAATTACGATTCAAATTAGAAAGCTAAATAATTGATTGAATCTGTGAAGTAATTGATTAAGAGGGATCAAAATAGAAATATTAAAAATATGGATAACCATTTTGAGAATGGATTAAACCGAATAAAGGATTAATAAAAGAATCAAGGGCCAATTTGAATGAGAATTAAAGACTAAGAGCTTAATTGGGAAGTTAGAATTGTGAACATGCAAAACTTAGTAGGTTGCATGTAAAAGTAATTTAAAGCATGGGACTTAAACACAAGTCAACAATTTATGTGAACATGTGTTTAGGAAAGGTGACTCACACTTTGGGGAGGAAAGATGACAACAAAGGTGTCATCTTCATCTTCCCTCAACCGATTATGAGGAGAGGAAATAGAAAAGAGAGAGAAGGGAGAAAGCTTGATGACATCCATGGGGTTCTTGAAAGATTAGGCCATGGTAGGACTAAATTAAGTTAGAATTCACATTGAGGAAGGTAAAGTGCTTGATTCCTCACTTCAATTACATGTTTGAAACTTGAAATTGTGTGTGTTAGTAGCTAAATTGCTAAAGAAAATGTATATGGTTACTGGAAATTTGAGAATAGGAATTATGGTTGAAAACAATTTAGAATAGGGACTGTTTTACTAGTGAAAATGTTTAAGCATGCTAATTGAATGTAATACCATGAATTGGTCACATTGTTAGGTGAATTGAGGATTGAATTGAGTAAATAAGTTGCTGGAAAATGAATGCATCTAATTGGATTAGTTAAAACTAGGTAATGGACAGCTCAATTGATGAATTAGAAGTATAATGTTGATCAAATAGATCAAATTGAATTTAGCAAGATAATGCCCTGTTTTAAGCACATTGCTAGGTGAATTAGAATGACCTAGATATGTAATAACATGAAAATAAGTTGAATTGCCATGATAGAACCTTGTTTAGATGAGTTATGAAGCTAGAAACTCAACCTAGTGTAATCTGCCCAGTATACTCTGTTCAGGGTAGTAACTTTGAAAAATCACCATAAATTGTATAAAAGGAATTTAAGGCTGAAATTTTTGTGGACAATTCCTTGACATGTCTAAATGCATTAGGAGAAAACATAACTGAATTCTGGATTGTAGAATGAATTGTAGAGAAGAAACACTAGGGATAGTGCAAACTGTCCAGTGCTGTAAATTGTGCTGCCTTTACGTTAAAAACTGTATTAATTGGAAAAGAACTAAAATGCAAGTCCTATATGGTTAGAAATACAATTATGTTAGCTTTCCAACAGTGTAAACCAATTAAAATTCCGACATACAGAATAAAAGTTATGCATGTTTAAGTAAGTAGTGTACAAGCTGCCTGGCAGCAGCAGCCTAAGTACTTTGAAACTGTTTTGTAACAGTTTGGGGATAGTGGTTACTGCCCTGTTTTACATGAATAGAAAAATAAACAATTGAAGTCATGTATGTTAATCTATGAAAATGAATATGCTGCCAGATTCATGTATGTTAAGTACTAGTAATGTTGCTATGGCTGAATGAATATGTGAGCTTGTTTTGACATATGTATTTACTTGTGTAATGTGTTAGAACCAGGAGTGAACTTGGTGGAAGAGGAAAGCGTGGAACATCCTAAAGCTAAGAACAAATGAATGTGGATCCAAGACTAGCTAAGCTTGGAGTATTGTGAGTGTAGTTTTGTCGGGTTAAGACTTAGGTCCTAACCAAATATGCATGCTTAAATTACTTGCCATTCTTGCATTGTTTAAATAGACTTAATATAGGCTTGATCATGCATATAAAGGGAAGATTGGCTAAGCTAAACTTGTAAGTGAATAAAAGCATGAAAAACTGACTAGATAATCAAAAAGAAAAGTGAAAACAAAAGTGTGAATTCTTGTTCTTGAATGTGGCTATTCGAATAGTAGTATATATATGTTTTTCCATAATATACGAGGTGTGATCTTTGTGTCTTGAATGCTATTCATTCTAATGCCTGCTTGATGCCTAAGGTAGTGTATGCTAAGTGTTTACTTGAGGAATGAGATGGTTATGTGAATGCTTGCTTGTATGTTCTCCATGGTTTAACATTTACTAACAAGATTGAACCATGAAATAAAGACATTGCTTGTTGCCTAAGGGCATATATTCGAATACTTGCTTGAATGACAAAATAACAAGTGAATTGGGGAGCTAAGGCTCAACTGGCCTAAGGGCTAAGAATGATATTACTATAACTTGCTTGAATGTGATTCTTGAACATGAAAGCATAAAAATAAGAAACAACAACAAGCTTTAAAGTAAAATAAGAATTTTTGCCACAAGATATCCTCTAACGAAAGTTAAAGATTTAAAAGACTTAAGTTTCCATAAATGGAAGTCCTTGGATACATTGGTATGATGCTTGGTATTCTTGGGTCTACGGTCCATGAGCCACGGCTCGGAGGGATGCCTCATTACATGTAATATGTTATTGGCGACAGTAGGAGGTAATGAGGGAGTCGTACGGAGATTGGCGACAGTTGGTTGGATAGTGAGAAGTATAGGATTCTTGGACCTTTATGGTCAAACACAGACCAATATCATTCATAACCAATTGTGATCCAAGGCAAACAAGTTAAAAGACATGAACCTTATTGAGAAATTAAATAAAAAATTCAAAAGATAATCTTGAATGTGCTGCATAATGTTTAAAGAAAGCTCTTGGTGAGCATAATGTTTAAAGAGAGCTCTTGGTGAGCATAATGTTTAAAGAGAGCTCTTGGTGAGCATAATGTTTAAAGAAAGCTCTTGGTGAGCATAATGTCTAAAGAAAGCTCTTGGTGAGCATTACTTGAATTACTTGACATGAAATCTTGCTACTTGAGTTGCTTGATATGTAAGCTTACTTGAAAACTTGAATTACTTCATATGCAAATTTGATTACTTGAACTACTTGTTACTTGATTTGATTACTTGAGCCAGTTGCTACTTGACTTGATTTCTTGGGCTACTTTTTACGTGACTTGGATTGATTGGAATATGACTGTTTTATGCGTGTAAATGTGGGAGTAAGTGTGCTGCCATGTTAAGTGATATTAAGTCTAAAACTGAACTATTTTATGTGTGTAAATGTGGGAGTAAGTGTGCTGCCATGTTAAGTGATATTAAGTCTAAAACTAGACTGTTTTATGTGTGTTAATGTGGGAGTAAGTGTGCTACCATGTTAAGTGATATTAAGTCTAAAACTGGACTGTTTTATGTGTGTAAATGTGGGAGTAAGTGTGCTGCCATGTTAAGTGATATTAAGTCTAAAACCGGACTATTTTATGTGTGTAAATGTGGGAGTAAGTGTGCTTCCATGTCAAGTGATATTAAGTCTAAAACCGGACTATTTTATGTGTGTAAATGTGGGAGTAAGTGTGCTTCCATGTCAAGTGATATTAAGTCTAAAACCGGATTGTTTTATGTGTGTAAGTGTGGGAGTAAGTGTGCTGCCATGTTAAGTGATATTAAGTCTAAAACCGGACTGTTTTATGTGTGTAAGTGTGGGAGTAAGTGTGCTGCCATGTTAAGTGATATTAAGTCTAAAACCGGACTATTTTATGTGTGTAAGTGTGGGAGTAAGTGTGCTGCCATGTTTAGTGATATTAAGTTTAAAACCGGACTATTTTATGTGTATAAATGTATGAGTAAGTGTGTTTCCATGTTAAGTTATATTAAGACTAGAAGTGGATTGTTTGCTAGGCTTATTGTCTACATAATTAAGTAAACAAGCTATAAACATATATGGACAGTTTTGAACTTGTTATAAGCATACATGGACAGATTTAAATAAACTAAAAGTCACCATGGATTGTTTTTACTTGTAATTAAGTGTGAACATGTATAATGGACAGAATTGAACGAATTAAAAGTTACTATGGACTGTTTTTACTTGTAATTAAGTGTAAACATGTATAATGAACAGAATTGAATGGGTAATGCTAGAAAATAGGAACTGTTTTTAGGTGATTAAATTATGTAAAAATGACATGTTGTTAAGTATAACCTTGATTGATTGAATGTGGCTATACTTGACTTGGAATTGTTGTGAGTTACTTGAATATGTTATTGATTGTTTGAAAGGTGTTAAAGCTTGAATTAGGATCCACGTCCTTGCTTGTCATGTTATTCGAAATGCTATAAACCTTGAATAGGACTACTTGACTAAATGAAACCTGATCTAAGTAATTGGTTAAGTATAGATACTACCTCACTAAGTACAAATTGTACTTATCACTCTTGTTTCCTTTCTTCCCAACCAACAGGTTAGGTGTTCTAAACACTTTCTTGATCCTAAAGTTAGATTTCTTGAGCCTGAAGCAAGACACAAGTGGAGCTTGAGTATGAATCCTTACTTGTTTTGTATAACTCCTAGTTGATGGTGGCACCTAGTCTTGTTTATAGCTAAGTCTAGTTCATGCATTTTGTATGTTTGGAAGCTTGTATATTAGTATGATTTGACCTCTAATGTTGTGTAAGACTATGATTCGAACGTTTACACTAAATTAACTTGTTTAGTTGAATCTACATGGAATGTTGCAAGTCTTGAATATAATAACCTACATGACCATGTCTAATTAATGTGAAATGAGTATACCATTGAAACCTTGTTAACTATTGTTATAAGATAGATGAGCTGCGCATAATTGAGTTTGAATGATACAAGTGATTCATGGTGTGCTTGAGAATTGTAATTGCTGAATGGTAAGGAATGAATCCCATGTTTGAATAGAGATGTTCGAATATATGTATACATGATTATGCTTAATCAAACCTACATGAATTGGTTACATGTCTTGAATGAAACATGATGAAATGGAGTTAAAATGAACACATGCTAATCTAGGTAAGATATTCGAATAATATGATCACATGAACTTAGATTCAAAAGTGAATAATTAAAGTGGTAACTTGCAATGAATAAGAACTTGTCCATGCTTGAGTAATTGAATGTGATGTCTACGTGCCTTGCCAGTTCTCTACTCATCTAGGATAAACAAGGATGATATCAATACTTGTAGTTTAAGTGTTTATTCGAATATCTCTCATGTATGATCATTTAATCAAGTAATAACTAATCCATGAATAAATTTTGAAGGTAGCCACTCGAATGAAGGCCTATAATGAATACAAAATATATATATACCCATGATTGTATGATAAAAGGTTAGCTACATATATAGGTAACTTGGAATGAAATAAACATGCTTGTTGTTATGTCATTTGAATGTTATTTGATAAACCTTAATGAAAATGGCAATGGTAAACTAAAGTGGTAATAATTAAAGAAACAAATGTGTGCTTGCTTGTTGGATAAGATATGCTTGCTTAAGTTACTTGTCAGTCAAGTAACTCATCTAATAGGATTGAGTCGTGTTCTTGCTTGCATGATCAATTGTGATTGCTCAAGTTGCTTGCTTGTTAGTCACTCAACTCGTCTAATAGCGACGAGTTCGAAAAATTTTAAATTGTTCATGTTTCTAGTGTTCCCCGTAATGCTCCTCAATCGGTTTACTACTAAACCGGGTGGGGGTGTTACAATCCCTCCTACTGTCACCAAGTGACCACACAAACTTCCCTCTTACTGTCGCCGAATAAGGACCAGTGTCCCGGACCATAGTCCACCCTAAACACTGAGCTCTGGACCCTATGGCATGCCAACTATACCTACATCTGTCTTGAAACCAAGGCTTTCTTCTTAATCCTATCACATTAAATACATTATGAGCATAGCTCCTTATCACAATCATATATCTGTTAGTTTATTACCTGTAATACCCTATATCCTAGCCTAGAAGTATTGAAATCAATTGCTTAAGTTGATAGCTTAATTGAATCTAGAAATTAATTTAAATTGATTAGTCAAGGGTCTAATTGAACGAATGAAAGAACGAGTGACCAAATTAAGGTGACCAACTTGTAAACTCTAGCAATTCCAAGGAATGCATGCTAAATTCCTAGATTCCCCTAATGCCCTTGATTAAGTTAATATTAAGGATTCATTAAGGGACATTTTAGACATTACAAAAATCCAATAACTTGGATTAATGTCATCATCTTCCTACTTTCCCTTGTTTGGCCAATTGGAAGAGAAAGAAAAGAGAGAAAGAAAAGCTTGAGGGAGAAAGCTTGAATTCATGTCCTACAACCTTGATTTAGCTTCAAATTAAATCTAGATAGCTTAGTGATTAAGATAATTACTTTTTTCTCTTGTAAATTTCATGCTTGAATTGTTTGAATTGAAATGGAAATGTGGTATAGATGCTGGAAAATGTGATGAACATGTTATAGATTGATTGAATGATCATTTGATGATGTTCTTGGTTGTATTGATGAATTAGATGATTTCTTTATATGTTTAGGTCATGATATTTGCAATTAGAACTTGGAAATTGATTGCTAGTAATCAAATGGCTAATGAAACTCATGTGTAGTTGCTGGAAAATTGAGAAACATGATCATGGTTCAAAACAGTTTAGATTAGGGACTGTTTTGATTGAAAAGTTGTGTAAGCATGCTAAATGAGCTTAAAACTCTGTTTTGAACATGTTGATAGGTAAAATGGAG
Organism: Hibiscus mutabilis; assembly: GCA_019671005.1. Classification (NCBI taxonomy): domain Eukaryota; kingdom Viridiplantae; phylum Streptophyta; class Magnoliopsida; order Malvales; family Malvaceae; genus Hibiscus; species Hibiscus mutabilis. Next base: position 27,247,345 of record CM033745.1, on the reverse strand, counting down.
ATTTAATTGAATTGGTAACTTGCTGGAAAAATGACTACACCTAATTGAACTAGTTAAATTAGGTAATGGACTGCCTAGTTGATGAATTGATGTGTAATTGTGATCAAGTGGATTAAACTAGGTTCAACATGACTATGCCCTGTTTTGAGAACTTTGTTAGGTGAATTATGATGGCCTAAATATGTATGAACATGATCATGAATGAAATTGTCATGTTAGGACCTTGCTAGAATGAAATAAAGAACTAGAATTGCAACCTAGTGTAAGCTCCCAGAATTGCTCTATTCTGGGCAGTCACTTTGAAAATTCACCAAAAATTGTATAGATCAAATTCCTGGCTGAAATTTTAATGACATGATCCTTTATATGTCTACTTCCATTAGATGAAAACAGAACTAAAAACTGGGTCCTATGCTGGAAACTGTAAATAGAAATAGCTGGACAGCGAAAATTGTCTAGGTTGTGTAAATGCCCTGACTTTGAACAATAAACTGTATTAATTGGCTAAGAACTAAAATGAAAGACTATTATGGTCTTAAATAAAATTTTGTTATCTTTAGAAACGGTATAAAGTAATCAGAATTCCAACTTAGGAATTGAAAGATATGCCTGTTTAAGCATGTAGTATGCAAGCTGCCAGGTAGCAGCAGTTAAGCTAGTTAGAAACTGTTTTGTACACAGTTTTCTTGGACTGTTTTGTAAAAGTTTGGAATAATTAGATCCTACCTAGTATTGTTTATTGAATGTTGAAAGAATTGTATGAATATGTTTATATGTATTGAAATAACATTGCTGCCATGTTGAATTGTCTTGTGTATACATATTGATGAATGTGTTTAATCATGAATTTGCTAGAGCAAGGAGTGAACTTAAAGGAAGGAGAAAAAGGAAATCATCCAAAGGCTAAGAACAAAGGAATAGCTATACAAGACAATTGCTAGCTTGCTTGGATTGTATTGTGAGTGTAGTTATCTCTAGGGTTGGGACTAGGTCCTAACCATTGCATTCTTGTTACAATCTTGACATGTAAATGAATCTAATCTTGAACTTGACCTAATAAGGGAAGGATGATTAAAGAAACACATGAAACATGATCCTATTATTGTATACATGTCTATTCGAAATGCTTATGCATGATTGATGATAGCTTGAATGCTTGTATGTACTATGATGCAACATGATTCAATGCTAATGACTTGTTTGAGATCTTATGTTATCTCATTTTGATGAAATGAATCTTGAAACCACTTGACTTGTGAGCTAAGCCTCAATAGCCTAAGGGCTTAACATGAATTGATCTTGCTTGACATGAACATGATCTTGAACTTGATAATTTGAATAAATGGTAATTCGAACAACCTTCGTAGCTAGTTGGATTAGGTAGAAAGGCATACCTTAGAGTCTAGAGCTCATTGTGTACGGGTGGACTACGGTCCAGGGCTAAGTCCCTTATTTGGCGACAGACGGAGGGTACGTATGTGGTCTTTGGCGACAGTATGAGGGTTGACCAGCACTACGGTGCATCTTGTGGCGACAGTTGGTTGGAGACTCGGTTACCAATACAAACTAAGTACCAAGGGGACTATTTAATGAATTAACACATGAAATAACAATTGAATTGTACATGATACTTGTCTTGAATGCCATGAAATGCATGTTACTTGACTTGAAAGCATGACTCCTTGGTTTCTTGTTTTGGAAGCATGTTGCTTGATTCATGAATTATGACTTCTTGATGCCTTTACATGTTGGCCGAATACTTGCTATCCTAGATAGGATAATCTTGATGCTTGGAAGACTAGATAAGGTCACTCTTGATGTTTGAAAGACTAGCTAAGTCTACTCTAATGTTTGGAAGCCTTAGCTAGGTCTACACTTGATCTAAAAGACATGAAACATGAAATAACAAAATGGATAGACTAGTTACTACCTCACTAAGTACATTTTTGTACTTATCACTCTTGTTTCATTCTTCCCAACCTATAGGTTAAAGGATTCAACATTGCTTGATCTCGAAACTTGATTCCTTGCGCAAGAAGCATTCCACAAAAGCTTGGTTAAAGTATGATTCCATACTTGTTTTGTATTCTCCTAGAATGGTGGCACTAGGTGATCTAAATAGCTTGAACATGCATTTTGAAGGATTGTATATAATGCTTGATGGGTCTATCTATGTTATGTATATAGTTTAAGGTTTGTATTGAAATTAGATAACTTGTAATGGTTGAATGTTTTGCTGCGCATATGTTGATGATATGAAATGATCATATGATGATGTAATTGGCTACGAAATAGTTGATAACCTTGTCATGCTTTTGTGTATGCTTGAAATGAATGTAAATTAAAATGAACCTTGTTGTATGACCAACCCTTTGAATGCTTCATGTCTTGTCTAAAATTATCATGTTGAAAGTATTGTTGTGTGATTGTTTTGAGCTATGGTCGAATGGTTTCATGTGGTCATCCCATGTTTGTCGAATGCTTGGTAGTAGAATAAGGTTGGAATGATCTAGTTTTTCATGCTTTGTATATGTTAGGTGTAATTGGCCGAATGGTAATCTATTGAAATAGACTTGAATGGATCTAGATACAAGCTATTAAAGGTTAGGTAATTATTCTTAGTAAGTGAATGAGTGAAATGACTAAATGTATACAAGATGAGGAACACCAAATTGTATTGGAAGCATGTAATACTGAGTAATTCAAATAGGATTGGTAACAATGTATAAGTGTTATAAAATGAATCATGAAAGTAGTAACTTGTAGTGTATGCATGAAAGCAATTTAATCTAATGATTTTGTGAAAAAGCCGATTGCCTTAGATGAAAAGAAGTTACATATTAGGTTACTTGCATGATAAGAAATGTATGAAGGGTTGCCTATGCCTTGTTTAAATGATTTTTTTCTTGGTTGATAATTGCCGATTGCTTGGATGATTGTTGTAGTCATGTATGATCGATTGATTTTGCTCGCCTTGCCATGTCTCTTGCTCATCATTTGAATGGTATAAGATGATTTGAAGTCTAGTGTGAACTTACTTGTTAACTAAGTATGTTTGAATGCATTGTTGTTCTATAATTACTTGATTGTTCTTCTTGGTTTGAGTGCCATGTCTATTTGCTTGCCTTGCTTGCTTGATAAGTAACACTCCCGAACCGGGTTTCTACTAGCCCGGGTAGGGGGTGTTATAGATTAATTGGTAATCAGAGCTTTAGGTTTAGTCGATTCCAGGACTAAACCGTGCTATCATGCATCATATAGGATACTTGTGCCACCTAGGAGACTTGTATTGAATAGCTTGTGTCTTGCTTATTAAACCGAACTCCTAATTGTTCTATTTGAACGTAGAATGTCTGAAATAAGACTCGATCAAGATAATGAAAGTCCTGAAGGCTCCTTAAATTAAGGAGATAGTGTGAGGATGGAACAAAATCCTCCTCAACATCAAGCTCAACATCGAGCTCAAGCTGGTGCTCAACAGGAAGCTCCTGCTATCAATCCTATGCAGCAAGAATGTCTTCTAAGTATGAAGGAGACGTTCAATCACCTTGTATCTGCTTTAAAACAAGATCACCCTATTGCTCCTACTATTGATGTACCAAACCTAGCCCCAATTGACAAACTGGCTCAACATCGGGCTTATACCTTCACTGGCACCGATGAAGCAAACCCAGAAGTAGCTGAGTACTGGCTAGAAGCCACTACTCGAATCCTTACCAAGCAATTACCCTGTCCCAATGAACACAAACTAGAATGTGCTATAGCTTTGTTAGCTGATGAAGCCTTAAGTTGGTGGGAAACTACTACACCGGGCTGCCCCTGCGGAAGCGTGACATGGAAATTCTTCCTTGATGATTTCAGGAAGAAGTATATTAGTGAACAGTATCTGGCCGAGCACCGAAAACGTTTCTTGTACCTTAAGAAAGGGGGGTTAACCTATTGAACAGTATGTGAGCGACTTCTGCAAGTATTGCAAATATGGGTCGGAATATATCAAAATCGAGGCCGACAAGTGCTGAATGTTCATTGACGAGTTAAATGATAAATTAAGCCCTATATTCACTGCTTTAGGTATTACCGACTTCCAAAGTTTGGTAAACCGAGCCATTGCTACAGAGGCGAAGATGAAGGCCTTAGAGAAACATAAGAGTGGAAATTCCTGGAAAGATAAACGATCTAGAAATGACCACAAGCCACACTAGCAGTCAAAGAAAGCTAAACACTCTAAAGATCACTCTTCAAATTATACTCATTTCTAGAAGAACAATTATTTACCGAAACCTCAACCGGTAATCAAATCCTCATCCCCGATCATCTCAGTTAATAGTACGGGGAATTCTGGTAAAGCTGTTCAGTATTCTACCTGCAAGTTCTGTCAGAAGCACCACACCGGGCAATGCAGAACTCAGCAAAACTTGTGTTTCTTATGTGGAGCCTCAAATCAATATATCCGGGGCCTGGGTAGATTGGTTAGGTAAACACGGGGCCTGGGTAGATTGCAAAAATCGGATACTGTATCTCCGGGGATTAGGGAAATAATCCATTCTCTTAATAGAAAAGAAACCAACTTCAATCTTTGCTAAGGCGATTCTCCAAGATGAAATTGAATTCGGTTTGCCTAGCATGCCTATTATTTCTGAATTCACTGATGTTTTTCCCGAGGAACTCCCTAGTGTCCCTCCGACCAGAGAAGTAGAGTTCGAAATTGAAGTTCAGCCTGGAACAGCTCCGGTGTCTATTACACCCTATAGAATGGCACATGTTGAGTTGAAGGAACTCAAGAAGCAACTGCAAGAGCTACAAGACAAGGGTTTCATCCGACCTAGCTCATCTCCTTAGGGTGCTCCAGTCTTGTTCGTGAAAAAGAAAGATGAGACCATGAGACTCTGTATTGATTACAGACAGTTGAACAAGCTTACTATCAAGAATCGGTATCCTCTCCCAATGATAGAAGATCTCTTCGATCAACTCAAGGATGCTTCAGTATTCTCAAAGATCGATCTTCGATCGGGATACTATCAAATGAGGGTAAAAGAAGAATATGTTCCCAAGACAGCCTTTCGTACTTGATATGGCCACTATGAATTTCTTATAATGTCATTCGGGCTATCAAATGCCCCAGCTACTTTCATGGATCTCATGAATCGAGTGTTCAAGCTCTATCTTGACCAGTTCGTGGTCGACTTCATTGATGACATCCTAGTTTACTCTCAGAACAAGGAAGAACACTCTGAACACCTTAGAATCGTATTGCAAACTCTTCGAGAACGTCAATTGTTTGCAAAGTTCTCTAAGTGTGAATTTTGGCTATCGGAAGTCTCGTTCCTTGGCCATGTCATCTCGGCAGAAGGGATTAAAGTAGACCCAAAGAAAATTCAATCCATCCTGGATTGGAGGCCTCCGAGGAATGTTAGTGAAATCAGAAGCTTTCTCAGTTTAGTCAGATATTATCGGTGATTTGTCAAAGGATTCTCATCAATTGCCGCAAGTTTGACAAAAGTTAACTCGAAAGGATACACCTTTTGTTTGGTCGGAGAACCAACAATGAAGCTTTAATCAACTTAAACAAGCCCTGACTCATGCACTGGTTCTTATTCAACCAAAATTGGGTAAAGAATTCACTGTCTATAGTGATGCATCTTATTTAGGACTCAGATGTGTCCTAATGCAAGATGGAAAAGTGGTAGCTTATGCTTTAAGGCAACTGAAACCACACGAGTCAAACAATCCAACACATGATCTAGAATTGGCAGCTATCGTGTTTGCTCTCAAAATATGGAGACATTACTTGTACAAAGAAAAATTTAACCTGTTCACAGACCACAAGAGTCTCAAATATCTCTTGACTCAGAAAGATTTGAATCTGAAACAAAGAAGATGGTTAGAATTGCTTAAAGACTACGATTTGGTTATCAACTACCATCTGGGGAAAGCAAACGTGGTTGCTAATGCCCTTAGTCGCAAACCATACTTGGGTAAACTCCTAAATTTAAATTCTAGTATAATACTTACTTGTTTTGCAAGTAACCAATCAAAATTTTCCTTAATGATCCTATGTATTCTTTGTAGCTACTCCAACTATCAATGCTCATTTCCATTTATCCAAAGGACAAAAATTCTTGTCTGAACTTCAAGTTCAATCTAGCTTAATCTCGAGAATTAAAGAACTCCAACAAATTGATCCAGATCTTTAGAAGATCATATCCAAGCTTACTTCTGAGCCTAATTCTGACTTCTCCCTTAAGTCAAATGGACTTCTCTATTTCAAGGATAGAGTGTGTGTTCCTAACAATGAGGAACTAAGACAAGAAATGTTACAAGAAGCTCACCAAAGCTCATTTTTTATTCACTCAGGATCGGTTAAGATGTACAAGGATCTTAAGCCACTATACTAGTGGCCGAGTATGAAATTGGCTATCATAGACTTCGTATCGAAGTGCCTGACTTGTCAAATAGTTAAAGCCGAACATCGAGTTCCTACTGGATTACATCAGCCAATCGAATTCCCTCAGTGGAAATAGGATCGTATTACAATGGATTTTGTTACTGGTCTTCCTTCCACTCTAAGAAAGAACGATGTTGTATGGGTGATTGTAGATAGATTCACAAAGTCTACTCATTTCATCCATGTTCGAATGAGCATGAGCTTGGAAACCTTAGCCGAGCTATACATCCGTGAAGTGATTCGATTACACAGTGTACCTACAGCTATCATCTCTAATCGAGACCCCAGATTTGCTTCGCAATTTTGGAAGTCTCTACAGAAAGCTCTTGGGACCAAAGTAAATCTAAGTACAGCTTTCCATCCTCAGTCTGATGGACAATCTGAAAAGATTATTCAAGTATTAGAAGACATGCTTTGTGCTTGTGTTATAGAGTTCGGGAAGAACTGGGAGAAATCTCTACCCCTTGTATAGTTTGCCTACAACAATAGCTATCAAGCATCTATTTAGATGGCACCATTCGAAGCTCGATACGGGAGGAAGTGTAAAACTCCCTTATGTTGGTCTGAATTGGGGGAAAACAAAGTGCTAGGGCCTCAATTGCTTCGGGAAACCGAAGAACAAGTGAAGATCATTCATGATCGATTGAAGGCAGCTTTCGATAGACAGAAAGCATATGTTGACTTGAAAAAGAGAGATATTCAGTATACTATTGGAGACAAAGTCTTCCTAAAGGTCTCACCTTGGAAGAAAGTCCTTCAATTTGGAAGAAAAGGGAAACTTAGTCCCCGATTCATTGGTCCATTCGAAATCACTAAATAATTGGAACGGTGTCCTATCGATTAGCTCTCCCTAAAGAATATTATAGAATCCACAATGTATTCCATGTATCTATGCTTAGAAGATACAAATCAGATCCATCCCATATTCTTGAACCGAAAGAAGTTGAATTGAATCCCGATTTGTCCTATAAAGAAAAGCTTGTTCAGATTCTTGATCGAGAAGTAAGAAAGCTTAGGAACAAGATTGTTTCTCTTTTCAAAGTTTTTGGAGAAACCATATGATAGAAGAAGCTACTTGGGAATCTGAAGAAATCATGAAGAAGCAATATCCCTATCTTTTCGATTCAGGTAAATTCAAGGACAAATTTATTTTAAGGGGGGAGAATTGTAACACCCTAAATCCTAGCCTAGAAGTATTGAAATCAATTGCTTAATTTGATAGCTTAATTGAATCTAGAAATTAAGCTAAATTGATTAGTCAAGGGTCTAATTGAATGAATGAAAGAACAAGTGACCAAATTAAGGTGACCAGCTTGTAAACTCTAGTAATTCCAAGGAATGCATGCTAAATTCCTAGATTCCCCTAATGCCCTTGATTAAGTTAATATTAAGGATTAATTAAGGGACATTTTAGACATTACGCAAATCCAATAACTTGGATTAATATCATTATCTTCCTCAGTTTCCCTTGATTGGCCGATTGGAAGAGAAAGAAAAGAGAGAAAGAAAAGCTTGTGGGAGAAAGCTTGAATTCATGTCCTACAACCTTGATTTAGCTTCAAATTAAATCTTGATAGCTTAGTGATTAAGGTAATTACTTATTTCTCTTGTAAATTTCATGTTTGAATTGAAATGGAAATGTGGTTTGAATGTATAGATGCTGGAAAATGTGATGAACATGTTATAGATTGAATGATTGTTTGATGATGTTCTTGGTTGTATTTATGAATTATATGATTTCTTTATGTGTTTAGGTCATGCTACTTGTAATTAGAACCTGGAAATTGATTGCTAGTAATCAAATGGCTAATGAAACTCATGTGTAGTTGCTGGAAAATTGAGAAACATGATCATGGTTCAAAACAGTTTAGATTAGGGGACTGTTTTGATTGAAAAATTGTGTAAGCATGCTAAATGAGCTTAAAACTCTGTTTTGAACATTTTGATAGGTAAAATGGAGATTTAATTGAATTGGTAACTTGCTGGAAAAATGACTACACCTAATCGAACTAGTTAAATTAGGTAATGGACTGCCTAGTTGATGAATTGATGTGTAATTGTGATCAATTGGATTAAATTAGGTTCAACATGACTATGCCCTGTTTTGAGAACATTTTTAGGTGAATTATGATGGCCTAAATATGTATGAACATGATCATGAATGAAATTGTCATGTTAGGACCTTGCTAGAATGAAATAAAGAACTAGAATTGCAACATAGTGTAAGCTGCCCAAAATTGCTCTGTTCTGGGCAGTCACTTTGAAAATTCCTCAAAAATTATATAGATCAAATTCAGGGATGAAATTTTAATGACATGATCCTTTGTATGTCTACTTCCATTAGATGAAAACAGAACTGAAAACTGGGTCCTATGCTGGAAACTGTAAATAGAAATCGCTGGATAGTGCAAACTGTCCAGGCTGTGTAAATGCCCTGTTTTTGAACAATAAACTGTATTAATTGGCTAAGAACTAAAATCCAAGCCTATTAGGGTCTTAAATAAATTTTTTTAGCTTTCCAACGATATAAATTAATCAAAATTCTTACGTAGAAATTGAAAGATATGCCTGTTTAAGCATGTAGTATGCAAGCTGCCAGACAGCAGTAGTTAAGCTAGTTAGAAACTATTTTGTACACAGATTTCTTGGACTGTTTTGTAACAGTTTGGGATAATTAGATCCTACCTAGTCTTGTTTATTGAATGTTGAAAGAATTGTATGAATATGTTTATATGTATTGAAATAACATTGCTGCCATGTTGAATTGTCTTGTGTATACATATTGATGAATGTGTTTAATCATGAATTTGCTAGAGCAAGGAGTGAACTTAGAGGAAGGAGAAAAAGGAAATCATCCAAAGGCTAAGAACAAAGGAATAGCTATACAAGACAATTGCTAGCTTGCTTGGATTGTATTGTGAGTGTAGTTATCTCTAGGGTTAGGACTAGGTCCTAACCATTGCATTCTTGTTACAATCTTGACATGTAAATGAATCTAATCTTGAACTTGACCTAATAAGGGAAGGATGATTAAAGAAACACATGAAACATGATCCTATTATTGTATACATGTCTATTCGAAATGCTTATGCATGATTGATGATAGCTTGAATGCTTGTATGTACTATGATGCAACATGATTCGATGCTAATGACTTGTTTGAGATATGATGTTATCTCATTTTGATGAAATGAATCTTGAAACCACTTGACTTGTGAGCTAAGGCTCAATAGCCTAAGGGATTAACATGAATTGATCTTGCTTGACATGAATATGATCTTGAAACTTGATAACTTGAATAAATGGTAATTCGAACAACCTTGGTAGCTAGTTGGATTAAGTAGAAAGGCATGCCTTTGAGTTTAGAGCTCATTGTGTACGGGTGGACTACGGTCCAGGGCTAAGGCCCCTATTTGGTGACAGGCAGAGGGTACGTATGTGGTCTTTGGCGATTGTAGGAGGGTTGACTAGCACTACGGTGCATCTTGTGGAGACAGTTGGTTGGAGACTCGATTACCTATACAAACTAGGTACCAAGGGGGTTGTTTAATGAATTAACAAATGAAATAACAATTCAATTGTACATGATACTTGTCTTGAATACCATGAAATGCATGTTACTTGACTTGAAAGCATGACTCATTGGTTTCTTGTTTTGCAAACATGTTGCATGATTTATGAGTTATGACTCCTTGATGCCTTTACATGTTGGCCGAATACTTGCTATCCTAGATAGGATAATCTTGATGCTTGGAAGACTAGATAAGGTCACTCTTTATGTTTGAAAGACTAGCTAAGTCTACTCTAATGTTTGGAAGCCTTAGCTAGGTATACACTTGATCTAAAAGACATGAAACATGAAATAACAAAATGGATAGACTAGTTACTACCTCACTAAGTACATTTTTGTACTTATCACTCTTGTTTCATTCTTCCCAACCTACAAGTTAAAGGATTCAACATTGCTTGATCTTGAAGCTTGATTCCTTGAGCAAGAAGCATTCTACACAAGCTTGGTTAAAGTATGTTTCCATACTTGTTTTGTATACTCCTAGAATGGTGGCACTAGGTGTATCTAAATAGCTTGAACATGCATTTTGAAGGATTGTATATAATGCTTGATGTGCCTATCTATGTTATGTATATAGTTTAAGGTTTGTATTGAACTTAGATAACTTGTAATGGTTGAATGTTTTGTTGTGCATATGTTGATGATATGTAATGATCATATGATGATGTAATTGGCTATGAAATAGTTGATAACGTTATCATGCTTTTGTGTACGCTTGAAATGAATGTAGATTAAAATGAACCTTGTTGTATGACCAACCCTTTGAATGCTTCATGTCTTGTATGAAATTACCATGTTGAAAGTATTGTTGTGTGATTGTTTTGAGGTATGGCCGAATGGTTTCATGTGATTATCCCATGTTTGTCGAATGCATGTTAGTAGAATAAGGTTGGAATGATCTAGTTTCATGCTTTGTATATGTTTGGTGTAATTGGCTGAATGGTAATCTATTGAAATAGACTTGAATGGAACTAGATACAAGCTATTAAAGGTTAGATAATTATGCTTAGTAAATGAAGGAGTGAAATGACTAAATGTATACAAGATGAGGAACACCAAATTGTACTGGAAGCATGTAATACTAAGTAATTCAAATAGGATTGGTAACAATGTATAAGTGTTATAAAATGAACCATGAAAGTAGTAACTTGTAGTGTAAGCATGAAAGCAATTTAATCTAATGATTTTGTGAAATAGCCGATTGCCTTAGATGAAAAGAAGTTACATATTAGGTTGCTTGCATGATAAGAAATGTATGAGTGGTTGCCTATGACTTGTTTAAATGTTCTTCTTGGTTGATAATTGCTGATTGCTTGGATGATTGTTGTAGTCATGTATGATCGATTGCTTTTGCTTGCCTTGCCATGTCTCTTGCTCATCATTCGAATGGTATAAGATGATTTGAAGTCTAGTGTGAACTTACTTGTTAACTAAGTAAGTTTGAATGCATTGTTGTTCTATGATTACTTGATTGTTCTTCTTGGTTTGAATCCCATGTCTATGTACTTGTCTTGCTTGCTTGATAAGTAATGCTCCCGAACCGGGTTTCTACTAGCTCGGGTAGGGGTGTTATAGATTAATTGGTATCAGAGCTTTTAGGTTTAGTCGATTCCAGGACTAAACCGTGCTATCATGCATCATATAGGATACTTGTGCCACCTAGGAGACTTGTATTGAATAGCTTGTGTCTTGCTTATTAAACCGAACTCCTAATTGTTCTATTTGAACGTAGAATGTCTGAAATAAGACTCGATCAAGATAATGAAAGTCCTGAAGGCTCCTTAAATTAAGGAGATAGTGTGAGGATGGAACAAAATCCTCCTCAACATCAAGCTCAACATCGAGCTCAAGCTGGTGCTCAACAGGAAGCTCCTGCTATCAATCCTATGCAGCAAGAATGTCTTCTAAGTATGAAGGAGACGTTCAATCACCTTGTATCTGCTTTAAAACAAGATCACCCTATTGCTCCTACTATTGATGTACCAAACCTAGCCCCAATTGACAAACTGGCTCAACATCGGGCTTATACCTTCACTGGCACCGATGAAGCAAACCCAGAAGTAGCTGAGTACTGGCTAGAAGCCACTACTCGAATCCTTACCAAGCAATTACCCTGTCCCAATGAACACAAACTAGAATGTGCTATAGCTTTGTTAGCTGATGAAGCCTTAAGTTGGTGGGAAACTACTACACTGGCTGCCCCTGCAGAAGCCGTGACATGGAAATTCTTCCTTGATGATTTCAGGAAGAAGTATATTAGTGAACAGTATCTGGCCGAGCACCGAAAACGTTTCTTGTACCTTAAGAAAGGGGGGTTAACCTATTGAACAGTATGTGAGCGACTTCTGCAAGTATTGCAAATATGGGTCGGAATATATCAAAATCGAGGCCGACAAGTGCTGAATGTTCATTGACGAGTTAAATGATAAATTAAGCCCTATATTCACTGCTTTAGGTATTACCGACTTCCAAAGTTTGGTAAACCGAGCCATTGCTACAGAGGCGAAGATGAAGGCCTTAGAGAAACATAAGAGTGGAAATTCTGGAAAGATAAACGATCTAGAAATGACCACAAGCCACACTAGCAGTCAAAGAAAAAGCTAAACACTCTAAAGATCACTCTTCAAATTATACTCATTTCTAGAAGAACAATTATTTACCAAACCTCAACCGGTAATCAAATCCTCATCCCCGATCATCTCAGGTTAATAGTACGGGAATTCTGTAAAGATTCAATTCTTCTACCTGCAAGTTCTCATGAAATGCGTAACTCAAAGAAAACTTGTGTTTCTTATGTGGAGCCTCAAATCAATATATCCGGGGCCTGGGTAGATTGGTTAGGTAAACACGGGCCTGGGTAGATTGCAAAAATCGGATACTGTATCTCCGGGGATTAGGGAAATAATCCATTCTCTTAATAGAAAAGAAACCAACTTCAATCTTTGCTAAGGCGATTCTCCAAGATGAAATTGAATTCGGTTTGCCTAGCATGCCTATTATTTCTGAATTCACTGATGTTTTTCCCGAGGAACTCCCTAGTGTCCCTCCGACCAGAGAAGTAGAGTTCGAAATTGAAGTTCAGCCTGGAACAGCTCCGGTGTCTATTACACCCTATAGAATGGCACATGTTGAGTTGAAGGAACTCAAGAAGCAACTGCAAGAGCTACAAGACAAGGGTTTCATCCGACCTAGCTCATCTCCTTAGGGTGCTCCAGTCTTGTTCGTGAAAAAGAAAGATGAGACCATGAGACTCTGTATTGATTACAGACAGTTGAACAAGCTTACTATCAAGAATCGGTATCCTCTCCCAATGATAGAAGATCTCTTCGATCAACTCAAGGATGCTTCAGTATTCTCAAAGATCGATCTTCGATCGGGATACTATCAAATGAGGGTAAAAGAAGAATATGTTCCCAAGACAGCCTTTCGTACTTGATATGGCCACTATGAATTTCTTATAATGTCATTCGGGCTATCAAATGCCCCAGCTACTTTCATGGATCTCATGAATCGAGTGTTCAAGCTCTATCTTGACCAGTTCGTGGTCGACTTCATTGATGACATCCTAGTTTACTCTCAGAACAAGGAAGAACACTCTGAACACCTTAGAATCGTATTGCAAACTCTTCGAGAACGTCAATTGTTTGCAAAGTTCTCTAAGTGTGAATTTTGGCTATCGGAAGTCTCGTTCCTTGGCCATGTCATCTCGGCAGAAGGGATTAAAGTAGACCCAAAGAAAATTCAATCCATCCTGGATTGGAGGCCTCCGAGGAATGTTAGTGAAATCAGAAGCTTTCTCAGTTTAGTCAGATATTATCGGTGATTTGTCAAAGGATTCTCATCAATTGCCGCAAGTTTGACAAAAGTTAACTCGAAAGGATACACCTTTTGTTTGGTCGGAGAACCAACAATGAAGCTTTAATCAACTTAAACAAGCCCTGACTCATGCACTGGTTCTTATTCAACCAAAATTGGGTAAAGAATTCACTGTCTATAGTGATGCATCTTATTTAGGACTCAGATGTGTCCTAATGCAAGATGGAAAAGTGGTAGCTTATGCTTTAAGGCAACTGAAACCACACGAGTCAAACAATCCAACACATGATCTAGAATTGGCAGCTATCGTGTTTGCTCTCAAAATATGGAGACATTACTTGTACAAAGAAAAATTTAACCTGTTCACAGACCACAAGAGTCTCAAATATCTCTTGACTCAGAAAGATTTGAATCTGAAACAAAGAAGATGGTTAGAATTGCTTAAAGACTACGATTTGGTTATCAACTACCATCTGGGGAAAGCAAACGTGGTTGCTAATGCCCTTAGTCGCAAACCATACTTGGGTAAACTCCTAAATTTAAATTCTAGTATAATACTTACTTGTTTTGCAAGTAACCAATCAAAATTTTCCTTAATGATCCTATGTATTCTTTGTAGCTACTCCAACTATCAATGCTCATTTCCATTTATCCAAAGGACAAAAATTCTTGTCTGAACTTCAAGTTCAATCTAGCTTAATCTCGAGAATTAAAGAACTCCAACAAATTGATCCAGATCTTTAGAAGATCATATCCAAGCTTACTTCTGAGCCTAATTCTGACTTCTCCCTTAAGTCAAATGGACTTCTATTTTCAAGGATAGAGTGTGTGTTCCTAACAATGAGGAACTAAGACAAGAAATGTTACAAGAAGCTCACCAAAGCTCATTTTTTATTCACTCAGGATCGGTTAAGATGTACAAGGATCTTAAGCCACTATACTAGTGGCCGAGTATGAAATTGGCTATCATAGACTTCGTATCGAAGTGCCTGACTTGTCAAATAGTTAAAGCCGAACATCGAGTTCCTACTGGATTACATCAGCCAATCGAATTCCCTCAGTGGAAATAGGATCGTATTACAATGGATTTTGTTACTGGTCTTCCTTCCACTCTAAGAAAGAACGATGTTGTATGGGTGATTGTAGATAGATTCACAAAGTCTACTCATTTCATCCATGTTCGAATGAGCATGAGCTTGGAAACCTTAGCCGAGCTATACATCCGTGAAGTGATTCGATTACACAGTGTACCTACAGCTATCATCTCTAAATCGAGACCCAGTTTGCTTCGCAATTTTGGAAGTCTCTACAGAAAGCTCTTGGGACCAAAGTAAATCTAAGTACAGCTTTCCATCCTCAGTCTGATGGACAATCTGAAAAGATTATTCAAGTATTAGAAGACATGCTTTGTGCTTGTGTTATAGAGTTCGGGAAGAACTGGGAGAAATCTCTACCCCTTGTATAGTTTGCCTACAACAATAGCTATCAAGCATCTATTTAGATGGCACCATTCGAAGCTCGATACGGGAGGAAGTGTAAAACTCCCTTATGTTGGTCTGAATTGGGGGAAAACAAAGTGCTAGGGCCTCAATTGCTTCGGGAAACCGAAGAACAAGTGAAGATCATTCATGATCGATTGAAGGCAGCTTTCGATAGACAGAAAGCATATGTTGACTTGAAAAAGAGAGATATTCAAAGATACTATTGGAGACAAAGTCTTCCTAAAGGTCTCACCTTGGAAGAAAGTCCTTCAATTTGGAAGAAAAGGGAAACTTAGTCCCGATTAATCCTAGCCTAGAAGTATTGAAATCAATTGCTTAAGTTGATAGCTTAATTGAATCTAGAAATTAAGCTAAATTGATTAGTCAAGGGTCTAATTGAATGAATGAAAGAACAAATGACCAAATTAAGTTGACCAACTTGTAAACTCTAGCAATTCCAAGGAATGCATGCTAAATTCCTCAATTCCCCTAATTCCCTTGATTAAGTTAATATTAAGGATTAATTAAGGGACATTTTAGATATTACACAAATCCAATAACTTGGATTAACCATAGCTATCATCTTCTTCATTTATCCATTTGGCCAAAAGTGAGGAAGAAATTAGAGAGAAAAAGAAAGTGAAGGTGAAAGCTTGAATCCATGTCCTACAACCTTGATTTAGCTTCAAATTAAATCTAAACAGCTTAGAGATTAAGGTAATTACTTGTTTCTCTTGTAGATTTCATGTTTGGATTGTTTGAATTGAAATGGAAATGTGGTTTGAATGTATAGATGCTGGAAAATGTGATGAACATGTTATAGATTGATTGAATGATTGTTTGATGATGTTCTTGGTTGTATTGATGAATTAGATGATTTCTCTATGTGTTTAGGTCATGCTATTTGCAATTAGAACCTGGAAATTGATTGCTAGTAATCAAATGGCTAATGAAACTCATGTGTAGTTGCTGGAAAATTGAGAAACATGATCATGGTTCAAAACAGTTTATATTAGGGGACTGTTTTGATTGAAAAATTGTGTAAGCATGCTAAATGAGCTTAAAACTCTGTTTTGAACATGTTGACAGGTAAAATGGAGATTTAATTGAATTGGTAACTTGCTGGAAAAATGACTACACCAAATTGAACTAGTTAAATTAGGTAATGGACTGCCTAGTTGGTGAATTGATGTGTAATTGTGAACAATTGGATTAAACTAGGTTCAACATGACTATGCCCTGTTTTGAGAATATTTTTAGGTGAATTGTGATGGCCTAAATATGTATGAACATGATTATGAATGAAATTGTCATGATAGGACCTTGTTAGAATGAAATAAAGAACTAGAATTGCAACCTAGTGTAAGCTGCCCATAATTGCTCTGTTCTGGGCAGTCGCTTTGAAATTTACCAAAAATTGTAGAGATCAAATTCAGGGCTGAAATTTTAATGACATGATCCTTAGTATGTCTAATTTCACTAGGTGAAAGCAGAACTAAAAAATGGATCCTATGCTGGAAACTGTAAATAGAAATAGCTGAATAGAGCAAACTGTCCATGCAGTGTAAATGCCCTGTCTTTGAACAATAAATTGTATTAATTGGATAAGAACTAAAATGTAAGCCTATTATAGTCTTAAATAAAATTTTGTTATCTTTCCAACGGTATAAATTAATCAAAATTCTGACGTAGGAATTGAAAGATATGCCTGTTTAAGCTTGTAGTATGCAAGCTGCCAGGCAACAGCAGTTAAGCTAGTTAGAAACTGTTTTGGACACAGTTTTATTGGACTGTTTTGTAACAGTTTGGGATAATTAGATCCTACCTAGTCTTGTTTATTGAATGTTGACAGAATTGTATGAATATGTTTATATGTATTGAAATAACCTTGTTGCCATGTTGAATTGTTTTATGTATACATATTGATGAATGTGTTTAATCATGAATTTGCTAGAGCAAGGAGTAAACTTGGAGGAAGGGGAAAAAGGAAATCATTCAAAGGCTAAGATCAAAGGAATAGCTATACAAGACAATTGCTAGCTAGCTTGCTTTGATTGTATTATGAGTGTAGTTATCTCTAGGGTTAGGACTAGGTCCTAACCATTGCATTCTTGTTACAATCTTGACATGTAAATGAATCTAATCTTGAACTTGACCTAATAAGGGAATGATGATTAAAGAAACACATGAAACATGATACTAGTATTGTATACATGCCTACTCGAAATGCTTATGCATGATTAATGATAGCTTGAATGCTTGTATGTGCTATGATGCAACATAATTGAATGCTAATGACTTGTTTGAGATATGATGTTATCTCTTTTTGATGAAATGGATCTTGAAACCACTCGACTTGTGAGCTAAGGCTCAATAGCCTAAGGGCTTAACATGAAATGATCTTGCTTGGCATGAACATGATCTTGAACTTGATAACTTGAATAAATGGTAATTCGAGCAACCTTGGTAGCTAGTTGGATTAGGTAGAAAGGCATGCCTTAGAGTCTAGAGCTCATTGCGTACGGGTGGACTACGGTCCAGGGCTAAGGCCCCTATTTGGCGACAGACGAAGGGTACGTATGTGGTCTTTGGCGACAGTAAGAGGGTTGACTAGCACTACGGTGCATATTGTGGCGACAATTGGTTGGAGACTTGATTACCTATACAAACTAAGTACCAAGGGGGTTGTTTAATGAATTAACAAATGAAATAACAATTCAATTGTACTTGATACTTGTTTTGAATGCCATGAAATGTATGTTACTTGACTTGAAAGCATGAATCCTTGGTTTCTTATTTTGCGAGCATGTTGCTTGATTTATGAATTATGACTCCTTGATGCCTTTACATGTTGGCCGAATACTTGCTATCCTAGATAGGATAATCTTGATGCTTGGAAGACTAGATAAGGTCACTATTGCTGTTTGAAAGACTAGCTAAGTCTACTCTAATGCTTGGAAGCCTTAGCTAGGTCTATACTTGATCTAAAAGACATGAAATAACAAAATGGATAGACTAGTTACTACATCACTAAGTACATTTTTGTACTTATCACTCTTGTTTCATTCTTCCCAACCTACAGGTTAAATGATTCAACATTACTTGATCTTGAAGCTTGATTCCTTTTGCAAGAAGCATTCTACACAAGCTTGGTTAAAGTATGATTCCATACTTGTTTTGTACTCTCCTAGAATGGTGGCACTAGATGTATCTAAATAGCTCGAACATGCATTTTGAAAGATTGTATATAATGCTTGATGACCTATCTATGTTATGTATATAGTTTAAGGTTTGTAATAAACTTAGTTAACTTGGAATGGTTGAATGTTTTGTTGTGCATATGTTGATGATATGAATGATAATGTTAATCTAGCTATCTTGAAATACTTTGATAATGCTATTATCTTGTATATGGATTGCTTAAATAGAATGTAGGATGAAATGAACCATGATGTATGACCAACCCTTTGAATCAATTTGTCTTGACATAAATTACCATGTTGAAAGTAATGCTTGTTTTTGTTTTGGATGTGTATGCTTGTGGTTTCATGATTTTGTCGAATGCATGTGATGGAAATAAGTTTGAATGTAACTAGTTTCATGCCTTGTATATGTTTTGGTGATATGACCGAATGGTAGGATTTGAAATAGACTTGAATGGAACTAGATACAAGAATTATTGGATGTTAGATAAACATGTTAGAAAATGAAGGATAAAATGTAAATGTATAAAAGATGAAAACAATTGAATCGAATTGGAAGCATGTAATACTAAGTAGTTCAAATAGGATTGGTAACAATGTATAAGTGTTATAAAATGAACCATGAAAGTAGTAACTTGTAGTGTAAGCATGAAAGCAATTTAATCTAATGATTTTGTGAAATAGCCGATTGCCTTAGATGAAAAGAAGTTACATATTAGGTTGCTTGCATGATAAGAAATGTATGAATGATTCCCTATGCCTTGTTTAAATGATTGTTTCTTCTTGGTTGATAATTGCTGATTGCTTGGATGATTGTTGTAGTCATGTATGATCGATTGCTTTTGCTTGCCTTGCCATGTCTCTTGCTCATCATTCAAATGGTATAAGATGATTTGAAGTCTAGTGTGAACTTACTTGTTAACTAAGTAAGTTTGAATGCATTGTTGTTCTATGATTACTTGATTGTTCTTCACAACTTCTTTATCATTTTAAAAAAAATTCAAAGTAGTTCCACATTCCCAGATTATACATTTTAAGTTCAATGAAATTTATTAGTGTTCAGATTCTATTAATACTATCCTGATTCTCATATTCAATTATCCATGCTTTTAAACAATTTCCAAAGCTTAATCTAAAACAAAACAACCCACCTTCATAGATAATTTGACTCACATCCAATTTAAACATACATAAACCGATTCAATCAGGATACCTATTCTTCATTTGCTCAAGAAATATTTATAAAATCTTTGAATTCTCCTCTAAAACAACAACAACATAGCAATCAGTTCCATAGCTTCAAAAACAACTTCTTAAGCTTAATTTAAACCAGAACAGACCATAATCATTGCTAATTCGACCAATATCCAATTTAGACACATAAATTGTTTTCAACTAAACACCAATTCCTCATTAGATACATTCATAACATCTTCAAGTTTTCCTTTTAACAGTTTTGGAGCAGCCAAATCAACCAAGATAGCAATGTAAACTTGGACCAGAACTCATAAAAACATGACAACATCAAGCATAGCAAACAATAAACAACTATAATCTTTAACTATGTTTTCTTAACATATTACCATCATTATCCAACCTTAACAAAATCATTTCAAACATACGGTTTATCAAAATCTGCACCTATCTAAACTGTTCAATCGAAATAAAGATGAAACATTTTACCGTTCTTTTAAAATTTAGTCGATTCATTGAACCTAAAATCCATTCAACTCGATCCAACCTTCATTAAGCCAAGGATCCTCTCCCCTCTTTTAACTTTTTGTTTCTTATTTTAAGGAGTAATAACTTTCTTCAATTTGCCATTCTAAATGGCCGGTCAAAAGCTTCATGGTGCTTCTTAAACGTGACATGTGTGCAAGACCAAAGTGGTTTTTCATTCACCGTGCAATTAAGTTATTCCATTTGAATTACACTTTACTCCTTTTTAATTTGGCCCTTCTAGTCACTAAAAAGTCTAATTTAATCCTTAATAATATAATTGCTAGGGTAATCAAGTGACCACAATATTTATCATACAATTCAAAGCAATAATTTCCTTATCAAGGAAATTTGGGGTATTACATTACTAGTTTTGATGCCTATTAATCGATAATATATTTTCTTAATAAAGGCTCAGTATGAATAATGAAAGAAAAGGACCTTAGGTGATATTAAGGTTGCTTGTTTTAATAGTTAAATTGTGAAACTGGTTTATAATCGAATAGGTAATTATAAACATGAAAAATGGTAATTGATTAAGGATTGAAAGGAAAAGGGGTTATAGACATCCAAGTATTTTTTAAGTTCAATATGGTTCCTTGGGTAATATATATTAGCAAGTTTCATCTTGGTATCAATAATATCCCGATAAAATGATGACTACAGACTTTAAGTTTAAATAGTTATCTTAAAATATAGAAGGTTTTTGTCTATCTGTGATGGAGTCTCATGCCTTGGTGGTTGAAAGTTTTCGTGTTAATCTTCCGTGGGTTAAAGGTATAAACAAGTTGTCTTGTAGTCATACAATGATTATCAATAGGAGTTGTCATGGAATAATATTCAAGTTTATTTTAGTTGGATTAAAGTGTCCTTGCTATACCCTGTGTCCCTCTGCCCTTTCAAATCAAAAGTTTATGTTAATTTCTTGCTTTAAATTTAGTTTAAACATGTTGAAGGCTGTCTAACAATTGATAATAGATTATTTGAGGCTCAGGTCACAGTTATATTAAGGAAATGAACTCATTAAAAATGAAAAAGATTTTAATTTATCCCAACTTTCAAAGACAGTGTTCGTGTTTCATGCTATGTTTCAATAAGACTTCTTTGTGTTTATGGAAACACTCCCTAGCTCGGTTTACTTCTAAGCCGGGTTTGAGGGTGTTACAGTTTATGGGACATTTCAGAGTTAACAAGACGTTAAACATCCTACAAGAGTATTTGTTTTGGCCAAAAATGAAAATGGACGTGGAACGAATTTGTGAGCGATGTATCACTTGCAAAAGGGCGAAATCAAGACTTCAACCTCAAGGGTTGTACACGCCATTACCAATCCCTAAAGAGTCGTGGGTTGACATTTCCATGGACTTTATTTTAGGACTTCCTAGAAAAAAGAATGGAAGAGATTCCATTTTTGTGGTTGTCGATAGGTTTTCAAAAATGACACACTTTATTCTGTGTCATAAAACTGATGATGCTTCCAATATTGCTAATCTATTTTTCAGGGAGATTGTGCGTTTACATGGAATTCTGAGGATAATCATTTTAGATCGAGATACGATGTTTTTGAGTCATTTCTGGAGGTCTTTATGGAGCAGTATTGGGACAAAGTTATTATTCTCTACAACTTGTCATCCTCAAACCGATGGCCAAACCGAAGTGGTAAATCGAGTACTTTCAATATTGTTGCGGTCTTTGATTAGCAAGAATCCGAAATCATGGGAAGAGAGCTTACCACATGTGGAATTTTCTTACAACAAATCAATTCATTTAGCCACCAAATTCACACCATTTGAGGTTGTATATGGGTTTAATAAATTGTCTCCTATGGATTTGTTACCTTTTCCCATTGATCAAGCATTAAACACCGACGGGAAAAACAAGCCTAAATTTGTGTAAAAGCTTCATTAGAAGGTTCAAGAGAACATTGGGAAAAGAACAAAGCAATGTGAACAACAGCCAAATAATGGGCAAAAGCAAGTCAACTTTGAACCCGACGATTGGATTTGGGTGCACTTCAGGAACGAACGATTTCCGGCACAAAGGAAATCTAAACTCTCACCTAGAGGGGATGGGCCATTTCAAGTATTGGAGAAGATCAATGATAATGCCTACAAGATAGATCTTCCGGGGGGAATTTGGTGTTAGTTCTACTTTTAACGTTTCAGACTTATCTCTTTTTGAGCAAAGTAATGATTTGAGTACAAATCGCTCTCAAGAAGGGGAGGGTGATGAGATCATGGGATCACCACCACCATTGGACCCTGAGGAATTTCCATTAGGCCCTATTACTGATGCAAGGGCAAGGAAATTTAGAGATGCAGTCAGCAACAAGTGCAATCATGAATGGAAAATTATTGAAGTTGTTGAAGTTGAATCAATACCATGCAACGTGGAATATTCATGCAACGTGAAAGGGAGTCCAGGCAATGTGTTGCATGTTTATTTTTGATGCATATGTTCCATTTAATTATTATAGTTTTAGTGTGCACGTATTTTCTATTATGTTGTTTATGGTTTATTTTACTAGCACTAGATTTTGTTGAACCATATAACATATATTTATTATATTTAGCATGCATCATATTACCTTATTTTATTTCTAATCATATTCCTCGTATCTACAGGTGTTATGCAAGGACAATTAATAGACACATCACTGGGTGATTTAGAGAATTGTGACTATTGGAGAGGTGATTGCTTAAGATGCTTGCTTGGCTTTGGAGGAGCTTGCATGACATGCTTGCTTACATTTACGAGCAATTCTAGAGAGGTGCTTGCTTACACTCACATGGAAATTGACACGCTTGCTTACATTCACCATGGACGGCAATTCTAGAGAGGTGCTTACTTGAGGTGCTTGCTTACATCCACTTGCATATTGACATGCTTACTTACATCTACTTGCAAATTGACATGCTAGCTTATGATTGCATTGGGAGGCAAAGGCACATATTTCAAGGTTTTTAATTTTTAATTCATTATCCTTTCACACCTCTCTAGGAATGTTGGTTGATCACTTCATTTTGTAAAGCCTATGAATAAAGGTTGGTTTTTCAACTGTAAGACACAACTTTGAATTAAGAATTTTGAGAGTTTTTATCTCTTCAATATTTTAAGAACTTTAACGATCCTTCAAGTTCTACTTGTCGAATCAAACCTTTGATATCTTTGGTTCCTAGTGCTACATAACTAGTGGGTCAAGATCCTTATTTCGTTCAGAGATCGTTATAGGGTTCGGGTCACACTTTTTAGTGTTGGTTCAATTCTCAAGTCCTAAACTGCTTTCCATTTTCCAATTCTACCACCACCATCAAACACATTAACCTTCCAAAATTCCATAATCTCTATTCTCATCACTTTCTATATCGTTACTCACCATCACCCTTTTAAACAATCTAAAACCGTTGCATGTCTTACAACACAAGTTACTTCATTTACGATCGGGCAAAACAAGCATCTCGGTAACTTCCAAGATTAGATTACATTAGATGGTAATTCGAGCTTAGGCTAAATCAAGTAAGCATTTGTGTTTTGCTATTAAAAAAAGAACAAAAAAAGAAAAAAAGAATTTTCGTAAAAAAAGAAAAAAATATATTAAAAAAAAGCAAATTGACAACAAGGGTTGAGATTTTTTTCCTTGTTTCGGATCGTTATTTGTTCGCTTCAGTATTCTAACTTTGAATCGTAAGCCTTTTCTTCTAAGCTTACCTCATACACCATATCTTTCCAAACTATAACATCTATTTTATAGCCGAATTCTTCAAGTATTTTCGAGGATTTTGAGTAAGTTCGATTCAAGAACTTTTGAGATAAAAAGAGGAGTAAAAGGCTTGAGAGAATTAGTACATTAGAGGGCAAAAGCCAATGAGAGCGAGTGATTTTTTTCTTCTTCTTTTTTCCTCTTTTTTCTTTCTTTTGGAGTGAACAATGAGTCATGAATATGGATAAGAATATAGGGGAGACTAATAAAGGACATACAGGAGGAATCTCAAGGCTACAGTTTCAAGCACTTGTTCGAGAATTGGGACAACTTATGGATCAGAAACCTGAGTCCATACATGAGCGGATTGAAGGCCTTGAAGAGAGATCCATGGGAGCCCCTACCGTTCTAGCATAAGGTAACCTAGGACAAGGCGTCCAAGAAGGGGAGATTGAGCAAATTGTGGACGATAATGAACAACACGTTGTTGTACAAAATTAACACCCATATTAGAGGAATCAAGAAAGGGTTGATGATAACCTTGCAAATATAAAGATGAACATTCCACCATTTCAAGGGAAAATAGACCCGGAGGCTTATCTTGAGTGGGAGCAAAAGATCAAACACATCTTCGATTGTCACAATTACTCTAAGCAAAAGAAGGTAAAAATAGCTTCCATTGAATTCACTAATTATGCAATAGTTTGGTGGAACCAGTTAACCATGAACACACGATGAAATAGAGAACGTCCGGTGTCTACTGGAAGGAAATAAAAGGCATAATGAGGAAGAGGTTTATACCAGCTTACTATCATCAAGAATTAATACGGAAACTCCAGAACCACAAATAAGGCAACATGAGTGTGTAAGATTATTTTAAAGAGATGGAGATGGCAATGATACGAGCAAATGTGGAGGAAGACACTAAATCTACCATGGCAAGGTTCATTTTAGGTATAAATCAAGACATAGCCGACATCGTGGATTCGCAATACTATGTGGACTTAGAAGAATTGGTTCACTTGGCTATGAAGGTGGAGCAACAACTTAAACATAAAGGTACATCCCGAAACAACCCTTCTACTTCTAAATGGAGTCAAAATTCTAAATTGGGATAGATTTTTCCCAAAGGTACATCACTTGGCTTTGAAGGAGCTTGCCTGACATGCTTGCTTACATTCACATAGAAATTGACATACTTGCTTACATTCATGATGGACGGCAATTCTAGAGTGGTGCTTTCTTGAGATGCTTGCTTATATTCACATGGAAATTGACATGCTTGATTACATTCACAATGGATGAAAATTCTAGAGAGTTCTTGTTTGAGCTGCTTGCTTACATTCACTTGCAAATTGACATGCTTACTTACATCTA
Source organism: Hibiscus mutabilis (assembly GCA_019671005.1). Taxonomy (NCBI): domain Eukaryota; kingdom Viridiplantae; phylum Streptophyta; class Magnoliopsida; order Malvales; family Malvaceae; genus Hibiscus; species Hibiscus mutabilis. The sequence continues at coordinate 27,222,033 of CM033745.1, read as the reverse complement.
CTTGCAAATTGACATGCTAGCTTATAATAGCATTGGACGAAAAAAGTACACATTTCAAGGTTTTTAATTTTTAATTCATTATCCTTTTTCACCTTCCTAGGAATGTTAGTTGATCCTTCATTTTGTAAAGCCTATAACTAGAAGTTGGTTTTTCAATTGTAAGATACAACTTTGAATTAAGAAATTTGAGAGTTTTTATCTCTTCGTTCTTTTCAGAACTTTATCGATCCTTCAAGTTCTTCTTGTTGAATTAAACATTTGATATCTTTGGTTCCTAGTTCTACATAACTAGTGGCCCAAGATCCTTATTTCGTTTAGAGACCATTATAGGGTTCGGGTCATACTTTTTAGTGTTGGTTCAATTCTCAAGTCCTAACTACTTTCCATTTTCCATTTCTACCACCACCATGAAACACATTAGCCATCCAAAATTCTAGAATCCCTATTCTCATCACTTTCTATATCGTTACTCACCATCAACCTTTTAAACCATCCGAAATCGTTGCAAGTCTTACAATACAAAGTTACTTCATTTACGATCCGGAAAATCAAGCATCTCGGTAACTTCAAAGACGAGATCGTATTAGGTGCCTCCTTCCATACTTCTCACTCAAAAATTTAGGTGACCAAACTTGTTTCCCTCCAATACTAGTTGGTTGTATCCCTTGGGGAGAAGACATGTCCTTCTGGGGGTGAGCTAAAGGTAGTAGAGTGAGCTGAGTTGAGATGCTTGAGCTAGGAGTAAGCTGGCTTGAGCTGAGCTAGCTAGCTGAATGAGCTTCACTTAGTTTTAGAGCTGAATTGAGATGCTACGAGTTGTCCTTATCTAGGTGAGTTTATCTCTAAGTTTCCTTGAGCTAACTCAAGCTATTTGGAGCTGCTTAAAATCTTGTAATCCTTGGCCAATTTGTATGAGCTGTTTTGAGCTTCTCGAGCTAAAGATGAGCTGCCCTCCATTCCCCTTGCTTATGTGGTTTATATATCATACAGAGAAAGCATAAAACAACATAGGTAAATGCATTTTAATATAGATGATTACATATGATAGAAAAACAAAAAATAAACTAAGTAAAGATGTGGATCTTATGCAATGCATGAACACCATATATCATAGGAAGTAAATGCATACATATGATTTTATATAAAGCATAAATAAGGTAATAACGAATGAAGTAAGGAAGAACTCCCTTAGAATCAATCTTTAATTCCTTCAATGGTGTGAACAAATCATGGAGAAGGTTGGTGTTGATTTAGATCACATCATTTTTCAATACAATTGCCTAAAATATCTCGTAATCAATTATTTTAACTTCTAAAACTTGATTACAACTTGTTTTGCTGTCCATTTTGTAGAGGTTTCAGATGAGCAAGTCTAAATAGGCCTTACAATGGACCCGTTGGAATTTTAACAGAGTAAAAAGTGTAGAAATTAAGCTTTTGCAATATAATCGTGATGCAAATCTCTTATTCAAATATATGATCCCATAAAATTTGATTTAAAATTTTTTTGCAGAGGTTTTAGACGAGCAAGTCTAAATGGGTCTTATAATGGACTAATAAAATTTGATTAAAACTTGTTTTGCGGTAGAGGCTTCAGACGAGCGGGTGCAAATGGGCCTTACAATGGACCCATTGGAATTATAACTCAGTAAAAACAACATAAATTGAGATTTTCCATATAATCGTGCTGCAAATATCTTACTCAATTATGTGAACCCATAAAATTTGATTTAAACTTGCTTTGCGGTCATTTTTGTAGAGGTTTTACACGAGCTGGTCTAAATGGGCCTTATAATTGACCCGTTCAAATTTTACCAGAGTAAAAAGTATAGAAATTGAGGTTTTACAATATAATCGTGTTGAAAATCTCTAATCAATTATATGAACCCATAAAATCTGATTAAAACTTGTCTTGCGGTCCTTTTGTAAAGGTTTCAAATGAGCATGTCTAAATGGGTCTTTCAATGGACCCGTTGGAATTTTGATAGAGTAAAAAGTACAAAATTTGAGGTTTTCCAATATAACCATCTTGAATAGCTCATAATCAATTATTTGAACTACTAAGATTTGATTAAAACTTGTTTAGCGGTCCATATTGTAGAGGTTTCAAACGAGCAGGTCTAAATAGGCCTTGCAATGGACCCGTTGAAATTTTAACTAAGTAAAAAGTATAGAAATTGAGGTTTTCAAATACGCTTGTCTTGAATAACTCATAATCAATTTTTTGAACTCCTAAAATTTGATTAAAACTTGTTTTGCGGTCCATTTTGTAGAGGTTTTAGAGGAGCAAGTCTAAATGAGCTTTAAAATGGGCCCGTTCAAACTTTAACTGAGTAAAAAGTACAGACATTGAGGTTTCGTAACATAATTGTGTTGAAAAGCTCGTAATCAATTATATAAACTCATAAAATTTGATTAGAACTTGTTTTGCAGTCCATTTTGTAGAGGTTTCAGACGAGCATGTCTATGGGCCTTACAATGGACCTGTTGGAATTTTAACAGAGTAAAAAGTACAAAAATTGAGGTTTTGCAATATGATCCTGTTGAATGAGTTGTAATCACTTATATGAACTCCTAAAATTTGATCAAAACTTGTTTTGCGGTCCATTTTGTAGAGGTTTTAGACGAGCAAGTCTATATGGGCCTTACAATGGACCCGTTGGAATTATATCTCAGTAAAAACAACATAAATTGAGATTTTTCTATAAACTCGTGTTGTAAATATCTTATTCAAATATATGAACCAATAAAATTTGATTTAAACTTGTTTTACGGTTGTTTTTATAGAGGTCTTACACGAGCGAGTCTAAATGGTCCTTACAATGGACCCGTTGGAATTTTAAATAAGTAAAAAGTACAGAAATTGATATTTTCCAATATAATCATCTTGAATAGCTCATAATCAATTATACAAACTCATAAAGTCTAATTAAAACTTATTTTACGATTCTTTTTGTAGAGGTTTCAAACGAGAAGGTCTAATGGGCCTTACAATTGACTCGTTAGAATTTTAACAGAGTAAAAAATGCAAAATTTGAGGTTTTCCAATATAATCATCTTGAATAGCTCGTAATCAATTATTTGAACTCTTACAAATTGATTAAAACTTGTTTTACGGTCCATTTTGTAGATGTCTCAGATGAGCATGTCTAAATGGTTCTTATAATGGACCCCTTTGAATTTTTTTTAAGAAAGTTGGGCCTCGTTAAGAACCCCTCTAAAGTCACACGTGGCCTAGGGTCTCGAGTGAGCACCTATGGGGAAAAGAGTACTTTGGATGAGAATGAATCTCATTAGTTACAATAGTTTGAAGATAATCAGGCAAATATGTATCAAAAAAGGTGGATGCCAATGCGGTTGCACAAGGCCTACAACAACACCTTTTATGATTGGATCAAAGGCCCCATCCGAGTTAATCTTCACATACCCATCTTGAAGGGGATGCCAATGCGGTTGCAGAATGGTAGGTTCGTCTGGAGGCTGGGAGGTGGAGCCAGTTGAGGTAGTTGTTGCATAGTCATGAAGAATGCTCTGGGAATTGATAATTGTTAGCCAATGTGGCTAGAGACGGTGATTTTGGACCCAATCATTACGTCTAGTCCATAAATTCCAAAGAATCATTATAAATAGCACAAATGATTGGAGAGGTGGTTGCTTGAGATGCTTGCTTGGCTTTGGAGGAGCTTGCTTGACATGCTTGCTTACGTTCACATGGAAATTGACATGCTTGCTTACGTTGATGATGACAAAAATTCTAGAGAGGTGCTTGCTTGAGATGCTTGTTTACATTCAAATGGAAATTAACATGCTTGCTTACTTTCACTATGGACGGTAATTCTAGAGAGGTGCTTGTTTGAGCTGCTTGCTTACATCCACTTGCAAATTGATATACTTGCTTATGATTGCATTGGGAGGCAAAAGCACGCATTTCAAGGTTTTTAATTTTTAATTCATTATCCTTTCACACCTCCCTAGGAGTGTTGGTTGATCACTTCATTTTGTAAAGCGTATAAATAGATGGTGGTTTTTCAATTGTAAGACACAACTTTAAATTAATAAATTTGAGAGTTTTTATCTCTTTGTTCTTTTGAGAACTTTATCAATCTTTCAAGTTCTTCTTATTGAATCAAACCTTTGATATCTTTGGTTCCTAGTTTTACATAACTAGTGGGTCACACTTTTAAGCACCAACCTTCTCCATGATTTGTTTACACCATTGGACTTAAAGACTGATTCTAAGGGAGTTCGTCCTTACTTCATTCGTTATTACCTTACTTATGCTTTATATAATATCATAAGTATGCATTTACTTCCTATGATATATGGTGTTCATGCATAGCACAAGATCCACATATTTACTTAGTTTAGTTTTTTGTTTTTCTATCATATGTAATCACCTATATTAAAATGCATTTACTTATGTTGTTTTATGCTTTCTTTGTAGGATATATAATCCACATAAGCAAGTGGATTGTAGGGCAGTTGATTCAAGGGCTTCTATGAATGATCACGCCTTGCGGAGATGTTGTTGAAGGCATCTCGTTGATTGTTGGATCTAGGAAGGAAGCAAGGGACCTGCAAGCATGATAGGTTCAAACAGAAGGGCTTGGTAGGATGATGATTCATGTGGGGAAGAATGATGAAGAAATGGGCAGATTTTGGTAAAGGGGATAGATCGAATGGTGTTGGTGAAGGATGGAGATGGAAAGAATGAAAGATGGTGATAGGATCTTAAAGAAAACTCAAGGAAGAACCTAGGCTATATGGAGCCTAAACCCGAACCTTATATTGTTCCTTTAAGGGGTGGTAATAAAGTCTTAGACCCACTATCTATAAAGAGATAGCAACCACAAGTATCAAGATGAAAAGAGGGTGACGCCACAAGCAAAGCTTGATAAGTCGATAAAGTTTTAAAAAGAACAAGATAGAGAAAATAATCTTACAAGAAAAATATGTATTGATATAATTGAGGTGTGTTTACAAAAGTGGCTGAATGGCCTTATTTATAGGAATACAAGAGTGTGGCCGAAAGGCCATGTTTCCTATTAAAATGCCTATTCGGTTTTGATCAAGTCTCCCTCCAAAATGGTCTAGTCTTCCTTAAAAGTTTTTTGTAACCATTCGGCTGAATGATGTCTCCCTCCATGCATTTCCCTCTAATTTTTAGGCGCAAAACTTGATTCCCTCCAATGTTGGTCTGTTGTTGATACGCTCCAACTCTTGATTTGTAGTTGTTGAAAGAAGCTTTGATTGTCCCGATCGTGAATGCAAGCAAGCCTTGATCCTCCGAATGTCTTCTTAATGAAATCGAAGATAAAAGATGAAAGAGAAATATAGGGTACAGAAGTAGGATAGCGTGGTGTTTATATGAATGGGTGAAAAGGTTGGAAATGGTTAAGGAAATGAAGTGGTGGTTCGGACGGTGAAAGGAAAGATAGAATGAAATGAAAAGGATAGTATTCAAAGATTCAAAAGATGAACCTATGTTATGAAAGCATAAACCCGACCGTAAAGAAGGCTTTAAAGGTGGTAATGGGACTTAGACCGAAGGTTAAGGACAACCCACAATCTGAAGTATCAAAGATGGGATACGAGACACCACAAACCAAAAGAGGCTTGATAAATCAAGAAGTTCTTAAAAGAACAAGTTTGAGAGAATGAACTCATAAAAGGATAATTTTATTAAAATGAAAGTTGTGTGTTACAAATGACAAAATGATCTCTTTATTATAGTTTTCTAGGGGGTGGCAAAATAGGCACATTACAAGGGTGAATGGTTAGCCGAATGGGCATGTATATGGCTTGTGATGGTTCGGCAAGGGGCTGGTGATGTTTTGGCCAAAGTGGTGTCTCCCTTCTTTGCTTTTCCACCCATTATTTCCCTCCAAAGGGCTCGTGACTCCCTCCAAATGCATGGGCAACCATTCGGCCGAATGGTGCCTCCCTCCATGCGTTTCCCTCCATAATTTAGGCACCCAACTTAGTTTCCCTCCAAGGCTGGTCGGTTGTGACCCTTGGGGAGGGGACATGTCATTCCATGGTTAAGTTGGAAGTTGTAGGGTGAGCTGAGATGAGCCGTTTGAGCTAAGAGTGAGCTGGCTTGAGCTGAGCTAGCTAGCTGGTTGACCTAGCTAAACCTTTGAGCTGATTTGAGTTGTTCCGAGCTGCCCTTAGCTAGGTGAGCTTCTCCTTTAGTGTCCTTGATCTTATCTCGAGCTATTGGAGTTGTTAGGAGCTGAATTGAAGCTAGCTTTGCCTTGACATGTTTCCAAGCTGATTTGAGTTGATTTTGAATCACACAAGCTAATGGTGAGCTGCCCTTTAATCCCTTGTTTATGTGGGTCATGTGTCCTACAAAAAAAAAACCAAATAACATAAGTAATGTAATGAAGCTAAAAGATGCATAAAAATAGTTTATAAGTATAAGGACTTAAATGCATTTAAATTGAAAAGTAAAGATGTGGTTTGATAGTTAAGGTATGCATGATCTTTATTTAATATGCAAAATAAGAAATATGAAACAAGATGCATAGTGATAGCTGAATTCATGATGCATTTGTTTAAGTATGATATGAACATAGGTATTATGAATACTATGCACATGCTTAACTAAGAATATTATAAACATGTAAATAGAGTAAATAAAAAAGAAAATAAGTAAGAACTCCCTCTTCTTCCATGTTTGTTGAACAAGATGAAAGCATGGTGAATATGAGCAGTAATGGGATCACATCAGTTGTGTCCCTTGGGGAGGGGACATGACACTTACGATGATGAGCTAACATATATAGGTGGAACTGAGGTGAGCTAATTGAGCTTGGAGTGAGATGGGTTGAGCTGAGCTAGCTAGATGAAATATTTAGCTCAATTTGAAGTTGTTTTTGAGCTGCCCTTAGCTAGGTGAGCTAGTCCTTAAGCGTGTGAGCTCCTTAGAATGCTTCCCTTGGTCCTTGAGCTGCCATAAGCTTCCATTGGGCTCCTTAAGCTAATCTGAGCTGTCTTGAATGTCCTTGAGCTAAACTGAGCTGGAATTGGATTGTATGTGCTAAGTTGAGCTTCCATAGATTGTGTCCTTCACCCATGCCTTTATATAAGACAAGTAAACAATAGAATTAGATGTGTATAAGCTGAAATTTATCTAAAACATATGCAACTATACTTATAAAGTAAATAAGGAATAAATTAAAGATGTGTAGACAATTAAAGCTAAGTATCTCTCAAGAACGCATTACATAGCAACATGTAACACATTATATAACTTGTCTTCTAAGGTTGGTTGTTCATCAAAGGTTTTTAAAGCACGAGTACATTTAAATGATAGAACTTCCCTGAAGAATTTAGCCTTAGAGCGAGTGATTGGTTCTTGTGGCATAGTCTCTTGATCAGGTGTTGGTGTGCTCACATCAGCAGCTCCTCTTTAGCTCGAGGAGATCAAACCAAGCTCAAAATAGCTCATACAAATCAACCAAGGATTACAAGCTCTTAAACAACTCCAACAAGCTCCAAATAGCTTGAGTTAGCTCAAGGAAACTGTTTTGGAGGGAGGCATGAAAATGGCCAAACAACCACAACACCCCTTGTACATGCCCTTTCGGCAGCCCCTTAGAAAACTATAAATAGGGGTTCATTTTGTATTTGTAAAACATGCAACTTTCATTATATAAAATTCGTTTCATTGTGAGTTTATCTTTCAAACTTGTTCTTCTTAGAACAATCTGACTTATCAAGCATTCTTGCTTGTGGCGTCACTACCTTCCCACCTATACTTCAAGTTCTTGGTTTTATATAACCAAAGGATCTAAGTTTTCCTACCATCCTCAAAGTCATTTCTTTTAAGAAACGAGATTATACTTTTTAGTATAGTTTCTTTCATTGAAACCTTTCAATACTATCCATCCTTTTCTTTTCCATTCCATTTCCCTTAAACCATTTCATTCTTTCACCATCTGAACCACCACCTTAAATTCCTAAACCATTTCATCTGTTTTACCCAATTCCTACATACACCACGTATCCATACTTTCGCACCTTATACTTTTCCATCACTATTCTCTTTATTTCTTCAACAAGGCATTCGGATTACAAGGCTTGCTTGCATTCACGGTCGAGACAATCAAAGCTTCTCTCAACAACATTATTTGGAGAGTTGGAAAACTCAATTTCTTTACTGTTTTCTCTGTTAAAATTCCAATGGGTCCATTGTAAGGCCCATTTAGACCTGCTCGTCTGAAAACTCTACAAAAAGAACCGTAAACAAGTTTTAATTAGATTTTATGAGTTCATAAAATTGATTACGAGCTTTTCAATGTGATAATATTGCAAAACCTCAATTTTTGAACTTTTTACTTAGTTAAAATTCCAACATGCCAATTATAAGGCCCATTTAGACACGCTCGTGTAAAACATCTACAAAATGACCGTAAAACAAGTTTAAATCAAATTTTATGCGTTCATATATTTGAATAAGATATTTGAAACACGATAATATGGTGAATCTCAATTTCTATTGTTTTTACTCAGTTATAATTCTAACGGATCCATTGTAAGGCCCATATAGACCTGCTCATCTGAAACCTCTACAAAATAAACCACAAAACAAGTTTTAATCAAATCTTAGGAGTTCATATAATTGGTTACAAGCTATTCATCATGATTATATTGCAAAAACATCAATTTTGTACTTTTTACTTAGTTAAAATTCCAACGGGCCCATTGTAAGGCCCATTTACACTCGCTCATCTGAAAAACTCTACAAAAAGGTTGCGAAACAAGTTCTAATCAAATTTTATTAGTTCATATAATTAATTACAAGCTATTCAACACGATCGTTTTCAAAATCTCAATTTCTGTACTTTTTACTCATTTAATTTCAGAGCTTTTTACTCAGTTAGTCGGCTAAAATTCCAACAGGTAACGGGTATGGCAACACTCTCTCCTCTCTCTTTCCCTTACCCTTTTCCTTCTCTGTTTCAAACCGCCGCCTCCTTCCCCCACCCCCACCACCTTCTTTTGCCCTTCTCGACCCTATGAGGCTGCTAAACCCTGGCAGGATGGCCGATATTTGCTCTCTAGAACCTTTTGGTCACCGCCCTTGGGGCTTCTCGAGGTCTGGTAGTGGCGTACGGGTGGACGACACCTAGCTGGTTGGCTTCCTCCACGGAGAGATGCTACCATTTTGAGAGGTAAGATCCGTTCAGGCCCCTACTGATTATTTCTTTATGTCGCCGGGAGTCTACATGTCATTCTTCTGCGAACCTTAGGCCGTTTTAAACTCAAGGTCATTCTTCTAAGAATCCCAGGCTGCTCTAAAACCAATGGCTATATTTCTAGTACCCTGTTGCATATTTTTTTGAGTTTGATCGACCCTGTTTGATCCCATTACTCCTAGCCCTTGCAACTTTGCTTAAAGGGGATACGACAGTGCCTCTTTCGGCCTGATCAATCCCTATTTTTCTGGCTGTTATAGCCTTGGTTATGGTTGTTTATTCCTTGGTTCTTTTGGCTTAGGGTTTCTTAGATGACTCTCAGGCCCTAGATTATGTGCAGGTCAATATTTGCGGCTATTTTATGGTCAACCATGGAAATGAACGATGGCCTTTCCCTCTTTTCTAATGGAGAAATTGTTCCAACCTTATGTTATTATCCTTTGTTATATCTTTTGTATCACACCATGCAACGTAAACAATTCCACTGTTTATACTTCTGTAAATTCTCGCTATTTTTTGGATCTTATTGCGCTTCTATTTTATTGGAATTGTCTCAGTGGCCTGGTTTTTGGCCAACTTTATCCAGGGTTACCCGGTTATGGCCCTAGGAACCCTTGCTATCATCTCTAGGGGGTTTCGGTGTGCTGGAGATGGTCCTGAGCTTCACACACCCTCTGTGCACCTATCTGGCCGATTTACAAAGAACCCAGGCTTCGGATCCTTTGTGTTCTTTTTAGGTAATCTTCTCATGAACCTAGAATCTTTTAGCGTCCTTTATGCGTCATTTTATATATTTGTTTTCGGTTCAAGTTTCTTATCGATATTTCTCAGGTTTCGCATGTTTTTTCAAATGTTACATCATTGGTTATATGCATCTTAGCTGCTGGGTATCTTTTTCCATTTCTACGTGCATTGTTATTATGCTCTTTCGATGCATTCAGTATGTTGTGCATAGGTCTCAGAGACTTCGAAAGGTTAATCTTACTTCTTTCTTTGATTATCTGTCCCTACAGCATAGGCTTTGGATCACATTTCTCTCTCCTCTCTCCTCAAATTTAAATTCAAAATTATGTTTGCACTTATCCCTTTAGAGTCCTATCGAGATCTTGTCTCCTATAACTGCTAATATCTTCCTTAACTTTCGGAAGGCTCCCCTTTCCTTTTCTATTTCCGGTAAGGAATCTAATGATGCTAATTTTTTTCCTTAATTGTCAGAAACCCCCATTTCCGTAGCTATTCTCCTTTTTGATGATAAAGAATTTAGGATTGACTCAATCTCTTCTTTTTTCTTTAAGTTCAACACTTTCTTTTCCATTTATATAAATCCTCCACACCTAGATTTCTTTTTTTCCCAGGGTTTCTTGGTTCTTTCTGTATTCATGGCCTCTCAATCTTTTCTCAACCAATTGGACAACCTACAATTCACTACTGAAGAGCAAGGAATCGTTTTTACCCCTCCTATTTATAAGGATGATCCTTTCGATGACTGCAAGCTTTCCCTTGTTGGAAAAATCTTTGCGACAAAAGCCATTGACGCGGCTGTTGTGATCCGAGTCTTCCAAATAGTTTGGAAAAACGAAAACGCCATCTCCATCACTGCACTGAAATCAAACTACTTTTCGTTTAAGTTTGAATCTTCTTCAAAGCGGAACGAAGTGCTCAAAAAAGGGCCTTGGAACTTCAAAAATGACTGGGTGGCCTTGCTTCCATTGCAGCCAGCCTATACCATTGATGAATACACTTTTAGCCACATGCGTATCTGCGTCCGTGTTTATCGTCTGCCTTTGACCATGATGGCCAGTGACAAAGTGGCTAATGATACTGGCCGAACGATTGGTTCTTGCATGGGTTCTATGTTTGGCACGGACACGAGGAAGGATGAGGATGGCAACATGGTAAGTTTTCTTCGGGTAGGGATTCTACTTGATGTCACGAAGCCTCTGCACCGATGTGTGGCCTTAGGCGGCTCCGGCCCTTCTCCGAAGTTATGTCCTCTTCAATACGAGCGACTCCCAACCTTTTCCCATGGTTGCGGCATTCTGTACCATTTGACCGCCACTTGCCCCACTCATAAGACTGCTCCAAAATCGCAACTGCAATATGGCGATTGGTTACGTGCGGAAGCCCCTAAGGCCGAGACTAAGCCGAGGACGATGGGTCGTGTTCGCTACTTTGAAACTGGGACAGCATCTAAAGCTTCGAACCCTGCTATGGGTGCTGGTTTTTGGACCATTGCTTTTCTTAATATCAAACCCTCACCATATACTATCTTACTCAATTTATATTTCTCCTCTTAAAATACTTCTTTTTCCTCTCCTAATGCAGATGTTGATGGCACAGTCCCTCAGTCTATTGATGATCCAGATCCTGCTGCGAATGCTGCTGCGACCGCGGCTTCTTCTCCTGCACTTGCCACAAACCAACAGACAACGCCAATTGCTGTTGATACTGTGGTAGATAACCTGGTTGTGACAAACGCCATTATGGATGTTGTGACTACAGCCGAGACCCTAGTCGTGGATGTAGATGGCACCCCCTTAACTATAGTGATGCCTGATATGGAATCAACAAACATAGCAGCTGCTTCTGACTCGGCAGTTGCTGCTGACGATATTGAGCTAGAGGAAGCAACACCACCAGACAAGTGCTTCGTCTTAGTAGAGGAACCTGTGGTGCCTCCCAGAAAGGTAGCATCGGTTGTCTCCACCTTGGAACGACAGATTCTAGCTAAACCATTATTGTCCGATTTTGAAGCTTGGCTAGCAACCAATCCCTCGAGCACGCCTTCAGATCTGGGATAGAACCTAGTCGGTCAGCGCAAGGCCAAACATAGCCCTCCTCAGGTCGACATTTCTGTCATTAAGAGGCCACGTTCTTCCCACTCTACTGGTGGCAAACCTTCCAAATTAAAATCTCCTATTTTAGGTAAACACTCCAAGATTGTGAAAGCTGGGATGAGCAACATAAACAACTCTTCGGTGGTGGTTGAGAATTAACCCGGCCGAGAGAAATGAAGATCATGTGCTGGAACTGCCGAGGCCTTGGTAAACCTCAGGCAGTTCAGTCATTAGGAAAGGTTGTTAGAAGGTTATGTCCGAATGTTATTTTTCTATTTGAAACTCGTTTAACTCGTTCTAGTAGTGATCGTTTAAAGTCTGCCTTAAATATGTCCGGTTGTATCATTATCGATAGCAATCGTAGTTGTTCTGGTCTAGTTCTTTTATGGAATAATAATACAACCCTTGATTTGCTTTCGTATGCGGATCGTTATATTAACTCTGTTCTTTGAATTGGCGGTGATTGCTTTCGGTTTACCGGCATTTATGGTTTTGTTGAGACTAATTTCAAACATAAAATGTGGGACCTAATTGATTCACTTCGCTCTACATCGCCCCTCCCTTGGCTCATTGGCGGTAATCTCAATGAGATCCTTTCCGATGATGAAAAGCAAGGAGGATGTCGGCGCCAACCCTCCCAAATTGATAGCTTTAGTGACTGCTTGTCTCGTAATAACCTTTTTGATTGTAAACCCACCTCCGGTTGGTTTACTAGGTCCAAACTGGGTCCCAATACTAAGCTCATTCTTGAGTGTTAGATCGATTCGTAGCCTGCTCTTCTTGGTTGCAGCAACACTCATCCTTTCGCAATATCTCCACTTACTCTACGGACTCAGACCATTGTGTAATTCTCATGGACACTTTGTATGCTCGATTAGAGCCTACTGGGCCTCAACAAAACCATTTTTAGTTTGAGTCTTGTTGGGCCCAAGACGCTTCTTGCGTCTTGGCGGTCCAACAAGCTTGGGCTGCTGCCTCTAGGACGTTGGTGGATAAATTACATTCAGTTGGAGCCCATCTCAAAGACTGGCAAGATCAACAATGACATGACTCCTCTCAGCGTATAGTTGAGCTGCAACGGCAAATTAATGCCTGCTTGCGTCACCGTTTATCGGACTCTGATCTTGATGCCATAACGGCAGCTAAATCTGAGCTATAGAAGCTCTTTGATGTCAATGAGGCATATTGGGCGCAACGTTCTCGCATTACTTGGCTCTCTAATGGGGACAAGAATACGCCTTTCTTCATGCTCGCGCTTTAAATCGTCGTAAGAAAAATACTATCAAGGGTCTCTTTGATTCCGACAATGTTTGGCAGAGTCGTTAGGAAGATGTTATGAATGTTGTTATAGATTGCTTCTAATCTCTATTCACGACATCTACTCCGACTATGGCACCAATGATTCATAATAATGTTATGCCATCTATTACTCCTTCCATGAATGAGTCCTTGTCTCATCCTTTCACTGAGGGGGAGGTCCTTTTTGCTTTCCGGGATATCAATCCTCAGAAAGTGCCAAGCATTGATGGTTTCCCAAGTGGCTTTTATAGGCTACATTGGGACACAATTGGGCCTGAGGTGGTCCAAATCTATTTCGAACTTCTGCAAGGAGATGCGGATATGGCATCAATTAACAAAACGGTGCTTGTCCTCATTCCCAAGGTCTCTGACCCTACCATGGTTCAACAATTACGACCCATTAGTCTCTGCACTGTGCTCTATAAAATTGTTGCTAAGGTTTTCGTTAACCGAATGAAGCAAGTTCTTTTATTTTGTATTAGCGGTGCCCAGGCTACCTTCGTAAAAGACCAAAACATCACTAATATTATTCTGATTGCGCATGAGCTCGTGCAATCTCTCCACTCTAATGGATCTGGCCTCTTTAAGGGTGTTGCTCTTAAACTTGATATGGAGAAAGCCTTTGATCAGGTTGAGTGGTCGTTTCTTCAGTGAGTCATGTTAAAGATGGGCTTTGCTACCCCTTGGGTGGATCTTATTATGCGATTATTTCCACCGTCTCTTTCACTGCCAGTGTCAACGGCTCATTTTCTCCAGTTTTTTACCCTTAGCGGGGCATCAGGCAGGGGGACCCTCTTTCCCCTTTCTTGTTCCTCTTCTGTTCTCTGGGTTTTTCTGTCTCTCTTGAAGCAGAGCAACGAGCTGGCCGCCTGTAGGGTCTTAGTGCTAGCCGTCATGGCCTAGGGTCATCTATCTCCTCTTTGCTGATGACAGCCTGATCTTTCTTCAAAATGACATCGGTGAGGTTTCATGATTGAAAGAGATTCTTGACCTCTATGCGTCCTCCTCTGGCCAAGCAGTCAACTATGATAAATCTACTATCTTCTTCGAGCCACGTGTATCTCATGACTTTAGGCATACTATTCATCAGATTCTTGGTGTGCATGAGGTGGATGACCGTAGTATCTACCTGGGAATTCTGCTTCTCATTGGGAAGAACAGAACGGCGGCCTTAGGGTTTACTCGCGACAAGTTCAACTCTCGCATGGCTAAGTGGAATAACCTTTTACTATCTTTTAGCAGACGTGAGGTTTTCATTAAGTCTGTCGCTCAGTCTCTGCCCCAATATGTCATGTTGTGTTACTTGCTGCCTCAAAACATTATTGATTATATGACACGGTCTATTCGCCGTTACTGGTTGTCTGGTCGCAATAATAAACACGGATGGCCGCTCGTCGCTTGGGATGCTGTTTGCGCCCCAAAATCTGCGGGTGGTACAGGTTTCTGCGACATACTCCACTTTAATGTTGCGTTGTTGGGGAAACATCTTTGGCGTCTTATCTCGGCTCCTGACTCTCTATTTTCTCGTGTCTTCCGTGCATGTTACTTCCCTTCGGGAATATTTTTGATGCTGTAGGAAATCGTAGGGATTCATTTGCCTGGAAGGGCCTTTGCCAAGCCTTGCAGTTGCTTTCTCCTGGATTCTTCTGGCATCCGGGTATTGATAGTAAGGTTCATGTGCATCGTGACAATTGAGGCGGGGCTTCTACGCTCGCCCTCTATAGGAAGTATTCTGACAATGAAGAGCTCCTGGTCCGCTGTCGTGACTTCTTGGTTCGTGGTAGGGTCCAATGGGATGCCTGTAAAGTACGCGATTACTTTGACTCGGAGGATGCTACCAATATCCTTCGTGTCCCTCTCACCAATGAACGTCGTGATATAGTGCTTTGGGGTAATCATGACTCTGGGTTTTATATTGTCAGGTCTGCTTACCTCTTTCTGCATAGACCGTCGTAGCCTCTACCTCGACCTTCGCCCATTTGGAAAGTTATATCATGTTCGCCCACACTTCCCAAGGTGTGCACCTTTGGGTGGAGGGCAGGACGTGATGCCCTTCCTACTGGGAATCGGCTTGCGGCCGCTGATTTATCGCTTGGGTCTTGTCCCTTCTATCAAACCTCGAAATTAGTTTTGCACACCCTTCGCGACAGCGCGGGGGCTGCAGAAGTTCTCTGTCTTGATGGCTTCCTGCCTCGACTTTGCACGAGTACCATTTCGTCGGTGTCTCTGTGGTTCGAGGAGGGGGCCTCTCGACTCTCCTGCACGGACTTTTCCTTTTTTCTTACTGTGTTGTGGAACTTATGGAATCGCAGGAATGATCTTATCCATAATGGTCGGCTTCAACCTTCGTGGCTCACTATCATGAATGCTTAGAGTCTTCTTCGGGACTATGTTGATGCCAACCTGTTGGCCCCTGCCCAACCGACTATAGCCCCAGCCCTCTCGGATCCTCGGTCGATGCCTCATTCTCTAGGGACAATCAAGATCAACGTTGATGGTGCCTTCCAGCCGTCGACGGGTGCAACCGCCATCGAAGTCCTCGCACGTGATAGTACGAGTTCTATTTTCGGTGGTCTGGTACTTCACTTAGCTGGGTGCATGGATGCTGCCATGGTTGAATTCCATGCGATTGTCGTCGTTGTTCAACATGGATATGATCAAGGCTAGAGTGACGTGATAATTGAGTCGGATTCTATCGTTGTGATACACAAGATACAACGCTAGTCTCCGGATGCTTCTTTATTGAGCGCACATATTGAGCGGGCGCGTCCTTTGTTTTCATCTATTCCTACTTTGCGGTTTATGTATGTCCCTCGATTGGCTAATTCTCTTGCTCACATGCTGGCCCATTGGGCTCTACAATCAGGTTCTTCTATTTTCTTTGACTCGGGTATGCCCAACTTTATACGCTCTGCTGTAATGGATGAATTTGATCCTCCTTAATTTATTAATGAATCTAGGGAACTCTTTTCCCCTTAGGTGGTCACCACTGGGCTCGCCTGGTGCCTGACCTTAGCGGGGGTTTTAATGAGGCCCGCCTTTTTCCTTCAAAAAAATTTCAACAGGTCCATTATAAGTCCCATTTGGACTCGATAGTCTAAAGCTCTACAAAAAGGACCGCAAAACAAATTTAAATCAAATTTTATGGGATCATATATTTGAATAAGAGATTTCCATCACGATTATATTGCAAAACCTCAATTTCTTTACAATTTTTACTTAGTTAAACGAGTTCCATTGTAAGGCCCATTAAGACCTGCTCATCTAAAACATCTATAGAAACGGCTGCAAAAGAAGTTTAAATGAAATTTTATGGGTTCATATATTTGAATAAGATTTTTGCAACACGATTATATGTAAAAATCTCATTTTTTGTTGTTTTTACTCAGTTAAAATTCCAACGGGTCCATTGTAAGGCCCATTTAAACATGCTCGTCTGAAAACTCTACAAAATGGACCGCAAAACAAGTTTTAATCAAATTTTAGGAGTTCAAATAATTGATTACGAGCTATTTAAGATGATATTATTGAAATACCCCATTTTTTGTACTTTTTACTCTGTTAAAATTCCAACGGGTCCATTGTAAGGCCCATTTAGACCTTCTCGTCTGAAACCTTTACAAAAAGGACTGCAAAACAGATTTTAATCAAATTTTATGAGTTCATATAATTGATTAAGAAAAACATCAATTTTTTTACTTTTTACTTGGTTAAAATTCTAACGGGTCCATTGTAAGCCCTTTTACACCCGCTCATCTGAAACCTCTACAAAAGGGTCGTGAGACAAGTTTTAATCAATTTTTATTAGTTCATAAAATTTTATTACGAGCTATTCAACACGATCATTTTTCAAAACCTCAATTTATGTACTTTCCACTCATTTAAAATTCCAACAGGTCCATTAAAAGTCCCATTTAGACTCACTCGTCTAAAACTCTACAAAAACGACCACAAACAAATTTAAATCAAATTTTATGGGATCATATATTTGAGTAAGAGATTTCCATCACGATTATATTGCAAAACCTCAATTTCTATGCACTTTTTACTTAGTTAAATGGGTTCCATTTAAGGCCCATTTAGACCCACTCATCTAAAACCTCTACAGAAACGGCCCCAAAACAAGTTTAAATGAAATTTTATGGGTTCGTATATTTGAATGAGATATTTGTAACACAATTATATGGAAAAGTCTCAATTTCAGTCGTTTTTACTCAGTTAAAATTCCAACGGGTCCATTGTAAGGATTATTTAGACCTGCTCGTCTGAAAACTCAACAAAATGGACAGCAAAACAAGTTTTAATAAAATTGTAGGCGTTCAAATAATTGATTATGAGCTGTTTAAGATGATTATATTGGAAACCCCAATTTTTGAACTTTTTACTCTATTAAAATTCCAACGGGTCCATTGCAAGGCCCATTTAGACCTTCTCGTTTGTAACCTTTACAAAAAGGACTGCCAAACAGGTTTTGATCAAATTTTATGAGTTCATATAATTGATTAAGAAAAACATCAATTTTTGTACTTTTTACTTATTTAAAAATGCAACGGGTCAATTGTAAGGCCCATTTACAACCGCTTATATGAAACCTCTACAAAAGGGTCGCGAAACAAGTTTTAATCAAATTTTATTAGTTCATGTAATTGATTACGAGCTATTCAACATGATCATTTTTCAAAACCTCAATTTCTGTACTTTTTACTCATTTAAAATTCCAACAGGTCCATTAAAAGTCCCATTTAGACTCGCTCGTCTAAAACTCTACAAAAAGGACCACAAAACAAATTTAAATCAAATTTTATGGGATCATATATTTGAGTAAGAGATTTCCATCACGATTATATTGCAAAACCTCAATTTCTATGCACTTTTTACTTAGTTAAATGGGTTCCATTTAAGGCTCATTTAGACCCGCTCATCTAAAACCTCTATAGAAACGGCCCCAAAACAAGTTTAAATGAAATTTTATGGGTTTATATATTTGAATGAGATATTTGCAACATGATTATAAGGAAAAGTCTCAATTTCAGTTGTTTTTACTCAGTTAAAATTCCAACGGGTCCATTGTAAGGATCATTTAGACATGCTCGTTTGAAAACTCAACAAAATGGACAGCAAAACAAGTTTTAATAAAATTCTAGGCGTTCAAATAATTTATTACGAGATATTTAAGTTTATTGTATTGGAACCCCCCAATTTTTGAACTCTTTACTCTGTTAAAATTCCAACGGGTCCATTACAATGCCCATTTAGACCTTCTCGTTTGTAACCTTTACAGAAAGGACTGCGAAACAGGTATTAATCAAATTTTATGAGTTCATATAATTGATTAAGAAAAATATCAATTTTTGTACTTTTTCTTATTTAAAAATGCAACAGGTCCATTGTAAGCCCATTTACAACCGCTCATATGAAACCTCCACAAAAGGGTCGCGAAACAAGTTTTAATCAAATTTTATTAGTTCATGTAATTGATTATGAGCTATTCAACACGATCATTTTTCAAAACCTCAATTTATGTACTTTTTACTCATTTAAAATTCCAACAGGTCCATTAAAAGTCTCATTTAGACTCGCTTGTCTAAAACTCTACAAAAAGGACCACAAAACAAATTTAAATCAAATTTTATGGGATCATATATTTGGGTAAGAGATTTCCATCATGATTATATTGCAAAACCTCAATTTCTATGCACTTTTTACTTAGTTAAATGGGTTCCATTTAAGGCCCATTTTGACCCTCTCATCTAAAAACCTCTATAGAAACGGCCCCAAAACAAGTTTAAATGAAATTTTATGGGTTTATATATTTGAATGAGACATTTGCAACATGATTATATGGAAAAGTCTCAATTTCAGTTGTTTTTACTCAGTTAAAATTCCAACGGGTCCATTGTAAGGATCATTTAGACCTGCTCGTCTGAAAACTCAACAAAATAGACAGCAAAACAAGTTTTAATAAAATTATAGGCGTTCAAATAATTTATTACGAGATATTTAAGTTGATTGTATTGGAAATCCCCAATTTTTGAACTCTTTACTCTGTTAAAATTCCAACGGGTCCATTACAATGCCCATTTGGACCTTCTCGTTTGTAACCTTTACAGAAAGGACTGCGAAACAGGTTTTAATCAAATTTTATGAGTTCATATAATTGATTAAGAAAAACATCAATTTTTGTACTTTTTCTTATTTAAAAATGCAACGGGTCCATTGTAAGCCCATTTACAACCGCTCATATGAAACCTCTACAAAAGGGTCGCGAAACAAGTTTTAATCAAATTTTATTAATTCATATAATTGATTACGAGCTATTCAACATGATCATTTTTCAAAACCTCAATTTCTGTACTTTTTACTCATTTAAGATTCCAACAGGTCCATTATAAGTCTCATTTACACTTGCTCGTCCAAAACACTACACAAAGGACCGCAAAACAAATTTAAATCAAATTTTATGGGATCATATATTTGAATAAGAGATTTCCATCACGATTATATTGCAAAACCTCAATTTCTTTACACTTTTTATCCAGTTAAACGAGTTCCGCTGTACGGACCATTTAGACCCGCTCATCTAAAACCTCTATAGAAACAGCCGCAAAACAAGTTTAAATGAAACTTTATGGGTTCATATATTTGAATGAGATATTTGCAGCACGATTATATGGAAAAGTCTCAATTTCAGTTGTTTTTACTAAGTTAAAATTCCAACGAGTCCATTGTAAGGCTCATTTAGACCTGCTCGTCTGAAAACTCAATAAAATGGACAGCAAAACAAGTTTTAATCAAATTCTAGGAGTTCAAATAATTGATTACGAGCTGTTTAAGATGATTATATTGGAAACCCCCAATTTTTGTACATTTTATGCTATTGAACTCGATCATTTTTTAAAAACCTCAATTACTGTACTTTTCACTCATTTAAAATTCAAACGGGTCCATTATAAGTCTCATTTAGACTCGCTCGTCCAAAACTTTACAAAAAAGGACCGCAAAACAAATTTAAATCAAATGTTATGGGATCATGTATTTGAATAAGAGATTTCCATCACGATTATATTGCAAAACCTCATATACTTTACACTTTTTACTTAGTTAAATGAGTTCCATTGTAAGGCCCATTTAGACCCGCTCATTTAAAACATCTACAGAAACAGCCGCAAAACAAGTTTAAATGAAATTTTACGGGTTATTATATTTGAATAAGATATTTTCCACATGATTATATGGAAAAGTCTCAATTTCTGTTGTTTTTACTCAGTTAAAATTCCAATGGGTCCATTGTAAAGCCCATTTAAACCTGTTCGTCTGAAAACTTTACAAAATGGACCACAAAACAAGTTTTAATCAAATTTTAGGAGTTCAAATAATTTATTACGAACTATTTAAGAGGAATATATTGGAATACCCCACTTTTTGTACTTTTTTATGAGCTATTTACATTCGAGCTCTTCTCTTTTCTTTGACTCGGGTATGCTCCACTTTATCCACTCTGTTGTAATGGATAACTTTCATCCACCTTAATTTTTAATGAATCTAGGGCACTCTTTTCCCCATAGGCGGTCACCACTGGGCTCGCCTGGTGTCTGACTTTAGAGGGGTTTTTAATGAGGCTCACATTCTTCCTTGAAAAAAAATTCCAATGGGTCCACTGTAAGGCCCATTTAGACCTTCTCGTCTGAAACCTTTACAAAAAGGACTGCAAAACAGGTTTTAATCAAATTTTATGAGTTCATATAATTGATTAAGAAAAACATCATTTTTTGTACTTTTTACTTAGTTAAAATTCCAACGGGTCTGTAACACCCTAAAATTGGCCTAGAAATGTTACCACAATCTAAACTATAGGCTAATTGAATTCATAAGTTAATCAATTTAAAGAAGAATGAACATTGGCCATCCTTAGGATCATATAAGTGAGATTAGAACCAAATTGAATTGAAATTAAAACTAGAAGGGATAAATGAAATGATGAAATTGTGATCATGCAAAACTCTATGGTTTGCAAGCAAATAGAATAAAATTAAGGGCCTTGACACATGTTCTCAATTGATGAGAACATGTGTCTAAGGGAAGGGTGACTCACGGCTTGCTTGGAGGAAAGATGAACAAAATAGAATCATCTTCTTCCTCCCATTATCATCCTCCATAGCCGATTGTGAGAGAGAAAGGGGAAAAAAGAAAAGCTTCATTCATCACCTTCAATTCAAGCTTTTTGATTCAACCATCGATCGAATTTATCTTGGAGAAGGTATAATGCTTGACTTTACATGTTATAGATTGTTTGAATATGCAAATGATGATGTTTTTGTTGCCTAGATGGAATTGAATAATTGTTGTGCATGTTAGGATTATGCTAGCTTCAATTATAATGTAGAAATTGAATGCTAGTAGCTAAATTGCTAATGAAATATATATATGGTTGCTGGAAATCTGGTAAATATGTACATGGTTGAAAACAGTCTTGATTAGGGACTGTTTTGATAGAGAAAATGTGTAAACATGTCAATTGAACATCGAACCCTATTTTGATCATGTATCTAGATGAAATGAAGATTGAATTGAATATATATGTTACTTGAAAATGACTACATCTAATTGGACTAGTTAAATTAAGCAATAGACTGCCTAATTGGTAAACTGAATATGGAATGTTGATCAAATATATCAAATTGGGTTCAACATGATAATGCCCTATTTTAGGTACATGGCTAGGTGAATTAGAATGACCTAGAAATGTAACAACATGAAAAAGAATTGAATTGCCATGTTAGAACCTTTCTTAGATGAATTAAGAAGCTAGAAATTCAACCTAGTGTAATCTGCCCAGAATGCTCTATTCTGGGTAGTAACTTTGAAAAATCACTATAAATAGTATAAAATGAATTTAAGGCTAAAATTTTTATGGAAACACTTTGATATGTCTAAATTCATTAGGAGAAAACATAACTGAATTCTGGGTTGTAGAAAGAAATGTAGATAAGAAACACTAGGGACAGTGCAAATGTAGCAAAATGCCCTACTTTTAAGTTAAAAACTGTATTAATTGGCAAAGATTTAAAATAAAGACATATATGGTTATAAAGAAAAAAAATTAGCTTTCCAACGGTGTAAATGAATTGAAATTTCGACGTACGGAATGAAAGTTATGCATGTTTAAGTGACTAGAGTGCAAGCTGTCTGGCAGCAGCAGTATAGGTAATTGCACACTGTTTTGTGGCAATTTGTAAACTGTTTTGTAAACAGTTTTAGGACATTGATTATGCCTTGTTTTACATGAACTAGAATATAGATAAGTGTATTTAAGTGTAATGGAAAATGTATATGAGCATGCTGCCAAATTTGTGTATGTTATGTGCTTATGACATTGACTTGATTGAATGATCATATGAACTTATCTTGACATGTTTGTACCTGTAATGTGATAGAACCAGGAGTAAACTTGGTGGAAGAGGATAGAGTGGATCTTCCTAAATCCAAGAACAAGGGAGTGTGGATCCAAGACTAGCTAAGCTTGGAGTATTGTGAGTGTAGTAATCTCTAGGGTTAGGACTAGGTCCTAACCAAATGCGTACTTGTTATATTCTGGAAATGTTAAATGGATATAATCATTAACTTTACTTAATAAAGGAAGAATGATTAAAGTAATGCATGAAACTTGATCTCAACCTTGTACACATGTTTGATTTGATTGATAAGCATATTGAGTGGTAACATTAGTGTTTGTATGCTTCATGTGGCATGTGATCAATGTTTAAAGAACTTGCTTGTAATGTTATCACACTTGATGAAATGAACTCATGAGAACTACATGGTATGTGAGCTATGGCTCAATGGCCTAAGGGTCTAAAATGAAATGATCCTGCTTGACATGATCTTGATCTTGAAACTCTTGAATAAATGGTAAATCGAGCAACCTTGGTAGCTAGTTGGACTAGGTAGAAGGGCATGCCTTAGAGTCTAGAGCTCATTGTGTAAGGGTGGACTATGGTCCAAGGCTAAGGCCCCTATTTGGCGACAGACGGAGGGTACGTATGTGGTCTTTGGCGACAGTAGGAGGGTTGACCAGCACTACGGTGCATCTTGTGGCGACAGTTAGTTAGAGACTCGATTACCTATACAAACTAAGTACCAAGGGGGTTGTTTAATTGATAATACATGAAATAACAATCCAATAACACATGATACTTGTCTTGATAGCTATGAATTGAATGTTACTTGTCTTAAAAGTCATGAATTGTATGTTGTTTGTCATGTAAGCATGACTTCTTTGATTACTTGTTTTGAAAGCATGTTGTGCTTGATTCATGATATGAAAACATGAAGTATGAATTCTTGTTTCTTTTTCCTTGATATCCGAATGTATGATATCCTTAGCTAGGATTATCTTGATGCTTGAAAGCCTTAGCTAGGATTATCTTAATGCTTGAAATCCTTAGCTAGGTCTATACTTGATTAAATGACATGAAACTTGACATAACAAATGGTTAGATTTAATACTACCTTACTAAGTACATTCTTGTACTAATCACTCTCATTTTCATTCTTCCCAACTACAGGATAAAGGATTACTAGTGTTGCTTGATCTTGTAGCCTGATTTCTTAAGCTCGAAGCAAGTCACACAAGCATAGTTATGGTTTCATACTTGTTTTGTATATCTCATAGAATGGTGGCACTAGATTGTATATAGTTTATCATGTTCATGCATTTTGGTACTTGTATATAATGTCTTGATGGGCCTACTATGTTATGAACCTATTGTCAAGTATGTAATGAACCTAAAGTTCTTGTAATAGAATGTTGTTGTTGCGCATATGATGATTTAAATGGAATGATCTAATGTTTCTTCTAGATTACCTTGAGCCATTTGAAATGCCTTGCTTAATGTACATGTATAAGCTTGAATTGAAAGTATGATGATAGAACCATCCTTGCTTGCCTTCCATTCGAATTCCCTTGGAAAGTATATGATTCTTTTGTGTGTGATCAAGCCTTGTTTATAAGTGTATTGTGTGTTTGATTGGTAAAGGCCGAATAGCCTAGTGTGTGTATAGATGATTACCGGATGGTTAGGCATAGAATAAGTCTTGAATGAAACTAGATTAAATGTAAAATTGAATGAACAAATGCTTATGTTTAGGAATCTAAGTATGTAATGTTAAAATGCATACAAATTAAAGATCAATGAATTTATTGGAAGCATGTTACACATAGGGTCATTCGATGATAAGGATAAAAGGGAAGTAAAATGTATTGATAATGTAGTAACTTGTAATTGAAAGCATGAAAGGAATTAATCTTGTGGTCTATTCGAATGCCTTTGATAATTTGAAATCAAATATGTCTTGCTTGTACGATAAGTAAGTATGTTTGGTTGCTTGTAGTGTTTGTATTTCTTGTATTGCCTTGTTCAATGTCCTTGCTTGCCTAAGTAATGCTCCCGAACTGGGTTGCTACTAGCCTGGGGTAGGGGGTGTTATATTTAATTAGTATCAGAGCTTCAGGTTTAGTCAATTCTAGGACTAAACTAGGATATCATGCATCATATAGGATACTTGTGCCACCTAGGAGACTTGTATTGTATAGCTTGTGTCTTTTCTTACTAAACCGAACCCCTAATTGTTCTATTTGAACGTAGAATGTCTGAAACGAGACTTGGCATGGATAATGAAAGTCCTGAAGGCTCCTCAAATGAAGGAGATAGTCTTTCGAGATTAAACCTAAAATTATAAAACAAAGCCTTGTAGTTTCGAACCCAATAGGGGGAATCACATCCATTAACTTCCTTTGCAAGGAATGTTCTATAGTCATTCGAAACATACCCTTTCTTATTGATTTATATGTATTACCAAATTGTGAGTTCGATCTAGTGCTAGGACTAGATTGGTTAAGCAAACATGAAGCCTGGATAGATTGCCAAAATAGGAGACTTTATCTCTGGGTTTAGGGAAGGAATCAATTCTCCTAATTGATAGAAAACTGACCTCAATCTTTGCTACCATGACTATGCAAGATGAACTTAAATTCGGATTACCTAGTATGCCAATTGTATCTGAATTCATTGATGTTTTTCCCGAGGAACTCCCTAGTCTCCCTCCAACCAGAGAAGTAGAGTTCGGGATTGAAGTTCAACATGGAACAACTCCGGTGTCCATCCACACCCAATCGAATGGCACCTATTGAATTGAAAGAACTCAAGAAGCAACTCCAAGAGCTACAAGACAAAGGCTTTATTCGGCCTAGCTTTTCACCCTAGGGAGCACCCGTATTGTTCATTAAGAAGAATGACGGGTCGATGAGGCTATGCATCGATTATTGTCAGCTAAACCGGCTCACTATCAAGAACAAGTATCCTTTGCCGAGGATTGAGGACTTGTTCGATCAATTCAAGGGTGCCAAAGTCTTCTCCAAGATCGATGTGCGATCGGGGTACTATCAAATGAGAATACAAGACTCGGATGTACCCAAAACAGCTTTCAAGACTCGTTATGGTCACTACGAGTTCCTAGTTTTGCCATTCGGGCTAACCAGTGCTCCAGTCTTGTTCGTGAAAAAGAAATACGGGACTATGAGACTATATATTGACTACAGACAATTGAACAAGCTTACTATCAAGAATCAATATTCTCTCCCAAGGATAGAAGATCTCTTTGATCAACTCAAGGATGCTTCGGTATTCTCAAAGATCGATCTTTGATCGGGATACTATCAAATGAGGGTGAAAGAATAAGATGTACCCAAGATAGCCTTTCGTACTCGATATGGCCACTTCGAATTCCTTGTAATGCCATTCGGGTTAACGAATGCTTCGGCTGCTTTCATGAACCGTGTATTCAAGCCGTATCTTGACAAGTTTTTGGCCATCTTCATCGATGACATTCTGGTGTATTCTTGGAATAAGGAAGAACATTCCGAAAACCTTCGAATTGTATTGCAAATTCTCTGAGAAAATCAATTGTTCGCAAAGTTCTATAAGTGTGAATTTTGGCTATCAGAAGTCTCGTTCCTTGGCCATGTCATCTCAGTAGATGGAATTAAAGTAGACCCGAGCAAAATTTTATCCATCATGGATTGGATACCTCCGAGGAATGTTGGTGAGGTCAGAAGCTTTCTCGATGCTGGGTATTATTGGTGATTTGTCAAGGGAATCTCATCAATTGCCGCAAGCTTGACTAAGCTAACCCGTAAAGATACGCCCTTTGTTTGGTTAGAGAACCAACAACGAAGCTTCGATCACTTAAACAAGCCTTGACTCATGCATCTTATCCAACCAGAATTGGGTAAAGAATTCACTGTCTATAGTGATGCATCTCATTTAGGACTAGGATGTGTCCTAATGCAAGATGGAAAAGTGGTAGCTTACGCTTCAAGGAAACTGAAATCACACGAGTCAAACTACCCTACACACGATCTAGAATTGGCAGCTATCGCGTTTGCTCTCAAGATATGGAGACATTACTTGTACGGGGAGAAATGTAACCTGTTCCCAGACCACAAGAGTCTCAAATATCTCCTGACCTAGAAATATTTGAATTTGATACAAAGAAGATGGCTAGAATTGCTTAAAGACTACGATTTGGTTATCGACTGCCATCCGAGGAAAGCAAACGTGGTTGCTGATGCCCTTAGTCGCAAACCATACTTGGGTAAATTCCTAAATCTAAATCCTAGAAAAATTCATTGAATTTAATCTTTCTTGGATTACAAGTAATTCGTTTGAATACCTTTCTTGTCTTGCAAGTAACTATTCTAAATCTTCCTTAATGATCTTGTCCTTTCATTTGTAGCTTCCTTGGCTATCAATGCTCATTTTCGTTTATCCAAAAGACGAAAATTTTTGTTTGAACTTTAAGTTCAATCTATCTTGATCCCGAGATTCAAAGAACTCTAGCAAATTGATCCAGATCTTCAGAAGATCATATCCAAGCTAGACTCTGAGTCTATTTCTGACTTCTCCCTCAAGTCGAATAGACTCCTCTATTTCAAGGATAGAGTATGTGTTCCTAACAATGAGGAACTAAGACAAGAAATGTTACAAGAAGCTCACCAAAGATCTTTCTCGATTCACCCGGTATCGGTTAAGATGTACAAGGATCTAAAGCCATATACTGGTGGCCGGGCATGAAATTGGCTTATCATATATTTCATATCAAAGTGTCTAACTTGTCAGAGAGTTAAAGCCGAGCATCAAGTCCCTACTGGATTGCTCCAACCAATCGAAATCCCTTAGTGGAAATGGGATCAGATTACAACGGATTTCGTTACTAGTCTTCCTTCCACTCCAAGAAAGAATGATGATGTATGGGTGATTGTTGATAGATTCACAAAGTCTACTCACTTCATCCCTGTTTGAATGAAAATGAGCTTGGAAACCTTAGCCGAGCTATACATCCATGAAGTGATTCGATTACACGGTGTACCTACAGCTATATCTCTGATCGTGACCCTAGATTTGCTTCTCGATTCTGGAATTCCTTACAGAAGGCTCTAGGAGCTAAAGTGCATCTTAGTACAGCCTTTCATCCTCAATCAGATGGACAATCTGAAAGAATCATCCAAGTGCTTGCAGACATGCTACGTGCTTGTGTTATAGACTTCTGAAAGAATTGGGAGAAGTCTCTACCCCTAGTAGAGTTTGCTTACAACAATAGCTACCAGACATATATTCATATGGCTCCCTTTGAAGCTCTATACGGAAGAAAATGTAGACCTCCCTTGTGTTGGTCTGAATTGGGAGAAAGCAAGGTTTTAGGACCTCAAATGCTCAGAGAAACTGAAGAACAAGTGAAGATCATTCATGATCGATTAAAGGCAGCTTCCAATAGACAAAAAGCGTATGCTGACTTAAAAATGAGAGACATCCAATACAATGTTGGAGACAAGGTCTTCCTCAAAGTATCTCCTTGGAAGAAAGTCTTCAGATTTGGAAGAAAGGAAAGCTTAGCCCTTGGTTTATCAGACCATTGAAATCATTGAAAGGATTGGTCCAGTGGCTTATCGATTGGCACTTCCTAGCGAGTTCGATAAGATCCACAATGCCTTCCATGTTTCCATGCTCAGAAGATATAGGTCTGATCCATCTCATGTTCTTGAACCTGAAGAAGTGGAATTGAATCATGACTTATCTTATGAAGAAGAACATATTCAGATACTTGACAAGGAAGTCAGAAAACTTCAAAACAAGAATGTTCCTCTCGTCAAAGTCTTGTGGAGAAATCACAAGGTAGAAGAGGCAACATGGGAATCTGACGAAGTCATGAAGAAGAAATATCCTCACCTATTTGATTCAGGTAAATTCGAGGATGAATTTATTTTAAGGGGAGGAGAATTGTAACACCCTAAAATTGGCCTAGAATGTTACCACAATCTAAACTATAGGCTAATTGAATTCATAAGTTAATCAATTTAAAGAAGAATGGACATTGGCCATCTTTAGGATCAAATAAGTGAGATTAGAACCAATTTGAATTGAAATTAAAACTAGAAGAAATAAATGAAAGGATTAAATTGTGATCATGCAAAACTCTATAGTTTGCATGCAAATAAAATAAAATTAAGGGCCTTGACACATGTTCTCAATTGATGAGAACATGTGTGTAAGGGAAGGGTGACGCACGGCTTGTTTGGAGGAAAGATGAACAAAATAGAATCATCTTCTTCCTCCCATTATCATCCTCCATAGCTGATTGTGAGAGAGAAAGGGGAAAGAAAGAAAAGCTTCATTCATCACCTTCAATTCAAGCTTTTTGATTCAACCATTGATCAAATTTAGCTTGGAGAAGGTATAATGCTTGACTTTACATGTTATAGATTGTTTGAATATGCAAATGATGATGTTTTTATTGCCTAGATGGAATTGGATGATTGTTGTGCATGTTAGGGTTATGATATCTTCAATTAGAACGTGGAAATTGAATGCTAGTAGATAAATTGCTAATGAAATATATATATGGTTGCTGGAAATCTGGGAAATATGTACATGGTTGAAAACAATCTAGATTATGGACTGTTTTGATAGAGAAAACGTGTAAACATGTCAACTGAACATAGAACCCTGTTTTGATCATGTATCTAGATGAAACGAAGATTGAATTGAATAGATATGTTATTGGAAAATGACTACACCTAATTGGACTAGTAAAATTAAGCAATGGACTGCCTAATTGGTAACTTGAATGTGCAATGTTGATCAAATAAATCAAATTGGGTTCAACATGATAATGCCCTACTTTAGGCACATGGCTAGGTGAATTAGAATGACCTAGACATGTAAGAACATGAAAATGAATTGAATTGCCATGTTAGAACCTTGCTTAGGTGAATTAAGAAGCTAGAAATTCAACCTAGTGTAATTTGCCCATAATGCTCTGTTTTGGGCAGTAACTTTGAAAAATTACTATAAATAGTATAAATGAATTTAAGGCTGAAATTTTTATGGGCAACACTTTGATATGTCTAAATTCATTAGGAGAAAACATAACTGAATTCTGGGCTGTAGAAAGAAATGTGGAGAAGAAACATTAGGGACAGTGCAAACTGTCCAGTGTAGCAAAATGCCCTGTCTTTAAGTTAAAAAGTGTATTAATTGGAAAAGAATTAAAATGAAATCCTATATGGTTATAAATAAAATTTTGTTATCTTTCCAATGGTGTAAAGCAATTGAAATTCCGTCGTACGGAATGAAAGTTATGCATGTTTAAGTGACTAGAGTGCAAGCTGCAGCAGTATAGGTAATTGCACACTGTTTTGTGGCAATTTGTAAACTGTTTTAGGACATTGATTATGCCTTGGTTTACATTAAATAGAATATAGATAAATGTATTTAAGTGTAATGGAAAATGTATATGAGCATGCTGCCAAATTTGTGTATGTTATGTGCTTGCGACATTGGCTTGATTGAATGATCATATGAACTTGTCTTGACATGTTTGTACTTGTAATGATAGAACCAGGAGTAAACTTGGTGGAAGAGGATAGAGTGGATCATCCTAAAGCCAAGAACAAGGGAGTGTGGATCCAAGACTAGCTAAGCTTGGAGTATTGTGAGTGTAGTTATCACTAGCGTTCGAACTAGGTCCTAACCAAATGCATACTTGTTATATTCTTGAAATGTTAAATGAATCTAATCATAGACTTGACTTAATAAGGAAAGAATGATTAAAGTAATGCATGAAACTTGATCTCAACCTTGTATACATGTTTGATTCGATTGATAAGCATGTTGAGTGGTAACATTAGAGCTTGTACGCTTCATGTGGCATGTGATCAATGTTTAAAGAACTTGCTTGTAATGTTATCACACTTGATGAAATGAACTCATGAGAACTACATGGCATGTGAGATATGGCTCAATGGCCTAAAATGAAATGAACTTTCTTGACATGATCTAGATCTTGAAACTTTTGAATAAATGGTAAATTGAACAACCTTGGTAGCTAGTTGGACTAGGTAAAAGGGCATGCCTTAGAGTCTAGAGCTCATTGTGTAAGGGTGGACTATGGTCCAGGGCTAAGGTCCCTATTTGGTGACAGACAAAGGGTACGTATGTGGTCATTGGCTCCAGTTGGTTGAAGACTCGATTACCTATACAAACTAAGTACCAAAGGGGTTGTTTAATTGATAATACATGAAATAACAATCCAATAACACATGATACTTGTCTTGATATCTATGAATTGAATGTTACTTGTCTTAAAACTCATGAATTGTATGTTGCTTGTCATGTAAGCATGACTTTTTGATTACTTGTTTTGAAAGCATGTTGTGCTTGATTCATGATATGAAAACATGAAGTATGAATTCTTGTTTATTGTTCCTTGATAGCCGAATGTATGATATCCTTAGCTAAGATTATCTTGATGATTGAAAGCCTTAGCTAGGATTATCTTAATGCTTGAAATCCTTAGCTAGGTCTATACTTGATTAAATGACATGAAGCTTGACATAACAAATGGTTAGATTTAATACTACCTCACTAAGTAAATCCTTGTACTTGTCACTCTCATTTTCATTCTTCCCAACTACAGGATAAAGGATACGAGTGTTGCTTGATCTTGAAGCCTGATTTCTTGAGCTCGAAGCAAGTCACACAAGCATAGTTATAGTTTCACACTTGTTTTGTATATCTCCTAGAATGGTGGCACTAGATTGTATATAGTTTATCATGTTCATGCATTTTGGTACTTGTATATAATGTCTTGATGGGCCTACTATGTTATGAACCTATTATCAAGTACGTAATGAACCTAAAGTTCTTGTAATAAAATGTTGTTGTTGTGCATATGATGATTTAAATGGAATGATCTAATGTTTGTTCTAGATTACCTTGAGCCATTCAAAATGCCTTGCTTAATGTACATGTGTAAGCTTGAATTGAAAGTAGGATGATTGAACCATGCTTGCTTGCCTTCCATTCGAATTGCCTTGGAAAGTATATGATTCTCTTGTGTGTGATCAAGCCTTGATTATAAGTGTATTGTGTGTTTGATTGGTAAAGGCCGAATAGCCTAGTGATTGTATAGATGATTGTCGAATGGTTAGGCATGGAATAAGTCTTGAATGAAACTAGATTACATGTAAAATTGAATGAACAAATAAAATTCTAACGTGTCCATTGTAAGGCTCATTTAGACCTTCTCGTCTGAAACCTTTACAAAAAGGACTGCAAAACAGGTTTTAACCAAATTTTATGAGTTCATATAATTGATTAAGAAAAACATCATTTTTTATACTTTTTACTTAGTTAAAATTCCAACGGGTCCAGCTTCTAGAGCAGCGCGATTTTACCTCTTGTCGTTGGCGCGCCGTCGATCCCCTCTCCTCAACGTCGATCAATCATATCCCTGCTAGTCAAAGTGAATACAGAAAAAGAATGAAGATGAAATCGGTTGTGGGCGTTGTTGTATCAAATAAAATGCAGAAATCAGTGGTAGTAGCAGTGGACAGGCTCTTCCACAACAAGCTTTACAACCGGTATGTCAAGCGCACCTCCAAATTCTTGGCCCATGATGAAAAGGATCAATGCAACATTGGTGACAGGGTTAAATTGGATCCTTCTAGGCCGTTGAGCAAGCGTAAGCATTGGGTTGTTGCTGAAATACTCAAGAAAGCTAGAATCTATACACCTCCATCGGTGGATACGGCTGCAAAAAGCAGTATCAAGAATGGAGCCCCACTTTCTTCAACCTCTAAAGGTGCTTTGCTCTACTTCATTGTACTTGGTTGTAAAAATCAAGTTGAACCCATTACTGTCTTTGTCGTCGTGCTTATGAGCAATAATTTATCAATGAAGGTTGGAATTTATGGAAACTTCTCTTTTTTCGGTGTTGTGAGTGTCATTTTATTGTTTTAAAATCTCGTGGCAGTTATTTTGATCAACGTTCGAGAGCTTATAGCAAATATACTGTTCCTATTCTTTGGATGCAAATGAAATGTGTCTCGTGATTTGGATAGGTTTATTGATTACCGCATAGGATAACATAAGATCTTACTAACAATGTTTGAGATAGCATGCTTGTGCAGCTGGTGTTTGTTGAATGTGTGCTCTGCATTGCATTGATATAGTCTACCTGTTTATTAAAAAAAATTCTAACGGGTCCATTGTAAAGTCCACTTACACCTCTACAAAAGGGCCGCGAAACAAGTTTTAATCAAATTTTATTAGTTCATATAATTGATTACGAGCTATTCAACACGATCATTTTACAAAACCACAATTTCTGTACATTTTACTCAATTAAAATATCAACAGGTCCATTACAAGTCCCATTTAGACTCGCTCGTCTAAAACTCTACAAAAAGGACCGCAAAACAAATTTAAATCAAATTTTATGGGATCATATATTTGAATAAGAGATTTTCATCACGATTACATTGCAAAACCTCAATTTCTTTACAGTTTTACTTAGTTAAAAGGGTTCCACTGTAAGGCCCATTTAGACCCGCTCATTAAAACCTCTACAGAAACGGTCGCAAAATAAGTTTAAATAAATTTTATGGGTTCAAATATTTGAATAAGATATTTGCAACATGGTTATATGGAAAAATCTCAATTTCTGTTGTTTTTACTCAGTTAAAATTTCAACAGGTCCATTATAAGGTTCATTTAGACATGTTCGTCTGAAAACTCTACAAAATGGACCGTAAAACAAGTTTTAATCAAATTTTAGGAGTTCAAATAATTGATTACGAGCTATTTAAGATGATTATATTGGAAACCCCCAAATTTTGTACTTTTTACTATGTTAAAATTCCAATGTGTCCATTGTAAGGCCCATTTAGACCTTCTCGTCTGAGACCTTTACAAAAAGGACTGTAAAATAGGTTTTAATCAAATTTTATGAGTTCAAATAATTGATTAAGAAAAGCATCATTTTTTGTGCTTTTTACTTAGTTAAAATTCCAACGGGTCCATTGTAAGGCCCACTTACACCCGCTCATCTGGAACCTCTACAAAAAGGTCGCGAAACAAGTTTTAATCAAATTTTATTAGTTCATATAATTGATTGCAATCTATTCAACATGATCATTTTGCAAAACCTCAATTTCTGTATTTTTTACTCAGTTAAAATTCCAACAGGTCCATAACAAGTCCCATTTAGACTTGCTCCTCCAAAAGTCTACAAAAAGGACCGCAAAACAAATTTAAATCAATTTTTTTGGGATCATATATTTGAATATGAGATTTACATCACGATTATATTGCAAAACCTCAATTTCTTTACACTTTTTACCCAGTTAAACGGGTTCCATTCTAAGGCTCATTTAGACTGGCTCATCTAAAACCTCTACAGAAACGACCGCAAAACAAGTTTAAATGAAATATTATGGGTTCATATATTTGAATAAAATGATTTTTGCAACACGATTATATGGAAAAATCTCAATTTCTGTTGTTTTTACTCAGTTAAAATTCCAACGGGTCCATTGTAAGGCTCATTTAGACCTGTTCGTCTGAAACCTCTACAAAACGGACCGTAAAACAAGTTTTAATCAAATTTTAGGAGTTCAAATAATTGATTACGAGCAATTTAAGATGATTATATTGGAACCCCCCCTATTTTTGCACTTTTTACTATGTTAAAATTCTAACGTGTCATTTGTAAGGCCCATTTAGACCTTCTCGTGCAAAACCTTTACAAAAGGAGGACAAAAACAGTTTTAACCAAATTTTATGAGTTCATATAATTGATTAAGAAAAACATCATTTTTTATACTTTTTACTTAGTTAAATTTCCAACGGGTCCAGCTTCTAGAGCCGCGCGATTTCACCTCTTGTCGTTGGCGCGCCGTCGATCCCCTCTCCTCAACGTCGACCAATCATATCCCTGCTATCCAAAGTGAATACAGAAAAAGAATGAAGATGAAATCGGTTGTGGGCGTTGTCGTATCAAATAAAATGCAGAAATCAGTGGTAGTAGCAGTGGACAGGCTCTTCCACAACAAGCTTTACAACCGGTATGTCAAGCGCACCTCCAAATTCATGGCCCATGATGAAAAAGATCAATGCAACATTGGTGACAGGGTTAAATTGGATCCTTCTAGGCCGTTGAGCAAGCGTAAGCATTGGGTTGTTGCTGAAATTCTCAAGAAAGCTAGAATCTATACACCTCCATCGGTGGATACGGCTGCAAAAGCAAGTATCAAGAATGGAGCCCCACTTTCTTCCACCTCTAAAGGTGCTGCTCTACTTCATTGTACTTGGTTGTAAAAATCAAGTTGAACCCATTACTGTCTTTGTCGTGCTTATGAGCAATAATTTATCAATGAAGGTTAGAATTTATGGAAACTTCTCTTTTCGGTGTTGTGAGTGTCATTTTATTGTTTTAAAATCTCAGGGCAGTTATTTTGATCAACGCTCGAGAGCTTATAGCAAATATACTGTTCCTATTGCTGGATGCAGTGAAATCTGTCTCGTGATTTGGTTAGGTTTATTGATTACCGCATAGGATAACATAAGATCTTACTAACAATGTTTGAGATAGCATGCTTGTGCAGCTGGTGTTTGTTGAATGTGTGCTCTGCATTGCATTGATATAGTCTACCTGTTTATTCAAAAAAATTCTAACGGGTCCATTGTAAAGTCCACTTACACCTCTACAAAAGGGCCGCGAAACAAGTTTTAATCAAATTTTATTAGTTCATATAATTGATTATGAGCTATTCAGCACGATCGTTTTGCAAAACCACAATTTCTGTACATTTTACTCAATTAAAATATCAACAGGTCCATTACAAGTCCAATTTAGACTCGCTCGTCTAAAACTCTACAAAAAGGACCGTAAAACAAATTTAAATCAAAATTTATGGGATCATATATTTGAATAAGAGATTTTCATCACGATTACATTGCAAAACCTCAATTTCTTTACAGTTTTACTTAGTTAAAAGGGTTCCACTGTAAGGCCCATTTAGACCCGCTCATTAAAACCTCTACATAAACAGTCGCAAAATAAGTTTAAATGAAATTTTATGGGTTCAAATATTTATATAAGATATTTGCAACACGGTTATATGGAAAAATCTCAATTTCTGTTGTTTTTACTCAGTTAAAATTTCAACAGGTCCATTGTAAGGTTCATTTAGACATGTTCGTCTGAAAACTCTACAAAATGGACCGTAAAACAAGTTTTAATCAAATTTTAGGACTTCAAATAATTGATTACGAGCTATTTAAGATGATTATATTGGAAACCCCTAAATTTTGTACTTTTTACTATGTTAAAATTCCAACGTGTCCATTGTAAGGCCCATTTAGACCTTCTCGTCTGAGACCTTTACAAAAAGGACTGTAAAATAGGTTTTAATCAAATTTTACGAATTCAAATAATTGATTAAGAAAAGCATCATTTTTTGTGCTTTTTACTTAGTTAAAATTCCAACGGGTCCATTTTAAGGCCCACTTACACCCGCTCATCTGGAACCTCTACAAAAAGGTCGCGAAACAAGTTTTAATCAAATTTTATTAGTTCATATAATTGATTGCGATCTATTCAACATGATCATTTTGCAAAACCTCAATTTCTTTATTTTTTACTCAGTTAAAATTCCAACAGGTCCATAACAAGTCCCATTTAGACTCGCTCCTTCAAAAGTCTACAAAAAGGACCGCAAAACAAATTTAAATCAATTTTTTTGGGATCATATATTTGAATATGAGATTTACATCACGATTATATTGCAAAACCTCAATTTCTTTACACTTTTTACCCAGTTAAACGGGTTCCATTCTAAGGCTCATTTAGGATGGCTCATCTAAAACCTCTACAGAAACGACCGCAAAACAAGTTTAAATGAAATATTATGGGTTCATATATTTGAATAAAATGATTTTTGCAACACGATTATATGGAAAATTCTCAATTTCTGTTGTTTTTACTCAGTTAAAATTCCAACGGGTCCATTGTAAGGCTCATTTAGACCTGTTCGTCTGAAACCTCTACAAAATGGACCGTAAAACAAGTTTTAATCAAATTTTAGGAGTTCAAATAATTGATTACGAGCTATTTAAGATGATTATATTGGAACCCCCCCTATTTTTGCACTTTTTACTATGTTAAAATTCTAACGTGTCCATTGTAAGGCCCATTTAGACCTTCTCGTCTGAAACTTTTACAAAAAGGACTGCAAAACAGGTTTTAACCAAATTTTATGAGTTCATATAATTGATTAAGAAAAACATCATTTTTTATACTTTTTACTTAGTTAAATTTCCAACGGGTCCAGCTTCTAGAGCCGCGCGATTTCACCTCTTGTCGTTGGCGCGCCGTCGATCCCCTCTCCTCAACGTCGACCAATCATATCCCTGCTAGCCAAAGTGAATACAGAAAAAGAATGAAGATGAAATCGGTTGTGGGTGTTGTCGTATCAAATAAAATGCAGAAATCAGTGGTAGTAGCAGTGGACAGGCTCTTCCACAACAAGCTTTACAACCGGTATGTCAAGCGCACCTCCAAATTCATGGCCCATGATGAAAAAGATCAATGCAACATTGGTGACAGGGTTAAATTGGATCCTTCTAGGCCGTTGAGCAAGCGTAAGCATTGGGTTGTTGCTGAAATTCTCAAGAAAGCTAGAATCTATACACCTCCATCGGTGGATACGGCTGCAAAAGCAAGTATCAAGAATGGAGCCCCACTTTCGTCAACCTCTAAAGGTGCTGCTCTACTTCATTGTACTTGGTTGTAAAAATCAAGTTGAACCCATTACTGTCTTTGTCGTGCTTATGAGCAATAATTTATCAATGAAGGTTGGAATTTATGGAAACTTCTCTTTTCGGTGTTGTGAGTGTCATTTTATTGTTTTAAAATCTCAGGGCAGTTATTTTGATCAACGTTCGAGAGCTTATAGCAAATATACTGTTCCTATTGCTGGATGCAGTGAAATGTGTCTCGTGATTTGGATAGGTTTATTGATTACCGCATGGGATAACATAAGATCTTACTAACAATGTTTGAGATAGCATGCTTGTGCAGCTGGTGTTTGTTGAATGTGTGCTCTACATTGCTTTGATATAGTCTACCTGTTTATTCAAAAAAATTCTAACGGGTCCATTGTAAAGTCCACTTACACCCGCTCATTTGGAAACTCTAAAAAAGGGCATGAAACAAGTTTTAATCAAATTTTATTAGTTCATATAATTGATTACGAGCTATTCAACACGATCGCTTTTGCAAAACCACAATTTCTTTACATTTTACTCAATTAAAATATCAACAGTCCATTACAAGTCCCATTTAGACTCGCTGTCTAAAACTCTACAAAAAGGACCGTAAAACAAATTTAAATCAAATTTTATGGGATCATATATTTGAATAAGAGATTTTCATCACGATTACATTGCAAAACCTCAATTTCTTTTTACAGTTTTTACTTAGTTAAAAGGGTTCCACTGTAAGGCCCATTTAGACCCGCTCATTAAAACCTCTACATAAACAGTCGCAAAATAAGTTTAAATGAAATTTTATGGGTTCAAATATTTGAATAAGATATTTGCAACACGGTTATATGGAAAAATCTCAATTTCTGTTGTTTTTACTCAGTTAAAATTTCAACAGGTCCATTGTAAGGTTCATTTAGACATGTTCGTCTGAAAACTCTACAAAATGGACCGTAAAACAAGTTTTAATCAAATTTTAGGAGTTCAAATAATTGATTACGAGCTATTTAAGATGATTATATTGGAAACCCCTAAATTTTGTACTTTTTACTATGTTAAAATTCCAACGTGTCCATTGTAAGGCCAATTTAGACCTTCTCGTTTGAGACCTTTACAAAAAGGACTGTAAAATAGGTTTTAATCAAATTTTATGAGTTCAAATAATTGATTAAGAAAAGCATCATTTTTTGTGCTTTTTACTTAGTTAAAATTCAAACGGGTCCATTGTAAGGCCCACTTACACCTGCTCATCTGGAACCTCTATAAAAAGGTCGCGAAACAAGTTTTAATCAAATTTTATTAGTTCATATAATTGATTGCGACCTATTCAACATGATCATTTCGCAAAACCTCAATTTCTGTATTTTTTACTCAGTTAAAATTCCAATAGGTCCATAACAAGTCCCATTTAGACTCGCTCTTCCAAAAGTCTACAAAAAGGACCGCAAAACAAATTTAAATCAATTTTTTTGGGATCATATATTTGAATAAGAGATTTACATCACGATTATATTGCAAAACCTAAATTTCTTTACACTTTTTACCCAGTTAAACGGGTTCCATTCTAAGGCTCATTTAGACTGGCTCATCTAAAACCTCTACAGAAACGACCGCAAAACAAGTTTAAATAAAATATTATGGGTTCATATATTTGAATAAGATTTTTGCAACACGATTATATGGAAAAATCTCAATTTCTGTTGTTTTTACTCAGTTAAAATTCCAACGGGTCCATTGTAAGGCTCATTTAGACATGTTAGTCTGAAAACTCTACAAAATGGACCGTAAAACAAGTTTTAATCAAATTTTAGGAGTCAAATAATTGATTACGAGCTATTTAAGATGATTATATTGGAAACCCCCTATTTTTGCACTTTTTACTATGTTAAAATTCTAACGT
Source organism: Hibiscus mutabilis (assembly GCA_019671005.1). Lineage (NCBI taxonomy): Eukaryota > Viridiplantae > Streptophyta > Magnoliopsida > Malvales > Malvaceae > Hibiscus > Hibiscus mutabilis. The sequence continues at coordinate 27,182,627 of CM033745.1, read as the reverse complement.
GTCCATTGTAAGGCCCATTTAGACCTTCTCGTCTGAAACCTTTACAAAAAGGACTGCAAAACAGGTTTTAACCAAATTTTATGAGTTCATATAATTGATTAAGAAAAACATCATTTTTATACTTTTTACTTAGTTAAAATTTCCAAAGGGTCCAGCTTCTAGAGCTGCGCGATTTCACCTCTTGTCGTTGGCACGCCGTTAATCCCCTCTCCTCAACGTCGACCAATCATATCCCTGCTAGTCAAAGTGAATACAGAAAAAGAATGAAGATGAAATCGGTTGTGGGCGTTGTTGTATCAAATAAAATGCAAAAATCAGTGGTAGTAGCAGTGGACAGGCTCTTCCCCAACAAGCTTTACAACCGGTATGTCAAGCGCACCTCCAAATTCATGGCCCATGATGAAAAAGATCAATGCAACATTGGTGACAGGGTTAAATTGGATCCTTCTAGGCCGTTGAGCAAGCGTAAGCATTGGGTTGTTGCTGAAATTCTCAAGAAAGCTAGAATCTATACACCTCCATCGGTGGATACGGCTGCAAAAGCAAGTATCAAGAATGGAGCCCCACTTTCTTCAACCTCTAAAGGTGCTGCTCTACTTCATTGTACTTGGTTGTAAAAATCAAGTTGAACCCATTCCTGTCTTTGTCGTGCTTATGAGCAATAATTTATCAATGAAGGTTGGAATTTATGGAAACTTCTCTTTTCGGTGTTGTGAGTGTCATTTTATTGTTTTAAAATCTCAGGGCAATTATTTTGATCAACGCTCGAGAGCTTATAGCAAATATACTGTTCCTATTGCTGGATGCAGTGAAATGTGTCTCGTGATTTGGATAGGTTTATTGATTACCGCATAGGATAACATAAGATCTTACTAACAATGTTTGAGATAGCATGCTTGTGCAGCTGGTGTTTGTTGAATGTGTGCTCTGCATTGCATTGATATAGTCTACTTGTTTATTCAAAAAAATTCTAACGGGTCCATTGTAAAGTCCACTTACATCTCTACAAAAGGGCCGCGAAACAAGTTTTAATCAAATTTTATTAGTTCATATAATTGATTACGAGCTATTCAACACGATCGTTTTGCAAAACCACAATTTTTGTACATTTTACTCAATTAAAATATCAACAGGTCCATTACAAGTCCCATTTAGACTCGCTCGTCTAAAACTCTACAAAAAGGACCGCAAAACAAATTTAAATCAAATTTTATGGGATCATATATTTGAATAAGAGATTTTCATCACGATTACATTGCAAAACCTCAATTTCTTTACAGTTTTACTTAGTTAAAAGGGTTCCACTGTAAGGCCCATTTAGACCCGCTCATTAAAACCTCTACAGAAACGGTCGCAAAATAAGTTTAAATGAAATTTTATGGGTTCATATATTTGAATAAGATATTTGCAACACGATTATATGGAAAAATCTCAATTTCTGTTGTTTTTACTCAGTTAAAATTCCAACGGGTCCATTGTAAGGGCCATTTAGACATGTTCCTCTGAAAAAACTCTACAAAATGGACCGCAAAACAAGTTTTAATCAAATTTTAGGAGTTCAAATAATTGATTACGAGCTATTTAAGATGATTATATTGGAAACCCCCAATTTTTGTACTTTTTACTGTGTTAAAATTCCAACGGGTCCATTGTAAGGCCCATTTAGACCTTCTCGTCTGAAACCTTTACGAAAAGGATTGCGAAACAGGTTTTAATCAAATTTTATGAGTTCATATAATTGATTAAGAAAAACATCATTTTTTGTGCTTTTTACTTAGTTAAAATTCAAACGGGTCCATTATAAGGCCCACTTACACCCGCTCATCCGGAACCTCTAACAAAAAGGTCGCAAACAAGTTTTAATCAAATTTTATTAGTTCATATAATTGATTGCGATCTATTCAACATGATCATTTTGCAAAACCTCAATTTCTGTATTTTTTACTCAGTTAAAATTCCAACGGGTCCATAACAAGTCCCATTTAGACTCGCTCCTCCAAAAGTCTACAAAAAGGACAGCAAAACAAATTTAAATCAATTTTTTTGGGATCATATATTTGAATATGAGATTTACATCACGATTATATTGCAAAACCTCAATTTCTTTACACTTTTTACCCAGTTAAACGGGTTCCATTCTAAGGCTCATTTAGGATGGCTCATCTAAAACCTCTACAGAAACGACCGCAAAACAAGTTTAAATGAAATATTATGGGTTCATATATTTGAATAAAATGATTTTTACAACACGATTATATGGAAAAATCTCAATTTACATTGTTTTTACTCAGTTAAAATTCCAATGGGTCCATTGTAAGGCTCATTTAGACATTCTTAGTCAAAAACTCTAAAAAATGGACCGTAAAACAAGTTTTAATCAAATTTTAGGAGTTCAAATAATTGATTACGAGCTATTTAAGATGATTATATTGGAAACCCCCAATTTTTGTACTTTTTACTGTGTTAAAATTTCAACGGGTCCATTGTAAGGCCCATTTAGACCTTCTCGTCTGAAACCTTTACAAAAAGGACTGCAAAACAGGTTTTAATCAAATTTTATGAGTTCATATAATTGATTAAGAAAAACATCATTTTTTATACTTTTTACTTAGTTAAAATTTCAAAGGGTCCAGCTTCTAGAGCTGCGCGATTTCACCTCTTGTCGTTGGCGCCGTTAATCCCCTCTTCTCAACGTCGACCAATCATATCCCTGCTAGTCAAAGTGAATACAGAAAAAGAATGAAGATGAAATCGGTTGTGGGCGTTGTTGTATCAAATAAAATGCAGAAATCAGTGGTAGTAGCAGTGGACAGGCTCTTCCACAACAAGCTTTACAACCGGTATGTCAAGCGCACCTCCAAATTCTTGGCCCATGATGAAAAGGATCAATGCAACATTGGTGACAGGGTTAAATTGGATCCTTCTAGGCCGTTGAGCAAGCGTAAGCATTGGGTTGTTGCTGAAATACTCAAGAAAGCTAGAATCTATACACCTCCATCGGTGGATACGGCTGCAAAAGCAAGTATCAAGAATGGAGCCCCACTTTCTTCAACCTCTAAAGGTGCTGCTCTACTTCATTGTACTTGGTTGTAAAAATCAAGTTGAACCCATTACTGTCTTTGTCGTGCTTATGAGCAATAATTTATCAATGAAGGTTGGAATTTATGGAAACTTCTCTTTTCGGTGTTGTGAGTGTCATTTTATTGTTTTAAAATCTCAGGGCAGTTATTTTGATCAACGTTCGAGAGCTTATAGCAAATATACTGTTCCTATTGCTGGATGCAGTGAAATGTGTCTCGTGATTTGGATAGGTTTATTGATTACCGCATAGGATAACATAAGATCTTACTAACAATGTTTGAGATAGCATGCTTGTGCAGCTGGTGTTTGTTGAATGTGTGCTCTGCATTGCATTGATATAGTCTACCTGTTTATTCAAAAAATTCTAACGGGTCCATTGTAAAGTCCACTTACACCTCTACAAAAGGGCATGAAACAAGTTTTAATCAAATTTTATTAGTTCATATAATTGATTATGAGCTATTCAACACGATCATTTTGCAAAACCACAATTTCTGTACATTTTACTTAGTTAAAATATCAACAGGTCCATTACAAGTCCCACTTAGACTCCCTCGTCTAAAACTCTACAAAAAGGCGTCGCAAAACAAATTTAAATCAAATTTTATGGGATCATATATTTGAATAAGAGATTTCCATCATGATTATATTGCAAAACCTCAATTTCTTAACACATTTTACTTAGTTAAATGGGTTCTACTGTAAGCCCTGTTTAGACCCGCTCATCAAAACCTCTACAGAAACGGTCGCAAAACAAGTTTAAATGAAATTTTATGGGTTCATATATTTGAATAAGATATTTGCAACACGATTATATGGAAAAATCTCAATTTCTGTTGTTTTTACTTAGTTAAAATTCCAACAGGTCCATTGTAAGGCCCATTTAGACATGCTCGTCTGAAAACTCTACAAAATGGACCGCAAAACAAGTTTTAATCAAATTTTAGGAGTTCAAATAATTGATTACGAGCTATTTAAGATGATTATATTGGAAACCCCCAATTTTTGTACTTTTTACTATGTTAAAATTCCAACGAGTCCATTGTAAGGCCCATTTAGACCTTCTCGTCTGAAACCTTTACAAAAAGGACTGCAAAACAGGTTTTAATCAAATTTTATGAGTTCATATAATTGATTAAGAAAAACATCAATTTTTGTACTTTTTACTTAGTTAAAGTTCCAACGGGTCCATTTAAGGCCCATTTACACCCGCTCATCCGGAAACCTCTAAAAAGGTTCTCCAAACAAGTTTTAATCAAATTTTATTAGTTCATATAATTGATTACGATCTATTCAACATGATCATTTTGCAAAACCTCAATTTCTTTATTTTTTACTCATTTAAAATTCCAACAGTCCATAATAAGTCCCATTTAGACTCGCTCCTTCAAAAGTCTACAAAAGGACCGCAAAACAAATTTAAATCAAATTTTTTGGGATCATATATTTGAATAAGAGATTTACATCACGATTATATTGCAAAACCTCAATTTCTTTACACTTTTACCCGAATTAAACGGGTTCCATTCTAAGGCTCATTTAGACCCGCTCATCTAAAACCTCTCTGAAAACGACCTAAAAACAAGTTTAAATGAAATATTATGGGTTCATATATTTGAATAAAATGATTTTTGCAACACGATTATATGGAAAATTCTCAATTTCTTTGTTTTTACTCAGTTAAAATTCCAATGGGTCCATTGTAAAGGCCATTTAGACATGTTCGTCTAAAAAACTCTACAAAATGGACCACAAAAACAAGTTTTAATCAAATTTTAGGAGTTCAAATAATTGATTACGAGCTATTTAAGATGATTATATTGAAACCCCAATTTTTGTACTTTTTACTATGTTAAAATTCTAACGTGTCCATTGTAAGGCCCATTTAGACCTTCTCGTCTAAACTTTTAAAAAAGGACTATAAAAACAGGTTTTAACCAAATTTTATGAGTTCATATAATTGATTAAGAAAAACATCATTTTTATACTTTTTACTTAGTTAAATTTCCAACGGGTCCAGCTTCTAGAGCCGCGCGATTTCACCTCTTGTCGTTGGCGCGCCGTCATCCCCTCTCCTCAACGTCGACCAATCATATCCCTGCTAGCCAAAGTGAATACAGAAAAAGAATGAAGATGAAATCGGTTGTGGGCGTTGTCGTATCAAATAAAATGCAGAAATCAGTGGTAGTAGCAGTGGACAGGCTCTTCCACAACAAGCTTTACAACCGGTATGTCAAGCGCACCTCCAAATTCATGGCCCATGATGAAAAAGATCAATGCAACATTGGTGACAGGGTTAAATTGGATCCTTCTAGGCCGTTGAGCAAGCGTAAGCATTGGGTTGTTGCTGAAATTCTCAAGAAAGCTAGAATCTATACACCTCCATCGGTGGATACGGCTGCAAAAGCAAGTATCAAGAATGGAGCCCCACTTTCTTCAACCTCTAAAGGTGCTGCTCTACTTCATTGTACTTGGTTGTAAAAATCAAGTTGAACCCATTACTGTCTTTGTCGTGCTTATGAGCAATAATTTATCAATGAAGGTTGGAATTTATGGAAACTTCTCTTTTCGGTGTTGTGAGTGTCATTTTATTGTTTTAAAATCTCAGGGCAGTTATTTTGATCAACGTTCGAGAGCTTATAGCAAATATACTGTTCCTATTGCTGGATGCAGTGAAATGTGTCTCGTGATTTGGATAGGTTTATTGATTACCGCATGGGATAACATAAGATCTTACTAACAATGTTTGAGATAGCATGCTTGTGCAGCTGGTGTTTGTTGAATGTGTGCTCTGCATTGCTTTGATATAGTCTACCTGTTTATTCAAAAAAATTCTAACGGGTCCATTGTAAAGTCCACTTACACCCGCTCATTTGGAAACTCTACAAAAGGGCCGCGAAACAAGTTTTAATCAAATTTTATTAGTTCATATAATTGGTTACGAGCTATTCAACACGATCGCTTTGCAAAACCACAATTTCTTTACATTTTACTCAATTAAAATACCAACAGGTCCATTACAAGTCCCATTTATACTCGCTCGTCTAAAACTCTACAAAAAGGACCGCAAAACAAATTTAAATCAAATTTTAAGGGATCATATATTTGAATAAGATATTTCCATCACGATTACATTGCAAAACCTCAATTTCTTTACAGTTTTTACTTAGTTAAAAGGGTTCCACTGTAAGGCCCATTTAGACTCGCTCATTAAAACCTCTATAGAAACGGTCGCAAAATAAGTTTAAATGAAATTTTATGGGTTCAAATATTTGAATAAGATATTTGCAACACGATTATATGGAAAAATCTCAATTTTTGTTGTTTTTACTCAGTTAAAATTCCAACGGGTCCATTGTAAGGTTCATTGAGACATGTTCGTCTGAAAACTCTACAAAATGGACCGTAAAACAAGTTTTAATCAAATTTTAGGAGTTCAAATATTTGATTACGAGCTATTTAAGATGATTATATTGGAAACCCCTAAATTTTGTACTTTTTACTATGTTAAAATTCCAACGTGTCCATTGTAAGGCCAATTTAGACCTTCTCGTTTGAGACCTTTACAAAAAGGACTGTAAAATAGGTTTTAATCAAATTTTATGAGTTCAAATAATTGATTAAGAAAAGCATCATTTTTTGTGCTTTTTACTTAGTTAAAATTCAAACGGGTCCATTGTAAGGCCCACTTACACTGCTCATCATCTGGAACCTATAAAAAGGTCGCAAAACAGTTTTAATCAAATTTTATTAGTTCATATAATTGATTACGACCTATTCAACATGATCATTTTTGAAACCTCAATTTCTGTATTTTTTACTCATTTAAAATTCCAATAGGTCCATAACAAGTCCCATTTAGACTCGCTCTTCCAAAAGTCTACAAAAAAGGACCGCAAAACAAATTTAAATCAATTTTTTTGGGATCATATATTTGAATAAGAGATTTACATCACGATTATATTGCAAAACCTAAATTTCTTTACACTTTTTACCCAGTTAAACGGGTTCCATTCTAAGGCTCATTTAGACTGGCTCATCTAAAACCTCTACAGAAACGACCGCAAAACAAGTTTAAATAAAATATTATGGGTTCATATATTTGAATAAGATTTTTGCAACACGATTATATGGAAAAATCTCAATTTCTGTTGTTTTTACTCAGTTAAAATTCCAACGGGTCCATTGTAAGGCTCATTTAGACATGTTAGTCTGAAAACTCTACAAAATGGACCGTAAAACAAGTTTTAATCAAATTTTAGGAGTTCAAATAATTGATTACGAGCTATTTAAGATGATTATATTGGAACCCCCTATTTTTTGCACATTTTACTATGTTAAAATTCTAACGTGTCCATTGTAAGGCCCATTTAGACCTTCTCGTCTGAAACTTTTACAAAAAGGACTGCAAAACAGGTTTTAACCAAACTTTATGAGTTCATATAATTGATTAAGAAAAACATCATTTTTTATACTTTTTACTTAGTTAAAATTCCAAAGGGTGTAGCTTCTAGAGCTGCGCGATTTCACCTCTTGTCGTTGGCACGCCGTTAATCCCCTCTCCTCAACGTCGACCAATCATATCCCTGCTAGTCAAAGTGAATACAGAAAAAGAATGAAGATGAAATCGGTTGTGGGCGTTGTTGTATCAAATAAAATGCAAAAATCAGTGGTAGTAGCAGTGGACAGGCTCTTCCCCAACAAGCTTTACAACCGGTATGTCAAGCGCACCTCCAAATTCATGGCCCATGATGAAAAAGATCAATGCAACATTGGTGACAGGGTTAAATTGGATCCTTCTAGGCCGTTGAGCAAGCGTAAGCATTGGGTTGTTGCTGAAATTCTCAAGAAAGCTAGAATCTATACACCTCCATCGGTGGATACGGCTGCAAAAGCAAGTATCAAGAATGGAGCCCCACTTTCTTCAACCTCTAAAGGTGCTGCTCTACTTCATTGTACTTGGTTGTAAAAATCAAGTTGAACCCATTACTGTCTTTGTCGTGCTTATGAGCAATAATTTATCAATGAAGGTTGGAATTTATGGAAACTTCTCTTTTCGGTGTTGTGAGTGTCATTTTATTGTTTTAAAATCTCAGGGCAGTTATTTTGATCAACGCTCGAGAGCTTATAGCAAATATATTGTTCCTATTGCTGGATGCAGTGAAATGTGTCTCGTGACTTGGATAGGTTTATTGATTACCGCATGGGATAACATAAGATCTTACTAACAATGTTTGAGATAGCATGCTTGTGCAGCTGGTGTTTGTTGAATGTGTGCTCTGCATTGCATTGATATAGTCTACCTGTTTATTCAAAAAAATTCTAACGGGTCCATTGTAAAGTCCACTTACACCTCTACAAAAGGGCCACGAAATAAGTTTTAATCAAATTTTATTAGTTCATATAATTGATTACGAGCTATTCAACACGATCGTTTTGCAAAACCACAATTTTTGTACATTTTACTTAGTTAAAATACCAACAGGTCCATTACAAGTCCCATTTAGACTCGCTCGTCTAAAACTCTACAAAAAGGACCGATAAACAAATTTAAATCAAATTTTATGGGATCATATATTTGAATAAGAGATTTCCATCACGATTATATTGCAAAACCTCAATTTCTTTACAGTTTTTACTTAGTTAAAAGGGTTCCACTGTAAGGCCCATTTAGACCCGCTCATTAAAACCTTTACAGAAACGGTCGCAAAATAAGTTTAAATGAAATTTTATGGGTTCAAATATTTGAATAAGATATTTGCAACACGATTATATGGAAAATCTCAATTTCTGTTGTTTTTACTTAGTTAAAATTCCAACGGGTCCATTGTAAGGTTAATTTAGACATGTTCGTCTGAAAACTCTACAAATGGACCGTAAAATAAGTTTTAATCAAATTTTAGGTGTTCAAATAATTGATTACGAGCTATTTAAGACGATTATATTGGAAACCAAAAATTTTGTACTTTTTACTATGTTAAAATTCCAACGTGTCCATTGTAAGGCCCATTTAGACCTTCTCGTCTGAAACCTTTACAAAGAGGACTGCAAAATAGGTTTTAATCAAATTTTATGAGTTCAAATAATTGATTAAGAAAAACATCAATTTTTGTACTTTTTACTTAGTTAAAATTCCAACGGGTCCATTATAAGGCTCACTTACACCCGCTCATCTGGAACCTCAACAAAAAGGTCGCGAAACAAGTTTTAATCAAATTTTATTAGCTCATACAATTGATTACGATCTATTCATCACGATCATTTTGCAAAACCTCAATTTCTGTATTTTTTACTCAGTTAAAATTCCAACAGGTCCATAACAAGTCTCATTTAGACTCGCTCGTCCAAAAGTCTACAAAAAGGACCGCAAAACAAATTTAAATCAAATTTTTTGGGATCATATATTTGAATAAGAGATTTACATCACGGTTATATTGCAAACCTCAATTTCTTTACACTTTGTGCCCAGTTAAACGGGTTCCATTCTAAGGCTCATTTAGCCCCGCTCATCTAAAACCTCTACAGAAACGGCCGCAAAACAAGTTTAAATGAAATATTATGGGTTCATATATTTGAAAATGATATTTACAACACGATTATGTGGAAAAATCTCAATTTCTGTTGTTTTTACTCAGCTAAAATTCTAATGGGTCCATTGTAAGGCCCATTTAGACATTCTCGTCTGAAAAAACTACAAAATCGACCACAAAATAAGTTTTGATCAAATTTTAGGAGTTCAAAGAATTGATTACGAGCTATTTAAGATGACTATATTGGAAACCCCCAATTTTTGTACTTTTTTCTGTGTTAAAATTTCAGCGGGTCCATTGTAAGGCCCATTTAGTCCTTCTCGTCTGAAACCTTTACAAAATGGTCTAAAAAACAGGTTTTTAGCAAATTTTATGAGTTCATATAATTGATTACGAAAAACATCAATTTTGGTACTTTTTACTTTGTTAAAATTTCAACGGGTTCAGCTTCTAGAGCCGCGCGATTTCACCTCTTTTCGCTCGCGCGCCGTCAATCCCCTCTTCTCAACGTCGACCAACATATCCCTGCTAGTCAAAGTGAATACATAAAAAGAAAGAAGATGAAATCGGTTGTGGGCGTTGTTGTATCAAATAAAATGCAGAAATCAGTGGTAGTAGCAGTGGACAGGCTCTTCCACAACAAGCTTTACAACCGGTATGTCAAGCGCACCTCCAAATTCATGGCCCATGATGAAAAAGATCAATGCAACATTGGTGACAGGGTTAAATTAGATCCTTCTAGGCCGTTGAGCAAGCGTAAGCATTGGGTTGTTGCTGAAATTCTCAAGAAAGCTAGAATCTATACACCTCCATCGGTGGATACGGCTGCAAAAGCAAGTACCAAGAATGGAGCCCCACTTTCTTCAACCTCTTTAAGGTTCTGCTCTACTTCATTGTACTTGGTTGTAAAAATCATGTTGAACCCATTACTGTCTTTGTCGAGCTTATGAGCAATAATTTATCAATGAAGGTTGGAATTTATGGAAACTTCTCTTTTCGGTGTTGTGAGTGTCATTTTATTGTTTTAAAATCTCAGGGCAGTTATTTTGATCAACGTTCGAGAGCTTATAGCAAATATACTGTTCCTATTGCTGGATGTAGTGAAATGTGTCTCGTGATTTGGATAGGTTTATTGATTACCGCATGGGATAACATAAGATCATACTAACAGTGTTTGAGATAGCATGCTTGTGCAGCTGGTGTTTGTTGAATGTGTGCTCTGCATTGCATTGATATAGTCCACCTGTTTATTCAAAAAAATTCCAACGGGTCTATTGTAAGGCCCACTTACACCCGCTCATATGGAACCTCTACAAAAGGGCCGTGAAACAAGTTTTAATCAAATTTTATTAGTTCATATAATTGATTACGAGCTATTTAACACGATCATTTTGCAAAACCACAATTTCTGTACATTTTACTGAGTTAAAATACCAACAGGTCCATTACAAGTCCCATTTAGACTCGCTCGTCTAAAACTCTACAAAAAAGACCGCAAAACAAATTTAAATCAAATTTTATGGGATCATATGTTTGAATAAGAGATTTCCATCACGATTATATTGCAAAACCTCGATTTCTTTACAGATTTTACTTAGTTAAAAGGGTTCCATTGTAAGGCCCATTTAGACCCGTTAATCTAAAACCTCTACAGAAACGGTCGCAAAATAAGTTTAAATGAAATTTTAATGGTTCATATATTTGAATAAGATATTTGCAACACGATTATATGGAAAAAAACTCAATTTCTGTTGTTTTTACTTAGTTAAAATTCCAATGGGTCCATTGTAAGGCCCCTTTAGACCTGGTCGTCTGAAAACTCTACAAAATGGACCGCAAAACAAGTTTTAATCAAATTTTAGGAATTCAAATAATTGATTACGAGCTATTTATGATTATTATATTGGAAACGCCCAATTTTTGTCCTTTTTACTCTCTTAAAATTCCAACGGGTCCATTGTAAGGCTCATTTAGACCTTCTCGTCTGAAACCTTTACAAAAAGGACTGCAAAACAAGTTTTAATCAAATTTTATGAGTTCATCTAATTGATTTAAAAAAACATCAATTTTTGTACTTTTTACTTAGTTAAAATTCCAACGGGTCCTATGTAAGGCCCATTTACACCCGCTCATCTGAAAACCCTTACAAAAGGTTCTCCGCAACAAGTTTTAATCAAATTTTATTAGTTCATATAATTGATTACAAGCTATTCAACACAATCATTTTTCGAAACCTCAATTTCTGTACTCTTTACTCATTTAAAATTCCAACAGGTCCACTATAAGTCCCATTAGGACTCGCTCGTCCAAAAGTCTACAAAAAGGACCGCAAAACAAATTTAAATCAAATTTTATGGGATTATATATTTGAATAAGAGATTTCCATCACGATTATATTGCAAAACCTCAATTTCCTTACACTTTTTATTTAATTAAACGGATTCCATTCTAAGGCCCATTTAGACCCGCTCATCTAAAACCTCTACAGAAACGGCTGCAAAACAAGTTTAAATGAAAATTTATGGGTTCATATATTTGAAAAAGATATTTGCAACATGATTATATGGAAAAATCTCAATTTCTGTTGTTTTTACTCAGCTAAAATTCTAATGAGTCCATTGTAAGGCCTATTTAGACATGCTCGTCTAAAAAAACTACAAAATGGACCACAAAACGAGTTTTGATCAAATTTTAGGAGTTCAAATAATTGATTACGAGCTATTAAAGATGACTATATTGGAAACCCCAAATTTTTGTACTTTTTACTATATTAAAATTCCAGCGGGTCCATTGTAAGGCCCATTTAGACCTTCTCGTTTGAAACCTTTACAAAATGGACTATAAAACAGGTTTTTAGCAAATTTTATGAGTTCATATAATTGATTACGAAAAACATCAATTTTGGTACTTTTACTTTGTTAAAATATCAACGGGTCCAGCTTCTAGAGCCGCGCAATTTCATCTCTTTTCGCTGGCGCGCCATCTATCCCCTCTCCTCAACGTCGACCAACATATCCCTGCTAGTCAAAGTGAATACAGAAAAAGAAAGAAGGTGAAATCGGTTGTGGGCGTTGTTGTATCAAATAAAATGCAGAAATCAGTGGTAGTAGCAGTGGACAGGCTCTTCCACAACAAGCTTTACAACCGGTATGTCAAGCGCACCTCCAAATTCATGGCCCATGATGAAAAAGATCAATGCAACATTGGTGACAGGGTTAAATTAGATCCTTCTAGGCCGTTGAGCAAGCGTAAGCATTGGGTTGTTGCTGAAATTCTCAAGAAAGCTAGAATCTATACACCTCCATCGGTGGATACGGCTGCAAAAGCAAGTACCAAGAATGGAGCCCCACTTTCTTCAACCTCTTAAGGTTCTGCTCTACTTCATTGTACTTGGTTGTAAAAATCAAGTTGAACCCATTACTGTCTTTGTCGTGCTTATGAGCAATAATTTATCAATGAAGGTTGGAATTTATGGAAACTTCTCTTTTCGGTGTTGTGAGTGTCATTTTATTGTTTTAAAATCTCAGGGCAGTTATTTTGATCAACGTTCGAGAGCTTATAGCAAATATACTGTTCCTATTGCTGGATGCAGTGAAATGTGTCTCGTGATTTGGATAGGTTTATTGATTACCGCATGGGATAACATAAGATCTTACTAACAATGTTTGAGATAGCATGCTTGTGCAGCTGGTGTTTGTTGAATGTGTGCTCTGCATTGCATTGATATAGTCTGCCTGTTTATTCAAAAAAATTCTAACGGGTCCATTGTAAAGTCCACTTACACCCGCTCATATGGAACCTCTACAAAAAGGCCGCAAAACAAGTTTTAATCAAATTTTATTAGTTCATATAAATGATTACGAGCTATTCAACACGATCATTTTGCAAAACCACAATTTCTGTACATTTTACTCAGTTAAAATACCAACAGGTCCATTACAAGTCCCATTTAGACTCGCTCGTCTAAAACTCTACAAAAAGGACCGCAAAACAAATTTAAATCAAATTTTATGGGACCATATATTTGAATAAGAGATTTCCATCATGATTATATTACAAAACCTCAATTTCTTTACAATTTTTACTTAGTTAAAAGGGTTCCATTGTAAGGCCCATTTAGACCAGCTCATCTAAAACCTCTACAGAAACGGTCGCCAAATAAGTTTAAATGAAATTTTATGGGTTCTTATATTTGAATAAGATATTTGCAACACGATTATATGGAAAAAACGCAATTTCTGTTGTTTTTACTCAGTTAAAATTCCAACGGGTCCATTGTAAGGTCCGTTTAGACCTGGTCGTCTGAAAACTCTACAAAATGGACCGCAAAACAAGTTTTAATGAAATTTTAGGAGTTCAAATAATTGATTACGAGCTATTTAAGTTGATTATATTGGAAACCCCCAATTTTTGTCCTTTTTACTCTTTTAAAATTCCAACGGTTCCATTGTAAGGCTCATTTAGACCTTGTCGTCTGAAACCTTTACAAAAAGGACTGCAAAGCAAGTTTTAATCAAATTTCATGAGTTCAACTGATTGATTTAAAAAAAACATCAATTTTTGTACTTTTTACTTAGTTAAAATTCCAACGGATCCATTGTAAGGCCCATTTACACCCGCTCATCTGAAAACCCTTACAAAAGGTTCACCGCAACAAGTTTTAATCAAATTTTATTAGTTCATATAATTGATTACAAGCTATTCAACGCATTCATTTTTCAAAACCTCAATTTCTGCACTTTTTACTCATTTAAAATTCCAACAGGTCCACTATAAGTCCCATTAGGACTCGCTCCAAAAGTCTACAAAAAGGACTGCAAAACAAATTTAAATCAAATTTTATGGGATTGTATATTTGAATAAGAGATTTCCATCACGATTATATTGCAAAACCTCAATTTCCTTACACTTTTTATTTAGTTAAACGGATTCCATTCTAAGGCCCATTTAGACCCGCTCATCTGAAACCTCTACAGAAACAGCTGCAATACAAGTTTAAATGAAAATTTATGGGTTCATATATTTGAAAAAGATATTTGCAACATGATTATATGGAAAAATCTCAATTTCTGATGTTTTTACTCAGCTAAAATTCTAATGGGTCCATTGTAAGGCCCATTTTGACATGCTCGTCTGTAAAAACTTCACAATATAGCACAAAACAAGTTTTGATCAAATTTTAGGAGTTCAAATAATTGATTATGAGCTATTTAACATGACTATATTGGAAACCCCCAATTTTTGTACTTTTTACTATGTTAAAATTCCAGCGGGTCCATTGTAAGGCCTATTTAGACTTTCTCGTCTGAAACCTTTACAAAATGGACTATAAAACATGTTTTTAGCAAAATTTATGAGTTCATATAATTGATTACGAAAAACGTCAATTTTGGTACTTTTTACTTTGTTAAAATTCAAACGGGTCCATTGTAAGGCCCAATTAAAACCCGCTCATTTGAAACCTCTACAAAAGGGTCACGAGACAAGTTTTAATCAAATTTTATTAGTTCATATAATTGATTACGAGCTATTCAACACGATCATTTTGCAAAACCTCAATTTCTATACTTTTTACTAAGTTAAAATACCAACAGGTCCATTATATGTCCCATTTAGACTCGCTCGTCTAAAACTCTACAAAATGGACCACAAAAAATTTAAATCAAATTTTATGGGATCGTATATTTGAATAAGAGATTTCAATCATAATACTATTACAAAACCTCAGTTTCTATACACTTCTTACTTAGTTAAATGGGTTCCATTGTAAGGCCCATTTAGACCCGCTCATCTAAAACCCCTATAGAAACGGCCGCAAAACAAGTTTAAATGAAATTTTATGGGTTCATATATTTGAATAAGATATTTGCAACATGATTATAAGGAAAATCTCAATTTCTATTGTTTTTACTCATTTAAAATTCCAACAGGTCTATTGTAAGGCTCTTTTTGACCTACTCGTCTGAAAACTCTACAAAACGGACCGCAAAACAAGTTTTAATCAAATTTTAGGATTTCAAATAATTGATTACGGTCTATTTAAGATGATTATATTGGAAAGCCCCAAATTTTATACTTTTTACTCGGTTCAAATTCCAACGGGTCCATTGTAAGGCCCATTTAGACCTTCTCGTCTGAAACCTTTACAAAAAGGACTACAAAACAGGTTTTAATAAAATTTTATGAGTTCATATAATTGATTAAGAAAAACATCAATTTTTGTACTTTTTACTTAGTTAAAGTTCCAGTAGGTCCGTTGTAAGGCCCATTTACACCCGCTCATCTGATTACGAGCTATTTAAGATGATTACGAGCTATTTAAGATGATTATATTGGAAACCCCCAATTTTGTTACTTTTTACTATGTTAAAATTTCAACGGGTCCATTGTAAGGCCCAACTATACCTTCTCGTCTGAAACCATTACAAAAAGGGCTGCAAAATAGGTTTTACCCAAATATTATGAGTTCATATAATTGATTAAGAAAAAAAATCAATTTGTGTACTTTTTACTTAGTTAAAATTCTAACGGGTCCATTGTAAGGCCCATTTACACCCGCCCATATGAAACCTCTACAAAAGCGTTGCGAAACAAGTTTTAATCAAATTTTATTAGTTCATATAATTGATTACTTGCTATTTCACACGATCATTTTTCAAAACCTCAATTTCTATATCTTTTACTCAGTTAAAATTCCAACAGGTCCATTATAAGTCCCATTTAGACTCGCTCGATTAAAACTCTACAAAAAGGACTGCAAAACAAATTTAAATCAATTTTTTTGGAATTGGATATTTGAATAAGAGATTTCCAGCACGATTATATTGCAAAACCTCAATTTCTTTATACTTTTTACTTAGTTAAATGGGTTCCATTGTAAGGCCCATTTAGACCTACTCATCTAAAACCGCTACAGAAACAGCCGCAAAACAAGTTTAAATGAAATTTTATAGGTTCATATTTTTTAATAAGATATTTGCAACACGATTATATGGAAAAATCTCAATTTCTATTGTTTTTACTTAGTTAAAATTCCAATGTGTCCATTGTAAGGCCCATTTAGACCTACTCCTCTGAAAACTCTACAAAATGGACTGCAAAACATGTTTTAATCAATTTTTAGGAGTTCAAGTAATTGATTACGAGCTATTTAAGATGATTATATTGGAAACCCACAATTTTTTTTACTTTTTACTCTGTTAATATTCCAACGGGTCCATTGTAAGGCCCATTTAGACCTTCTCCTCTGAAACCTTTACGAAAAGGACTACGAAATAGGTTTTAATCAAATTTTATGAGTTCATATAATTGATAAAGAAAAACGTCAATTTTTTTACTTTTTCCTTAGTTAAAATTCCAATGGGTCTATCGTAAGGCTAGTTAGACCTGCTCCTCTGAAAACTCTACAAAATGTATCGCAAAACAAGTTTTAATCAAATTTTAGGGTTTCAATAATTTGCTACGAGCTATTTAAGATAATTATATTGGAAACCCCCAATTTTGGTACTTTTTACTCTGTCAAAATTCCAACGGGTCCATTGTGAGGCCCATTTAAACCTTCTCGTCTGAAACCTTTACAAAAAGGACTGCAAAATAGATTTTAATCAAATTTTATGAGTTCATATAATTGATTAAGAAAAATATCAATTTTTGTACTTTTTACTTAGTTAAATTCCAACAGTTCCATTGTAAGGCTCATTTAGACATGCTTCTCTAAAAACTCTACAAATTGGACCGCAAAACAAGTTTTAATCAAATTTTAGAATTTCAAATAATTGATTACGATCTATTTAAGATGATTATATTGGAAATCCCCAAATTTTATACTTTTTACTCAGTTAAAATTCCAACGGGTCCATTGTAAGGCCCATTTAGACCTTCTCGTCTGAAACCTTTACAAAAAGGACTGCAAAATAGGTTTTAATCAACTTTTATGAGTTAGTATAATTGATTACGAAAATAAATCAATTTTTGTACTTTTTACATAGTTAAAATTCCAACATGTCCAGTGGAAGGCCCATTTACACCCGCTCATCTGAAACCTCTACAAAAGGGTCATTAAACAAGTTTTAATAAAATTTTATTAGTTCATATAATTGATTAAGAGCTATTCAACACGATCATTTTGCAAAACCTCAATACCTGTACTTTTTAATCAGTTAAAATTCCAACAGGTCCATTATAAGTCCTATTTAGACTCGCTCGTCTAAAACTCTACAAAAAGGACCGCAAAACAAATATAAATCAAATTTTATGGGATCATATATTTGAATAAGAGATTTCCATCACGATTATATTGCAAAACCTCAATTTCTATACACTATTTTTCTTAGTTAAACGGGTTCAACTGTAAGGCCCATTTAGACCTGCTCATCTAAATCCTCTACAGAAACGGCCGCAAAACAAGTTTAAATGAAATTTTATGGGTTCTTACATTTGAATAAGATATTTTCAACACGATTATATGGAAAAATCTGAATTTCTGTTGTTTTTTCTCATTTAAGATTCCAACGGGTCCGTTGCTAGGCCCATTTAGACCCGCTCCTCTGAAAACTACAAAATAGACCGCAAAACAAGTTTTAATCAAATTTTAGGAGTTCAAATAATTGATTACGAGCTATTTAAGAAGATTATATTGGAATCCCCAATTTTTGTACTTTTTACTCTGTTAAAATTCCAACGAGTCCATTGTAAGGCCCATCTAGACCTTCTCGTCTGAAACCTTTACAAAATGAACTACAAAACAGGTTTTTAGTAAATTTTATGAGTTCATATAATTGATTACGAAAAACATCAATTTTGGTACTTTTTACTTTGTTAAAATTCCAACGGGTCCATTGTAAGGCCCATTTACACCCGCTCATTTGAAACCTCAACAAAAGGGTCGCGAAACAAGTTTTAATCAAATTTTATTAGTTCATATAATTGATTACGAGCTATTCAACACGATCATTTTGCAAAACCTCAATTTCTGTAGTTTTTACTAAGTTAAAATTCCAACAAGTCCATTATATGTCCCACTTAGACTCGCTCGTCTAAAACTTTACAAGATGGACCACAAAAAAAATTAAATAAAATTTATGGGATCATATATTAGAATAAGATATTTTAATCATAATTATATTAAAAAACCTCAATTTCTATACACTTCTTACCTAGTTAAGTGGGTTCCATTGTAAGGCCCATTTAGACCCGCTCATCTAAAACCTCTACAGAAACGGCCGCAAAACAAGTTTAAATGAAATTATATAGGTTCATATATTTTAATAAGATATTTGCAACACGATTATATGGAAAAATCTCAATTTCTGTTGTTTTTACTCAGTTAAAAGTTCAACGGGTCCATTGTAAGGCCCATTTAGACCTGCTCCTCAGAAAACTCTACAAAATGGACTGCAAAGCAAGTTTTAATCAAATTTTAGGAGTTCAGGTAATTGATTACTAGCTATTTATGAAGATTATATTGGAATCCCCAATTTTTGTACCTTTTACTCTGTTAAAAATCCAACAGGTCTGTTGTAAGGCCCATCTAGACCTTCTCGTCTGAGCCCTTTAGAATAAGGACTGCGAAACAGGTTTTACTCAAATTTTATGAGTTAATATAATTGATTGAGAAAAACATCATTTTTTGTACTTTTTACTATGCTAAAATTCCAACGGGTCTATTGTAAGGCCCATTTAGATCTTCTCGTCTGAAACCTTTACAAAAAGGACTACAAAACAGAATTTAATCAAATTTTATGAGTTCATATAATTGATTACGAAAAACATCAATTTTTGTACTTTGTACTTTGTTAAAATTCCAATGGGTCCATTGTAAGGCCCATTTACACCCGCTCATCGGAAACCTCTACAAAAGGGTCACGAAACAAGTTTTAATCAAATTTTATTAGTTCATATAATTGATTACGAGCTATTCAACACGATCATTTTGCAAAACCTCAATTTCTGGACTTTTTACTAAGTTAAAATTCCAACAGGTCCATTATAAGTCCCATTTAGACTCGCTCGTCTAAAACTTTACAAAAAGGACCCCAAAACAAATTTAAATCAAATTTTATGGGATCATATATTTGAATAAGAGATTTTCATCACGATTATATTGCAAAACCCCAATTTCTATATACTTTTTACTTAGTTAAACGGTTTCCATTGTAAGGCCCATTTAGGCTCGCTCATCTAAAGCCTCTACAGAAACGGCCGCAAAACAAGTTTAAATGAAATTTTATAGGTTCATATATTTTAATAAGATATTTGCAACACAATTATATGGAAAATCTCAATTTCTGTTGTTTTTACTTAGTTAAAATTCCAACGTGTCCATTGTATGGCCCATTTAGACCTGCTCCTCTGAAAACTCTACAAAATGGGCTGCAAAACATGTTTTAATCAATTTTTAGGAGTTCAAGTAATTGATTACGAGCTATTTAAGATGATTATATTGGAAACCTCCAATTTTTGTACTTTTTACTCTGTTAAAATTCCAACGGGTCCATTGTAAGGCCCATTTCGACCTTCTCGTCTGAAACCTTTACAAAAAGGACCGCAAAATAGGTTCTAATCAAATTTTATGAGTACATATAATTCATTAAGAAAAACATCAATTTTTGTACTTTTTCCTTAGTTCAAATTCCAACGGGTCTATTGGAAGGCCCATTTAGACCTTCTCGTCTGAAACCATTACAAAAAGGACTGCAAAGCAAATTTTAATCAAATTTTATGAGGTCATATAATCGATTAAGAAAAAAAATCAATTTTTGTACTTTTAACTTTGTGAAAATTCCAATGGGTCCATTGTAAGGCCCATTTAGATATGCTCATCTAAAAACTCAACAAAATGGACTGCAAAACATGTTTAATCAAATTTTAGGATTTCAAACACTTGATTACGATCTATTTAAGATGATTATACTGGAAACCCTCAAATTTTGTACTTTTTACTTAGTTAAAATTCCAACAGGTCCATTGTAAGGCCCATTTAGACCTTCTCATCTAAAACCTTTACAAAAAGGACTGCAAAACAGGTTTTTATCAAATTTTATGAGCTCATATAATTGATTATGAAAAACATCAATTTTTGTACTTTTTACTTAGTTAAAATTCCAAGGAGTCCATTGTGAGGCCCATTTACACCCCCTCATCTGAAACCTCTACAAAAAGGGTCGAAAAACAAGTTTCAATCAAATTTTATTAGTTCATATAATTGATTATGAGCTAATTAACACGATCATGTTGCAAAACCTCAATTTCTGTACTTTTTACTCTGTTAAAATTCTAGCAGGTCCATTATATGTCCCATTTAGACTCACTCGTCTAAAACTCTACAAAAGGACCGCAAAACAAATTTAAATCAAATTTTATGGGATCAACTATTTGAATAAGAGATTTCCATCACGATTATATTGCAAAACCTCATTTTCTTTACACTTTTTACTTAGTTAAACAAGTTCAATTGTAAGGTCCATTTAGACCCGCTCATCTAAAACCACTATAGAAACGTCTGCAAAACAAGTTTAAATGAAATTTTATGGGTTCATATATTTGAATAAGATATTGGCAACACGATTATATGGAAAATCTTAATTTTTGTTGTTTTTACTCAGTTAAAATTCCAACGGGTCCATTGTAAGACCCATTTAGACCTGCTACTCCAAAAACTCTATAAAATGGACCGCAAAACAAGTTTTAATCAAATTTTAGGAGTTCAATTAATTTATTAAGAGCTATTTAAGATTATTATATTGGAAACCCCCAATATTTGTACATTTTACTCTGTTAATATTCCAATGGGTCCATTGTAAGGCCCATTTTAAGAGTTCTTATAATTGATTAAGAAAAAAAATCAATTTTTAGTTTCTTTTACTTAGTTAAAACAAGTTTGAATCAAAATTTAGGATTTCAAATAATTGATTACGAGCTATTTAAGATGATTATATTGGAAACGACCAATTTTTGTACTTTTTACTATGTTGAAATTCCAACAGGTCCATTGTAAGGCACATTTAGACCTTTCGCGTCTGAAACCTTTACAAAAAGGACTGCAAAATAGGTTTTAATCAAATTTTACGAGTTCATAAAATAGATTAAGAAAAACATAATTTTTTGTACTTTTACTTATTTAAAGTTCCAACAGGTCCATTGTAAGGCCTATTTGCACCCGTTCATCTGAAACCTCTACAAAAGGGTCACAAAACAAGTTTTAATCCAATTTTATTAGTTCATATAATTGATTATGAGCTATTCAGCACGATCATGTTGAAAAACCTCAATTTTTATAGTTTTTACTCAGGTAAAATTCCAACAGATCCATTATATATCCCATATAGACTCGCTCGTCTAAAACTCTACTAAAGGACCACAAAACAAATTTAAATCAAAGTTTATGGGATCAAATATTTGAATAAGAGATTTCCATCAATATTATACTGCAAAACCACAATTTCTTTCTACTTTTTACTTAGTTAAACGGGTTTAATTGTAAGGACCATCTAAAACCACTACAGAAACGGCCGCAAAACAAGTTTAAATGAAAATTTACGGGTTCATACATTTGAAAAAGATATTTGCAACATGATTATATGGAAAAATCTCAATTTATGTTGTTTTTACTCAGTTAAAATTCCAACGGGTCCATTGTAAGGGCCGTTTAGACCTACACCTCTGAAAACTCTACAAAATGGACTGCAAAACAAGTTTTAATCAAATTTTAGTAGTTCAAGTAATTGATTACGATCTAATTAAGATGATTATATTGGAAACCACCAATTTTTGTACTTTTTACTGTGTTAAAATTCCAACGGGTCCAATGTAAGGCCCATTGAGACCTTTTCGTCTGAAACCTTTACGAAAAGGATTACGAAATAGGTTTTAATCACATTTTATGAGTTCATATAATTGATTAAGAAAAATATCAATTTTTGTACTTTTTACTTAGTTAAAGTTCCAACGGGTCCGTTGTAAGGCCTATTTACACCCGCTCATCTGAAACCTCTGCAAAAGGGTCACAAAACAAGTTTTAATCCAATTTTATTAGTTCATATAATTGATTACGAGCTATTCAACACGATCATGTTGCAAAACCTCAATTTCTGTAGTTTTTACTTAGTTAAAATTCCAACAGGTCCATTATATGTCCATATAGACTTGCTCGTTAAAACTCAACAAAAGGACCGCAAAACAAATTTAAATCAAATTTTATGGGGTCATATATTTGAATAAGAGATTTCCATCACAATTATATTGCAAAACCTCAATTTCTTTAAACTTTTTACTTAGTTAAGCGAGTTCCATTGTAAGGCCCGTTTAGACCTGCTCATCTAAAACCTCTATAGAAACGGCCGAAAAACAAGTTTAAATGAAATTTTATGGGTTCATATATTAGAAACATCAATTTGCAACACGATTATATGGAAAAATCTAAATATCTGTTGTTTTTACTTAGTTAAAATTCCAACAGGTCCATTGTAGGGCCCATTTAGACATGCTCCTCAGAAAACTCTACAAAATGGACTGCAAAACAAGTTTTAATCAAATTGTAAGAGTTCATGTAATTGATTACGAGCTATTTAATATGATTATATTGGAAACCCCCAATTTTGTACTTTTTACTGTGTTAAAATTCCAACGGGTCCATTGTAAGGCCCATTTAGACCTTCTCGTCAAGTTTTAATCAAATTTTATGAGTTAATATAATTGATTAAGAAAAACATCAATTTTTAGTACTTTTTACTTAGTTAAAATAAGTTTTAATCAAAAGTTAGGATTTCAAATAATTGATTACGATCTATTTAAGATGATTATATTGGAAACACCCATTTTTTGTACTTTTTTCTATGTCAAATTCTAAGAGGTTTATTGTAAGGCCCATTTAGACCTTCTCGTCTGAAACCTTTACAAAAAAACTACAAAACAGGTTTTAATCAAATTTTATGAGTTCATATAATTGATTAAGAAAAACATCAATTTTTGTACTTTTTACTTAGTTAAAGTTCCAACAGGTCCATTGTAAGTCCTATTTACACCCACTCATCTAAAACCTATACAAAAGGGTCGCAAAACAAGTTTTAATATATTTTTATTAGTTCATATAATTGATTACGAGCTATTCAACACGATCTTGTTGCAAAACCTCAATTACTGTAGTTTTTACTCAGTTAAAATTCCAACATATCCATTATATGTCCCATTTAGACTCGCTCGTCTAAAACTCTACAAAAAGTACCGCAAAACAAATTTAAATCAAATTTTATGGGATCAAATATTTGAATAAGAGATTTCCATCAAGATTATATTGCAAAACCAAAATTTCTTTATAGTTTTTACTTAGTTAAACGGGTTCAATTGTAAGGACCGTTTAGACCCAGCCATCTAAAACCTCTACAGAAACGACTGCAAAACAAGTTTAAATGAAATGTCATTGGCTCATATATTTGAATAAGATATTTGCAACACGATTATATGAAAAAAATCTCAATATCTGTTGCTTTTACTCAGTTAAAATTCCAACTGGTCCATTATAAGGCCCATTTAGACCTGCTCCTCAGAAAACTCTACAAAATGGAGTGCAAAACAAGTTTTAATCAAATTTTAGGAGTTAAAGTAATTGATTACGAGCTATTTAAGATGATTATGTTGGAAACCCCCAATTTTTGTATTTTTTAATATGTTAAAATTCTAACGGGTACATTGTAATGCCCATTTAGACCTTCTCGTCTGAAATCTTTACGAAAAAGACTACGAAACATGTTTTAATCAAATTTTATGAGTTCATGTATTTGATTAAGAAAAACATCAATTTTTAGTACTTTTTACTTAGTTAAAATTCCAACGGGCCCATTTACACCTGCTCATCTGAAACCTCTACAAAAAGGATGCAAAACAAGTTTTAATCCAATTTTATTAGTTCATATAATTGATTACGAGCTATTCAACACGATCATGTTGCAAAACCTCAATTTCTGTAGTTTTCTCTCAGTTAAAATTCCAACAGGTCCATTATATGTCCCATATAGACTTGCTCGTCTAAAACTCTACAAAAGGACCGCAAAAAAATTTAAATCAAATTTTATGGGATCATATATTTTAATAAGAGATTTCCATCACTATTATATTGCAAAACCTCAATTTCTTTAAACTTTTTACTTAGTTAAACGAGTTCCATTGTAAGGCCCATTTAGACGTGCTCATCTAAAACTTCTACTGAAACGGCCGCAAAACAAGTTTAAATGAAATTTTATGGGTTCATATATTTGAAACATAAATTTGCAACACGATTGTATGGAAAAATCTAAATTGCTGTTATTTTTACTCAGTTAAAATTCCAACGGGTCCATTGTAAGGGCCTTTTAGACTGCTCCTCCCCTGAAAACTCTACAAAATGGACTCCAAACAAGTTTTAATCAAATTTTAGGAGTTCAAGTAATTGATTACGAGCTATTTAAGATGATTATATTGGAAACCCCCAATTTTTGTTCTTTTTTTTGTTAAAATTAAAATTTGTAAACCCATCCATTATAATAAAAAAAGCACATTTAGACATTTAGACATTCTTTACAAAACCTTTACGAAAAGGATTGCGAAACAGGTTTTAATCAAATTTTATTATTTCATATATTTGATTAAAAAAAACAACATTTTTTTACTTTATTAAAGTTCCAACGGGTCCGTTGTAGGGACTATTTACACCCGCTCATCTGAAACCTCTACAAAAGGGTCACAAAACAAGTTTTAAACCAATTTTATTAGTTCATATAGTTGATTACGAGCTATTCAACACGATCATGTTGCAAAACCTCAATTTTTGTAGTTTTTACTCAGTTAAAATTCCAACAGGTCCATTATATGTCCCATATAGACTCGCTCGTCTAAAACTCTACAAAAGAATCGCAAAACAAATTTAAATCAAATTTTATGGGATCATATATTTGAATAAGAGATTTCCATCACGATTATATTGCAAAACCTCAATTTCTTTAAACTTTTTACTTAGTTAAACGGGTTCTATTGTAAGGTCCTTTTAGACTTGCTCATTAAAACCTATACAGAAACGGCCGCAAAACAAGGATAAATGAAATTTTATGGGTTCATATATTTGAATAAGATATTTGCAACACGATTATATGGAAAATCTCAATATCTGTTGTTTTTACTCAGTTAAGATTCCAACGGGTCCATTGTAAGGGCCATTTAGACCTGCTCCTCTGAAAACTCTACAAAATGGACTGCAAAACCAGTTTTAATCAAATTTTAGGAGTTAAAGTAATTGATTACGAGTTATTTAAGATGATTATATTGGAAACCGCCAATTTTTGTACTTTTTACTATGTTAAAATTCCAATGGGTCCATTGTAAGGCCCATTTAGACCTTCTCGTCTGAAACTTTACGAAAAGGACTGCGAAACAGGTTTTAGTCAAATTTTATGAGTTCATATAATTGATTAAGAAAAACATCAATTTATAGTACTTTTTACTTAGTTAAAATAAGTTTTATTCAAAAGTTAGGATTTCAAATAATTGATTACTAGCTATTTAAGATTATTATATTGGAAACGCCCAATTTTTGTACTTTTTACTATGTCAAATTCCAACGGGTTTATTGTAAGGCCCATTTAGACCTTCTCGTATGAAACCTTTACTAAAAGAACTGCAAAACAGGTTTTAAACTAAATTTTATGAGTTCATATAATTGATTAAGAAAAACATCAATTTTTGTACTTTTTACTTAGTTAAAGTTCCAACGGGTCCATTGTAAGTCCCATTTACACCCGCTCATCTAAAACCTATACAAAAAGGTCGCAAAACAAGTTTTAATACAATTTTATTAGTTCATATAATTGATTACGAGCTACTCAACATGATCATGTTGCAAAACCTCAATTACTGTAGTTTTTACTCAGTTAAAATTCCAACAGGTCCATTATATGTCCCATTTAGACTCGCTTGTCTAGAACTCTACAAAAAGTACCGCAAAACAAATTTAAATCAAATTTTATGGAATCATATATTTGAATAAGAGATTCCCATCACGATTATATTGCAAAACCTCAATTTCTTTAAACTTTTTACTTAGTTAAACGGGTTCTATTATAAGGCCCGTTTAGACCCGCTCATCTGAAACCTTTACAGAAACGGCCGCAAAACAAGTTTAAATGAAATTTTATGGGTTCATACTTTTGAAAAAGATATTTTCAACACGATTATATAGAAAAATCTCAACATCTGTTGTTTTTACTTAGCTAAAATTCCAACGGGTCCATTATAAGGGCCATTTAGACCTGCTCCTCTGAAAACTCTACAAAATGGATTGCAAAACAAGTTTTAATAAAATTTTAGGAGTTCAAGTAATTGATTACGAGCTATTTAAGATGAATATATTGGAAACCCCCTATTTTTTGTGCTTTTTACTGTGTTAAAATTCCAACGGGTCCTTGTAAGGCCCATTTAGACCTTCTCGTCTGAATCCTTTACGAATAGGACTGTGAAACAGGTTTGAATCAAATTTTATGAGTTCATATAATTGATTAGGGAAAAAAATAAATTTTTAGTATTTTTTACTTAGTTAAAATAAGTTTTAATCAAAATTTAGGATTTCAAATAATTGATTACGAGCTATTTAAGATGATTATATTGGAAATACACAATTTTTGTCATTTTGACTATGTCAAATTCCAACGGGTTTATTGTAAGGCCCATTTTGACCTTCTAGTCTGAAACTTTTACATAACGGACTGCAAAACAAGTTTTAATCAAATTTTATGAGTTCATATAATTGATTAAGAAAAACATCAATTTTTGTACTTTTTACTTAGTTAAAGTTCCAACGGGTCCATTGTAAGTCCCATTTACACCCGCTCATCTAAAACCTATACAAAGGGCCGCAGGACAAGTTTTAATACAATTTTATTAGTTCATATAATTGATTACGAGCTATTCAACACGATCATGTTGCAAAACCTCAATTACTATAGTTTTTACTCAGTTAAAATTCCAACAGGTCCATTATATGTCCCATTTAGACTTGCTCGACTAAAACTCTACAAAAAGGACAGCAAAACAAATTTAAATCAAATTTTATGGGATCATATATTTGAATACGAGATTTCCATCACAATTAATTTGCAAAACCTCAATTTCTTTACACTTTTTACTTAGTTAAGCGGGTTCCATTATAAGGCCCGTTTAGACTCGCTCATCTAAAGCCTTTACAGAAACGGACGCAAAACAAGTATAAATGAAATTTTATGGGTTCATACATTTGAAAAAGATATTTGCAACATGATTATATGGAAAAATCTCAATTTCTATTGTTTTTACTCAGTTAAAATTCCAACGGGTCCATTGTAAGGGCCCTTTTAGACATGCTCCTTAAAAACTTTACAAAATGGATTGCAAAACAAGTTTTAATAAAATTTTAGGAGTTCAAATAATTGATTACGAGCTATTTAAGATGATTATATTGGAAACCCCCAATTTTTGTACTTTTTACTGTGTTAAAATTTCAACGAGTCCATTGTAAGGCCCATCTAGACCTTCTCGTCTGAAACCTTTACAAAAAGGACTGCAAAACAGGTTTTACTCAAATATTATGAGTTCATATAATTGATTAAGAAAAACATCAATTTTTGTACTTTTTACTTAGTTAAAGTTCCAACGGATCCATTGTAAGGCCCATTTACACCCGCTCATCTGAAACCTCTACAAAAGGGTCGCAAAACAAGTTTTAATCAAATTTTATTAGTTCATATAATTGATTACGAGCTATTCAACACGATCATGTTGCAAAACCTCAATTTCTGTAGTTTTTACTCTGTTAAAATTCCAACAGTCCATTATATGTCCCATTTAGACTCGCTCGTCTAAAACTCTACAAAAAAGGACCGCAAAACAAATTTAAATCAAATTTTATGGGATCATATATTTTAATAAGAGATTTCCATCACGATTATATTGCAAAACCTCAATTTCTTTACACTTTTTACTTAGTTAAACGGGTTCCATTGTAAGGCCTATTTAGACCCACTCATCTAAAACCTCTACAGAAACGGCCGCAAAACAAGTTTAAATGAAATTTTATGGGTTCATATATTTGAATAAGATATTTGCAACACGATTATATGGAAAAATCTCAAAATGGATCCATTGTAAGAACCTTTTAGATCTGCTCGTCTGAAAACTCTACAAAATGGATCGCAAAACAAGTTTTAATAAAATTTTAGGAGTTCAAATAATTGATTACGAGCTATTTTAGATGATTATATTGGAAACCCCAAAATTTTGTACTTTTTACTGTGTTAAAATTTCAAGGAGTCCATTGTAAAGCCTATCTAGACCTTCTGGTCTGAAACCTTTAAAAAAAGGACTGCAAAATAGGTTTTACTCAAATATTATGAGTTCATATAATTGGTTAAGAAAAACAAAAAAAATTGTACTTTTTATATAGTTAAAGTTCCAACGGATCCATTGTAAGGGCCATTTACACCCGCTTATCTGAAACCTCTACAAAAGAGTCGCAAAACAAGTTTTAATCAAATTTATTAGTTCATATAATTGATTACGAGCTATTCACCATGATCATGTTGGAAAACCTAATTTTTTGTAGTTTTTACTCTGTTAAAATTCCAACAGGTCCATTATATGTTCCATTTAGACTCGCTCGTCTAAAACTCTACAAAAACGATAGCAAAACAAATCTAAATCAAATTTTATGGGATCATATATTTTAAAAAAACATTTCCATCATGATTATATTGCAAAACCTCAATTTCTTTACACTTTTTACTTACTTAAACGGGTTCCATTGCAAGGCCTATTTAGACCCGCTCATCTAAAACCTTTACAGAAACGGCCGCAAAACAAGTTTAAATGAAATTTTATGGGTTCATATATTTGAACATGATATTTGCAACACGATTATACGGAAAAATCTCAATTTTTGTACTTTTTACTTAGTTAAAATTCCAATGGGTCTATTGTAAGGCCCATTTAGACCTGCTCCTCTGAAAACTCTACAAAACTGATCGTAAAACAAGTTTTCATCAAATTTTAGGACTCCAAATAATTGATTACGAGCTATTTAAGATGATTATATTGGAAACCCCCAATTTTTGTACTTTTTACTCAGTTAAAATTCCAATAGGTACATTGTAAGGCCCATTTAGACCTTCTTATCTAAAACCTTTACAAAAAGGACTGCAAAAAAGGTTTTAATCAAATTTTATGAGTTCATTCAATTGATTACGATCTATTTAAGATAATTATATTGGAAACCCCCAAATTTTGTACTTTTTACTGTGATAAAATCCAACGGGTCCATTGTAAGGCCTATCTAAACCTTCTCGTTTGAAACCATTACAAAAGGACTGGAAAATAGGTTTTAATCAAATTTTAAGAGTTCATATAATTGATTATGAAAAACATCAGTTTTTGTACTTTATACTCAGTTAAAATTCCAACGGGTCCATTGTAAGGCCCATTTACACCTATTTAAGATGATTGTAAAAATGCCTCTACAAAAACGGTCATGAAACAAGTTTTAATCAAATTTTTTAATTAAATTTTATAGTTCAATAATGATTAAGAAAAACAACACGATTTAGTACTTTTACAAAACCTCATTTTTTTAATCAAAAGTTACTTTAAAATAAACCTAAAAGCCTATACAAAAGAGGTCAAAAATTTAAGATCCCTTTTTAGACTGCTCAAAATGCTAAAACTCTAAAAAAGGACATAAAACAAATTTATATCAAATTTTATGGGATCATATATTTGAATAAGAGATTTCCATCACGATTATATTGCAAAATCTCAATTTCAATACTTTTTACCTAGTTAAACGGGTTCCAATGTAAGGCCCATTTAGACCCCTCCTCTAAAACCTCTGCAGAAACGACCGAAAAACAAGTTTAAATGAAATTATATGGGTTCATATATTTGAATAAGATATTTGCAACACGATTATATCAAAAAATCTCAATTTCTGTTGTTTTTACTCAGTTAAAATTCCAACGGGTCCATTGTAAGACCTATTTAGACCTGCTTGTCTAAAAACTCTACAAAATGGACCGCAAAACATGTTTAATCAAATTTTAGGAGTTCAAATAATTGATTACAAGCTATTTAAGATGTTTATATTGGAAACCCCCAAATTTTGTACTTTTTACTCGGTTAAAATTCCAACGGGTCCATTGTAAGGCCCATTTAGACTTTCTCGTCTAAAACCTTTACAAAAAGGACTGCAAAATAGGTTTTAATCAAATTTTATGAGTTCATATAATTAATTACAAAAACATCAGTTTTTTGTACTTTTTACTTAGTTAAAACAAGTTTTTTGTACTTTTTACTTGATAAAATTTAAAATTTAACAAACGCCCCATTGTTTTTACTAGGCCTATCTAGACACTTTTTTAGACCTTCTAAAAAAACCTTTACAAAAAGGACTGCAAAATAGGTTTTAATCAAATTTTATGAGTTCATATAATTGATTATGAAAAACATCAATTTTTGTACTTTTTACTTAGTTAAAATTCCAACGGATCCATTATAAGGCCCATTTACACCCGCTTATCTAAAACCTCTACAAAAGGGTCATGAAACAAGTTTTAATCAAATTTTATTACTTTATATAATTGATTACGAGCTATTCAACACGATTATTTTGCAAAATCTCAATTTTTGTACTTTTTACTCGGTTAAAATTTCATCAGGTCCATTATAAGTCCCATTTAGACTCGCTCGTCTAAAACAATAAAAAAGGACCGCAAAACAAATTTAAATCAAATTTTATGGGATCATATATTTGAATAAGAGATTTCCATCACGATTATATTGCAAAACCTCAATTTCTTTACACTTTTTACTTAGTTAAACGGGTTCCATTGTAAGGCCCATTTAGACCCGCTCATCTAAAACCTCTACAAAACGGCTTGAAAAAACAAGTTTAAATGAAATTTTATGGGTTCATATATTTGAATAAGATATTTGCAACACGATTATATGGAAAAATCTCAATTTCTGTTGTTTTTACTCAGTTAAAATTCCAACGGGTCCATTGTAAGGCCCATTTAGACTTGCTCGTATGAAAACTCTACAAAATGGACCGCAAAACAAGTTTTAATCAAATTTTAGGAGTTCAAATAATTGATTACGAGCTATTTAAGATTATTATATTGGAAACACCCCATTTTTGTACTTTTTACTCTGTTAAAATTCCAACGGGTCCATTGTAAGGACCATTTGGACCTTCTCGTCTGAAACCCTTACAAAAAGGACTGCAAAATAGGTTTTAATCAAATTTTATGAGTTCATATAATTGTTTAGAAAAAACATCAATTTTTGTACTTTTTACTTAGTTAAAATTCCAACCGGTCCATTGTAAGGCTCATTTACACCTGCTCATTTGAAACCTTTACAAAAGGGTCATGAAACAAGTGTTAATCAAATTTTATTAGTTACTATAGTTGATTACGAGCTATTCAACGCGATCATTTTGCAAAACCTCAATTTCTGTACTTTTTACTCGATTAAAATTCCAACAGTTCCATTATAAGTCCCATTTAGACTCGCTCGTCTAAAACTATAAAAAAGGACCACACAACAAATTTATATCCAATTTTATGGGATCATATATTTGAAAAAGAGATTTCCATCATGATTATATTACAAAACCTCAATTTCTATACTTTTTACTTAGTTAAACGGGTTCCATTGTAAGGCCCATTTAGACCCCTCATTTAAAACCTCTACAGAAACGACTGCAAACAAGTTTAAATAAAATTTTTTGGGTTCATAAATTTGAATAAGATATTTGCAACACGATTATATGAAAAAATCTCAATTTATGTTGTTTTTACTCAGTTACAATTCCAACAGGTCTATTGTAAGACCCATTTAGACCTGCTCGTTTGAAAACCCTACAAAATGGACCGCAAAACAAGTTTTAATAAAATTTTAGGAGTTCAAAGAATTGATAATGATCTATTTAAGATGATTATATTGGAAACCCCCAATTTTTATACTTTTTACTTTGTTAAAATTCCAACGGGTCCATTGTAAGGCCCATTTAGACCTTCTCGTCTGAAACCTTTACAAAAGGACTACAAAATAGGTTTTAATCAAATTTTATGAGTTCATATAATTGATTACGAAAAACATCAATTTTTGTACTTTTTACTTAGTTAAAATTCCAACGGGTCCATTGTAAGGCCCTTTTACACCCGCTTATCTAAAACCTCTACAAATGGGTCATGAAACAAGTTTTAATCAAATTTTATTAGTTCCTATAATTGATTATGAGCTATTCAACACGATCATTTTGCAAAACCTCAATATCTGTATATTTTACTTGGTTAAAATTCCAACAGGTTACGTGCACGTTACTTCCCTTCGGGGAATATTTTTGATGCTGTTGCGAATTGCAGGGATTCTTTTGCATGAAAGTGTCTTTGCGAAGCCTTGCAGTTGTTGTCTCCTGGATTCTTTTGGTGTCCGGGTAGTGATAGTAAGGTTCGCATGCTCCGTGACAATTGGGGCGGGGGTTCTACGCTCACCCTCTATGGCGAGTATTTTAAAAATGATAAGGTCCCAGCCCGTTGCCGTGACTTTCTGGGATGCTCGTAAAGTACGCGATTACTTTAACTAGGAGGATGCTGACAACATCCTTTGTATCCCTATCACCGATGAACGTCGTGATATAGTGCTTTGGGGTAATCATGACTCTGAGCTTTATACTGTCCGATTTGGCTACCTTTTTCTCCGCAGACCACCGCTGCCTTTACCTCGACCTTCTCCCATTTGGAAGATTATATCACGTTTGCCTATGCTTCCCAAGGTGTGCACCATCGGGTGGCGGGCAGGACGTGATGCCCTTCATACTAGGAATCAGCTTGAGACCGCTGACTTATCGCCTGGGTCTTGTCCTTTCTTCCAAGCCCTAGAAACAGTTTTGCATGCTTTTATTAGTTCATATAATTGATTAAGGCTGCAAAAGTCTTTTGCCTCAATTTTCGTAGTTTTCACTCCAAAATCACAAGAGTTCCGCCGATGGTGTCTCTCTCGGTTCGAGGAAAAGCCTTTCACCTCTCTTAACCAAATTTTGCCATCTTTCTTACCGTGTTGTAGAACTTGCGAAATCACATGAATGATCTTATTCATAATCGTAGGCTTTAACCTCCGTGGCTCACTGTTATGAACGCCCAAAGTCTTATTCGGGGCTATGTTGATGCCAATTCGTTGACCTCCATTCAGCCCTCTACAGCCCCAGCCCTCTCGGATCCTCAGTGGATGCTTCCAGCTCCAAGAACGATTAAGATCAACGTGGATGGTACCTTCCATCCGTCGTCGAAACAAGCTTTAATAAAATTTGGAGTCCAAATAATTGATTACAGATATTTTAAGATCTTGGTGGTTTAGCGCCAAAATTTTTGTACTTTTTTACTTTTTCTGCAAAAGCCTATTTAGACCTTCATTGTACCTGGTGTTTAACTTGGATTTGATCATGGTTGGAGTGATGTGATTGATTAAGAGTCAAAGCCCGTACTTTTTATGATTAAAGATCCAACGCCCGTCTCCAAGGATGCTTCATTGTTGAGGCCCCATAAAAAGGGGACGCGCGTTTAATCCTTTGTTTTCATCTAATCTGCTTACGAGTTTATGTATGTCCAACTAGGTTGGCTAATTCTTTTTGCTCAAAATTCCAACAGCTCATTGGGCTTTACATTTAGGCTCTTCAATTTTCTTTAAAAAACGGGTATGCAAAACAAATTTAAAAGGTGGTCACCATTAGGGATCATATATTGTCCGACTTTCCAGAGGGATTTTTTAAAAACCTCAATTTCTTCCTTCAAAAAAAATTCCAACAGGTGCATTATAAGTCCCATTTAGACTCGCTCGTCTAAAGCAATGAAAAAGGACCGCACAACAAATTTATATAAAATTTTATGGGATCATATATTTGAATAAGAGATTTCCATCACGACTATATTGCAATGCCTCAATTTCTATACTTTTTACTTAGTTAAACGGGTTCTATTTTAAGGCCCATTTAGACCCCTCATCTAAAACCTCTACAGAAACAATCGCAAAACAAGTTTAAATGAAATTATATGGGTTAATAAATTTGAATAAGATATTTGCAACACGATTATATGAAAAAATCTCAATTTCGGTTGTTTTTACTCAGTTAAAACTCCAACGGGTCCATTGTAAGGCCCATTTAGACCTGCTCGTCTGAAAACTCTACAAAATGGAACGCAAAACATGTTTTAATCAAATTTTAGGAGTTCAAATAATTGATACGAGCTATTTAAGAAGATTATATTGGAAACCCCCAATTTTTGTACTTTTTACTCTCTTAAAATTCCAACGGGTCCATTGTAAGGCCCATTTAGACCTTCTCGTGTGAAATATTTACAAAAAAGACTGCAAAATAGGTTTTAATAAAAATTTATGAGTTCATATAATTGATTACGAAAAACATCATTTTTTGTACTTTTTACTTAGTTAAAATTCCAACAGGTCCATTGCAAGGCCCATTTACGCCCGCTCATCTGAAACCTCGACAAAGGGTCATAAAACAAGTTTTAATCAAATTTTATTAGTTCCTTTAACTGATTACAAGCTATTCAACGCGATCATTCTTCAAAACCTCAATTTCTGTACTTTTTACTCGGTTAAAATTCCAATAGGTCCATTATAAGTCCCATTTAGACTCGCTCGTCTAAAACTATAAAAAAGGACCGCACAACAAATTTATATCCAATTTTATGGGATCATATATTTGAATAAGAGATTTCCATCATGATTATATTGCAAAACCTCAATTTCTTTGCTTTTTACTTAGTTAAACGGGTTCCATTGTAAGGCCCATTTAGACCCCTCATCTAAAACCTCTACAGAAATGATTGCAAAACAAGTTTAAATGAAATTATATGGGTTCATAAATTTGAATAAGATATTTGCACCACGATTATATGAAAAAAAATCTCAATTTCTATTGTTTTTTTCAGTTAAAATTCCAACGGGTCCATTGTAAGGCCAATTTAGACCTGCTCGTCTGAAAACTCTACAAAATGGACCAAAAAATTGTTTTAATCAAATTTTAGGAGTTCAAATAATTGATTACGATCTATTTAAGATGATTATATTGGAAACCCCCAATTTTGTACTTTTGACTCTGTTAAAATTCGAACAGGTCCATTGTAAGGCCCATTTAAACCTTCTCGTCTAAAATCTTTACAAAAAGGGCTGCAAAATATGTTTAAATCAAATTTTATGAGTTCATATAATTGATTAAGAAAAACATCAATTTTTGTACGTTTTACTTAGTTAAAGTTCCAACGGGTCTATTGTGTGGCCCATTTAGACCCGCTCATCTAAAACCTTAATAAAAGGGTCCATAACAAGTTTTAATCAAATTTTATTAGTTCATATAATTGATTTCGAGCTATTCAACATGATCATTTTGCAAAACCTCAATTTTTGTACTTTTTACTTAGTTAAAATTCAAATAGGTTATGTCTGGATGTTGTTTTTCTATCTGAAACTCGTTTAACTTGTTTTAGTAGTGATCATTTAAAGTCTGCCTTAATTATGTCTGGTTGTATCATTGTCGATAGCAATCATAATTGTTATGGACTGGTTCTTTTATGGAATAATAATAAAACCCTTGATTTGTTTTCGTATGCAGATCGCTATGCTGACTATGTTCTTCGAATTGGTGGTGATTGCTTTCGGTTTACCGGCATTTATGGTTTTGCTGAGACAAATTTCAAACATAAAACGTGAGACCTAATTGATTCACTTCGCTCTACATCGCCCCTCCCTTGGCTCATTGGCGGTAATCTCAATGAGATCCTTTCCGATGATGAAAAGCAAGGAGGATGTCAGCGCCAACGCTCCCAAACTGATAGCTTTAGAGACTGCTTGTCTCGTAATAATATTTTTTATT
This sequence comes from Hibiscus mutabilis, assembly GCA_019671005.1. NCBI lineage: Eukaryota > Viridiplantae > Streptophyta > Magnoliopsida > Malvales > Malvaceae > Hibiscus > Hibiscus mutabilis. The sequence continues at coordinate 27,146,075 of CM033745.1, read as the reverse complement.
GTAAACCCGCCTCTAGTTGGTTTACTTGGTCCAAACTGGGTCCCAATACTAAGCCTATTCTTGAGCACATAGATTGATTCGTAGCCTGCTCTTCTTGGTTGTAGCAACACTCATCCTTTCGCAATATCTCCACTTACTCTGCGGACTTGGACCATTGTATAATTCTCATGGACACTTGGTATGCTCTATTAAAGCCTATTGGGCCTCAACAAGACCATTTTTGGTTCGAGTCTTGTTGGTCCCAAGACGCTTCTTATGTCTCAGCGGTCCAACAGGCTTGGGCTACTGCCTCAAGGACGTTGGTGGATAAATTACATTCAGTTGGAGCCCATCTCAAAGACTGGCAAGATCAATACCAACATGACTCCTCTTAGCATATAGCTCAGCTGTAACGGCAAATTAATGCCTACTTGCATCACCATTTATCAGACTCTAATCTTGATGCCATAACGACGGGTAAATCTGAGCTATAAAAGCTCAATGATGTCAAGGAGGCGTATTGGGCGCAACGTTCTCGCATTACTTAGCTCTCTTATGGGGACAAGAATACACCATTTTTTCATGCTCGCGCTTCAAACTGTCGTAAAAAATGGTGCTTGTCCTCATTCCCAAGGTCTCTGACCCTACCACGGTTCAACAATTACGACCCATTAGTCTCTGCACTGTGCTCTATAAAATTGTTGCTAAGGTTCTCGTTAACCGAATGAAGCATGTTCTTCTGTTTTGTATTAGCGGCACCGAGGCTGCCTTTGTAAAAGATCGGAACATCACTAATAATATTCTGATTGCGCATGAGCTCGTGTACTCTCTCCACTCTAATGGATTGGGGCCCCTTTAAGGGTGCTTCTCTTAAACTGGATATGGAGAAAGCCTTTGATCGGGTTGAGTGGTCGTTTCTTCAACGAGTCATGTTAAAGATGGGCTTTGCTACCCCTTGGGTGGATCTTATTATGCGATGTATTTCCACCGTCTCTTTCACCGCCTGTGTCAACGGCTCATTTTCTCTAGTTTTTTACCCTCAGCGAGGCATCAGGCAGGGGGACCCTCTTTCCCCTTTCTTGTTCCTCATCTGTTCTCAGGGTCTTTCTGCCTCTCTTGAAGCAGAGCAGCGAGCTGGCTGCCTACAGGGTCTTAGTGCTAGCCATCATGGGCCCAGGGTCAACCATCTCCTCTTTGCTGATGACAGCCTGATCTTCCTTCAAAATGACATCGGCGAGGTTTCACGATTGAAAGAGATTCTTGACCTCTATTCGTCCTCCTCTGGCCAAGCAGTCAACTATGATCAATCTACTATCTTCTTCGGGCCACGCATGTCTCATGACTTTAAGCATATTGTTCATCAGATTCTTGGTGTATGTGAGGTGGATGACCCTGGTATCTGTAACACCCCCTACCCTAGGCTAGTAGTAAACCGGCTTGAGAGCGTTACATAGGCAAGCAATGACAATGAACAAGGCAATACAAGCAATACAAGAACAAGCAAGCAACAAATCATACTTACTTATCATACAAGTAACTCATATTTGATTTCAAGTCATCAAAGGCATTCGAATAAGGCATATAGTTGTTTCCTTTTATACTTACATTATTTGTTACTACATTATCAATATACTTAACTTCATTTTTATCCCTATCATTCGAATGAACTAAGACAACAACCTAATTCAATTTCAATTCTTTGTTCCTTAGACTTATACATGTACATCTTAACCCAAATTGCTAACATGGTTCTTGATCATTCAATTTACATGTAACTAGTTCCATCAATCCATACTCTATTCCTATGCATTCAGCAAGCATCATACTATCACAAGGCAACACCTACATCAATCGAGTGGCAAGACAAGTATGCAAGGTTCATTTTATTTTGACTTTCGATCCAAACAAGCTAGCATTGCCATTTCTAACCATTGGCAGCCACAAAACTAGGTATACATACATAAACATTCATGCTATTCATTCAATCATTCACATGTTCATTAAACAAAGTAATCGAATGGTTCAATGTGATTTAATTCAAACACTTGATCATTCCAATATATAATCAAATGCGCAGCAAATTCTTTCCATTACAAGATATTTTAAGTTCATTACATACTTGTCACTAAGTTTATAACATAGTATGCCCATCAAGAACAATATATACAAGTACCAAAATGCATGATCAATCTACACTCTAAACAATCTAGTGCCACCATTCTAGGAGATATACAAAAACAATTATGAAACCATACTTAGGCAAAGCTTGTGTGACTTGCTTCTAGCTCAAGAAATCAGGCTTCAAGATCAAGCGACACTCGTATATTTTATCCTGTAGTTGGGAAGAATGAAAAACGAGAGTGATAAGTACAAGAATGTACTTAGTGAGGTAGCAACTAAATCTAACCATTTGTTATGTCAAGTTTTGTATCATTTAAACAAGAATGAACCTAGCTAGGGTTTTCAAGCATTAGATTGATCCTAGCTAAGGATTTCAAGCATCAAGAAAATCCTAGCTAAGGATTTCATGCATTCGGCTAGTATAGGATACAAGAATCAAGAATTCATACTTCATGTTTTCATATCATGAATCAAGCATATCATGTTTACAAAACAAGTAACATGCACTTCATGACTTTCATGTCAAGTAACACACAATTCATGGTATTCAAGACAAGTAACATATGATGTAGGATTGTTATTTCAATTGTTATCAATTAAACAACCCCCTTGGTACTTAGTTTGTATAGGTAATCAAGTCTCCAACCAACTGTCGCCACAAGATGCACCATAGTGCTGGTCAACCCTCTTACTATAGCCAAATACCACATACGTACCCTCCGTCTGTCGTCAAATAGGGGCCTTAGCCCTAGACTATAGTCCACCCTGACACAATGAGCTCTAAACTTTAAGGCATGTCCTTCTACCTAGTCCAACTAGCTACCAAGGTTGTTCGATTTACCATTTATTCAAATGTTTCAAGATCATGTCAAGCAAGTTCATTTCATATTAGGCCCTTAGGCCAACGAGCCATAGCTCACATTTCATGTAATTTTCATGTTTCATTTCATCAAGATGAGATGATATCTCAAGCAAGTCTTTAGCATTCGATCACATGCATTCATGTCACATATAAGCATCAATGTACCATTTAAACATGCTTAGCATTCAAATAAAGCATATATTCAAGATGTGATCAAATTTCCATGCATTACTAGTCATTCTTCCCTTATCAAGTCAAGTCCATGATTAGATTCATTTAACATTTCAAGAATGTAACAAGTATGCATTGGTTAGGACCTAGTCCTAACCCTAGAGATAACTACACTCACAATACTCCAAGCTTAACTAGTCTTGGGTCCACACTCCTTTGTTCTTGGCTTTTGGATGATCCACTCTATCCTCTTCCACCAAGTTTACTCCTAGTTCTATCACATTTCACAACAAATACATGTCAAAACAAGATCATATGATCATCCAATCAAGGCAATGCTACAAGCATATAACATTCACAAATCTGGCAGCATGCTCATATACATTTTCCATTACACTTATCTATACTCTAGTTCATGTAAAACAAGGGAAAATCAATGTCCTAAAACTGTTTACAAAACAGTTTACAAATTGCCACAAAACAGTGTGCAATTACCTATACTGCTGCTGCTAGGCAGCTTGGACTCTAGTCACTTAATCATGCATAACTTTCATTCCGTAAGTTGGAATTTCAATTGGTTTACACCGTTGGAAAGATAAAAAAATTTATTTATAACAATATAAGGCTTGCATTTTAGTTCTTTGCCAATTAATCCAGTTTTTAACTTAAAGACATGGTAATTTGCCACACTGGACAGTTTGCACTATCCCTAGTGTTTCTTCTCTGCATTTCATTATACAACCCAGAATTCAGTTCTGTTTTCTCCTAATGGATTTAGACATATTAAGGTATTGTCCATAAAAATTTCATCCTTAAATTCATTTTATACAGTTTATAGTGATTTTTCAAAGTTACTGTCCAGAACAGAGCATTCTGGGCAGATTACACTAGGTTGAATTTCTAGCTTCTTAACTCATTTTAACAAGGTTCTAACATAGCAATTCAATTAACTTTCATGTTCTTACATGTCTAGGTCAGTCTAATACACCTAGAAATATGCTTAAAACAGGGCATTATCATGTTTAACCCAATTTGATTTATTTGATCAACATTGCACATCCAATTTACCAATTGAGCAGTCCATTACCTAATTTAACTAGTCCAATTAGGTGCTTTCACATTTCTAGCAAGTTATCTATTCAATTCAATCTTCATTTTTTCTACCAACATGATCAAAATAGGGTTCTATATCCAATTGACACGTTTACACATTTTCTCTATCAAAACAGTCCCTAATCAAGACTCTTTTCAACCATATATACATTTCTCAAATTTCCATCAACCATCTATATTTCCTTTATCAATTTGGCTACTAGTATCCACAATTTCAAGTTCAAATTGAAGCTAGCATGACCCTAACATACATGGAAATCATTCAATTCAATTTACACAGCAAGAACATCATCAACCACTCATTCAAACAAGTTGCTAGGGAGGAAAGATTTAGAATCCACTTACAATCTTCCTAGCTATTCAATTTTCATGCAATTGTGACCTCATGCAAGCTTTCTTCCCCAAAAATGGTGATTTTCTTTTCCTAGATGGATGAGGAGAGTTTCGGCCAAGGTGGAGTGGAGAAGATGATAGCAAGATGCCCACATGGCCATGGTGTTATCACATGGCTTAGCTATTTGCCTCCACTTGGAAAATTTTGGTCTAATTGCTTCATAATTCCTTAATTACTCATCTTTATTGCATGCAATTCTACATTTACAATTTGTTACTATTTGATCCTTCATGATTAGGCTACTTCTTTAGTAATCCATCTAATTTAGTCACTAGGTTTAATCAATTCTTCTAATTTGTAGATTGTTTGTACAATTACATTCTAATTAGTTTATGACATGTTGCTAGGCCATGATTTAGGGTATTACAGTATCTACCTGTGAATTCCGCTTCTCGTTGGGAAGAACAAAACGACGGCTTTAGGGTTTACTCACGACAAGGTCAACTCCTGCATAGCTAAGTGGAATAACCTTTTGCTATCTTTTAGCGGACGTGAGGTTTTCAATAAGTCTGTCGCTCAGTCTCTGCCCCAATATGTCATGTCGTGTTACTTGCTGCCTCAAAACATTACTGATGATATGAAATGGTCTATTCGTCGTTACTGGTGGCTGGTCGCAATAATAAACGCGGGTGGTGTGGGTTTCCGCAACATGCACCACTTTAATGTTGCGTTGCTGGGGAAACAGCTTTGGCGTCTTATCTCAGCTCCCGACTCTCTGTTTCTCGTGTCTTCCGTGCACGTTACTTCCTTTCGGGGAATATTTTTGATGCTGTAGCAAATTGCAGGGATTCCTTTGCCTGGAAGGGCCTTTGCCAAGCCTTGCAGTTGCTTTCTCCTGGATTCTTCTGGCGTTTGGGTATTGATAGTAAGGTTCCTGTGCACCGTGACAATTGCGGCGGGGCTTCTATGCTCGCCCTCTATGGAGAGTATTCTGACAATGGAGAGATCCTGATCCGCTGTCGTGACTTTCTGGTTTGTGGTAGGGCCCAATGGGATACCTGTAAAGTACGTGATTACTTTGATTGGGAGGATGTTGCCAATATCCTTCGTGTCCCTATCACCGATGAATGTCGTGATATAGTGCTTTGGGGTAATCATGACTCTGGGTTTTATATCGTCAGGTCTAGTTACCTCTTTCTGCGCAGACTGTCGCGGCCTCTACCTCGACCTTTGCCCATTTGGAAAGTTATATCACGTTCACCCACACTTCCCAAGGTGTGCACCTTTGGGTGGCGGTCAGGACGTGATGCCCTTCCTACTGGGAATCGGCTTGCGGCCGCTGAATTATCGCTTGGGTCTTGTCCCTTTTGTCAAACCTCGAAATAAGTTTTGGAGACCCTTCGCGACTGTGCAGGGGCTGCAGAATTTCTCTGTCTTGCTAGCTTCCCGCCTCGACTTTGCACGAGTACCACTTCGTCGGTGTCTCTTTGGTTAGAGAAAGGGGCCTCTCTACTCTCCTGCACGGACTTTGCCTTCTTTCTTACTGTGTTGTGGAACTTATGGAATCGCAAGAATGATCTTATCCATAATGGTTGGCTTCAACCTCCGTGGCTCACTATCATGAACGCTCAGTCTTCTTCGGAACTATGCTCATGCTAACTTGTTGGCCCCTGCCCAACCGACTATAGCCCCAGCCCTCTCGGATCCTCGGTGGATGCCTCCTACTCTAGGGACAACCAAGATCAATGTTGATGGTGCCTTCCAGCCGTCGACGGGTTCTATTTTCGGTGGTCTGGCGCTTCACTCAACTGGATGCTGGGATGCTGCCATGGCTGAATTCCATGCGATTGTCGCCGGTGTTCAACTTAGATATGATCGAGGCTAGAGTGACGTGATAATTAAGCTAGATTCCGCCGTTGTGATACACAAGATCCAGCGCCAGTCTCCGGATGCTTCTTTGTTGAGCCCCCATATTGAGCGGACGCATAATTTGTTTTCATCTATTCCTGATTTGCGGTTTATGTATGTCCCTCGATTGGCTAATTCTGCTGCTTCCACGCTAGCCCATTGGGCTCTACAATCGGGTTCTTCTGTTTTCTTTGACTCGGGTATGCCCAACTTTCTACGCTCTGCTGTAATGGATGACTTTCATCCTCCTTAATTTATTAATGAATCTAGGGCACTCTTTTCCCCTTAGGTGGTCACCACTGGTTTCGCCCGGTGCCTGACCTTAGCGGGGTTTTTAATGAGGCCCGCCTTCTTCCTTCAAAAAAAAAATTCCAATAGGTCCATTATAAGTCCCACTTAGACTCACTTGTCTAAAACTTTACAAAAAGGACCGCAAAACAAATTTAAATCAAATTTAAATCAAATTTCATGGGATCATATATTTGAATAAGAGATTTCCATCACGATTATATTGCAAAACCTCAATTTCTATACTTTTTACTTTGTTAAACGGGTTCCACTGTAAGGCCCATTTAGACCTGCTCATCTAAAACCTCTACAGAAACGGCTGCAAAACAAGTTTAAATGAAATTTTGTGGGTTCATATATTTGAATAAGATATTTGCAACATGATTATATGGAAAAATCTCAATTTTTGTTGTTTTTACTCAGTTAAAATTCTAACGGGTCCATTGTAAGGCCTATTTAGACCTGCTCGTCTGAAAACTCTACAAAATGGACCGCAAAACAAGTTTTAATAAAATTTTAGGAGTTCAAATAATTGATTACGAGATATTTAACATGATTATATTGGAAACCCCCAATTTTTATACTTTTTACTCTGTTAAAATTTCAACGGTCCATTGTAAGGCCCATTTAGACCTTCTCGTCTGAAACCTTTACAAAAAAGGACTGCAAAACAGGTTTTAATCAAATTTTATGAGTTCATATAATTGATTAAGATTAACATCAAACTTTTTACTTTTTTCTTAGTTAAAATTCCAACGGGTCCATTGTAAGGACTACTTACACCCACTCATCTGAAACCTCTACAAAAGGGTCGCGAAACAAGTTTTAATCAAATTGTATTAGTTCATCACGAGCTATTCAACATGATCATTTTGCAAAATCTCAATTTTTGTACTTTTTACTCAGTTAAAATTCTAACATGTATTTAAAACTCCCCATTTAGACCGAGTAAAAAACCTCTATAAAAAGGACCACAAAAAAAGTTTTAACCAAATGTTAGGATTTCATATAATTGATTAGGAGCTTTATATTATGATTACATTCAAAAACCTCAATTATTGAACTTATTACTCAATTAAAATTCAAACGGGTTTTAAAATTTATTTATCTTCTCTTTCACCCTCTCTCTCTCCACCCTTCTTTTACCCTCCTCCTCCACTGCCTCCTCCATCAACACCATCAACACCGCACAACACCCTCATCCCATTTGCTGGTGCCAATATCTTGTTCCTGACCTGTGGTTGTGTTTGGAGCGTTTTTCAACAACTATGTGCATCTGGCATTTTCAATCATTACTGAACAGGTATGCAACAACCTTCTTGAGGCTGATAAGAGAGCCATTTCGAAGACACCATTGCCCACTCTGGTTTCATAACCGACTATTTTACTATTTAATTCTACTTATCAATTTGTTTTGTCTATATCTTCTACCATTTTCCAATATATTTCCAGTTATTACATATTTTCATTTTTGTCACTTCTTCAATCGGTTTTTTCATACCCTTTTCATTTGCAACTTATATTCTAATTGTTAAAAGAACCACGTATTATTATATACATTTTTTATCATTTCAAATATTTTTTCAATTGTTAATTCCTTTCATTTCTGTTTCTTTCTTTAATTGGTTTTGTCTTCCATTTTTTTATTTTTTTATCTCGGATTACGAGACCTTGATTTGAATATTCACCTATTTTGTAAGATTAATAATAATTCAATGTCTATAACAGGTTCATGTCTCCCATCATGTAGTACATCTACCATCTTTATTTTTTCCATGATGAATTCTCTTATTCCATTCCAACTATTTAAAGATAGTGAATTCACCAACTCTTGCTTTTTCCATCTCTATACCCGTTACGGGAAAGAGTCCACTAAAGGTGCCCTAAGGCGTCTAAAACTATTGCCCTTTTGAGGCACATGTCCTGGCTTTTATGGCCTTGGTTATCAAACATTATCTACGCATGCAAACGCATGTCTTATAATTTTATCAAAAACTCGATTATTACTACGATCACTGTAGTCATTCTCAACCTCAATCAAATATTTTCGATCTATTATCAAATTAAATACGACTACCATATTACAGTCAAATTACATATTAATTTCATTACCTTTACTATTATCATTCCAAACCGAGAAAATAATAACCAAAACAATTATGGTCACCTTCCCATTTTAAGTAGCACTCATGGTGCCATTAATAAAATATGGGAATTTAGAACTAAATTCTCTATCAAAAACAATCACCAGATTTTAACTAATCTTGTTAAAGATATTACCAAATTAATAAACAAGCAAAAAGCATGTACAAATCTCCCTAATATAATCCTCTCTCCATCTATATTTATAGGAAAATCAAACCTATTTAACCCATTGGTAAATAAATTACCTAACAAATGGAATATAAGTTATAAAACTTGGTCTTTCTACCCATTAAATAAATTTCCACTAATTGTTAGTTACTACAAAATTACCAACTTCCTAATTTGTTCTATTGATTTACTATAAATCAATACAAATTAGTTTATTTACCAAAATATCTATAACTTATAAACTCACCCTTTTAATACCTTATTATATTACAAATTATCACAAACAATTCTACCCACTTCCTCATATTAAATAAAACTCACCCAACTTTTAATAATCCCATTATTTAATCAAACATCAACCAAAACCAAAAATTATCCAACATTAAAACAAATCAAAATATTTTCCATCTACTTAATTTTCACTAATTCTTAATTACCATATAATATATTACTACCATTAATATTAACCATTCCAAAAATGTCTACCATATCCCACCAAATGGGAAACAAATAAATAAAACAAAATTCAACCAAAATTCCAATAATGGTATTATTTTGAAAATAGTACTATTATACAAATTGCAACAAATAAATATATCCTCCATCTATAATAATGTGACACAATCACTACTTCCTTTCTATAATATATTAACCAAAATTATTACCATTAAAAACATTAACTACCATATCCCACCTCAAAGTTGGAAACAAATAAATATACATAACTTTTACTATTGCTTTTATTCTTTTCAAACCACTTTCGACCAAATCACAACAATTTTGGAATCCCTAAACATATATTCAAACTATAAATTTAATTACTCTCATATTCATATCTACTCCCTATAAAAACTTATGGTATCCATAGGATACTACTTTATTTCTTACCATATAGATTGGTTATTTTCCATCTTCCGTTTAATTTTGTAAAATCATTTTTAAAATTACATCAAAACTTGGAAAATAGGAACCATTAACAATGATTTTTTCTTACATAAACCATCTCAAATTAATTTATGGACTTAAATTTTCCATTGTAATACAAAATCTACACATCAAAATTTTCAAAATTTCTTTCTACTTTTACAATATTTAAATTTTGAAACAAATTTTCAAAACCACCTTTTTTTCTTCTTTTATTATATTGAAACTTATTTACTAATTCCATATTATTTACTTTCCTCTTAGATAATAATATAGCATCCATCTTTAATAAAGATATAATTTTCTTAATGCTAAGGATCTTCCACTTTCGAAACCCTATAAGCTCTTTAAGTTATTCTCTAGTCAATATACCTATTAATACTACCCTTACCCACATCATTCTCATCCTCACTCAACATCGAAATTTTTTCAATCTTAAGAATCTCTCAACCAAACAATTCCAGTCAAATGTCTTCCAACTCTTTCTTCCAACAATTAGGTGAATTGAATTTCACCCCTGAAGAACAAGGCATGGTATTTACACCAACTATCAACTGGGACTCCACAACCGATGACATCAACCTTCTCCTAATTGGGAAATTTATATCTTCCAAACAAGATGATTAAGCTGTGGTCCATGCTTTTTAAGGCATACGGAAAAACAACAAGATTGAATCCATCTCCATCCTGAAAGCTAATTTATTTTGTATCAAATTTTCTGATGAATCTAATAGGAACGATATCCTGAAAAGGGGTCCATTGACATTCAAGGATGAATGGCTTGCTCTAGCCCCCTTCGATCTGCAACTAAGCTTTGATGATTATACCTTCAATAAAATGAATATTTGGGTCCGAATCCATAGCATCCCGACCATTCTGATGGAACAGGACAACATTGCCCATCAAACTAGAGATTCACTTGGATCCAAGATTGGAACTGTGGTTAAGACTGACATCCGTCGTATAGACCGAAACAAAATTGACTACCTTCGTGTAGGAATCATTCTTGACGTTACCAAACCCATCCGACGTTGTGTAGCCATTGGTGGCTCCGGACCCACACCAAAATTATGCCCTCTACAATATGAGAGACTGCCCACACTATGCCATGGATGTGGTATCAGTGGCCACTCAGTTAACTTCTGTCCAACTTTCAAACTTACAGAGACAACGAAATTGCAATATGGAGATTGGCTCCACTATATTCCACCAAAAAAGCAATAAACTGCTTCTCGTTCCAAAGGTCGAATCCAATATCTCAATGTCGGATCATCCGCAACCAAACCACATACCAATACTGGTAACCATATCATATCTAGTATACTATATGCATCTCAATACTTTAATTTCCAACTAATTTACTTACCTTCTGATAAAGAGAAAACTACAACGAACACAAAGCTGGAAGATGCCATGAAGGACAATGATAATAATTTTCTTTTTTCCAGTTACCTCCTCTCAAATTTATTTTATCTTCAATATAATTTTTATTCAAGTTACCATGGTAATCTCCATTATTTCCGTATCTTTCTTCAAAAATTGCCTTATCTCCAAAATATCAATTATTCAATTTACTTTATCAATTTCTTCTTTTATTGTCATTTCTTTTTAAAATTTATTTCCTCCCAAAATTATCTGTATTTCATAATAATCTTACCTATTTTATCTCTTCAAATTCTTTCAGATGAAGGAAATCTTTTGCCAAAACAATTTGACAATTCCATGGATGCCGAGTCGTTCAGTAACATGCCTATGCACAACTCACCCAACGGTGTGACTACTGCCGATGATCATTCGCCCACCACCGCTGGTGCGTCTGCAGCTGTATCCGCTGCCCTCCCAGCCAACATAACAGCAGCGACTACCACAGTAGTGGCCACCACTGCTACCTCGACCATGGCACCTTCTGATGCGCACACTCAAACAGTGGCAACCGTTGCTGTCTTGACCGACACAAGCCGACTAGCTTCAGCAACTGCTGCCCTAGAGGGCGTTAACAACCCCCTACCCAATGACGCTGTTGTGCGCACAAAATCAGCAACAAATGAGACTGTGTCGATTGCTGCTGCCCCGATCAGCATGATTCCAACATAGGAAATTAGGCCCACGTCCAAAGCAATTCCTGATCCGGATAAGGATATGGGTAAGACGTTCCTACCAACATCATCTTTGTTATAAGAATTTGATGATTGGTTATCTAAAGAGTCACCACCAACTGCAGTTTCTAACAACAAAGGCCCTTTGCCTCCAACCCCTCGTGGTAATAAAAGACGTTCCCCTATACAAGATGTTATCATGACAAATAGGCCTCGACCTATACCACCTTCTTCAGAGGACAAAGCTGGGATGAGCAGCGGAAAAAACTCTCCGGCGAAGGTTGACGTTCAACCCCGCCGAGGAAAATGAAAATCCTATGTTCGAACTGCCAGGGTCTTGGTAAAGCTCCAGCAGTTCAAGCTTTGAAACGAGTTGTCACTAAGACAAATCCTGATGTTTTATTTCTTTGTAAAACTCGTCTCAATAAGTATCATTGTGAGAGACTTCATATTATTTTAAGTATGGTTGATTGTTTTTGAAAGCACCCCTTCTGTAACACCCCCTAACCCGGTTTAGAAGATAGACTAGAATAGGGCGTGTTACTAAAGAAACAAAGAACAAATACAATAACTCAAACAAGAGACAACCTGATTTTCAAAAATCCGGGTAATTAAAAACATCATCTTAAATCTATAGTATCTTGGCTTAGCTATAGATCAGGAATAAACAACTCACTTGTACTAATTTTACAAGTTTAAATATCAAATCATAATAGGTTTGTGGGTCTATCATGAGAGTAAGTGTCTTACTAACTCAATGTTGAACTAATTCGTGTTCTTACTTATGAGCTATTATTTGTTTTACCTTTGCCATGCTATAAAACATGGTTAACTATTTACTCAAAAGCAAAAAGGGATCATGCTTGAGTCGGTCATCATATATGAATTACTAACAACTCTATGCCTCAACCAACTTATTTTTTCTTTTCAGTTCTAGTACATGACAACCAATTATTAAAAGCATGGACGTAAACTTCTCATGATGTGTTTAGTTTATTTTAAATACTCCATTCGATTATTCTAATCTACTAATTCCATGTTATAACTACTATGATAAGTTTCTCAAGCAAGCAACCATAAAACCATTAAACGGCCATTACAAACTTTATAAATATATATACACAACAGTAAATCATGAGATACTCTAAATGCTTAATGCATACACATCATGTACGTGCCACCAACTAGCAGACCCTAAGGGATTTTTGAACATAACTCCTAACACCCGGAGGTCATATCCGAGACCGAAACGTACCGAAGCCAACTACCTGAAATGTAAACGAGGGAATAACATAAGCATAAGCTTAGTGAGGTAGACCAATATAGTTATCTTAAACTCATAAGTATTAATTAGAAGGTCCAATGTTCACGAAAGTTTGTAAACTTGGTCCTCAAGGGAGCTTTTATGTAATAATCTCTATGAATCAAACTTTCCTTTAATGAGATAGTAAATTCAGACCTTAGGCTCATAAGTGGTCTAAAGCCACAATGTAAAATTCTACCTTCGTACAAATACTTTAGACCATTTAATGAAGACTTTTGTAAATATTTTCAACTATCTCCTTGATGTCTTTTAAACGGATTAGCCATTCATTAGTATAAACTATTTAGCCTTTTTGGAGAACTTCTAGATTTGTTTATGAACAAACCTTACTTGTTATTACTCTAATTCAATAGCTCTTTAATTTCCATGGTATCTCAACCTCTCAACTAATGTGGTCTACTTATCTCTTTAAGATTACTATCTATTACGCACCAATTTTATCAATCTCTATCCCTTACATAACTTACAAACAAGGACAATTTCTATAAATTCACATTTATTCAACCCAAGTCCCATAACATGACTTATTAAACACTTGTCCACCTTAGATTTTTCATTCCCAGAAAAATAAGATTAGTTCTCAATGTATTATAACTTCATTAAAGACCTAGACCTTTCCAACTTGTTTGAAATCCACTTTTACAATCACCAATCATAATCAAGCTTCATTTTTAAGGTCCATTAAATTCACATGTTATACCAACCTTTAATAGGCTAATTATCCTAGTTTCCAGATTCCATACACGATCTTAATCATTAATCCAAATATAATTAAATATCATTGTTATTAGGTTATTCAACTCATAAGCTTCTTGGAATTTACTTAGTATCTTAAGCCAAAAACCACAACCACTATTTATTAACTCTTTTTTTTTTCTTTACATATTTATATCTTCATTAGAAGTACTCGAGTTTTACCCTAGAATTACAATGCTCATTAGACACCATATCATAGTTCACTTTTAAATTCATACCAAACTCGTGCATTTTTACATCATATAATCCTCCATTCGTGACATCTATACATTTTAGGGGAGATGATGGTCCATTATAGGATCCGATACCCAACTATTATTATATCTTTAGAATACATTGTAAGTCTCAAGCAAACTAATAAACCCATCAATCGATCCACTAATGCTAATCCAAGCACCAAGACATACTTATAAGTATTGACATTCCAACCTGTACTATTATTAACCAAACGGTCCACAACTACAATCATTTGTTTAAGCAATTCACCAATAAAGTATCTATTCACTCAAGAGAATCACACAAAAGATTCTTATTCATTTCATAACCCAATTCACTTAGTTAAATAGCTTAACTTAATGTTTTAATTACATTGTTCAGTTTTACCATAACACAGCATTAAATTTGACTACTTGTTTACATAAATCAACCCATTAGAACAATATCAAGCAAGAGGTGCAACTCAACTAGTCCACAATATCAATAATCCACAACTTGTAACACCCTAAACCCCACTTAGTAGTAAACCGAGTCTCGAGTGTTAAAAACAGACACCCATGACTAACTTGTCTTACAAGTTAAGGCTCAATCAATGAAAATGGCAATAAGTTAAAACTAAAAAAAACAATTTTAAAACCATTACTACAACTATGGTTATTTAAACCTTGGTTTAAGTAGATTTCAATTCACAAGTCACAGCAAAACGATTCAATTGTATTATACATCAATTCCCAATCC
Organism: Hibiscus mutabilis; assembly: GCA_019671005.1. Classification (NCBI taxonomy): domain Eukaryota; kingdom Viridiplantae; phylum Streptophyta; class Magnoliopsida; order Malvales; family Malvaceae; genus Hibiscus; species Hibiscus mutabilis. The sequence continues at coordinate 27,130,932 of CM033745.1, read as the reverse complement.
AAAAGTATCACGTGTATATACATAACAAAGCAACCCAATTTATTTTGTTAAAGGACATCCTCTCACATTTCAATATATTATAAACCCCTTTGAGGTAATTAGCTATTGCCCAACATACGATCAACCTTTCAAAATACATTAGAGAGATTTCACTTAGGCCATTTATTCAATACTTAATAAACAAAGATCCACAGTTCATAAATTACAACAATTCTTAACATGATATTCAATTCATTGGTTCATTCATGAATGTTTTAATTTGTGAGTTGAGTAAAACTTCGAACCATTGATACATAACTTAGGGTTCAAGTAATATTCTTTTAAAGTCCAATTGTTACTAGATTGCTTATTAGCTAAGCCACAAACCTAATTTACAATTGTTGGTTAATCAACTAAACTTCATATCAATCTGCATTGGTAACCACTAAACATACTATAACTTTTTAAGCATACATGTTATACCACAATTAGATATCAACAATAACATGGTTGGTACACACACAAAAACATTGACCATGATTGCAAACAAAATTTCCATCCCTAACTAGTATCACAATTATGCATTCATTGAATTCAATCAAGATTCTAAACTTATGTCTTCTAATTTCAATATCATGTAGTTACCATTTTAGTTTCATGTACCAACCATAAGTAAACAACCAGATAACACATATAACTACTATCAAGCATACCACCACAAGCAACCATTACGTATATACAATCCAATCCCATAATTATATTTACATCATTAAGCTTTACAAACCAAAATAACAATGAAAATATAACCATATATTTAGTGCTACCATCCTAGGAGTTCATATGGAAAATAAGACAATGAATAAAGTCTTGGAGTATAACCGATTATCCTTGAACTCGAAGAATTTACAACTTCTAAAATAACCTGCAATGTATGAATAATGAATGCATTAGGCTTATATAGCCTAAGTGAGGTAGTGATGTTAAAGTAACAGACATTAATATCATTCATGTATCTACATAAGATTTGTCTTACATCCTTAGTTAGCTTAGTCATAACTTGTTAATTAGGACTCAATTATGTACTTTAAGCTTTCATGATTCATTCATAAACTTTTCAGAATTTAGCTTTTAACTCTTCCTATGCTCATCAAGAGCTCAATACTTATATGCTCACCAAGAGCTCCTTATTCACATGCTCACCAAGAGCTCAATATTCACTTGCTCACCAAGAGCTCATTATTCACATAACTTGTTCATAATTCTCTTGAATTCTTTATTTGATTATAAACATTTCATGTCTTTTAAAGGTTTTCATTGGATCACAATTGGTTATGACTAACATTGGTCCGTATTTGACCGTAATGGTCCAACCGATACATAGCCCCAAAGCACATAGCAATGGCTAGTATCGGAAACATATCAATCCTATCTTCTCAACTATCCAACCAACTGTCACCAATCTCCGTACATCTCCACTGTTACCTCCTACTGTCGCCAATATACATATCACATATGAATGGGGCGTCCCCCGAGCCGTAGCTCATGGACCGTAGTCCCAAAGTATACCATGCATCATACCAATGTGTCCAAGGACTTCCATTGTAAGCAACTTAGATATCTTATCTCATTCTTTTGATATTGGGGGAAATATCTTATTGTACAAGTAATCTTGTTTGTCTTTCATTCAATGTCTTATGATTCAAGTATTCTTCTGAATTCTTTGCTTAGTGTCTTTTAGTCAGTAGTTAGCTTCAAGAACATATCATTACATACATAAAAATTTCATTACAATATAACATAGCAAGGCATGAAGTGTTTATATAATGTATAACTAAAATGTCATCAATAATGCCATGCTATGAATGAATGCTCTTTCTCAATTAGCTCTATTTGAGCCTTATGCACAATGTATATGTTTGATGTAACTCATCCACAAACATTCAATACTTAATCGTAACAAAAATAAATATCAGCATAACTCCGTGTTACCTGAGACTCATGTAACTATACTCACCTGTTATTCCAACGTTATGGAATACCTGAACCTCAATCCCCCCTAACTTCCTTTAATCCTTATCTTTCATTCGATTGAATCATGGCATGTACATCAAGTAAACAGAATAGCAAATTATTATAACCCATCCAAACTTAATCAACTTTAATACAGCCCCTAAACATACATATGTATATTCAAGAATGGATTAAATCAACCATATGCACCCAATTAATCATCAATTAGACCTATTTGATCTATACCATTCGAACTAGACAGCCACAAGTATACACACATAATTCTCATTTCCAAACAATCGATATAGAGGTTCCCATTATAACCGAACAGCCCTAGTAAGTTTAGATCTGTTTAACAAAACAGTTTCAGGTTCATACGTATATACTTGCATACCATTTAACCCGAAATAAATCTTATCATTCAAGCAGACCAGAACAGACCTAGCCTCATGTATTCTCACATAATTACTCCAATTAATTCATTTTAAAACTTTATGTTTGCAAACACTTCGGTACTTAAAACAGTACCTTTACAATACAAAACTGTCCAGCTTTGGATCCATCTATAGAACCATTTTGTCCAGCTTTTAAACTCAGTTTTAAACTTGTAAAACAATCTATTACTTAGTAAAACATCCCCATTAATTCCCAAGTGATCTCAAGCACACATTCATATTAATCCATTTACTTATATATATATAATTAGAGCAGCCCTACAATTTCCATAGCTGTCCAGAACAGCTCTTAAATCTTCAATTATTACCCCTTAAACCAGTCCAATTCTTACTCTTGTACACAATACTACTTAATAGTTAAATTTCTTATTAACACAGTTCATTTTCCTACATAAAACAGTCTTGAAACTGCACTCATAAACACAGGGCAGCAACTTATGTACATCTTCATATGTATCAAAATAGCCCTCTAGGATTCTTATATGTGAAATTCCATTCTGTTTTCATATGTATTTCTATTCATGTTCACAATCAGTCCATATATATATTTAACAGTTTGAGTACCCCAAAACAGTCCTACTTTCCTAACAAACAACAAAAATAACTCCTAGAAGTTTTAAAGGTTCGAAATAGCCCTAATTACACTTATACAGTTTTAAATCACTTCTCTAGTCATATCATACCATATCATACCTCAAACGGCTCCCTATAATTTCTAGAATTGAAGATCTATTAAAAATCATTTTGAGCACATTTATAAGCTTTAAAACAGTCTCCAACAAGCTTGTTCACTACGAGACTGCCAAATTTTTTTTCTTATGCTCACTTGAACAGTTTCATTAACCCATAATTTCTCAGTTAACCTCAATTCCTTTATAATTTACTCCTAGACTTGTATAACATTTTTCCTTGTCTTTTACCCTTTTAAAATATTCCTAAAAAATTCTCATTTAATCGGTTAAAACATAACACAAGTTCACTCATTTGTTTAATCAAAGTTGGCAGCTCTCATACGAGTACATTTAGTTACTCAATACCGTCCATTTGTTCATGTGTACCCTTCGATTATCTCCAAGTTTCATAGACAATCATTTTTAAATCATCTTAATTCAACTATGAAATTATATAGTTTGTAACCCATTCTTGTACATTGCTCGAAAACCCTAGGACCTTCAATAGTCTTATAGCCGAAACTTACAAAGATGACATGCATGACTTAACAATTTGCCTTCATGGGTTTAAAGCATGGCTTTGCCTTCCCTAAACAAATTTAACTACTCAAAACATGAAATACTACTAACACAATTCAATCAAAACTTAGTTATGAAGAAAAAGAATAGTGAATTTACCTTCCCTTCAAGCTAATCAACCGAAGATCTTTAAAATTTTAAGATATCAAGTCCTAAGCTTCCATTTCCATGGCACCACAAGCTCTCTTTCTCTACTGGTCTCTCGGCATTCTAAGAAAAGAGAGTGAAGGGATGTTTATCCCAATAGCTGAGACCCCTCACAATTGTTCACTCTCTCTCCTAGACATGTGTTCATGTCCTTGTACTCTATAGATTTTAGCATGCAAGATACAAGTTTAAGGCTTTATTCAGATTAGTCCATCATGAATAATTATCCTTGCTTTCAATCTTCTCATTTCGGTCCTAAGCTCTTAATTTGATTATCTTATTGCACATTGTAATAAAATATTCTTGGAAACAAAAGTGGTAACATCACCTAAGCAATGAATTGATCATGATAACATTCTGTAACAAAATAATTTATAACCATGATCAATAGCATACTTTTAGATCACAATTTGGGTATTACACAACTTAATGAAATAAAACATTCTCAAGACATGGTTATTCTCTAACCAGCCTCATAGTAGATGTATATATTCCTGAGAACATACACCCAGCATTCTTCGATTATGTTTAACATACACAACAACTAGCTTAGCACATAGATTCATAGATTTCTTAACTTGCAAGGCATCGAGCAATATTTCCCAAACATCGGATATTTATCTTTTAAAAGATTAAAATAGCTTATTAATTAAGATTTAAGTTTCATTCTTTTACTTTTAATATAGCCTTGGGAATCGAATCTAGCCTAGCTACTCAAATCCTATCCATTCTGAAGCAAACAAGGGCTATTTAAAACTTTTTTGATCATTCAAGCATGCTTAGCCTTACTAACTGGTCACGAGGAACCAAACATACAAATATTTCCAAACTCTCTCTAGATGTAATCATTAATACAAATAGGTCATGCCCTGGTCGGGGTGTTCAAACTTTGGACTTGTAACATGATCTCTTAAGAAACCAATTTGTGAGCTAACATCCAATACTACTATAGTATTTAACCAATTAGAATTTGAGAGCATTATTACAAAATTACAAACAACCTAAAGACTTATGCAATTAAATATCATTTTGTACTTCCATTTAATAACATTTTGTACTTCCATTTAATAAAGCAATCTATAGATCAGTCAAGTTATATAAAATATACCTAATTTCTTAGGTCCGAGTATTAGGCTTAAGGATTTATTCATGTATATAAATATACTAGGGTATCTCCTTTCTTTAACTACAAGATTTACCCAAATTATTAACGGAGTTGAACACATATTTCCATCAATTTGGTTTATCAAACCATCTATAGACTACTTATGAGAAAAAATCAAACCATGCAACCATAAAAGAATAAATGGACGATACACACTTATATATATATATATATATTTTTAAATAGAGAAATTTTAAAGATCAATGCACACAATACGACTCTGTGCCACCTACTAGGAGTTTCTAAAGAACTACGAACATAATTTCTTGAATCGGAGATCATGTCCGAGCTTGAAGTATCATGCAAACGACTCCTTCCTGAAATGAGAATGGAAGGATCACATAAGCACGTGCTTGTAAGGTAGTTTAAAGTAAATAATAACAATACGCAAACAAGACTTTTTGTTCTAAAATTTCGAAAGATCAACCTTGGCTGCTAGCTTACATATTCAAATGCTTCTAAAATAAATATACAAATTGAACTCTTAACCATTCACCTGAACCAAGAATCAATCTTAAGATAATAACCAAATCAAATCAACAAGAAGGAACACAATTCCTTAAGCTCATAACCGAACTAATTTATCAAGAAGGACTCGATTGTTTAGCCACTTTAATTGAACTAGTTCAACAAGAAGGACTGAATTCCTTAACCACCTTAATCAAACTAATTCAACAAGAAGGAACTAGATTCCTTATCAAAACATGAATACGTTTAACAATTAACGAGATCAAACTTCAAGATTTAATGGTGGATGTCACTTACATTAAAGATTTAACTAATCTTTTCTATACTTGTGTTAGTTCTCCTAACAACGTAATGAGTATGAGCACATGAGTTATTTACGTGAAATTATCAGCACCTCATTGATCTTGCCTCCATATAATATCGTAGCTAATCATGCTTATCTCATAAGTTACCAAAATTAAACATCAATACTAGACTTATAATCTTTCTTGGATTCATTCATCTTAGTTAATTACTCTATAACTCATTGATTCTGGATTTATAAATTTCTATCCAATCGTACATCATTACTAGCCATTGCCAAGACTATTATTTAGTCCAATGAAATTTCTTCTAGGATTTATAATTTATCATAATGATTCTGTTTAAAGCTTTCTAATTTCTAGATTACAAGAAGGTAACCCCTAAGTTAACATTAAAACAGATTAGTTCTTCCAATTTTAACTCTTAACAACTAATTTAAGCATTTTATAGACAACACATTCAACAACCCATTACTGAACTATTAAACCTTAATTTCATTCCTAAAGTCTCTTAGGATTTGAACTCAAATAGGGTAGTGATAAGGCATGCTTAACTTATTCAAACAATCCGCAATGTAATTTATTCTAGTCAAATCTATCCATATAAGTTCATTTCATGGCAAAACAGCTTCGTTAAGCATGTAAATACATTTAATCACAACAAAACAGTCCACTTAAGTTCAATCCATGGCAAGACAGCTTCATTAAGCATGTATATACATTTAATCACCACAAAACAGTCAACTTAAGTTTAATCCATGGCAAGACAGCTTCATTAAGCATGTATATACATTTAATCACCACAAAACAGTCCACTTAAGTTTAATCCATGGCAAGACAGCTTCATTAAGCATGTATATACATTTAATCACCACAAAACAGTCCACTTAAGTTTAATCCATGGCAAGACAGCTTCATTAAGCATGTATATACATTTAAACACCACAAAACAGTCCACTTAAGTTTAATTCATGGCAAGACAGCTTCATTAAGCATGTATCTACATTTAATCACCACAAAACAGTCCACTTAAGTTCAATCCATGGCAAGACAACTTCATTAAGCATGTATCTATATTTAATCACCACAAAACAGTCCCCTTAAGTTTAATCCATGGCAAGAAAGTTTCATTAAGCATGTATCTTATCATGCCTTTAACTACAAGAAAGTATTCAATCTAGCATGTATCTTAACATGTCCAATTAGCATCTAGTCAAGGAATCAACCATAACAGTTATGGCTTCTTTTATTTTAATCATAGTAGATTAAACTTCACGGTAATTTATACATCTTTATACTTCTTTTAATCCAGCCTTGAGACTCAAGCAACAACCAAGATACACGAATCCAAAAATCAATGACAAACAGGGGTACACAAAGTACTGAAACAGGGGTACACCAAGTACCAATACAAGGGTATACAAATAATACCAAAACCGGGGGTACACAGATAGTACCAGATAGACCATTTGATCTTTAACAACAAGCGGACCGTAGTCCGGACTAGCGAGCTCGACGAACTCTATGGCATGCCAATTGTACCTACGACTGACTCGAGACCAAGGCTTTCCTCATTTATTTATTTGTTTGGTGAATAACATTTTAAACATGACCTCTAGTCAATATCAAATCACATTACATAATACCTTTTGAGGTAAACTAGATTCACCACATGTAAAATTTTGCATTCAAGATGAGTATTACTCATATGCATATCAACAGGGCCACCAAGGCTTAGTTTTTTAATCAATCATGCAATGGATCATGAAATACCCATTGTGCCTTCATAAAACATGTATCATTCATTTCTTCCATTCTAAAATATTCAAATGGCACTATAATTAACCTTAGGTTCTTAGGTTCTTTTAAGTTGGATCATTTAACCTTATATATATATATACCTTATTACAAATCACACAGATCAATCACTTTTAACTTTTTAAGACTAGCAAGAGTATCAAATTATTCAAGCCCTTTTAATTTAACATCAAGACCTTTAGTAAAGGTAACAAATCTCTTTCAGTTCATGATTGAATCTAGAGTGCAAGCACCAATAATACCATCAATTTCCTCATTTATAACATAAGGTACTTTTATTAAAAGTACTTACCTCAAATCTCCAAGCTCAATTGCACAAGGTTTCGTAACTTGTTTAACACGTAAGTAAATTAGAGAAATTAAGGGACTCTGGATGTATTCCTCCTAACCCAAAACTTTAACTACTCTCACCTCTTATCCTGATGTTACGGGATACATGAATCCTCGTTTGATTCATGCCACTCATCAAATTTCCTCCCTAGCTCCTTTTTGGGTCTAAGTATGACAAGAATAACTATACATTAGGATCTAATCAATCCTTCAAACATTCAACAAAACAAGAAACTTATACTTATTTGTTCACACGAACATGCCCAAATAAACATACAAACACACACCAAGCAAGGCAAATTGTGTTTATACTCCTTAACCATTCGAATCTTCCTATAAATCTCCTATTACATAATTCTGTTCAAATGACACTAAAAACAGTCCCTCTTAGATTGTTTTTAACTAAGACAACTTTCATAAGTTCACAATGAATTATTCAAAACTGTTCATTCTGTTCCAGTTAACACTTAAAACACTAAACTGCATATTTTCACTTTAGTAAACTGCATTTCTGTTCAGCTTTAAACTGCACTTCTGCCTCATTTTTAGACTACCAAATTGCACAGTTTTAAGACAACATTCAGTACAGTTTTAAGACAACAAAACTGCTCGATTTAGTTAACATTCTGCAATCAATTTAACACCTAAAACTGCACTTTATTAACGTTACGAACTGCACAGTTTTTAACACTTATAACACTGCACAGTTTCTTCTTTAAAAACTGCACCTTTATGAACACACCAAAACTGCACTGAACCATTTAAAATTCTGCACAGCCCCTAGTTCATAATTTAATCCTTAATTATCTTCAATTGGATATACACAGTCCCCAAATATATATATATATATATATCTAAAACAGTTTTGAGACATATTTTTACATATTAGACTGTTTCAAAACAGTCCTCAAAAACCCTTATTCTTACAAGACTGCCTTGGTTTAGTTTTACACTATTAGTCTCTAAAAGCAACCATACATTTGCAACCAATTTCCAATGGTTCATGCTCTAAGTTCCATTAATAATTATATCCATTTTAACCAGCCTCTATAATTTCATTAACTTCTAAACTATTCATCATTTGATTATGTTTTTGTATCAATATACTCTATTCGAACCAAGACTACATTCATAACATCTTCTTGTTCACACAAAGATTTCATAACTTACCACATTCATTCGATTACCACACATTCACAACTCAATTCATAGTTTAAACTTCAAGATTACAGTCCTTAATCATACATGATTATCAAACAAAATAACACTACATACTTCTTTGGATTCTCCGTGATCATGCCGTGCCAAAAATGGTTATCCGAAAAAGTTTCTACCTGTAGGATGGAAGGAACAACTATAAGCAAGGCTACTTTGTGAGGTAACAACAAAACATAGAAACGTAAACATTTAATCAACACAACAAACAATCATTTCCATCCTAACACATTAAAGGTGAACATAATTTGATTAAAGTTTAACCGATTCCAATATTGAATTCTTTTTATTTAATTAGCAACAATTTTAAATTATTAATAGCCTTGAAATCAAGAATAGCCTAGGTACTCGAATCCCCAACCAATTGTCGCCACTAAAACAGATAGGTACCCATGGTACCGGTCAAACCCTCTTACTATCGCCAAGTGGCCACAAACTTCCCTCCTACTGTCGCCAATAAATGGACCGTAGTCCTCCGAAAACAAAAAAGCTCTATGGACTCTATGGCATGCCAACTATACCTAATACCAACTTGAGACCAAGGCTACACATATAATTCATATCTTATCGGATCGGATTGGATTTAATCCCTTATTCAGAATAACAAAGATAATATGGCTTCCTTATCATGAATCGGATTATAATTATTCATACTTCTTAGTCAAATTGTCACAAAAAGATTCATACATATCATACGTTACAAAATCTTGTTAAAGTGTCATTTTTAAGGCTAATTCAGAGAATATGATAATCATCACATAACAAAACTGATTCTTACCACATTTACATACTATTTCCTAGCATGTATTTCACAATTCAATTTAATTATAGCTCAACCAGCTTGTACTCATCAAAGCAACCAAATTATCAAAGCAACATACCTTAATTCCCAAGCTAGTTCACCAAGCATAACACATTTTATCGAGCAATCATTTGATTAGATTAATCAAAATTCGGAATAGCTTGAGTCTATTCCTATGTTATAGTTACACTCACAATTTATCCAGCTAATTTTGGTCCCAGATTATGATCCCAATTTGCCCTTCTACAGCTTTACCAGCCTTCAACTTTGCCTCTTCTACGGTGTCTTGTTCTAGATATATAAGCAATTTGTATATTAAAACACTATCTTCGATTAATCAACCTCTAAAGACCAAAATTAACAACAATTTAAACTACTCAAAAAGCATTTCAACAATTTATAAAATATTACATAAACAATTGTACACACATTCGGATCTATAAGAACTTTTCCCCTTTCAACCACGTTCATACGAATTCAAGAGTGCCAAAAGAGTTATCCTAAACATTTGATAATTTCAGACACTAATTTGGTCCTTTGATTCTCCATTTACAACAAAAAAAAATTGAATTTTAAACCAAGATATACTACTGATTTCTAAAACAGTTTCCAGCAGCCCTATAACAGTCCCTAATTCAATTTCCAGCATCCCCGACTCGAGTTTGTTAAGCCTGTTTAATGCCTGATCGAATTTGCCACATTTTATCAATTTAACTATTAACCTGATTGTATTTCCACTGTTTCAAATGTTCTGATTTTCATTCAAAACCTGATTTTTCCAACCTACAGTTACCATAACAGATTCGACTTCAAAGATCAGCCCATTATACAATTTTAAGGTTCAAACAATCCTTTATACCATTTGATCTAAACATTCTGTTTTACCAACTTGCAATTCCTTAATGAATTTGGACATTAACATCTCAAAGAGACACTTCAATTATTAACTATCATAACAATTTTATCATTCAAGGGTTTGACCAACACCAACAGAGTTCTTAGCATAACATATTTTAATCACATTCACTTACTATATGCATAAACAATCAAGCATTTCATAGAGATTTCTCCTAATTAGAACCAACAATTCTAACCACAAAAATATCTCTAATCAAACATGCAAGCCATTGATAGGATCCTAATATTCTAAGCTAACAAGAGAAAATCAATCTTACCTCAATTGTAAGATCTTTAAACAAACCTCAAAAGCTAACCATGGATTTCAATTTCAATCTTTCTCTTACTATAGCTCATTCTTACTCTAATCGGTATTTCTTGGGGAAGAATGGAAATGAATTTTTTCATCCCCTAACCCAAAGATTGAGCTTGACCGAACCCCACATGGATAGATCATCTATGGACAAGTGTAATGGGCACATGTGTTCTTTTAATTACCATGCATCTCTCAAGGTTTCTAAATCTCACAATTTGGTGCTTAGGAATTAGTTACAAATTTTATTTTATTTTCAATTAAGTCCTAACAAGACAAACAATCATAATTACCTCTAAGATTCGAACCAGACTTAAATTATGGACATTCATAACCCGACTTCTAACCCACTATTAGGGGTGTTACAATTCCTCCCACTAAAAGAAAATTTGTCCTCAAATTTTACCTGATTTAAAGAGATTCGGGTATTGCTCTTTCATCAAGGCTTCAGGTTCCCAAGTTGCCTCTTCGGTTTTATGATTCTTCCACAAAAATTTTACTAAAGAAACATTTTTGTTTCGAAGCCTTTTAACTTCATGGTACAAAATTTGTATCGTTTCATTTTCATGCGATAAATCTGGGTTAAGTTCAACTTCCTCCGGTTGCAGGATGTGAGAAGTGTCAGACCGATATCTACGAAGCATAGATACGTGAAATACATTATGTATCTTATCAAATTCTTTAGGAAGCGCCAAGCGATAGGCCACAGGGCCAATTCTCTCAGTGATTTCAAACGGGTCTATAAAACATGGGCTAAGTTTTCCTTTATTTCTGAACCGAAAGATCTTTTTCCAAGGTGATACCTTTAAGAATACCTTGTCTCCTTTTTCATATTGGATATCCCTTCTCCTAGAATCAACGTAAGCTTTTTGTCTATCAAAGACATCCTTTAATCTTTTGTGAATCATGCTTATTTGTTCTTTTGTTCTTCGAAGCAAATCGGGTCCAGGGATTTTGTTTTCCTCCAATTCTGACCAATTTAAGGGAGTTCGGCATTTTCTTCCATAAAGGGCCTCGAAAGTAGCCATTTGAATTTTACGCATGGAAACTATTGTTATATGCAAATTCGACCAAGGGCAATGCTTTTTCCCAGTTTCTTCCAAAATCAATTATGCAAGCCCGGAGCATGTCTTCTAGTGTTTGAATAGTTCTTTCAGTTTGGTCATCAGATTGCGAGCAGAAAGTTATGCTAAAATTTACTTTAGACCCTAAGGCATTCTGTAAAGATCTCCAAAATTTAGAGGTAAATCGGGAGTCTCTATCAGAAATTATGGAGACAAGAATGCCATGAAGGCGAATTACTTCTCGAATGTACAACCATGCTAACTGATCAAGGCTCATATTCATTTGTACTGGTATGAAATGGGATGATTTATAAAATCTATCAATTATTACCCAAATTGCATCATTTTTCCGAGGTGATAGAGGTAGCCCGCTAACAAAATCCATTGCAATCTGCTCCCATTTCCATAAAGGAATTTTGATTGGGTGAAGCAACCCAAAGGGGACTTGATGCTCAACTTTTACTTTTTAACAAGTTAAACATTTTGATACAAAATCTGTGATAGCAGATTTCATACCTGGCCACCAGTACAGATCCTTTAAATCTCTATACATTTTAACTGACCCAGGGTGAATGGAAAAAGGACTACTATGAGCTTCTTGTAACAAATCCTTCTTAAGGTATTTATCATCAAGTACACATACCCTATCTCGGAAATAATGTAACCCATTTTCCTTCAAGGAAAAATCAGACTCGACTCCAGATTCTATCTTCCTCATGATATCTTGTAACTCGAAATCAGCTTGTTGCAAATATTTAATTCTAGAAATCAAATCAAATTGCACAACAAGCTTAGATAGGAGTTTTCGATTTTTTAGCAATCGAAAATGAGCGTTGATCGCAACGGGGGCTGCAATTACAACAATTAACTATTAGATTACTAATACTTGAAAATTTGTAGCCATGATTTTAAAAGGATTTATAAGGAGTTGTCTTACCAAAGGATGGTTTGCGGCTGAGCGCATCAACCACAACATTAGCTTTCCCCGGGTGATAATCGATCACTAGATCGTAATCCTTCAAAAGCTCCAACCACCTTCTTTGTCTAACGTTTAATTCATTTTGAGTCATAAGATATTTAAGACTCTTATGATCTGTAAACAGATTACACCTTTCCCCAAGAGATTGTGTCTCCAAACCTTAAGAGCAAAGACTATTGCTGGTAACTCTAGATAATGGGTTGGATAATTCAATTCATGCGGTTTCAGTGGATGAGAAGCATAAGCAACAACCTTTCCTCCATGCATTAAAACACATCCTAAACCCAAATGCGAGGCATCACTGCAAATGGTGAATTCCTTTCCCGATTCAGGTTGGGTCAAAATCGGGGCATACGTGAGCACTTGTTTTAATTGGTTGAAGCTTCTTTGCTAATTTTCTGACCAAATAAATTCCTCATCCTTGCGCAAAAGCTTGGTTAAAGGGGCGGCCAAAGAATAAAAACCCCTAACAAATCTTCGATAATACCCAGCTAAGCCCAAGAAACTTCTTACTTTACCTATGTTCTTTGGGGGTCTCTAGTCGATAATTGTTTGGATTTTCTTAGGATCTACTTTAATTCCTTCTTAAGATATCACATGACCAAGGAACAAAACTTCTGGAAGACAAAATTCACACTTAGATAATTTAGCATATAATTTATTGATTCTCAAGGTTTACAGAACCAAGCGAAGATGCTCATAATGCTCCTCTTTGTTCTTCAAATAGATGAGTATATCATCTATGAACACCACCACAAATTTGTCTAGATATTGTTTAAATACCCGGATCATAAGGTCCATGAAATCTGTTGGAGCATTTGTTAAGCTGAAAGGCATTACTAAAAACTCGTAATGGCCATAACGAGTTCTAAAAGTAGTCTTGGGTACATCAAATTCTTGAAATCCTCATTTGATAATACCCCGATCATAAATAAATCTTGGAAAACACTTTAGCACACTTGAGTTGATCAAACAAATCTTCGATTCTCGGTAAGGGGTATTTGTTCTTGACGGTGAGCCGATTCAAATGTCGATAGTCTATACAGAGCCCCATAGACCCATCCTTCTTCTTGACAAATAATATCGGAGCTCCCCAGGGTGATGAGCTTGGCCTAATAAAACCCTTGTCTTGAAGTTCCTGAAGTTATTGTTTAAGTTCATTGAGCTCAACTGGTGCCATTCTATAAGGGGTGGAAGGACACTGGGTTGGTCCTAGGTTGAACTTCAATTTTGAATTCTACTTTTCGAACCGGTGGTAGCTCTGGAAGTGTAACATCCCAAAAAAACCAAGCTAGTCAGAATTAGGTTTCGGGGATCAAAAACCCTATTTCGAGAAGTTTAAATTTTTGCACCGATGTTGATAATAATCTATTTTCTTAGGATTAAACCATGAGAAAGTTTAATCTTTGAATTAAGACCTTATTGAAAAGTCAAAATGTTGAAATTAAGTCAGGGGTATCGATACAGTAAGGCACCGTATCGGTACAGTCGAACGGTTTTAACTACCTTTTTGGGTTTTGGTCTAGCTGTATCAATACAGCTCTACGTGTATCGATACGAGTACCTGCAGAAGTCAAAATTAGTGGCTAAATGATGAATTTTTAAGAAGGGTGATGACTCACCTGCTTGTGGCTACCCCTTCCACGTGAAAAATAATATAATAAAGTGACCATTAGTCACCAATCATCTTGAAGTGAGAAAACCTTATGGCCAAGGAAAGCTTTTTATTGTTCATTGATGAGGTGGGTTGGGATTAGTAAACTCTTAAGAATAGGAAAGCTCCTCATTGGATCCTTGGGAGGTGGGGAAATGATTAAGTTATGGTTTTGCTTTTAAGTAGCCAAGTTTTACAAAATCCACCGAGAACCAAATTTGCACCTTTGTCTTTGGAAGCAAGAACCTCCATTGTCTTCAACCTTGAGCTCCTAAGCATACACCTCTCTATTTGGACCCTTTTGCTTAAGTTTCGTTTGATTTAAGAACATCATTCCATAGCCACCGATTGGGTAAGTAGAAGCCCCAAAGTTATTGTCAAACCCCATGAGTACTAAAGGAGTAATTTCACATTAAAAGTTCCAAGCTATGAATTTGTCTAACGGCTATTGGCTATCCTATTAATTATAATAATCTTCTATTATCCTTTCCTAGCTCAAGTATAAAAAGAAGCAAATCCTTCATCTCCATCGAAGGCTAGGGATAAAGGAATCGTTATCTGAGAACCTCGTAGCAAATGTGAGTGTAGTCGATGTCTTGAGAGTTGGCTAGGTGTCCAACTCGAACCATTGAACATTGAATTTGATATTACTAACCATTAAAATGAAGGTTGTTGCATAGAATACTATCGTAAGATATATATGGTAAGCAAGTGGTATGTATTGCATTGAAATCATGAGTATTGCATAGACATGATTACTGTTGAAAGCATTGGATTTATTGACATGTTTATTCTTATGGAGAATATTGTTATATGCTTATTGTCACTACTTATCGATATGAGATTATTGAACTATTGTTATGAACTTATTGCAATGAAGTTATTATTGAGTATTGTGCCTTGGCATTGAAGTATTGGATACAATTGGCATGCCATAGAATTCATGAGCTCATTAGTACGAGTATTGGGCTTCGGCCATGGTGCGGCGGAGGGATGTGTTGTGTATTGGTCAATTGGTGCAGCGGAGGACACATGAGACATGACCATTATTGATATTGTTGGTGTTGCGGTGGAATACGTGTATCCAAATACGATAAAATCGATCCAAAGGAAATATTGGTCATTGATGTTACTTTGTCATGATACTATGATATTGCTCTAAGATGATACGATATTATTGATGCTATGCTATTAGTTGAGAATGATAAACATGTTAAGTTTAATAATATGTTACTACTATAATTGTGATTGAAGCACGCTACATGTCATACTACGATCCTTTATTGTTCCTCACTTAGACTATGTAAGTCTAATGCATTCATTTCCAAAACATTTCAGGTTAAGAAAGTAGCCGATCGAGATCGGGATCGGTTGGAAGTCAAACAAGTCACTGCAAGCTTAGAGTAAAGTGCTTTCGACCTTATGAACTCCTAGAATGGAGGAAAAGTAGTTAAACTAGTTACGTATGACCCTTTGATGTATAAACGCTGCCTATGTTTTGTCTAAGTCTAAGAGACCCTAAATGACCTTTTAGAATGGCTTAAAAATGGTTGAAAATGCATGTTTGGCTCAAAATGGTAAAAATAGAGTAAATGGATTCGAATCATCATGAAATTTGACATACTGATAGATTATATGTTTATAAGATTGTTGGTAAAATTTTGTAATGTTTGGACAAGGTTAAATGGGTTAAAATGAATAAAAACAACAAAATTCTGTCATTACAGGTAAATGCGTATCGATACAGTTAATAGCGTATCGGTAAGGTTAGGCTTAATTTGGCTTAATGAAACAGGGCGTATCAGTATTGTTCGGGGCATATCGGTACAAAATTTGGGCACTGGAATCTAAAATGGAAAATTGTATCAATATGGTCTAGAGCGTATCAATATAGGTCTATAGTCGAGATTGAAATTCGAGAATTAGGTTAAAGCGTACCAATACAGCTATAAGGGTATCGATACGGTGACGGTTAAATCAATTAAAAGTTGAAGAACACAGTTTGTATTATTTACAGTTTAGTCACTGATTAATATATAGCTTAATTGAATGGGCAAACGAACTCCGAGTATTATGAAAATTTGTTTACTCACTGATTGAATGATGAATTTCATCTTGGTAAGGTTAATTGCAAAAAAGAACCGCTAAAATAATGAAATTATGATCAATTCCCTAAAATTTGTAAATATTGTAAATTGGTCCTAATTGGCTAATCATTGACTCGAGATTAATTAATGGCATTAGTGTAATGCCTTTTCTTGTTTGTTAAGCCCAACGACATCGTTTATTGTAAAGAAATATCATTCCGATCACTGCTTAATTCGTCAGTAACACACTCCGACCCGGTTTTTGACCAGGCCGAGAAAGGGGTGTTATAGGAAGTTCCTTAGGGAAAACATCAGGAAAATCAGAAACGGTTTGAATTGAATTCAGGATCAGTTCAGATTTGTTATTCCCTACCATAGCAGCAGATAAAATTTTCAGCTCTTTTGGTTTCTTATAAATTAATAGAATAGATTCCTTTCCCAACCCTTGAAGATAAAGCCTTCTATTATAACAATCTGCCCAGGCTTGATGCTTCCCTAACCAGTATAATCCCAAAATCAGGTTAAATTCATTGGATGATAAAGCAATTAAATCAGCAATAAAAGGTATCCCTTGAATAAATAGGGGACAGTCTCTACAAACAAGTTTTAGAGCCATATTATCTCCTAAAGGATTCAACACTATGAGGCCATATTCTAAAGGTTTCGATTTCATGTTAAATTTCTTAATCAAGATACAACAAATGAATGAATAGGTAGATCATGGATCAAAAAGAGTATACATAGATTGGCTATCCAAATCGATAGTACCTGCTATGACATCGGGTGCATTTTCATCTTCACATCCTCGAATGTGGTAGACTCGAGCAGGGGCCCGAGATTCTTGATAGGTAGCATTCGAAGCCTGACCCCGATTTCATGCAGAATTCCTTAATTGAGCTTGTTTAGGTCCCCGACCTCGAGGTGATGGTACGAGGTTCTAATTTACTAGTAAATGAGCTGGAACTTTGTTGGGATTCTGAGGGCAATCTTTGATATAATGGTTTGCTCCTCCACATAAATAACAAGTATTAGCCTGCCTCCTACACTGGCCTAGGTGGTACTTCTGACAGAAATTACAGATAGGAATTTGTGATTCCTTTCCCGTATTTCTCGTGCTACTCACAGAAGTTGCAGGTGCAGTCGATTTCACCATTGTCTGAGGTTTAGGCATGTAGTTATTCTTAGGTGAAGAAAAGAAAGTTGAGGAACCACTTCCTTGGGTTTTCAACTTCTTTGAAGATCAAGAAGGCTTATTTTGTATCGAGGTCTTTTATCTCCACGAGAGTTGTTTCCCCTCCTTTTCTCTAATGCCTTCATCTTTGCTTCAGTTGCAATAGCCCGATTTACCATATTCTAAAAATCTGTGATCTCTAGAGCTGTAAATAGGAGACTTAGCTCATCACTGAGCCCGTTAATGAACATTCTACATTTGTCCTCTTCTTTCTTAATGTATTCTGACCCATATTTGCAGTATTTGTAGAACTCACTAACATATTATTCAATGGGCTAGCCTCATTGCCTTAGGTACAAGAAACGTTGTCTCCTTTCAGCTAAATATTGCTCACTCACATACTTCTTTTGAAACTCCTTAAGGAAGAAATCCCAGGTTACGTATTCAGTCGGAGCAGTAAGGATTGTAGTCTCCCACCAACACAATGCTTCATCAACTAAAAAAGCAACAACACACTCAAGCTTGTGCTCATCGGTACACTAAAGTTGTTTGGTTAGTATCCTTATCGTAGTTTCTAAGCAATACTCAGTAGCTTCAGAATTTTCATTATCCGTACCTGCAAACGTATATGCCCGATGTTGGGCCAACTTGTCTATAGGATCTCCCGAAGGTACTACAAGTGGAGGGGATGTATTCTATTTCCAGGATTGAGCCAATTGTTTGATCATCTCCTTCATGCTAAGGAGACATTCAAATTTGCACGGGATGTATAGCAGGGTCCTCCTACTGAGGTGCAGCAGCTCTCTGAGCTCACGCTGCTCTTGATTCATACCAATACTTCCTCCTTCATTCGAGGAATCCATCGGGCTTTCACTGTCCTAGCCAAGATGAGTTTCAACCATTCTATAAGGTAAATAAAGGAAGATTTCATTAGGCGAGATCACATATAAGTACGTATTGAACCCCTAAGTGGCATATAGAATGAGTACAAATGCAGTAAGGCATGGTTTAGTCCTAGAATCGAATAAACTTGGGCTCTGATACCAATAAATGTAACACCCACTACCGGTTTAGAAGTAAATGGGTTCATGAGTATTACCCACCAACAAAACTACATAACTTACCTGATTGTAAGTTATCAAACCTCAATCAAGCACCAACATGAGAAGTTCAGAATGTAGATTTAAGGTCTTGCAAAAATAGGTCAATTTAAAATTTCTCTTTAGCACACCTAGATCATGAACAAATTTCGACTCCAAGGACCAAAATATCACACATTAAATCGAACAACAGGGTGGCTTAAACGAATTCCATAGCATAATTCGAAGCAAGCTAAGAATACATGAAACATAAGGTTAAACATATGGTAACATTTCTAGCAAATTCCACAAGATTAAAACACATGACCTTTCAATCAAACAATTTATTTAACTATTT
Organism: Hibiscus mutabilis; assembly: GCA_019671005.1. Lineage (NCBI taxonomy): Eukaryota > Viridiplantae > Streptophyta > Magnoliopsida > Malvales > Malvaceae > Hibiscus > Hibiscus mutabilis. Next base: position 27,111,389 of record CM033745.1, on the reverse strand, counting down.
GCTAATGGTTAACTAAAAGCAACACTCTAATTGATTCTTATAAAATAATAGTAATATACCTAGACCACCTCTATTAGTTCTACTGTTACTTATTGGCTAACGTACTATAGTTTCAATAGCATTCTATTAGGAGTCCCTTAAGAGTCCCTTAGCATCGAATGCAATTAAACAATCAAAGGAATCATTCGAACAATCACATCCACATTTCAAACATCTATAACAAAGCATAACATAACATCTATAGTAGCCAAAAACCAATCCACATTAAACTTATGAGGAGCTTACATATCACTCAACTATAGACTTAATTAACTTATATACAAACAGGATCAAAATAAGTCTAAGCATCATGCCTAGCTTCTAACATGCACAACTATTTATATGCCATTCTCTAGGAGTTTATCAAATAAAATAACACTACGTACTTCTTTGGATTCTCCGTGATCTTGCCGTGCCCAAAATGGTTATCCGAAAAAGTTTCTACCTATAGGATGGAAGGAACAACTACAAGCAAGGCTACTTTATGAGGTAACAACAAAACATAGAAAAGTAAACATTTAATCAACATAACAAACAATCATTTCCATCGTAACACATTAAAGGTGAACATAATTTGATTAAAGTTTAACCGATTCCATATTGAATTCTTTTTGTTTAATTAGCAACAATTTTAAATTATTAATAGCCTTGAAATCAGGAATAGCCTAGGTACTCGAATCCCCAACCAACTGTCGCCACTAAAATAGATAGGTATGCATGGTATCGATGAAACCCTCCTACTATCGCCAAGTGACCACAAACTTCCCTCCTACTGTCGCCAATAAATGGACTATAGTCTTGGACCGTAGTCCCTCGAAAAAAAAAGAGCTCTATGGACTCTATGGCATGCCAACTATACCTAAGACCAACTTGAGATCAAGGCTATACATATAATTCATATCTTATCAGATCGGTTTGGATTTAATCCCTTATTAAGAATAACAAAGATCATATGGCTTCCATATCATGAATCAGATTATAATTATTCATACTTCCTAGTCAAATTGTCACAAAAAGACTCATACATATCAAACGTTACAAAATCTTGCTAAAGTGTCATTTTTAAGGCTAATTCAGAGAATATGATAATCATCACATAACAAAAATATTACATAAACGATTGTACACACATTCGATCTATAAGAACTTTTCCCCTTTCAACCACCTTCATACGAATTCAAGACTGCCAAATGAGTTATCCTAAATATTTGATAATTTCAGACACTAATTTGATTCTTTGATTCTCCATTTACAACAAACAAATTTTGAATTTTAAACCAAGATATACTACTGATTTATAAAATAGTTCCCAGCAGCCCTAACAGTCCCTAATTCAATTTCCAGCATCCCCAACTCGAGTTTGTTAAACTTGTTTAATGCCTGATTGAATCTGCCACATTTTATCAATTCCACTATTAACCTGATTTTATTTCCCATGTTTCAAATGTTCTAATTTTCATTCAAAGCCTGATTTTTCCAACCTACAGGTACCATAACAGATTCAACTTCAAAGATCAGCCCATTATGCAATTTTAATGTTCGAACAATCTTTTATACCATTTGATCTAAAAATTCTGTTTTACCAGTTTGCAATTCCTTAAGGAATTTGGACATTAACATCTCAAAGAGACACTTCAATTATTAACTATCATAACAATTTTATCATTCAAGGGTTTGATCAACACCAACTGAGTTCTTAGCATAAAATACTTTAATCACATTCACTTACTATATGGATAAATAATCAAGCATTTCATAAAGATTTCTCCTAATTAGAACCAACAATTCTTACCACAAAAACATCTGTAATCAAACATGCAAGCCATTGATAGGATCCTAATATTCTAAGCTAACAAGAGAAAATTAATCTTACCTCAATTGTAAGATCTTTAAACAAACCTCAAAAGCTAACCATGGATTTCAATTTCAAGCTTTCTCTTACTATAGCTCCTTCTTACTCTAATCGGTATTTCTTGGGGAAGAATGGAAATGAATTTTTTTCTTCCCCTAACCCAAAGATTGAGCTTGACTAAACCCCACATGGATAGATCATCTGTGGACAAGTGTAATGGCCACATGTGTTATTTTAATTACCATGCATCTCTCAAGGTTTACCTGAATCCTCAATCGTCTCTTGCTACTTAACTCTCATTTCCTGAACCTCTTTATGATCTAATTATAACAACAATATAGTTACAAGTTAGAACTTGGTTTACCTACCTATTTCTAGCAATTCAATCAAGAATGCACATCCTAGACTTAGTCAAACAACGCAATCATGCATTGATACATTACACTTAACTTTAAAAGTATATAAACATTTTTCATTCACTTAAATGATTCAAACAACATTGCATGCTTTCGAAACACTCTAAAACAACCTCAATCACGTATTTTCATAACCAAACAGCTCCACTTTTATAAATTCACATAATAGTCATCCATATGCATTCACACCTCCAATATATATATATATATATATATATATATATATACATAAAGCGGTTTCCATACATTTTACTAGATCAATATCCTTGTGTTAACTACTCAAATAGAACTTTTTCATTTCCTTAAATGTACTTATATATATATATATATTTCGAAACAGCCCCCCTTATTGCAAACATGCTCATACACAATAAAACAGTCCAGCATAGACTCAATTCTTGTTGTGGAGCTATTCCAAGACTTAGATTTAACAAAATAGTTTCTTAATAGCATAAAAACAGTTTCATAACTATGTTGAATCAGCCCTTATTTGTTTTCAATTAATCCCCTGTTCATAAAGCATTAAAATTGTCCATAATTCTTTGTTAAACAATCAACATATTCTCTCATTATCCAAACAGCCTTTGCTCCAAGAAAATACAGTTTTACATGCCAAAAACAGTCCCAAATTATGATCAAATAGGAAACAGCCCAAACACGGATTCTTTAACACAATTTCACCTATTTTATCTATCCAAACAATCCTTGAATTTTACATTTTCTCATAGAAATCCATAAACATGTCCTTAACTTCTAATTACAAGTTCATGCATGTGACTCAAATCAATTTAATCTTCTCACTTCCCAATCAGCTATAACATCAGAATTTTAAGCATGAATTTAACAAAGAAAACATATAAGATTTCAAGCTTTAAAACTTTATCTATAGAGCATACATGTATTCTAACAATTCTAAGACTTCACAATTTCATGATCAAAGAATACCGTGAAATTCAATCATACATTATCAAAATGAAATGAAGTGGTCAATCTTACCATTAAGACTAGGATTCGAATGACTTCAGTAGAATTGCTAACTCCCTCCAAAATTTTCTCTACCTGTCTCACACTATCATGCAAAAATTTCGGTGGTTTAATGGTGGGAAAGAAGATGACTCTCCCCCTAGGCTTTCTTTCTCAAAACTGATAGTTTCATCCACCTAGCATCACTTGTGTGAAAAATGTGCACACTCCCTTAAAATTATGATTATTTAACATGCATGCTTTAGAGTTAAACATTACTCAATTTAGTCCTTATCTTTTGAGCATATCTACTTCCCATTTTGATCATTTCGGTCCTATCCATCAAATTGGTTACCTTATTGTATTTTTGATATAACTACTTAGGGATCCCAAGGGTAATTTTCTTCCAGGCCCATTTTAGGGATGTCACACCTTGATCAGGCTTAGCTCTATTATGGAATAATAAAATAAACATTGGTTTGCATTCGTACTCGGACCATCATATTGACTCTATCATTCATACAAATACATCTCAATTCCACTTTTTAGGAATTCACGGTTATGCCGAAACAAATCAAAAAATCAAAACTTGGCAACTAATCGACTCTCTAAATTCTTTATCGCCTCTACCTTGGCTAATAGGTGGAGATTTAAATGAAATTCTATCTAACAATGAGAAACAAGGTAGTTGTGGTCGAGCACGCTCACAAATTAATAATTTTAGGGATTGCCTATCCCGAAACAATTTATTCGATTGAAAACCAAAAAATGGATGGTTCACTTGGACTAAATCGAGCCCAAACACTCCAACTATCCTTGAACGCCTTGATCGTTTTGTTGCAAACACTGATTGGTTTAATTCATACCTAATGCATCGAGCCACATTTGAATTTCAAGCGAAATCTGACCATTATTTCATCCTCATAGATATTGAATACAACAATACTCAACATTTTCAACATCATGACCATCATTTTAGGTTTGAAAACTGTTGGGCAAATAATAAGGATTGCATCTGCATTGTACAAGAAACTTGGTTAACCACCAATGGCTCAACTATAGAAAATAAAAGCAGCCAGTTCTTACCTTAAAGACTGACAATCATACGAGCGAATCACCTCCATAGGCCATATTAATGAATTAAATAAACAAATTAATGCCTGTCTACACCATCGCCTACTTCTTGACACTCAAGAAGCATATTAGGCTCAACGGTCGCGTACTTCTTCGCTTGCATATGGGGATAAAAACATATTCTTTTTTCATGCTCATGAAAATGAAAGGAGCAAGAAAAATACAATAAAAGGCCTTTTTGACAACAGCAATATTTGGCAAGATAATGAGGAAAATATTATGGGAGTTGTTGTAGACTATTTCTAGAACCTTTTCTCATCTTCCAACCCAGATATCTCGACCCAATTTTTAAATACCATTAATGCCACGATTACCCTTGCTATGAACGAAGCCTTGACAATGCCCTTTACCCCGAAGGAAATCACTCATTGTTTTCGAGACATCAATCTAAGGAAAGCTCCTAGCATTGATGGGCTACCCAGTTGGTTCTAACGACAACATTGGGACATAGTTGGACAAGATGTAATTAATCTTTGTCTACATCTCATCTCTGGGAAAGCAGACATGTCTGAAATTAACCATACAGTTTTGGTCTTAATACCCAAAGTCAACGACCAACTACGATGAGACAATTACGTCCCATTAATCTTTGTACGGTCATTTATAAGACTGCTGTCAAAGTGCTTGTAAATCGTATGAAAGCCATCATCCCCTATTGTATTAGTGATAACCAAGCTGCCTTTGTTAAAGGAAGAAACATCACTGATAACATATTAATTGCCCATGAACTAATTCACTCCCTTAACACAGGAGACTCAAACCTCTTTCAAGGCATAGCCTTTAAATTAGACATGGAAAAGGCTTTCGATCGAGTGGAGTGGTCTTTCCTTCAGTAAGTCATGCTTCATATGGGTTTTAATACCACCTGGGTTTCTATAAACATGCGCTGTATTATAACCGTCTCATTCATTGCTAGAGTGAATAACTCTCTTTCACCGGTTTTTCAACCCAAACGTGGTCTATGACAGGGAGACCCTCTTTCACCTTTTCTATTCCAGTTATTCATACAAGGTCTATCAACAATTCTAAATGTTGAACAATAGAATGGTTATCTCCCTGGACTATGTGCAAGTCGGCATGGGCCTCGAGTAAATCATCTTGTTTTTGCGGACGATTGCATGGTCTTCATCAGAAACAATACTACGGAGGCAGAACATCTAAAAAAATGCTCTTAAAACTTATGCTCTATCCTCTGGGCAGGCAGTCAATTTTGAAAAATCAATAATCTTTTTTAATCCTCGATCAACTGTTGAGCAGCTATTAATGCTATCCTTCAAGTTAGGGAAGTGGATAATCCTGGGATCTACCTTGGAGTACCTCTCCTAATAAGGAAAAATAAAACTGCAACCCTTGATTTCACACGTGATAAGGTGAACTCTCGTATGTCTCATTGGGACAAACACCTCCTCTCATTTAGTGGACGAGAGGTTTTCATCAAACCGTTATCCAAACTCTACTACAATATGTGATGTCATGTTACCTTCTACCACAAAATATTATTGACGACATGACAACGTCCATACGGGAGAAAGCAGACATGTCAGAGATTATAAGATTGTTGCCAAAGTTTTGGTCTTAATCCCCAAAATCAATGAGCCAACTACAATGAGACAATTACGCCCCATTAGTCTTTTTACGGTAATTTATAAGACTGTTGCCAAAGTGCTTGTTAATCGTATGAAAGCCATTATCCCATGTTGTATCAGTGACAACCAAGCCACTTTTGTTAGAGGAAGAAACATCACTGATAACATCCTAATTGCCCATGAACTAATAAACTCCCTCAACACGGGAGATTCAAACCTTTTTCAAGGCATGTCCCTTAAATTAGACATGGAAAAGGCATTCGATCGAGTGGAATGGTCATTCCTTTGGCAAGTTATGCTTAGAATGGGGTTTAATACAAACTGGGTTTCTATAACTATGCATTGTATTACAACCATTTCCTTTACTGCTAGAATAAATAACTCTCTTCCACTGATCTTCCAACCCAAACGTGGGATACATCAGGGAGACCTTCTATCTCCCTTTTTATTCCTCTTTTGCACACAATGTCTATCAGCGATCCTTAACGCTGAACAACGAAATGGTCAAATCCCAGGACTATGTGCAAGTAGACATGGACCCTGAGAAAATCATCTTATTTTTTTGTGAATGTCTGCATGATCCTTATCAGGAACAATATTACGGATGCTGAGCATCTTAAAACTGCTCTTACAACTTATACTTTATCCTCTGGGCAAATAGTCAATTTTGAAAAATCAACCATCTTTTTTAATCCACGTACCACTGTTGAATATAAACAACCTATTAATGATATCCTTCATGTTAGGGAAGTGGATGATCCTATAATCTACCTTGGAGTCCCTCTCCTAATAGGGAAATCATCCCTTGGGTTCACACGTGATAAGGTGAACTCATGTATGTCTCTTTGGGACAAACATCTTCTCTCGTTCAGTGGTAGAGAAGTTTTCATCAAATCAGTTATCCAATCTCTACCACAATACGTGATGTCGTGCTACCTTCTACCACAGAATATTATTAATGACATGACAACATCTATACGATGTTATTGGTGGTCGTGGAAAAACAACAAATGTGGCTGGCATATGATTCCAAGGGACACTGTTTGTACACCAAAATCAGCTGAAGGCATTGGCTTGCGGGACTTTCATCTTTTCAACATTGCACTGCTTGGAAAACAAATATGGCTTCTCATCTGTGAACCAAATAATATGCTTGCTCAGATTTATAAGGTGAAATACTATCCCTCTAGGCATATTCTTAAATCTGAGACTAATCGTCGAGCTTCCTTTGCCTGGAAAGGTCTTCACCAAGCCTTGTTGCAACTCCACAATGGTTTTTTTAAAAGGCCAAGGATTGATAGTAAAATATGAATTCACCATGACAATTGGGGTGGTGCTTCTATAGTTTAGCTTTATAGCGAGTATGGAGTTAGTGATGAACTACATACTCGTTGTCGTGATTTTATGGTTCCGGGTCAACCTAGATGGGATGCCACAAAGGTTTGAAACTATTTCATTCAAGAAGATGCGAACACTATACTTAGTATTCCTATAATCAACAACCAACAAGACAAGATTTTATGGAGTAACCATGATTCTGGCATTTACTCCGTTCGCTCTGATATTCATTCTTATAGAGGCCCCCGACACCTATTAACAGACCATCCCGTATATGGAAAATTATATCCAAGCTACCTGTTCTACCAAAAATTCGATCCTTTGGATGGCACATAGGCCATGATGCTCTACCCACTAGCAATAAACTTTAGCACAAGACTTTGTCCACTGTGCAATGTGGCCCCGAAAACAAATCTTCATGCTCTGCGTGATTGCCTAGGCGCAAATGAGGCCATACGTCTGGCCGGTATGCCCAATCCCATATTTTCTAACACCACAAATTCATTATTACATTGGTTAAGGATGGTGCTACTAGATTTCCAATCCAGTCTTTCGCATTATTTATGACTGTTATTTGGAACATATGGAACAAACGTAATGACTAAATCCATAATCAACATCTACAACCACCATGGCTAACGGTCCTTAATTCTTAGGGTATTTTCTGGGACTATGCAGTGGCTACTTCGATCCCACCAGCCCCTCAATCGACAGATGGACCTACCCTTGTGCAACCGCGTTGGCAGCACCCCCGAGACGGATCTCTGAAGATTAACACAGATGGGGCTTTTGACCCCATCACTAAAGCTGCTGCTATAGGTGTTGTCGCGAGAAACTCCAACGGTGCTGTCATTGGTGGTCTTTCTTACCTTTTGAGTAGCTGTTTGGACATTGCATCTGCCAAAGCACATGCAGTTATTGCTGAAATCCTTTTTGCAGGTGAGCGTGGTTGGTCCAATTTGATCATTGAAACGGATTCGACAATAGTAGCTAATAAAATCAACCGGTATGGCCTTGATCTGTCTACTTTGAGACCTCTTATTGAACACGCTCAATCTCTTCTAACTGATACTGTCGATTTTAGTATACGATTTGTACCTAGAGGAATGAACATTGTTGCTCATACTCTTTCCACTAGGGCTCTTCGATCCATGTCATCTGTTTTGTTTGGTACGGATTATCCTGCTTATCTACAAACTTTTGTAACTAATGAGATTTATTCTCATAAAATATAATATATACGGGTACTCTTTTTGCCCCATAGGTGCTCACTCGGGGCCTTTCCACAACAAGTGACTTTAGAGGGTTTTTAATGAGGCCCATTTTTCTTCAAAATAATTCCAACACGTTCATTATAAGTCCCTTTTAGACTCGCTCGTCTAAAACTCTACAAAAAGGACCGCAAAACAAATTTAAATCAAATTTTATGGGACCATATATTTGAATAAGAGATTTCCATCACGATTATATTGCAAAACCTCAATATCTATACTTTTTACTTAGTTAAACGGGTTCCGTTGTAAGGCCCATTGAGACCCGCTCATCTAAAACCTCTAAAGAAACGACCGCAAAACAAGTTTAAATGAAATTTTATAGGTTATATATTGGAATAAGATATTTGCAACACGATTATATGGAAATATCTCAATTTCTGTTGTTTTTACACAGTTAAAATTCTAACGGGTCCATTACAAGGCCCATTTAGCACTGCTAGTCTGAAAATTCTACAAAACAGACCGCAAAACAAGTTTTAATTAAATTTTAGGAGTTCAAATAATTGATTACGAGCTATTTAAGATGATTATATTGGAAACCCTCAATTTTTGCACTTTTTACTCTGTTAAAATTCTAACTGGTCTACTATAAGGCCCATTTAGACATTCTCGTCTGAAACCTTTACAAAAAGGACTACAAAATAAGTGTTAATCAAATTTTATGAGTTCATATAATTGATTAAGAGAACATCAATTTTTGTACTTTTTACTTAGTTAAAATTCTAGCGGGTCCATTGTAAGGCCCATTTACACCCCTCATCTAAAACCTCTACAAAATGGTTGTGAAATAATTTTTAATCAAATTTTATTAGTTCATATAATTGATAACGGGCTATTCAACACGATCATTGTGTTAAACCTCAATTTCTCTACTTTTTACTCAGTTAAAATTCCAATATGTCCATTATACGTCCCATCTAGACTCGCTCATCTAAAACTCTACAAAAAGGACCGCAAAACAAATTTAAATCAAATTTTATGGGACCATATATTTGAATAAGATATTTCCATCACGATTATATCGAAAAACCTCAATTTCTATACACTTTTTACTTAGTTAAACGAGTTCTATTGTAAGGCCCATTTAGACTCGCTCATCTAAAACCTCTAGAGAAACGACCGCAAAACAAGCTTAAATGAAATATTATGGGTTCATATATTTGAATAAGATATTTGCAACACGATTAGGTGGAAAAATGTCAATTTCTGTTGTTTTTACTTAGTTAAAATTCCAACGGGTCCATTATAAGGCCCATTTAGCCCTACTCGTCTAAAAACTCTACAAATCTGACCGCAAAACAAGTTTTAATCAAATTTTCAAGAGTTCAAATAATTGATTACGAACTATTTAAGATGATTATATTGGAAACCTCCAATTTTTGCACTTTTTACTTTGTTAAAATTCTAACTGGTCCATTATATAAGGCCCTTTTAGACCTTATCTTCTGAAACCTTTACAAAAAGGACTGCAAAACAAGTTCAATGAAATTTTATGAGTTCATATAATTGATTACGAAAAACATCAGTTTTTGTACTTTTTACTTTGTTAAAATTCAACGAGTCCATTGTAAGGCTCATTTACACTCGCTCATCTGAAACTTGTAAAAAAGGTTGCGAAACAAGTTTTAATCAAATTTTACTAGTTTATATAATTGATTACAAGCTATTCAACATGATCATTTTGCAAAACCTCAATTTCTGTACTTTTTACTCGGTTAAAATTCCAAAAGGTCCATTATAAGTCCCATTTAGACTCGCTCGTTTAAAACCCAACAAAAATGACCGCAAAACAAATTTAAATCAAATTTTATAAGATCATATATTTGAATAAGATATTTCCATCACCATTATATTGAAAAACCTCAATTTATATACACTTTTTACTTAGTTAAACGGGTTCCTTTGTAAGGCCCATTTAGACCCGCTCATCTAAAACCTCTACAGAAACGGCCGCAAAACAAGCTTAAATGAAACTTTATGGGTTCATATATTTGAATAAGATTTTTGCAACACGATTATATTGAAAGATCTCAATTTCTATTGTTTTTACTCAGGTAAAATTCCAACGGGTCCATTGTAAGGCCCAATTAGGCCTGCTTGTCTGAAAACTCTACAAAACGGACCGCAAAACAAGTTTTAATCAAAATTTAGGAGTTCAAACAATTGATTACGAGCTATTTAAGATGATTATATTGGAAACCCCCAATTTTTGCACTTTTTACTCTATTAAAATTCTAACTGGTCTACTATAAGGCCCATTTAGACCTTCTCGTTTGAAACCTTTACAAAAAGGACTGCAAAACAAGTTTAATCAAATTTTATGAGTTTATATAATTGATTATGAAAAACATCAATTTTTGTACTTTTTACTTTCTTAAAATTCCAACGAGTCCATTGTAAGGCTTATTTACACTTGCTCATCTGAAACCTCTAAAAAAGGGTCGCGAAACAAGGTTTAATCAAATTTTATTTGTTCATATAATGGATTACAGGCTATTCAACATGATCATTTTACAAAACCTTCATTTCTGTACTTTTTACTCAGTTAAGATTCCTACAGGTCCATTATAAGTCCCATTTAGACTCGCTCGTCTAAAACTCTACAAAAAGGACCGTAGAACAAATTTAAATCAAAGTTTATGGGATCATATATTTCAATAAGATGTTTCCATCACGATTAAATTGCAAAAACTCAATTTCTATACACTTTTAAGTTAGTTAAACAGGTTCCATTGTAAGGCCCATTTAGACCCGCTCATCTAAGACCTCCACAGAAACGGCCGCAAAACAAGTTTAAATGAAATTTTATGGGTTCATATATTTGAATAAGATATTTGCAACACGATTATTTGGAAAAATCTCAAATTCTGTTGTTTTTACTCTGTTAAAATTTGAACGGGTCCATTGTAAGGCCCATTTAGCCCTGCTCATCTGAAAACTCAACAAAAAGGACCACAAAACAAGTTTTAATCAAATCTTAGGAGTTCAAATAATTGATTACGAGCTATTTAAGATGATTATATTGGAAACCCCCGATTTTTGCACTTTTTACTCTGTTAAAATTCTAATTGGTCCATTGTAAGGCCCATTAAGACCTTATCTGAAACCTTTTAAAAAAGACTGCAAAACAAGTTTAATCAAATTTTTTGAGTTCATATAATTGATTACAAAAACATCATTTTTTTACTTTTACTTAATTAAAATTCCAACGGGTCTATAGTAAGGCCCATTTACACCCGCTCATCTGAAACCTCTACAAAAAGGTCATGAAACAAGTTTTAATAAAATTTTATTAGTTCATATAATTGATTACAGGCTATTCAACATGATCATTCTGTAAAACCTCAATTTCTGTATTTTTTACTCCGTTAAAATTCCAACAGGTCCATTATAAGTCCCATTTAGACTTGCTCGTATAAAACTCTACAAAAAGGACCGCAAAACAAATTTAAATCAAATTTTATGGGATCATATATTTCAATAAGATGTTTCCAGCATGATTATATTGCAAAACCTCAATTTCTATACACTTTTTACTTAGTTAAACGAGTTCTATTGTAAGGCCCATTTAGACACGCTCATCTAAAACCTCTACAGAAACGGTCGCAAAACAAGCTTAAATGAAATTTTATGGGTTCATATATTTGAATAAGATATTTGCAACATGATTATATGGAAAAATCTCAATTTCTGTTTTTTTTACTTAGTTAAAATTTCAACGGGTCCATTGTAAGGCCTATTTAGCCCTGCTCATCTGAAAACTCTACAAAATGGACCGCAAAACAAGTTTTAATCAATTTAGGAGTTCAAATAATTGATTACGAGCTATTTAAGATGATTATATTGGAAAACCCCAATTTTTGCACTTTTTACTCTGTTAAAATTCTAACTGGTCTACTATAAGGCCCATTTAGACCTTCTCGTTTGAAACCTTTCCAAAAAGGACTACAAAACAAGTTTTAGTCAAATTTTATGAGTTCATATAATTGAATAAGAAAAACATCAATTTTTGTACTTTTAACTTAGTTAAAATTCCAATGGGTCTATTGTAAGGCTCATTTACACTCGCTCATCTGAAACCTCTACAAAATGGTCGCGAAACAAGTTTTAATCAAATTTTATTAGTTCATATAATTGATTACATGCTATTCAACAAGATCATTTTGCAAAACTTCAATTTCTGTACTTTTTACTCAGTTAAAATTCCAATAGATCCATTATACGTCCCATCTAGACTCACTCGTCTAAAACTCTACAAAAAGGACCGCAAAACAAATTTAAATCAAATTTTATGGGACCATATATTTGAATAAGATATTTCCATCACGGTTATAATGAAAAACCTCAATTTCTATACACTTTTTACTTAGTTAAACGCGTTCCTTTGTAGGGCCCATTTAGACCCGCTCATCTAAAACCTCTATAGAAACGGCCGCGAAACAAGCTTAAATGAAATTTTATTGGTTCATATATTTGAATAAGATTTTTGCAACACGATTATATGGAAAGATCTCAATTTCTATTGTTTTTACTCAGTTAAAATTCCAACGGGTCCATTGTAAAGCCCATTTAGCCCTGCTTGTCTGAAAACTCTACAAAATAGACCGCAAAACAAGTTTTAATCAAATTTTAGGAGTTCAAATAATTGATTACGAGCTATTTAAGATGATTATATTGGAAACCCCCAATTTTTGCACTTTTTACTCTGTTAAAATTCAAATTGATCCATTGTATGGCCCATTTAGGCTTTCTTGTTTGAAACCGTTACAAAAAGGACAGCAAAGAAAGTTTTAATCAAATATTATGAGTTCATATAATTGATTAAGAAAAACATCAAATTTTGTACTTTTTACGTAGTTAAAATTCCAATGGGTCCATTGTAAGGCCCATTTACACCTACTCATCTACAACCTCTACAAAAGGGTCGCGAAACAAGTTTTAATCAAATTTTATGAGTTCATATAATTGATTAAGAAAAATATCAATTTTTGTACTTTTTACTTAGTTAAAATTTCAACGGGTCCATTGTAAGGCCCATTTACACCCGCTCATCCGAATCGTCTACAAAATGGTTGCAAAACAAGTTTTAATCAAATTTTATTAGTTCATATAATTAATTTATGGAAATTCAACATGATCATTTTGCAAAACCTCAATTTCTGTACTTTTTTTCTCAGTTAAAATTCTAACAGGTCCATTATAAGTCCCATTTAGACTTGCTCATATAAAACTCTACAAAAGGACCGCAAAATAAATTTAAATCAAATTTTATGGGATCATATATTTCAATAAGATGTTTTCATCACGATTATATTGCAAAACCTCAATTTCTATACACTTTTTACTTAGTTAAACGGGTTCGATTGTAAGGCCCTTTTAGACCCGCTCATCTAAAACCTCTACAAAAATGGCCACAAAACAAGTTTAAATGAAATTTTATGGGTTCATATATTTGAATAAGATATTTGCAACACGATTATATGGAAAAATCTCAATTTCTGTTGTTTTTACTTAGTTAAAATTCCAACGGGTCCATTGTAAGGCCCATTTAGACTTGCTCGTCTAAAAACTCTACAAAATGGACCGCAATACAAGTTTTAATCAAATTTTATGAGTTCAAATAATTGATTACGAGATATTTAAGATGATTATATTGGAAACACCCAATTTATGTACTTTTTACTCTACTAAAATTATATTTGGTCCATTATTAGGCCCATTTAGACATTCTTATTTGAAACCTATACCAAAAGGACTGCAAAACAAGTTTTAATCAAATTTTATGAGTTCATATAATTTATTACGAAAACATCAATTTTTGTACTTTTTACTTAGTTAAAATTCCAACGGGTCCATTGTAAGGCCCATTTACACCCGTTCATCTGAAACCTCTACAAAATGATTGCGAAACAAGTTTTAACCAAAATTTATTAGTTAATATAATTTATTACGATCTATTCAACACGATCATTTTGCAAAACCACAATTTTTGTACTTTTTACTCCGTTAAAATTCCAACAGGTCCATTATAAGTCCCATTTAGACCTACTTATCTAAAACTTCTACAAAAATGCCCGCAAAACAAGTTTAAATGAAATTTTGTGGGTTCATATATTTGAATAAGATATTTGCAACACGATTATGTGGAAAAATCTCAATTTCTGTTGTTTTTACTCAGTTAAAATTCCAACGGGTCCATTGTAAGGCCCATTTAGCCCTGCTTGTCTGAAAACTCTACAAAACGGACCGCAAAACAAGTTTTAATCAAAATTTAGAAGTTCAAACAATTGATTACGAGCTATTTAAGATGATTATATTGGAAACCCCCAATTTTTGCACTTTTTACTCTGTTAAAATTCTAACTGGTCTACTATAAGACCCATTTAGACCTTCTCGTTTGAAACCTTTACAAAAAGGACTGCAAAACAAGTTTAATCAAATTTTATGAGTTTATATAATTGATTATGAAAAACATCAATTTTTGTACTTTTTACTTTCTTAAAATTCCAACGAGTCCATTGTAAGGCTTATTTACACTTTCTCATCTGAAACCTCTAAAAAAGGGTCGCGAAACAAGGTTTAATCAATTTTTATTTGTTCATATAATGGATTACAGGCTATTCAACATGATCATGAGCTATTTAAGATGATTATATTGGAAACCACCAATTTTTGTACTTTTTAATCTGTTAAAATTCAATGGGTCTATTGTAAGGCCCATTTAGATCTTCTCTTCCGAAACCTTTACAAAATGGACTACAAAACAATTTTTAATCAAATTTTATGAGTTCATATAATTGAATACGAGCTATTCAATATGATTATATTCTAAAACCTCAATATCTATAGTTTTTACTTAGTTAAAATTCCAACGGGTCCATTGTTAGGCTCATTTAGACCTGCTCTTGTAAAACACCTACAAAAAGGAACACAAAACAAGTTTAAATCAAATTTTTATGGGTTCATATATTTTAATAAGATATTTTAAACACGATTATATGGAAAATCTCAAGCTATGTTGTTTTTATTGATTTATAGTTCCAACGGGTCCATTGTAAGGCCCATATAGACCTACTCGTCTGAAACCCCTACAAATGGAACGCGAAACAAGTTTTATTCAAATTTTAGCAGTTCAAATATTACGAGCTTTCAAGATGTTTATATTGGAAAACCTCAATTTCTGTACATTTTACTCAGTTAAAATTCCAACAGTTCTATTGTAAGGCTTATTTAGACCCGCTCGTGTAAAACACCTGCAAAAGCGATCGCAAAACAAGTTTACATCAAAATTTTATGGGTTCATATATTTGAATAAGATATTTGCAACACGATTATATGGAAAAATCTCAATTTATGTTGTTTTTACTGAGTTATAATTCCAACGGGTCCATTGTAAGCCCATATAGACCCGCTCGTTTGAAACCACTACAAAATGGACCGCAAAACAAGTTTTAATCAAATCTTAGGAGTTCAAATAATTGATTACGAGCTATTCAGGATGATTATATTAGAAACCCTCAATTTTTGTACTTTTTACGCTATTAAAATTCCAACAAGTCCATTGTAAGCCTCATTTAGACCTTCTCGTCTGAAGCCTTTACAAAAAAGACCTCAAAACAAGTTCTAATCAGATTTTATGAGTTCATATTATTGATTACAAGATTTTCAACAGGATTGTATTGCAAAACCTCAATTTTAGTACTTTTTACTCTGTTAAAATTCCAACAGGTCCATTGTAAGGCCTATTTAGACACGCTCGTGTTAAACATCTACAAAAACAACCATAAAACAAGTTTAAATCAAATTTTAAGGGTTCATAATTTTGAATAAGAAATTTTCAACACGATTATATGGAAAATCTCAAGTTATGCTGTTTTTATTTATTTATAATTCCAACAGGTCCATTGTAAGGCCCATACAGACCTACTCGTCTGAAACCCCTACAAATGGAACACAAAACAAGTTATATTCAAGTTTTAATAGTTCAAATAATTGATTACGAGCTATTCAAGATGTTTCTATTGGAAAACCTCAATTTCTGTACATTTTAGTCAGTTAAAATTCCAACAGTTCCATTGTAAGGCTCATTTAGACCTGCTCGTGTAAAACACCCGCAAAAGCGGCCGCAAAACAAGTATACATCAAAATTTTATGGGTTCTTATATTTGAATAAGATATTTGCAACACGATTATATGGAAAAATCTCAATTTATGTTGTTTTTACTGAGTTATAATTCCAAGGGGTCCATTGTAAGGCCCATATAGACCTGCTCGTCTAAAACCCCTACAAAATGGACCACAAAACAAGTTTTAATCAAATTTTAGTAGTTCAAATAATTGATTACGAGCTATTTAAGATGATTATATTGGAAACCACCAATTTATGTAATTTTTTACTCTGTTAAAACTCCAATGGGTTCATTGTAAGGCCCATTTAGACCTTCTCGTCCGAAACCTTTATAAAAAGGACTACAAAACAAGTTTTAATCAAATTTTATGAGTTCATATAATTGATTATGAGCTATTCAAGATGATTATATTCCAAAACCTCAATATCTATAGTTTTTACTTAGTTAAAATATTGTTAGGCTCATTTAGACATGCTCTTGTAAAACACCTACAAAAAGGAACACAAAACAAGTTTGAATCAAATTTTTATGGGTTCATATATTTTAATAAGATATTTTCAACACAATTATATGAAATCTCAATTTATGTTGTTTTTACTGAGTTATAATTCTAACGGGTCCATTGTAAGCCCATATAGACCCGCTCGTATGAAACCACTACAAAATGGACCGCAAAACAAGTTTTAATCAAATCTTAGGAGTTCAAATAATTGATTACGAGCTATTCAGGATGATTATATTAGAAACCCTCAATTTTTGTACTTTTTACGCTATTAAAATTCCAACAAGTCCATTGTAAGCCTCTTTTAGACCTTCTCATCTGAAGCCTTTACAAAAAGACCTAAAAACAAGTTCTAATCAGATTTTATGAGTTCATATTATTGATTACAATATTTTCAAGAGGATTGTATTGCAAAACCTCAATTTTTGTACTTTTTACTCTGTTAATATTCCAACAGGTGCATTGTAAGGCCTATTTAGACACGCTCGAGTATAACATCTACAAAAATGACCATAAAACAAGTTTAAATCAAATTTTAAGGGTTCATATATTTGAATAAGAAATTTGCAACACGATTATATGGAAAATCTCAAGTTATGTTGTTTTTATTGATTTATAAATCCAACGGGTCCATTGTAAGGCCCATATGGACCTACTCGTCTGAAACCCCTACAAATGGAACAGAAAACAAGTTTTATTTAAGTTTCAAAAGTTCAAATAATTGATTACGAGCTATTCAAGATGTTTATATTGGAAAACCTCAATTTCTGTACATTTTACTCAGTTAAAATTCCAACAGTTCCATTGTAAGGCTCATTTAGACCCGCTCGTGTAAAACACCTGCAAAAACGACCGCAAAACAAGTTTACATCAAAATTTTATGGATTCATATATTTGAATAAGATATTTGCAACACGATTATATTGAAAAATCCCAATTTATGTTGTTTTTACTGAGTTATAATTCCAACGGGTCCATTGTAAGGCCCATATAGACCTGCTCGTCTAAAACCCCTACAAAATGGACCGTAAAACAAGTTTTAATCAAATTTTAGTAGTTCAAATAATTGATTAAGAGCTATTTAAGATGATTATATTGGAAACCACCAATTTTTGTACTTTTTTACTCTGTTAAAACTCCAATGGGTCCATTGTAAGGCCCATTTAGACCTTCTCGTCTGAAACCTTTACAAAAAGGACTACAAAACAAGTTTTAATCAAATTTTATGAGTTTGTATAATTGATTACGAGCTATTAAAGATAATTATATTCTAAAACCTCAATATCTATAGTTTTTACTTTGTTAAAATTCCAGCGGGTCCATTGTTATGCTCATTTAGACCTACTAGTGTAAAACACCTACAAAAAGGACCGCAAAACAAGTTTAAATCAATTTTTATGGGTTCATATATTTGAATAAGATATTTTAAACACGATTATATGAAAAATCACAATTTATGTTATTTTTACTGAGTTATAATTCCAACGGGTCCATTATAAGGCCCATATAGACCTGCTCGTCTGAAACCACTACAAAAATGGACCGCAAAACAAGTTTTAATCAAATCTTAGGAGTTCAAATAATTGATTACGAGCTATTCAAGATGATTATATTAGAAACCCTCAATTTTTGTACTTTTTACTCTGTTAAAATTCCAACAAGTCCATTATAAGCCTCACTTAGACTTTCTCGTCTAAAGCCTTTACAAAAAGGACCTCAAAACAAGTTCTAATCAGATTTTATGAGTTCATATTATTGATTACAAGCTTTTCAACAAGATTGTATTGCAAAACCTCAATTTATGTACTTTTTACTCTGTTAAAATTCCAATAGGTCCATTGTAAGGCCTATTTAGACACGCTCGTGTAAAACATCTAAAAAAATGACCATAAAACAAGTTTAAATCAAATTTTAAGGGTTCATATTTTTGAATAAGAAATTTGCAACACGATTATATGGAAAAATCTCAATTTATGTTGTTTTTATTGATTTATAATTCCAACGGGTCCTTTGTGAGGCCCATATAGACCTACTCGTCTAAAACCCCTACAAAATGGAACGCAAAACAAGTTTATTCAAATTTTAGTAGTTTAAATAATTATTTATGAGCTGTTCAAGATGTTTATATTTGAAAACCTCAATTTCTGTACTTTTTACTCAGTTAAAATTCCAACAGTTCCATTGTAAGGCTCATTTAGACCCGCTTGTGTAAAAGACCTACAAAAACAACCACAAAACAAGTTTACATCAATTTTTTATGGGTTTATATTTCAATAAGATATTTGCAACAATGTTATATGTAAAAATCTCAATATATGTTGTTTTTACTGAGTTATAATTCCAACGGGTCCATTGTAAGGCCCATATAGACCTACTCGTCTGAAACCCCTACAAAATGGAACGGAAAACAAGTTTTATTCAAATTTTAGTAGTTCAAATAATTGATTACGAGCTTTTCAAGGTGTTTATATTGGAAAACCTCCATTTCTGTACTTTTTACTCAGTTAAAATTCCAACAGTTCCATTGCAAGGCTCATTTAGACATGCTCGTGTAAAACACCTACCAAAACGACCACAAAACAAGTTTACATCAAATTTTTATGGGTTCATATATTTGAATAAGATATTTTCAACACGATTATATGGAAAAATCTGAATTTATGTTGTTTTTACTGAGTTATAATTCCAACGGGTCCATTGTATGTCTCACATAGACCTGCTCGTCTGAAACCCCTACAAAATGGACCGCAAAACAAGTTTTAATCAAATTTTAGGAGTTCAAATAATTGATTATGAGCTATTTAAATGATTATATTGGAAACCACCAATTTTTGTACTTTTTTACTCTTTTAAAATTCCAATGGGTCCATTGTAAGGCCTATTTAGACCTTCTCGTCTGAAACCTTTACAAAAAGGACTACAAAACAAGTTTTAATCAAATTTTATGAGTTCATATAATTGATTACGAGCTATTCAAGACGATTATATTCTAAAAACTCAATATCTGTAGTTTTTACTTAGTTAAAATTCCAACGGGTCCATTGTTAGGCTCATTTAGTCCTGCTCGTGTAAAACACCTACAAGAAGGACCACAAAACAAGTTTAAATCAAATTTTTATGGGTTCATATATTTGAATAAGATATTTTCAACACGATCATATGGAAAATCTCAATTTATGTTGTTTTTACTGAGTTATAATTCCAACGAGTCCATTGTAAGGCCCATACAAACCTGCTCGTCTGAAACCCACTACAAAATGGACCGCAAAACAAGTTTTAATCAAATCTTAGGAGTTCAAATAATTGATTATAAGATATTAAAGATTATTATATTAGAAACCCTCAATTTTTGTACTTTTTACTCTGTTAAAATTCCATCAAGTCCATTGTAAGCCTCTTTTAGACCTTCTCGTCTGAAGCCTTTACAAAAAAGACCTCAAAACAAGTTCTAATCAGATATTATGAGTCATATTATTGATTACAAGATTTTCAACAGGATTGTATTGCAAAACCCCAATTTCTATACTTTTTACTCTGTTAAAATTCCAACAGGTCCATTGTATGGCCTATTTAGACACGCTCGTGTAAAACATCTACAAAAATAACCATAAAACAAGTTTAAATCAAATTTTAAGGGTTCTTATTTTTGAATAAGAAATTTGCAACACGATTATATGGAAAAATATCAATTTATGTTGTTTTTATTGATTTATAATTCCAATTGGTCCATTGTAAGGCCCATATAGACCTACTCATCTGAAACCCCTACAAAATGGAACACAAAACAAGTTTTATTCAAATTTTAGTAGTTCAAATAATTGATTACGAGCTATTCAAGATGTTTATAATGGAAAACCTCAAATTTTTTACTTTTTACTCAGTTAAAATTTCAACAGTTCTATTGTAAGGCCCATTTAGACCCGCTTGTGTAAAACACCTACAAAAACGACCGCAAAACAAGTTTACGTTAAAATTTTTTGGGTTCATATATTTGAATAAGATATTGGCAACACAATTATATGGAGAAAACTTAATTTATGTTGTTTTTACTGAGTTATAATTCCAACGGGTTCATTGTAAGGCTCATATAGACCTGCTCGTCTGAAACCCCTACAAAATGGACCGCAAAACAAGTTTTAATCAAATTTTAGGAGTTCAAATAATTGATTACGAGCTATTTAAGATGATTATATTGGAAACCACAAATTTTGTACTTTTTTACTCTTTTAAAATCCCAATGGGTCAATTGTAAGGCCTATTTAGACCTTCTCGTTTGAAACCTTTACAAAAAGGACTACAAAACAAGTTTTAATCAAATTTTATGAGTTCATATAATTGATTACCAGCTATTCAAGATGATTATATTCTTAAAACTCAATATCTGTAGTTTTTACTTAGTTAAAATTCCAACGGGTCCACTGTTAGGCTCATTTAGACCTGCTCGTGGAAAACACCTACAAAAAGGACCGCAAAACAAGTTTAAATCAAATTTTTATGGGTTCATATATTTAAATAAGATATTTTCAACACGATTATATGGAAAATTTCAATTTATGTTGTTTTTACTGAGTTATAATTCCGACGGGTCCATTGTAAGGCCCATATAGACCTACTCGTTTGAAACCACTACAAAATGGACCACAAAACAAGTTGTAATCAAATCTTAGGAGTTCAAATAATTGATTACGAGCTATTCAAGATGATTATATTAGAAACCCTCAATTTTTGTACTTTTTACTTTGTTAAAATTCCAATAAGTCCATTGTAAGCCTCATTTAGACCTTCTCGTCTGAAGCCTTTACAAAAAGGACCTCAAAACAAGTTCTAATCAGATTTTATGAGTTCATATTATTGATTACAAGCTTTTCAACATGATTGTATTGCAAAACCTCAATTTCTATACTTTTTTCTCTGTTAAAATTCCAACAGGTCGATTGTAAGGACTATTTAGACACGCTCGTGTAAAACATCTACAAAAATGACCATAAAACAAGTTTAAATCAAATTTTAAGGGTTCATATTTTTGAATAAGAAATTTGCAACACGATTATATGGAAAAATCTCAATTTATGTTGTTTTTATTGATTTATAATTCCAACGGGTCCATTTTAAGGCCTATATAGGCCTACTCGTCTGAAACCCCTACAAAATGGAACGCAAAACAAGTTTTATTCAAATTTTAGTAGTTCAAATAATTGATTACGAGCTATTCAAGATGTTTATATTGGAAAACCTCAATTTTTGTACTTTTTACTCAGATAAAATTTCAACAGTTCCATTGTAAGGCTCATTTAGACCCGCTCGTGTAAAACACCTACGAAAATGACCACAAAACAATTTTTCATCAATTTTTTATGGGTTCATATATTTGAATAAGATATTTGCAACACGATTATATTGCAAAGCCTCAATTTATATACTATTTACTGAGTTAAAATTTCAACGGGTTCCATTGTAAGGCCCATTTAGACCCGCTCATCTAAAACTTCTACAAAATAACCGCGAAACAAGTTTAAATGAAATTTTATGGGTTTATATATCAGAGAAAGATATTTGCAACATGATTATGTCGAAAAATCTCTATTTCTGTAGTTTTTACTCACTTAACTTCCAACGGGTCCATTGTAAGGCCCATTTACACTTGCTCGTCTGAAACCTCTACAAAATGGACCACAAAACAAGTTTTAAGC
Source organism: Hibiscus mutabilis (assembly GCA_019671005.1). Lineage (NCBI taxonomy): Eukaryota > Viridiplantae > Streptophyta > Magnoliopsida > Malvales > Malvaceae > Hibiscus > Hibiscus mutabilis. The sequence goes on along the minus strand of CM033745.1, from coordinate 27,088,466 downwards.
AAATCTTTGGAGTTCAAGTAAGTGATTACATGCTATTAAAGATGATTATATTAGAAACCCTCAATTTTTGTACTTTTTACACTGTTAAAATTCCAACGGGTCCATTTTAAGGACCATTTAGACCTTCTCGTCTGAAACCTCTACAAAAAGGACCGTAAAACCTCAATTTCTGTACTTATTCAATCAGATCATATTACAAAACCTCAATTTTTGTACTTTTTACTCTGCTAAATTCCAACGAGTTTATTGTAAGGCCCATTTAGATCTGCTCGTTTAAAACATGAACGAAAATGGCCGCAAAACAAGTTTAATTCAAATTTTATGGGTTCATATATTTGGATAAGATATTTGCAACACGATTATGTGGAAAATCTCAATTTATGTTGTTTTTACTGAGTTATAATTCCAATGGGTCCAATGTAAGGCCCTCATAGACTTGCTTGTCTGAAACTCCTGCAAAATGGAATGTAAAACAAGTTTTATTCAAATTTTAGTTGTTCAAATAATCAATTATGAGTTATTCAGGATGATTATATTTGAAAACCTCAACTTCTGTGCTTTTTACTCAGCTAAAATTCCATTGGGTCCATTATAAGGCCCATTTAGACCTGTTCATCTGAAACCTCTACAAAAATGACCGTAAAACAAATTTAAATCAAAATTTATAGGACCGTATATTTGAATAAGAGATTTACATCATGATTATATTGTAAAACCTCAATTTCTATACTTTTTACTCTGTTAAAATTCCAATAGGTCCATTGTAAGGCCTTTTAAACATTCTCGTCTGAAGCCTCTACAAAAAGGACCGCAAAACAAGTTATAATCAGATTTTATGAGTTCATATTTTTTATAACAAGATTTTCAACAGGATTGTATTGCAAAACCTTAATTTATGTACTTTTTACTTTGTTAAAATTGCAACAGGTCAATTGTAATGCCCATTTAGACACGCTCGTGTAAAACCTCTAAAAAATGACCGTAAAACAAGTTTAAATCAAATTTTATGGGTTATTATACTTGAATAAGATATTTCCAACACAATTATATGGAATAAAAATATCAATTTATGTTGTTTTTACTTATTTTTAATTCAAACAGGTCCATTGTAAGGCCCATAGAGACCTGCTCATCTGAAACCCCTACAAAATGGAACGCAAAACAAGTTTTGTTCAAATTTTAGTAGTTCAAATAATTGATTACGAGCTATTCAAGATGATTATATTGGAAAACCTCAACTTCTTTACTTTTTACTTAGATAAAATTCCATTGGGTCCATTATAAGGACCTGTTGGACTGAAACCTCTACAAAAAGGACCACAAAACAAATTTAAATCAAATTTTATGGGATCGTATATTTGAATAAGAGATTTTCAACACGATTATATTGCAAAACATCAATTTCTATACTTTTTAGTTTGTTAAAATTCCAACAGGTTCCATTGTAAGGCCCATTTAGACCCGCTCATCTAAAACATCTACAAAAACGACCGCAAAACGAGTTTAAATGAAATTTTATGGGATCATATATTAGAATAAGATATTTGCAACATGATTATATGGAAAAATCACAATTTCTATAGTTTTTTCTCAGTTAAACTTCCAACGGGTCCATTGTAAGGCCCATTTAGACATGCTTGTCTGAAACGTCTACAAAATGGATCGCAAAACAAGTTTTAATCAAAATTTTAGGAATTCAAATAATTGATTACGAGCCATTCAAGATGATTATATTGGAAACCCTCAATTTTTGTACTTTTTACTCTGTTAAAATTCCAATGGGTGCCTTATAGGTATTAACTAGAGCCGCTGTCATTGGTGTCATTGCTCGAGACGATAGCAGTTTTGTCCTCGGTAGTCTTGCTCTTCACTCTGCTGGGTGTTTGGATGCTGCTTTTGTGGAGCTTCATGCGGTTATTGCAGGTGTAATACCCAAACCCTTGGCCTAGAAGATAATATTGATCTAGGAGGAGACAATCTAACTTGTCTAACAAGTTAGTTATCGAACACGGAAATAACTCATGGTGAGACCCTTGGTGTACAATAATTCAAATAGATAATCTATGAAGCATCAAAGACGTCACATTTCAAACATCAGAATTGAAGATAGGAAACATATGATCTTTCTAAAGTTTTACACTTAACAAGAATGTGAATAACAAGTATACTAGTTATATTTGGTCATGATATTCGATTAAGAATCAATATGTGCAAGGCATACCAATTTAAGGATTTTGAGGCTATTTGGTAACAATAGATCCAAGACTTTTCTAACAATGTGATCTAGCCAAATTTTACTAGAACAAAAGGGACTTCCAATTTGTAATCGTTTAAGAAGCTAAACATGCATTGTTCAATTTAATTCTTGACTCAATAGGTATTCACATACTTTAATTACACATAACCATTATAGAACTATATATCATCATCTTTCATTAGATAAAATAAGCTTATGATATCTCCTAAATCATTCAAATCCAGCAACCAAGCCAAGTCAAGCAAAAGCAATCACCAATAAGCACAATAGGCCAAACATATATATATATATATATATATATATTTACAAGCCCTTAATAAGTTATCATTTACATCCCCTAATAATAGACAGAATTTTATAGCCTAACATTCCAAACTAGTGCCACCTTCTAGGAGTTAACTTAATAAACAAAACATACTTTTGATGCGTTTGGTGACCTTGTAAAATCTTACCCAAGCTTGATCAACAGTCAATTTCTCATGTACAATTATTAGGGTGAGTAATTAGATTGCTAGTCACATACTTTAACAACTAAAGTACATAGCTACTGAAATACTCGATCATAATTTAGCCATTTAATCTTGACAATACTGTTTCAAGACTACTACCAATCATTTGACATTCGAGTAACATACTCCTTAATCGATAGCAAGAAGCTTATTCCGAGCTTAATTGATCATAATTTATAGCAAGCTTCTAGGAAGAAGATTACATTGTTAAGCAACTCATTTAAGTCGAGCAATTAAACAATTCAATTTCCTTAGCTATCAATCGATTACAAGCAACCTTAGTTGGATAATATGGCCTTGACTAGTTCTTGCCTAGAATACAATATCAACAGGAAATGGTAATTCTATTACCATTGAAACATTAGTCATTTTCAATTTGTTCAGGGGTACCTTAATACCAATCATGGGACCTTAGTCCAGTTCAGGCTGAGCTCAGAATTTTCTATTGACATGCCAATCTAGCTAGGACTCAACTAATCAAGGCTCTTACAACTCTAAAATAAGTCATCAAGGTATTCTAATACCTTTCAAGCTCTCTAACTTAATCCACAAGATACCACATAAAATGTAATAACAATTAACCTATCTTTAATTTAAAATGCATGATCAGAAGTCCATACATACCTTGGACTCTTACCTTAGCAGCAATATCAATCCTCACGCATATATATATAGGCAGTTTATGCCTTACAAATCAGTCAAACAATTTAGTTAATTTATCAATCTATGCATATTTAAACATAGCCATACTCACAATTATGTCGAGTTACTCTTGATTATGGGTCACTATTTCTTTTTGTCTTTCCTCCCTTTGATCAATACCTTCCTTATCTAGATTAATAACCATTAGTAAAGCATTAGAATCAGCTCATTGACAAACAATTCACATAACAATCTAACAAAACCCAAATAGTCCCCTAATGTTTTCCCTTAATTCGAAACTGCCCTTCTTAGACTTCAATGCTCCTTTTTATTCAAATAAACTACCTTCCTATGAAACATACGTTGTTAAAATTTCTTTAACTGATCATCCTTCAATATAGTTATCAATTTATCACCTAGCTAATTTTAATGAATTGGTTAATTGAACCAATTCTTCACAAAACAGTCGCATATTGTCTTGTTCGAAAGAAGGCAGTTCTGATCTTATTTGATTTGTCTAAGCTACCTTTAAGACTCAAAGCATCAATTTTCATAATTTCATTACAATTCTAACATTTGAGTAGCTCAATTCTAGGCACCAACTCACAATTTAGTCAATTATGCTATGCCAAATTCCAAAACAGATTTATTAATGGGCAGCTTCAATCGAACAGTTCTATAATGTCCAATTCGATTCAGATACTTGATCTAATAAACTCCATACCTGAAATTTCAGCATTCAAATCATTTCAAGGTTCTAAGTTTACACTACAACTACCAATGTTACCAATCACATGTTTCAATCGATCTTAATTTCATCATTCTACAAAATTCTATCGACCAAAACTCCTAATACATATAGTAATCTCGATTAAGCAAGAACCGAATCTAAACATCAATTATCATGCCTAGTTTCAAGAACAAAGATACAAGCATGAAGGAACTTACTTTCTTTGGCACAACAATAACTCAAACACTAAAAAATATGCCCGATTCCAAAGCAAGCTATGAAGGTTTTCTTCATTTTCAGTCAATTCTTTTCTTCGGTATCTAAAGAGAATGAGAAGGATGATGAGATTATTTTTGTCCCACTAAAATTAGATTAACTACAAGTGGCTCATTCATAGCATGGCCACATCGTTAAGGTCTTCTCATATTATGTATTACCATGCAATACTAAGTTTTGTGAAGGTTCACTAAAGAGTCACCTTAATCTAGTATTTCAATTTTGTATTCCTGTCAAATCGGCCACTCATGAAATTATTAAGTAGCCACTTAAGTAATTTCCTTATCAATTAATAATGGTCACTTCTCTAATCATAATTTAGGATGTTACAGCAGGTGCTCAGCTGGGACGTGACTGGGGTTGGACGGACATCATTCTTGAATTAGACTATACTATTGTTCTCAACAAGCTTCGCCGCTGGACCTCAAATGCCACGACCCTAATCCCTCATATTGAGTAGGCTCGTTATCACATCTCAAAAACCGACCTAGTCAGAAGTAGGTTCCAGTGATCGAAAATTTTGAATCCGATGTGTTACACGTTTGTAATAGTTGACTTTTGTACCCCTCATTTGTAATAAAATCTCAATTTGATCATATTTGAGTGAATGTACTTCCTTGTATGAAATTCGAAGCCATTTTGGGCTAGGCGTATCGATACGGTCAAGCCAGTATCGATACGGCCCAACTGTCAATAACTAAGTTATCTGTTTGGGCATGAGCATATCGATACGGTCACAAGCGTATCGATACGGGTCCTCTATTTTGAATTCATCCTAGGTCAAAATTTTGAAAAAAAGTAAGCAAGTAGCTTACTCACCTCTTAGCTTGGCTCCTCCCCCAAATAAGCTTACATTTGGACATAGGAAAGCATTCTATTGTCCCTTGTGGTGGTGAGGATTAACCAAAGCCCTTGGCTTTCTTAAATGGGCGGTGAAGCTCTCATCTTTTCATCTTTGAACTCCTGAAAGCAAACCCAACACCTTGTCTCCCATTAAGCAAGCTCATCCATTGCCATCTTCAACCTCCAAGCTAAGCTAGCACCTCGGTGCAATCTTCGATCTTCGTTCAAGTTCAATACTTCATTTGAAAGCTCATAACTCGGTAAACAAAACCCCTCATTCAATTTGATGATTCTAATCTTTATTGGAGCTTAATTCTAAAATTAGGTTTTCTTAGTTCATGTGGAAACCCATGAATTAGGAGTTTTGATTTTGATAATTTGATGTTGTCCCTAAGCTCCGGTAAATTCGAAATATGTTTCCGAATCCGTAATTCGAATTCTAATGTAATCCTAACTTTGTGCTAGCTCAAGTGTTTAAGAATGATCCCATTGTCATCTTCAAAGGAAGCTAGGCACATCAGAATTTCGATTCGAGAGCTTCGTAATCAAGGTGAGTGTAGTCGTGTCAAGGGATAGGCTCAGTGCCATCCTGTTGTATTATTGTGGTTTTCTATGCATTGTGTCAAAGATCAAGTAGAGCAATCATCTATAAATTAGAATGGTAAGGTAGGGTAAGCCCTTGTGTCATTTTGATACAGTTATGGATATACATGTGACATATGATCTAATATAAATGAACTATGAAAATGATATGTTGAAATATGAACAAATATTTTATATTATGTGAAATTTATATGGCTATGTGATGATTCGATGTATACATGTAAGATGATATGTTATGGAGCTACGGCTCACATTCATTTCTGATATGTTATGGCCTACGGGCATAAAGGTAAAAAAATACAATGATATATGTGAACCTTGGACATTGTGCATTTTGGATACAATTGGCATGCCATAGGGTTATTTGAGCTCGTATAAGTAAGGGTAGACTACGGTCCGGGGCTACGGCCTATATGTGTGGGAGATAAGGATGGATTGTGTAAGGGATTTATCTGGAGCTACAACTGAAGGCTACGACCTATTTTCTGATATATGTGTTGGTGCAAAGGGGAATCCGTGTATCCATTCGTTACATTGTCCAAGGGAATTAATATGTGTTTATTTATACTATGTTATATGAGAATTTGATAAATTATTCCAAGTATGTTGCATATGAAATTGAAGACGTTATTATGATGCCTAATTATGTTGCCATGCCATTCATGATGTTAGATTGCTATGTATGTCATGTTATCCTAATACGTTTGTTATGACTACCTTACTAGGATAAATAAGCCTAACATGTGTGTGCGTCTTATGCATTTCAGGATCCTAAAGCTTCCAGACATCGATCGTGTAATTTTGCGGTTGCAAGTCACTCATTCTGCAAGCATACATACTTTTGTTTCCATACTCCTAGTAAGGTGGCATAAGGCTAAATAAGTTGTAATGACCTATTTTGGTGTGTTTGTATAAGCCTAATAGGGTTTAGGTGGTGTATGTGCATATTGGTGTGTTTTGGAATTAACAAACTAGCTAAAATAGGCCATAATGCATTAAATGGTAAAATTCTAGAAAACGAATTCGAAATGCTTTAAAAATTTGCATAGTATTAGAATTATTGTTATTGGATTGCTGGTGAAATTTGGTAATATATGGACAACGTTTTCTAGGTTAATTCGATTAAAAACCAGTAAAAATCTGTCATTACATGTCAGGGTGTATCGATACAGGTGATGGTGTATCGATACGGTCCTTGTATAATTGGTCTGGTCAACCTTAGTCAAACAAGGCGTATCGATACGGTTTGGGTGTATCGGTATGGAAATTGGTCACTAGAATTTGGGATGAAAAACGGTATCGACAGTCATAGAGCGTATCGGTACGGGGTCAACGCATATCGATACTAGATTAGCTGTATCGGTACGGGTTTGACATCCTTCAAATCTGGAAATCTGAAATTAGGCTTAGCGTATCGATACGGCCCTTGGAGTATTGATACAATGTTAGTTAAATCTGTTATGAAGAATAAAAAGAAGTTTTAGGCAGTTTGCAATTTGGTCAGTAATAGTTAAACGGTCTAATTAATTAGGTTAATGACATCCGATAGTAATGAAAACTTCACAGATTCATAATTGGTATGTCTAATTACATGTTGGTAATAAAGAATCCGGATTAGGGTCACTAATTTGTAAAATTTATGATTTAGTCCCTGAGTTGAAAAAGGTTAAAATTGACCCTGATTCTAATAAGACTAGTAACAAATAAGTTTGACAAGCACTGAGAATAACTAATACAATATTTTGAACAAGTTTCGAACTTCGATTCTGTCTTCCGATCCCCAAATAAGTTCTCGATAACAGTTTCTAACCCGGTTCTCTACCAGATCGGGAAGAGAGTGTTACAATTGTGGTACCCGAGCCTAGGTTTAGTCTATTCTAGGACTAAACTAACCTTGTTACGAGTCCGTATGTACTTATGCCATATAGGAGTTATTTGTATATGTTATCTATGACTTGCAGCTTACACGATTCAATCATTATGTATGGTTAGATCTGAATATGTCTACGCCTACTGATAGACGCACTATTAATGAACCAAATTCTGGCTCCTCCTCTACTCAAGGGGATAATCTGAGGGTAGATGTTAGGCCCGAACAAGTGGGGCAAAATGATCCGCCTCATCCTCTGTCGATGCCGGCCGCTCAACAGGAATATCTGATGTATATGCCTGACATGATTAAGCAAGTGGTTGTGTCTCTTCGACAAGAACCACCCCTTCAGCCTGCTGTAGCCACCCCGACTGCTTCGAGGGTGCCTATTGACAAGCTCAAACAATACCTGGTATACACCTTTACCGGCCAGGACCTAGGCAACCCTGAAGTCACAAAATATTGGCTGGAGAAAACCTTGAAGGTGCTAAATAAGCAAATAAAGTGCCCGAAGAACATAAGCTCTAGTGCGTCTTAGCCTTGATTGCCGATGAGGCCCAGAGTTGGTGGGATACAATGACACTCACTATGCCTGGGCACAAGAATACGTGGGACTTCTTCCTTCAAGAGTTCTGCAAAAAGTATATCAGTGACCATTACATCGCTGAAAGGTATAAGAAGTTCCTCCTTCTGAGACAAGGGAGAAGACTCGTGGAGAAGTATATCTATGACTTCTGTAAATATGCTAGATATGGTGTCGGTATCATTTGTACAGAAAAAGAGAAGTGCCGAATGTTCGTTGATGGCCTCTGTGATGGACTATGTTCTCTTTTTACCATCTTGGAGTTAGAAGACTTCCAAACTTTAGTTAATCGAGTCATTGCTGCTGAAGCCTCCCAGAAGGCTTCCGAAAGAAGGAAAGGGAACCAGGCCTGACCTGATAAGAGGTTATGAGATGATTCCAAGCCACCCACCTCTCAAAGGAAGGGTAGGCAATTGGACAAGAATTCTGTTACCTTTCAACAGCTACCACGATCCAGTTATGTACCACAGTTCCTGTCTGTAGGAACATATGTTGCTTGCACAACTTCAGTAGACAATACATGCAATTCTGTAAAAGGTTCTCAGATTCCTTTTTGTAATTTCTTCCAGAAGAGGCTCCCTGGGTAGTGCCTTAGACAATCTGGATCGTGCTATCTTTGCGGTGAATCTGGCCACTTCATCAGGCAGTGCATGCCGGACCCGCACACCCCTACATTGGTAGCTTCTCAAAATAATCCTAACAAGGAAAGGGGAGCAGAGCAGGTGTATTCTGGATCAGCAGGAAGACCTCGTAACATCAATGCCCCTCCGCTAGTCGTGACCCTCAGACTTCAGCCCAATGTACCATGTTCGGGGTTATGAGTAGGAGGATGATCTTGATGTGATTGCAGGTATGATGGAACTATGTTTTGATCTTGTTTATGCTTTGGTAGATCCAGGCTTTACGTATTCTTTTGTTAGCAAACCTTTGATTGCAAAGTATGCCTTAGAATCAGAATCGGTCACTTCCGAGATTATTGTCTCTAATCCGTTAGGAGATAGTGTGATCATCCGATGGGTTTGTAAAGCTTGTCCTCTAAGGATCCAAGGGATCCCTTTCCCGGCTAGCTTGATGGCCTTGCCTTTTTGAGAGTTTGATCTCATATTAGGCCTCGACTGGCTAGCCGAACACCAAGCATGGGTGGACTGTTTGAAGAAGAAATTGTACCTCTGTGGGCTCGATAAAGAAATCATAATATTGATGAAATCCGAACCCTAACCTAAGAGGACTCTCATGTATGCCATGAAAGATCTAAAATTTGAAAGTGTACATGTCGTGAAAGAATTCTTCGATGTGTTTCGTAATGAACTTTCAGGACTCCCTGGGACTACTCCGGTCTCTATCACTCCGTATAGAATGGCTCTGGTAGAGTTAAGGGAACTAAAGGCTCAAATCCAAGACCTTTCGGATAAGGGATTCATCTGACAGAGTTCCTCACCCTGGGGAGCACCGGTGTTGTTCGTTAAGAAGAAAGATGGATCGATGCGCTTATGCATTGACTATCATCACTTGAATAAGGTGACAATCAAGAACAAGTACCTATTGCCTAGGATCGATGACCTTTTTGATCAATTGAAAGATGCTTATGTCTTCTCAAAGATAGAACTTCGATCCAGGTACTATCAAATGCTTGTGAAGGAGTCTGATGTTCCAAAGACTACCTTCCAAACTAGATATGGCCACTATGAATTTCTAGTAATGCCAATTGGGCTTACAAATGCACCAGCAGCCTTCATGGACTTGATGAATCGTGTGTCCCGAGCTTACCTAGATAAATTCATGGTGGTGTTCATAGATGACATTCTAATCTATTCAAATGATGCTGCTACTTATGAAGAACATCTCTGGATTATGCTTCAGACTCTTTAGGAAAAGCAACTAGACGCCAAGTTCAGCAAATGTGTATTCTGGCTATCCGAAGTATCCTTCCTTGGCCAAGTGATCTCTTCTGCAGGAATTCAAGTTGATTCAAAGAAGATTAAAGCCATCCTTGAATAGATTCCTTTGAAGAATGTGGTAGAAGTTCGTAGTTTTTTTAGCTTTGTAGGCTATTACCGTAGATTCGTTAAGGGATTCTCACTGATTGCTGCTCTCTTAATGAAGCTCCTTCGCAAGGACACTCCTTTTGTGTGGACTGTGGATCAACAAAAGAGTTTCCATCAGCTCAAGCAAGTCCTTACTCAAGCCCTATCTTGGTGCAACCCAAGTCAGGCAAAGACTTCACCGCTTACAGCGATGCATCCTACCAGGGATTAGGCTATGTTCTGATGCAAGAAGGAAAAGTCATAGCTTATGCCTCATGTCAACTCAAGCCGCATGAGCTAAACTATCCGACTCATGATCTAGAGTTAGCCGCAGTTGTGTTTGCTTTGAAGATTTGGCGACACTATATGTATGGTGAAAAGTGTTATTTGTACACTGGTCACAAAAGTCTGAAGCATCTTTTGACTCAGAAGGATTTGAACCTTCGTCAATGCCAGTGGATGGAGCTTTTGAAAGACTATGATCTGGTCATTAATTACCATCCCAATAAAGCTAATGTTATGGCTGATGCTCTTAGACGAAAGCCAACTCCTTCTCTGAAATGTTTAATGCTCATTTTTAGCTCAAGAAGTGTGGCAAGCTGTTGGCCGAATTAAGAATGCATTCGAACATTGTATCTCGAATCAAAGCACTCCAAGAACACGATGAGAAGTTGCAGCCTCTCATTGCTAAGGTCAAGGATAACACAGATCCTGACTTCGCCATGAATTCTAAAGGCTTGTTATGTTTTCGCAACCGTATCTGTGTGCCCGATGATGATGATCTTTGGAATCAGATTCTGAGTGAAGCTTGTTCTAGCCCCTTCTCTATCCACCCTAGAGCTATTAAAATGTACAAGGACCTGAAGGAGCTATACTGGTGGTCCGAAATGAAGAATGAGATCACAGACTTTGTGACTAGGTGCTTGACTAGCCAACGAGTCAAAGTCGAGCACAAAGTGCCTACTCGTCTTCTACAGCCTATTGAGCTTCCACAGTAGAAATTAGAGCGTATTTCAATGGACTTTGTAAGTGGCCTACCTGTGACACCAAAGAAGAATGATGTTGTTTGGGTCATTGTGGATCGAATTACTAAGTCCGCTCATTTTCTTCCGGTAAGAATGGATTTCAGTTTGCCTAAGCTTGTGGAGTTGTATATCTGTGAAGTTATTCGGTTACACGAAGTCGCTATGTCTATTATCTCTAATCGTGACCCTCAATTCGCAACTTGGTTTTGGAGAACCTTACACGAGGACTTAGAAACACGAGTGCACCTTAGCACTGCTTTCCATCCTCAAACCAATGGCCAATCTGAGAGAGTTATTTAGATAACTCTAAACCCTTATTTGAATTGTATGTCTAAATGCTTTGTGTCAATCTCGATTCTTCCTTGTATATTTTGGAAGATATGCTCTGAGCTTGTGTCATCAACTTTGGGAATACGTGGGAGAAATCCTTACCCTTAGTCGAGTTCGCATATAACAACAATTATCAAGCCTCTATTCAAATGGCCCCTTACGAAGCTTTGTATGGAAGGAGATGTAGAACTCCTCTTTGCTAGACCAAACTTGGTGAAGGCAAGATGCTAGGTCTTCACTTACTTTGGGAGACCGAAGAAAGGACAACCATTATTCCTGATCGACTCAAGGCTGCCTTTGACCGATAGAAGTCCTATGCTGATCTGAAAAGAAGAGATATCTAGTATGAGGTTGGTGAGAAGGCCTTCCTCAAAGTATCTCCGTGGAAGAAGATCCTTCTTTCGGAAAAAGGGGAAGCTAAGCCCCCGTTTCATTGGCCCGTTCAATGTGATTGAAAGAGTTGGACCTATGGCATACCGATTAGCTCTACCCGAGGAGTTAAGTCGGATTCACGTCTTCTACGTATCTATGTTACGCAAATACCAGTCAGATCCCTCCCACGTGATCGAGCTAGAATCTGTAGAGATTCAGTCTAATCAGACATATGAGGAAGAACCTATGCAAATTCTCGCACGAGAAGTCAAGAGATTTCATAACAAGTCTGTGCCCTTAGTGAAAGTTCTATGGAGAATTCATTCTGTTGATGAGGCAACGTGGGAACCTGAAGAGACTATGCAAAAGCAGTATCCTCACCTCTTTAATTAACGTGAAAATTTGAGGACAAATTTTCTTAAGGGTGAGAGTTGTCACATCCCGAAAACCAGCCTAGTTGGAAGTAGGTTCGCTGATCAGAAATTTTAAATTCGATGTGTTACACGTTCGTAATAGTTGACTTTTGTACCTCTCATTTGTAATGAAATCTCAATTTAGTCCTATTTGAGTGAATGAACTTCCTTGTATGACATTCAAAGCCCAAAATGCAAATTCTGGGCTAGGCGTATCGATACGGTCAAGCTAGTATCGATACGGCCTAATTGTCAATAACTAACTTATCTGTTTGGGCATGAGCGTATCGATACAATCACGAGCATATCGATACGGGTCCCCTATTTTGAATTCACTAGAAGTCAAAATTTGAAAAGAAGTAAGCAAGTAGCTTACTCACCTCTTAGCTTGCCTCCTCCTCCATGTGATTGGTTTCAGATGATAACATGGATAGCCATCAAATGCATTAAAATCCTAAAAGAATCATGAGTTGAAAAGAATTAGTAAAATAAGCTTACCTTTGGACATAGGAAAGAATTCTATTGGCCCTTCTGGTGGTGGGGATTGACCAAAGCCCTTGCCTTTCTTAAATGGGTAGTGAAGCTCTCATCTTTTCACCTTTGAACTCCCGAAAGCAAACCTAACACCTTGTCTTCCATTAAGCAAGCTCCTCCATTGCCATCTTCAACCTCCAAGCTAAGCTAGCACCTTGGTGCAATCTTTGATCTTTTTTCAAGTTCAATACTTCATTGGAAAGCTCATAACTCGGTAAGCAAAACCCCTCATTCAAGTTGATGATTCTAATCTTTGTTGGAGCTTAATTTCGAAATTAGGTTTTCTAGGTTCATGTGGAAACCCATGAATTAGGAGTTTTGATTTTAATAATTCGATGTTGTCCCTAAGCTCCGGTAAGTTCAAAATATGTTTCCGAATCTGTAATTTGAATTCTAATATAATCCTAACTTTGTGCTAGCTCAAGTGTTGGAGAAGGATCCCATGTCATCTCCAAAGGAAGCTAGGCACATCGGAATTTTGATTTGAGAGACTCGTAATCAAGGTAAGTGTAGTCGTGTTAAGGGATACGCTAGTGCCATCCTGTTGCATTATTGTGGTTTGCTATGCATTGTGTCAAAGCTCAAGTAGAGCAATCGGCTATAAATTTGAATGGTAAGGTTGGGTAAGTTCCAAGACGATATCGCATCAGATGGTAATCACAGCTTAGGCTAAATCAAGTAAGCCTTTTGTTTTGCTGTTAAAAAACAAAAGAAAAAAGAAAAAAAGAAAAAAAATTGTGAAGAAAAAGAGATTAAAATAGAAAGCAAATCGACAGCAAGATTGGAGATTTTTTTCCTTTGCTTCAGATCGTTATTTGTTTGTTTCACTATTCTAACTTTGAACCGTGTGCCTTTTTTTCTAAGCCTACCTTATGCACCATATCTTTCCAAACCTTAACATCTATTTTGCAGCCAATTCAACTAGTATTTTAGAGGATTTTGGGTAAGTTCAATTCAAGAACTTTTGAGATGAAAAGACCAGTAAAAGGCAGGAGAGAGTGAGTGCATCAGAGGGTAAATGCCGAAGAGAGTGAGTGAATTTTATTTTTATTTTTATTTTTCCTCTTTCTTTTTCTTTAAAGTGAACAAGGAGACATGAATGCAGATAAGAATATAATGGAGTCTAATGAAGACAAATAGGAGAAATCCCGAGGCTATAATTCCGAGCACTTGTTCGAGAATTGGGACAACTTATGGATCAAAAACTTGAGTCCATACATGAGCGGATTGATGGGCTTGCAGAGAGATCTGTGGGAGCCCTAACCATTCTAGCACAGGGTAATCCACAACAAGGCATCCAAGAATGGGAAATTGAGCAGATTGTGGATGACAACAGACGACCCGTCGTTCTACAAAACCAATGCCCACATGGGAGGAATCAAGAAAGATTTAATGATAACCTTGCGAATATGAAGATGAACATTTCACCATTTCAAGGAAAAATAGATCCGAAGTCTTATCTTGAGTGAGAGCAGAAGATCGAACAAATCTTCGATTGTCACAATTACTCCAAGCAAAAGAAGGTAAAAATAGAATTCGTTGAATTCACTAATTATGCAATAGTTTGGTGGAACCAGTTAACTAAAAAACAGACGAAGAAATAGAGAACGGTTGGTGCCCACATGGGAGGAAATAAAAGGCATATTGAGGAAGAGGTTTATACCAGCCAACTATCATCGAGAATTAATGAGAAAACTCCAGAACCTCAAACAAGGCAACATGAGTGTGGAAAATTATTTTAAAGAGATGGAGATCGCAATTATACGAGCATATATGGAGGAAGACACTTAATCTACCTTGGCAAGGTTCATTTCGGGTCTAAATCAAGACATAGCCGACACCGTGGATTTACAATACTATATGGACTTAGAAGAATTGGTTCACTTGGATATGAAGGTGGAACAATAGTTTAAACGTAAAGGTACGTCGTGAAAGAACCCTTCCACTTCTAAATTGGGTCAGAATTCTAAATTGGGACATATTGCCCCCAAAGTACCATACAAACCAAATCAGTTCAAGGAAAATGTTGGGACTTCAAATCACAACAAGATTTTTGATGTGAATAAAAGAAAGCAAAAGCTACACCAAATCGATGCATGTATATTCAATGCCTCAAATGTTTTGGAAGGGGACATGTAGCTAGTCAGTGACCAAATAGGCATACTATGGTGATTCGAGGAAGTGGGGAGATTGAATCTGAATCAGAAAAAGTAGAAGTTGATGCCATAAGTGAAGATGATAAAGAATTAGAACCTCCTGCTAAAGGAGAAGTGCTCGTTGTGAAGAGGAGTCTAAATACACAAATTGTGCAAAGCGACCAGCAATGAGAGAATATCTTTCATACACGCTGCCATATCAATGAAAATGTATGTTTTGTGATTATTGATGGAGGAAGTTGTACTAATGTTGCTAGCACGTTAATGGTGGATAGACATGGATTAGTGACAACAAAACACCCACGCCCGTATAAGCTTTAATGGCTTAATGATGGTGGGGAGTTGAAGGTGACCAAACATGTACGCATACCATTTTCGATCAGTAGATACAAGGACGAGGTCCTATGTGATGTTGTACCTATGCACGCCAGCCACTTACTTTTGGGGAGGCTGTGGCAGTTCGATCAAAGAGTGAATCATGACGAATTTAGCAATCGATACTCTTTCACTTTTGAAAGAAGGAAGCACACACTAATCCTTTTGTCACCACATGAAGTACACAATGATCAATTACACTTGAAAAAGAGTTTCCAAGGATTAAAAGAAAAAGAAACAAAAAATGAGAGGAAAATGTGCGAGAGAATTAGAGAAAAATAGTAAGTACTAGTAAAAGTGAGAAGGGAAAGAGTGAAACTGAAAGCGGGGGAAAGAAGCTTAAAATGAGCGTATATGCAAGGGGTAGTGAAATTAGAAAATGTGTTTTGGCGAGGCAAACACTTCTTGTGATTTTGTACAAGGAGAATTTGAACGAACTCGATGCAACATTACCTTCTTCTATTGTTTCTCTTTTGTAGGATTTTGAAGATGTTTAACCCGACGAGATTCCAGGTGGTTTACCACCTATTCGTGCATATAACTTCAAATTGATTTTGTGCCTGGTGCTACATTACCCAATCGACCAGCATATAGGAGTAACCCTGAGGAAACAAAAGAGTTAC
Organism: Hibiscus mutabilis; assembly: GCA_019671005.1. NCBI lineage: Eukaryota > Viridiplantae > Streptophyta > Magnoliopsida > Malvales > Malvaceae > Hibiscus > Hibiscus mutabilis. The sequence continues at coordinate 27,072,301 of CM033745.1, read as the reverse complement.
AACGACAAGTACAAGAATTGGTGGAAAAAAGGTTATATTCAAAGAGCTTAAGCCCTTGTGCTATTATTGTACTGTTGGTACCCAAGAAAGATGGGTCATGGCGCATGTGTGTGGATTGTCGAGCAATCAATCAGATCGCAATCAAATATCAACATCTTATACCACGCCTAGATGATATGTTGGATGAATTGAGTGGTTCTAGTGTGTTTTCAAAGATCGATATTAAAAGTGGATATCACCAAATCAGGATGAGAGAAGGTGATGATTGGAAGATATCACTTAAAACAAAACAAGGTTTGTATGAGTGGACTGGGATGCTTTTCGATTTAACAAATGCACGCAGCACATTTATGAGATTGATGAATCACGTCTTACGATATTATTTTGGCGACATTCTCATATACAACCGTTCTTTGGAGGACCGTGAAATACATCTCAGGTTTGCTTTGAATACACCTCGAAAGGAGAATTTTATGCTAACTTAAAAAATGTGTTTTATGTACAAACAAACCGTTCTTTGGAGGACCGTGAAATACATCTCAGATTTTGTAGTGAGTTTCAAAGGCTTGGAGGTTGATGACGAGAAGGTAAAAGCAATTGAAGAGTGTTCGACGCCTACAAGCATTAGCGAGGTAAGGAGCTTTCATGGATTGGCCAGTTTCTATCGAAGGTTCATTCCTAAATTTAGTACCATTGCCGCTCCTTTAACTAACGTGATTAAGAAGAATGCAAGTTTCTTTTGGAATATTGAGCAAGAACAAGCTTTTAATCAGAATAAGGAGTGCTTAACAAAGGCACCATTGCTTTCCTTAACGAACTTTGATAAGATATTCGAGATCCAGTGTGATGCTTCAGTTGTAGGAACTGGGGCTATTTTATCACAAGAGGGACGTCCAGTTGCATATTTTAGCGACAAACTAAATGGAGCAACCTTAAACTATCCAACATACGACAAGGAATTGTATGCTTGGAAAATGGCAACATTACCTATGGCCAAAGGAATTTGTTGTGCATACAGACCATGAGTCATTGAAATACATCAAGGGATAACACAAACTCATCCAAAGACATACCAAATGGGTTGAGTTCCTTGAGTCATTCCCAAACGTCAGCAAGTACAAGAAGGGAAAATAGAACATTGTTGTTGATGCCCTATCTCGGAGGTATGTGCTTCTTAATTGTCTTGAATCTAAACTGATTGGATTTGCATTTCTTAAAGAACTCTATACTACTAATTTTGATTTTGGAGAGATCTTTAAAGCATGTGACAAAGGTGCGTTTGACAAGTTCTACAAGCACGATGGGTTCTTATTCAAGGAAAGGAAAGTTTGCATCCCTCAAAGTAGTGCATGTGAGGTCTTAGTGGAGGAAGCCCATAGCGGGGCGCTTATGGGGCATTTCGGAGTTAACAAGACGTTAAACATCCTATAAGAGCATTTGTTTTGGCCAAAAATGAAAATGGATATGGAACGAATTTGTGAGTGTGTATCACTTGCAAAAGGGCAAAATCAAGACTTCAACCTCAAGGGTTGTACATGCCATTACCAATCCCTAAAGATTCATGGGTTGAAATTTCCATGGACTTTGTTCTAGGACTTCATAGAACAAAGAATGGAAGAGATTCCATTTTCATGGTTGTTGATAGGTTTTCAAAAATGGCACACTTTATTCTATGTCATAAAACTGACGATGCTTCCATTATTGCTAATCTATTTTTCTGGGAGATTGTATGTTTACATGGGCTTCTGAGGACAATCATTTTAGATCGAGATACAAAGTTTTTGAGTCATTTTTTGAGGTCTTTATGAAGCAGGATTGGGACAAAGTTATTTTTCTCTACAACTTGTCACCGTCAAACTGATTTCCAAACTGAAGTGGTAAATCGAGTACTTTCAACTTTATTGCGGTCTTTGATTAGCAAGAATCTGAAATCATGGGAAGAGAACTTGCCACATGTGGAATTTGCTGACAACAAATCAATTCATTTAGCCACCAAATTCACACCATTTGAGGTTGTATATGGCTTTAATCCACTATCTCCTACGGATTTGTTACCTTTGCCCATTGATCAAGCATTAAACACAGATAGGAAAAACAAGGCTGAATTCGTGAAAAAGCTTCATCAGATGGTTTGAGAGAACATTGAGAAACGAACAAAGCAATATGAACAACAAGCAAAAAAAGGGCGAAAGTGAGTCAACTTTGAACTCGATGATTGGTTTCGGTGCACTTTAGGAAGGAACGATTTCTAGCACAAAGGAAATCTAAACTCTCACCTAGAGGGGATTGGCCATTTCAAGTGTTGGAGAAGATCAATGATAATGCCTACAAGATAGATCTTCTGGGAGATTTTGGTGTCAGTGCTATATTTAACGTTTCAGACTTATATCTTTTTGAGCAAAGTAATGATTTGAGGACAAATTGCTCTCAAGAAGGGGAGGATGACGAGATCATTGAGTCACCACCGCTTCCGCTACCATTGGATCCAGAGGAATTTCCCTTAGGCCTCATTACTCGTGCAACGACAAGGAAATTTAGAGATGCAGCCAGCAACAAGTGCAATCATGCATGGAATATTATTGAAGCCACCAGAGTTGAATCAATGCCCTGCAATGTGGAAGATTCATGCAACGTGAAAGAGAGTCCATGAAACGTGTTGCATGTTTATTTCTGATGCATGTGTTCCATTTGATTATTATAGTCTTAGTATGCACAGGTTTTCTATTATGTTGTTTATTGTTTATTTTACAACACTAGAGTTCGTTGAATCGTATAACATATATTTATTATATTTAGGATGCATCATATTACCTTGTTTTATTTCTGATCATATTTCTCGTATCTACAGGTGTTATGCAAGGACAATGAATAGACACATCATTACGTTGATTCAGAGAATTATGACTATTGAAGAGGTTTTTTTTGGCTTTGGAGGTGCTTGCTTACGTTCACATAGAATTTGACATGCTTGCTAACCTTCACAATGGACGGCAATTCTAGAGAGGCGCTTGCTTGAGATGCTTGCTTTAGGTGCTTGCTTACTTCCACATGAAAATTGACATGCTAGCTTCTGATTACATTGGGTGGCAAGGGTACACATTTCAAGGTTTCTTCTTTTATTTATTATCCCTTCACACCTCCCTAGGAATGTTGGTTGATCACTTAATTTTGTAAAGCCTATAAATAAAGGCTAGTTTTTCAATGGTAAGACACAACTTTTAATTAAGAAATTTGAGAGTTTTTATCTCTTCGTTCTTTTGAGAACTTTATCGATCCTTCAAGTTGTAACGTCCAAAACCCGGCCTAGAAGGAAACCGGAGTTAAGAACGTTATTGTAGAGAAAACCAAAAACGAGAACCAGAAAATTTCAAATTTTCCTTTTAACTTAGTCATAACATAACAGAATGATTTCTTAACTTTTATAAACTTACATGGATTCTACTTCCTTTGAAGTATTTAATCATTATAAACATAAAATACGCAGGGTCTATTGATTGAAAAATAGAGACTCTACTAATTCACTTGATTACATTTTATCCCAACTACTTCACAAACAGTTCACATGATCAATGACCTTTCCATGACAATTCAGAAGTAACTTGTACACCAAGAAACCATCCATTTAACATTCAATCCACATTGATCGATTATAAGGAACCAAATGTAAAAGTCTAGTCCTTATATTAACTTGTAACATGACAAGATCTACTATCAAGTATTATTTAAACTTATAACAATCTTTACGCATGGTTTCCAATTTATTACCTATGTTTATCCATTAATCGGTTAACTTCATAACAATTAACTATTTAACAACAAGTTAGTAAGCCATGCAAGGTCATCCAAATAAATCAACTTGCACAATATAATTATCCAGATATTTACTAATGTAACCCATAACACATATATATGTCCCATAAACAACTAATCAATTCAGAAACAATCTTCTATTTGTCCAATATTCAAGTGGCCCTAATTACAAACTATTCCATTTATCATACCAATGACTTGTATCACATCTAGTTTCCTTAATGGTTCGACTGTTACATATAGTCAACATATTCAATAAGCATTTGTTCGAACAAGGCAAACTCTTCCAGTACAAGGCAGCAACATACATTATTGATCTAACATTTAACTTCTAAATTTCTATGAAAATAACTCAGTTATAGTTAACTTTATCATACAAGTCAATAAGTACTTCATCCCATGAATCAATTACAAGACAAATCAAGCAACGCTTAATACTCAAATATTTCCTTTAATTGTGACGAACATAAAAGGGATTATACAAGCCAAAATTCTAATATCTAGATATAATTATACGAGTAGTGTGCCACCATCCTATGAGTATACTCTCTAAGATTGTTTCCAGCTTTAGAGAAACCTCAGTCCAAAACTCGCAATTTCTCAAACATATTAGAAATACATGCTTGAATAACCTGCAAATGCATGATCATGAAATGCATTAGGCTTCCATAGCCTAAGTGAGGTAGTCATAACATATAATATACAATGGTAAACAATACTAATCAAATAGCCGAACCATTTAAGACCATAATCACACAATAACTTTCTTGCAAGTCAAGTTAGTATTCTCCTAACTTGATTATTAAGGTTCTATAATAACTTTAGTTCTTTAACATTATTCAAATTATTATAGCTTATCTCAATTTTTAATTCTCACTAAGAGCTGTCGAACATAATGCTCTCCAAGAGCTGTCAACTTCAGGGCTCATTTTGAGCTATTAATTACCGGCCTCACTTTGAGCTATCACCAAAATATTTGATCATATCTCTTTTGAAATTCTTTGCTCAATAACTAATAATTCATATCTTTTACAGGTTTGCCTTGGATCACTATTGGTGATGGATAACAAAAATCCAGACGATACTTAGCTAAGAGCACATAGCAATAGCTAATATCGAATTATATCAACAAGCGATAGTAATTAGTGCCATCGAAACATATCAATGGGGCGTCCCCCGAGCAAAACTTTGAACAAGAGTACCAAAGGTACTAAAAGATCATTCGATCTTAATAACAAGGGACCTTAGTCCAAACATTTCAGGCATCAACCAATATATCCAAGGTCTTCCATTTAGAGGGGCAACTTATGTGTTTCATCTTAGTTTTCATATTCAGGAAGTTGGTTGTTGTAAAAGTGGCTTTACTTTTAAGTTAACATGGATTTCTTAGGTTACAAGTAACCTTGCTTGTTTCCTTATTTCAATAACTTATAATCGTCATTCAAGCTTCCTTACTTCTTAACTCCTTAGAGTTAACTATTTAGTCTTTCTTGTAACTCTTATTGCCATTAGTTACTAAGTTAATCCAGGCTTGTTATAAGTACACAATTCTTATCAATATCAAAGACATTCCATAGCCAATCATTCAAGCATAGCAAGGCATTTTAAACACAACAATTGCAATATCATTCAAGTTAAAACATGAATGCCATGCTATGAATGTATGCTCATCATCAATTAGCTCTATTTGAGCCTTTTTATAATGTACATGTAATGCATCTCATTCATAACCAATCAATACATAATCTTAACAAATTAGACATCGGGATAACTCTGCGTTACCCGAGACTTAAGTGACTACACTCACCTTATATTCCAACATTATGGAATACCTGATCCACTAAACTCGATTTACTTCCTTCCATAGCCATTCACATGTCAAGTGTGTACCTCAATCATAACAACAAGTAATTAAAACCAAACCAAACTATTCAACTCATAACATAGTCATAGATATTTTAGCCAACAATTTAATTCATTGCTTATATATATATGTATATATATATATATATACATTCATGTATTAACACAAAACAGCTCACATATCACATATACACTTAGACATGTCAAAACAGTCCCATTTAGTCATGTAATAACACAAAACAATCCACATAGTTATATATACACTTAGACAAGTAAAAATAGTCTCGTTTAGTCATGTATTAACACAAAACAATCCACATAGTTATATATACACTTAGACATGTCAAAACAGTCTCATTTCTTACATAACATAACTACACAATCATGAGTACTAAAACAGTCTACTTGTATTCATATACATTCAATTCAGGGCAAATTACATTTGTATACAGTTTATGAACTCAATCAGTCCTTAAAAATTTTATATACAAGTAGGAAAGCCCTTTCCTAAATCTTAAAACAGCCCATTAATGTCCTTATACGCTCTTTCATACATTCAAAGATATTTCAAGCCTCCTATAGAGTTGCTGCCGGGCAGACTGTACATCCCTTAATTAAAATTTCATAAATTTTATTCTGTACATCGAAATTTCAAACCGTTTACACCGTTGGAAATCTGACTCAACTAGCTTTCTAACCATACAGGCCTTGCATTTTTACTCTTCATGAGTTAATATAGTTTTTAATCCAAAGTTACATCTAATTATGCCACCAGACAGATTATACTATCTTTAAACAAATGTGTCTACAGAATGTTATAAGGCTCGAAATTCAGTTTCGTTTGTTTCTTATAAAACTAGACATGACAATCTTTTCAGCCATATAAATTTTACGTTCTAATTCAACTCGTACAATTTATAGCAAATTTTCAAAGTTACCTCTAATGCAGATTTTCTAACACAGTTTTGATCTCCTCTGATTTTAACTCACTAAAACAGCCTTTTAAACATCATAATTCAGTCCCCTATTTTATACAAACAATTATATAGCTTCATATAGATTTTTAAGCTTATCCAAGTCATCTAATGCACTTCTAAATTGTATCAAGCAACATTTTAACATGTATACACTTAAACACTAAAACAGTCCACTAGATGATCAAACAAATACAAAACAGAACAACATTCATATAAGCTTTTGAACATTCATCAAAACAGTCAATTACCATCTTTAAACACCAAAAAATAGCCTTTATAATCTCCAAAACTGTCCAACAAGTTTACCAATTCATTCCTTATTTCATTTCACCAATTTTTAGTCTTTTTTAGACTTCTAAAACAGTCCAAAAGCACAAATTTACATTCTTATAACCACAAGAAAGTTCCTATTATTTTCAAGTTTCTTAAAACAGTCCCTATCACATAAGCACATAACCATGTGTTCACAAACAGTCCATTCTATGTTTATATACACTCGAAATAGTCTATTCACTTTGTATGCATGCTTATATATTTTAAATCAATTCACTTAAATACACGTTTATACAAGACAAGGCAGCTTAGACGAATAGACATTTGCTTATCCAAAACTGTCCAATTTCATCCATGTATACACTTAACAGGGCAGCATATATCTATATACAGATTTAGGCACACAAAGCAATCCATTTTTATATGTATAAACACTTAACAGGGCAGCAGGTATACTCACACATTTTGACACATAAAGCAGTCCATTTTCATACATGTATATACAATTCTGGGCAGATTTAACATGTACACAATCATTCATTCAAAACAGTCCATTTACGTACATGTATGTACAATTCTGGGTAGATTTACATGTACACAATCAACAATGGTGAATCTCTAATGTTTCAAAGAAGAATTCATGACATGTATTTGTTTCTATAATAACACATAACATGTATAAGAATCTAAATAATCAAAATTCGTAAATAAAGTTCTAAATTAAGGGAAGGGAAGAAAGAATTTACCCTCCTCTAAGCTATTCGAATAAGAACTCAATTCCCCCTCGTGAACTCCATGAACAAGTCTCTCTCCCTAAGACATGAAGGTTCGGCTATGAGAAGCATGAAGGAAGATGATGAACACCTTTTTTTGTTCATCTTACAATCTCCAAAATGGCCGTGAGTCACACTTGCCTTCATCATTTTCCTACAAGTGTACATGTCCTTATACTTAATAATTTTTAGCATGCAATATTTCATTAATCACTATGTCACATTTTAGTCCTTTACACTTAAGGTATCTTTTCGTACACTCTTCCATTTTGATCCTTAGTCTATTCCAATCTATTCTAATTCAAGTATATATATTTGAATCGATTTATGTCACCTAAATAAAATGGTAACATTTCCATTAATGCCACGCTTAATCTAATTTCAATCCGATCATAACATTAATCAATTAGAATCATACAAGCTTATTTCATCTCAATGGAATATTTAAGTTCAAAGATCACTAATTACGATTGACTCGGTTTTAGGGGTATTACACAAGTTATACTTATTGAATCAAACCTATGATATCTTTCGTTCCTAGTTCTACTTAACTAGTGGGTCAAGATCCTTATTTCGTTTAGAGACTGTTATAGAGTTCGGATCACACTTTTTGTGTTGGTTCAATTCTCAAGTCCTAAACTACTATCCACCTTCCATCATCCTTTTCTACATCCACGATCGAACACATTAACCATCACTCTTTAAACCATCCCAAACCGTTGCAAGTCTTACAACACAAAGTTACTTCATTTACGATCGGGTAAATCAAACATCTCGATAAAATTCCAAGATGAGATTGCATCACCTTGGCACCCCTACACCATGCCTAGTGAAGGATGACAAGATCGCTTTAAACAAAAGCATGGAGGCCATAAAACAATCCTATAAAGAAAATGCCAAAAAGATGGTCATCTATGGTCGAGGAAAATACATCATGAAACACTTGTCCTGTAACACCCCTAACCCGATTCAGGAGTAAACCAAATTAGAAGGTGTTATAGAACAAACAAGGGATGACTTAACACATGTAAGTCTTGATTTCAAAACACCAAAGGCAAATCAAAGACAAGATTATAGCTCAATTTACTCAATTTTAGCAACAATTTTAAACCTTAACTCAAGTTATCTTATATGAATTCAAGTACATAACTTGTTCATTAAGAATCGATTTAAGACTTTTCATTTCACAAGCATTCAAAGTCTTCTACCTTCTAAAGACATACAACCATACCAATCATTGTAGTAATTCAAGTTCAAAACATAGAGTTATACTTGTTCATTTTTTTAATCCATATTTGAGTCAAGTGAAAAATAATGAATTCAATTAAGGCAAGGCTACAAGGTTTGGATAACATTGTTTGCAAAGGAAGGCAAGTTTATTTGGGTCTATGGTTTAAGTCCAATTAAACGAGAAACATCTACCAAAATTTTATCTTACAAAGAGTATTATGATTATAACATACTTCAATACTCAATCCAATCATATTCTAAACTTAATCATTCGTATAGCACAATATTCACATTCATTGACATACTACCAATTGCTTATTTTAACCATCAATACCAATCCTACGAACTAATCTACATTGTTAGGGTTAAACACATGATGATAGATACATTTAAGCCTACATACATACATATCACAAGGTGATCTAGCTACTTTAAGCGCGTGTAATTATCCAACAACTAAATAAACGTCGTAACTATATAACGTCATTAGCAAGCAACCTTGAAGCAATTAAAGACCCATTACATAACTTCAAAAACTTATAAAGCTTATATACATATGTAACCAAGAAAGGGATCTAAATGCACAATGCATTCTTAACACTATGTGCCACCACCTAGGAGTTCTTAAAGGGAATTACAAATATAAATCTTGACACTTGTGATCTCATTCGAGCTCAAAAAATACTCATAAGCAAGTTCACCCAGAAATGCATTGGAAGGATAGAGTAAGCATATGCTTAATGAGGTAGATTAAAGCAATTAAAAGTATGAAACCATAATCTATCCCTTTCACCAGAGTCTAATAATCATATAAATTCTAAGCTTGGACAAGTATTTAGCCATTTTAGAACAAGTCATTCGAACTAGCATTCACTTATATACAAGGGTATTCGCACAGGGTATTTATATATATACATGGTACTCGATAAAACATATACATATATATATATATATATACACATGAAATTCAAACAAGGCATATATACATGGGTGCTCAAGCCAAACATATACATATATATACAAGGTATTCAAACAAAGCATGGGCGTATATATACATGAGTACTCAAACCAAACATATGCATATATACACATGGTATTCGAACAAGACGTAGGCATATATACATGAGTACTCAAATCAAATATATTCATATATACGCATGGTATTCGAACAAGACATAGGCATATATACGTGAGTACTCAAACCAAACATATACATATATACACATGGTATTGAAACAAGACATATGCATATATACACATGAATATTCGAACAATCATTTATATATATACACATGGGTATTCGAACTAGAATTTATAAATATACATATGGGTATTTGAACAAAGTATATGCATTTAATCATTCAGAGCAAGTTAGATATGTAAGCATTCCAATGTAGAGTATCTATTCATCAAAAAAGATATTCATTAATCTATAGATACATATTACTTGCTATGCAAGTCATTGCAATAATTTATTGATTTAACTTATAAACTTTTAAGGTTTCTCTTTAATAAAGCCTATCAATATATAAGTTACTTGTCTATTACTTATCAAACAAGTTATCAAACAAAGCATGTTATGATCAAACATTGCATTTTATAGGCATAGATTTCTTGTCACAAGAGGTATTAAAATTATTCATTAACTTAGTTGCAAATTTCATTATTTGTCTTTATCATAGCCTTGAGAATGAAGTAGCCTAGGTATACGAATCCCCAACCAACTGTCGCCAAAAAAAGGTACTCAAAGTACCGATCAATCCCTCCTACTTTCGCCAAGTGACCACAATACTTCCCTCCTACTACCGCCAAATAAGGATCGTAGTCCACCCCAAGCACGAGCTCTATAGACTCTATGACATGCCAACTATACCTATGACTGACTCAAAACCAAGGCTTTCCAATTATATCATATCTTATCATGACCAGAGTTGAGCTTAGCTCTCTATTCAGATAATCGGATAAAATATCACATTGCTTAACTTATCAAGCCCATATAAACAAATATAGATCCCAATATGAGCATAGCTCCAAGGTTATTTAATCAAAAGAGCATATCTTGATTCTTATCATAGATGGGCATAGCTTCAAATTCATATACTTACATAAGCAAGACTTATAACTTTTCGTATCAAATCTGCATGACCACGTGTATTGTTTTCGATTATATCATGCATTCAACCAAGTATTACATATCATAGGGTACTTTACAAACAAGTATTCACCTTGAGTCCAAGCTTAAGCATGTGGCATAGCTTGATTCAATGAATAAACAATATGAGATTTAAGCGATTAAGAATGCTCGGGATGGTTTCAATCCTATCCCGAAACTTTAAACTATACTCACAGATTAATCCAAGCAAAGCATGTTCCTGCATCACAACTCCCTTTTGCTATCTACAATGTTACCAGCCTTGGACCTTGTCTCCTCAACTAGTTCATGGTCCTCATTTTGAGCTTCTTAATCAATGATTTAGAAGCTTGAAGCAATTAATCTAAATCCTTAATCATCCATGGATAATTTCAAACATTCTCTCTTTGACTTAATTTAGATGATTCGGCTAAGGGAGGAAGAAGAGGATGAAATGGTTTTCATCCATGACTGACCCCTCCAACACATGTCCCCTCCAACAACACAGATGTGTCCTAGGCCATGTCTTTCTTTCATTTTAGTAAGCAAACATTTTATTTAATGTATTATCCGATTTAGTCACTTAGAAATAGGTTATCCTTCTTTCATTTCCTTTCAATTCGGCCCTAATCCCTTAATAAGATTAGATTCATAAATGGAACAAGTCATTTAAATTGCATTTGAATTAGCAACATACTTATAGGCTAAATTTTAGGATATTACAATTCTCTCCCTTAAAAGAAATTCATCCTCTAGTTTACCAAAGTTGAACAATTGAGGATATTGATCTATCATAGTTATCTCAGGTTCTCAAGTTACTTCTCTAGTATTGTGTTTCCTCCATAATACTTTTATTGAGAAAACTGATTTGTTACGAATCTTTTAAATCTCACGGTCTAAGGTTTGGATTGGTTCTTCTTCATGAGATAGGTCAAATTTGAACTCTACTTACTTTGACTCTAATCTCATGGAAGAGATCTGATCGGCATTTACGACGTATTGAGGCATGAACCACATTATGGATATTGTTAAACTTAATAAGAGGAGTTAAACGATATGCAACAAGTTCAATCTTCTTGGTAGGTACAAAAGGTCCAATGAGACGAGGGCTAAACCTTTCCTTCTTCCAAAATCAATAATACAAGCCTTAAGCATATCTTCTAAAGTCTGGATTACCCTGTCTTTGTTTGTCCATCAGAATAGGAATGAAAGATTGTACCGAGATTGGTATTGGTTCTTAAAACGATTTTGCAAGGATTTCCAAAATCTCAAAGTAAACTAATGATCTCGATTTGAGATTCTGGAGGTAGGAAAATCATACAAGCATATATATTCTCAAATATACCATCCAGCCAACTCATCCAAACTTAAGTTTATTCATATAAGTATGTAATGTGTTGAGTTAGAAAATAAACCATTTAACACCCAAATTGCATCATTGTTCTTTGGGGAGAAAGGTAAACGAATTACAAAGTCCATAGTATATGATCTCATTTCCATTGAGCTAGTTTGATGGTTGCAAAAGTCCCGCAGGAATTCGGTGTTTAGTTTTCACTTCCTGGAAAGTTAAACACTTGAATAGAAACTCTGAAATAGCATATTTCATTCCTGGTCACCATATGACTTTTCAAGTTCCTATCTATCTTTGACAGATCCGGGATAGATCGAAAAGGACTACTAAAAACTTCATGAAACATTTCCTTCCAAGGGTTTCATTCTTTGATACACATCCTTTACTTCAATTCAGAGAAAAGTCTGAATTAGTTTTCTCTTTTATCGTAAGCAAAATATTTTGTAGTTCAGGATTTAATTACTGAAGAATCTTGATTCTCGAAATTAAGTCAGATTGAGCTTGAAGCTTGACTAAAAGCTGTCGATTCTTTTGTATCTCAAAAGGAGTATGGGAAAGAACCTACTTCAGTTGATCAGAACTTTATCGTTAGCTTCTCGACCTACAAAAGGAACATCCTTTAGAAGGGATTTGGTTAAAGGGGTGGCCAGAGTAGGAAGCTCTTTAACATTTCTTTAGGTAAGGTTCAGTTAAAGGGTTTCTAAGCATCCATGGATTGAACTTTGCATAAGCTCTTTTGCATATTTTACATGACCGGGGAAGGACACTTTGAATAACCAAGAATTCACATTTATTAAACTTTGCATAAGGTCGATGGTCTCGAAGGATTTGTAAAGCAATTCAAATATGTTTCGAATGTTCATCCTTATTTTTGGAATAGATGAAATTATCATCAATGAAGACAACTACAAACTTGTCCAAATAAGACTTTAAACTTGGTTCATAAGATCCATAAATATAGCTGGAGCATTCATTAAGCTAAAAAGACATTACGAGAAACTCATAGGGACCATATCGAGTTCTCAATGTAGTCTTAGAAACATCTGATTCTTTAATCCTCATCTCATAGTATCCTAATCGGAGATCAATCTTGGAAAATATTGTAGCATCGTTAAGCTAATCATACAAATTTTTGATTCTGAGTATCAAATAATTATTCTTGATGGTAAGCTTGTTCAATTGCCGATTGTCGAGGCAAAGCCACATCAACCCATCTTTCTTCTTTACGAACAAACTGGAGTTTCCACAAAAAGATGAACTAGGCCCGATAACTCTTCATCCTGGAATTCTTACAACTGAATCTTTAACTCTTTAAGCTCGACCAGGGCCATACATTAAGAAATAATAGAGATCGGGGTGGGTCCTGCTTGAACTTCAATTCTAAACACTAATTTTCGTGTCGGAGGTAATCCTGATAGTTCTTCAAGAAAAACATCAAGAAATTTAGAAACAATTTAGATGGTTCAAGAGCAAGTTTAATCTCATTGACTTCGATTATAGAAGCAAACACGAATTTTGGCTCAGAGGGTTTCTTATCTATCAAGATTATGGATTATTTCCCTAATCCATGAAGAAAGATCTTTTCTTACAACAATATATCCAGACATGATGTTTACTTAGTCAATCTAATTCCAGAATAAGGTCAAATTCATGAAAAGGTAGACGAAAAGGTTAGCACGAAAAAGGAAATTCTTAAGTAGACAAAGGAGAATTCCATCATTTTATGTTTACAAAAATTCTATCTCTCAAGGATTGATGGAAAAAGGATTACCATTGGTAGGTTCAAAGCTCAAATCAAATTTCTCAGGGAGGATAGAATAAATGAACGAACAAGTTGTTCCAAAATCAAACAAGACGTATACAGGGTTTGAGTACAATTCAATTGTACCCGCAAAGGTATAAGCTCTGATATTGAACTAACTTATCTATTGGAGCCCCCTAGTTGCACAACCAAAGGAAAAATGGAAGGAATTGTAGGGTTTTTGCGTCAGAGAGGCATCAAATTGATTGAATATTTCCATCATACTAAGGAAACATTCTTACCATACATGATGGATTGAATGAGATTTCTACAGCTATTTAGCAGCATTTTGAGGATTTATTGTACCTGATTCATCTTTACACTTCCTCCTTCATTAGATGAGCTAATCAAGATCTCATTATCCGATACAAATGTATTCCAGAAATTTCTACTAATTATTAACACATAAGAGATCTTCTATCAGACGCAGATCACAAGCACTTATCAAATTTAACTCCTAGGTGGCACATGTAATAAATGATGATGCAATGAGACTCGAATAGTCATGGAATCGACTAAACTCTAGCTCTGATACCAATAAATGTAATACTCCTAACCCGGTTTAGGAGAAAACCGAATTAGAAGGCGTTACAGAACAAACAAGGGATGACTTAACATATGTAAGTCTTGATTTCGAAATACCAAAGGTAAATCAAAGACATGATTATACCACAATTTACTCAATTTTAGCAACAATTTTAAACCTTAACTCATGTTATCTTATTAGAATTCAAGTGCATAACTTGTTCATCAAGAATCAATTTAAGACCTTTCATTTCACAAGCATTTGAAGTTTTCTACCTTCTAAAGAC
Organism: Hibiscus mutabilis; assembly: GCA_019671005.1. Taxonomy (NCBI): domain Eukaryota; kingdom Viridiplantae; phylum Streptophyta; class Magnoliopsida; order Malvales; family Malvaceae; genus Hibiscus; species Hibiscus mutabilis. Next base: position 27,057,280 of record CM033745.1, on the reverse strand, counting down.
ATACAACCATACCTGATACATGCATGGGAGGGCTAAAACAATGCATATTGGACAAAGAGCTTAATCTGTTTGTGAAGTCTGGAAAGTCAACCAACTTGCGACGACTTTTCAGATAGGATCCGAGAATTTATGGGTAGAGTTGTCTTCTAACAAATTGACCGTCATTCAGTTACCTTTCCAACGTATCTTGAAACGTATCAATCAGACATTGAGAGCTCAAGATATGTTTGTTTTACTGAAGACTACGAATGTAGAAAACTGAGGGGATTATTACGAGATTTTGTAAAATTCAGCCCAAAAGCTATCATATAAGACTTTGGACGAATTAAACTTAGCCCAATAAATTTGTTATCATATAAATTGATGTTCTTAGGCCTAGTTTGCTTTAAAAACAACCCACACATACCTTATTGCCCAAGACCAGTGACTTGCTGATCAAGCAACCAGCCCTTATCAGCTTATCACTTGCACTTATCAGCTTATCACTTGCAGCCCAAGCCATTAATGTAACACCCCAAATCCTAGCTTAGAAGTATTGGAACCAAATTGCATAAGTGGATAGCTTAATTGAATCTAGAATTAAGCTAAATTGATTAGCCAAGGATTTAATTGAAAGAATGAATGAAATAAGTGACCAATTTAGAATGACCTAATTGAATTAAAGGAGAAAGAAGAGGAATGCATGCTAAATTTCTCATTTCCCCTAATGCCCTTGATTAAGTTAAGATAAGGATTTAATTAAGGGACATTTTAGACAATGCACAAATCCATTAAGATGGATATCAGCTTCATCCAATTCCTCATCTTGCCGTTTGGAAGGAGAGAATATTGAGAGAAAGAGAGCTGGAGAAAAAAACATTGAAGTATGATTTAAGCTTGCATGTGTAGTGATTTTCCACTGAAATTAAAGCTAGAAGCAAAGTAAGTATGATTCTACTTGTGTTCAATTGAATAGGCAACTATATTTGTTGAATAGGACTGTTTTGACGATGTTAGATGAAATTAGCTATTGAATATGTGATTAGATGATTAAATGGTTGTAGAATCATGCAAATTTGAAGAATGAGCACTAGGCACAATGCTGGAAATTATGTGTTTATGATAATGTAACAAAACTAGGTTGCTGGAAAATTGAAATGTGGTGTTGAAGTGAGAATTGAATGATTAGAACTTAAAATTTAGCTATGGAGCTAATGAATTGATTATGATCATGATTAGGTAATGTAATTAAGTTATTAAACAAATTGAATTGTTAGCAAACAATGCTGGAAATGAAGGATAAAAGTATGAACATAGTCTTATAACATAGAAACTATTTTATTGAATTGAAATTGAGTAAACATGCAAAATTAGACATTGTAACCAACTTGCTCTATTTTGGCTGCCTTGAATAATGGATTAACATTGACTCGACATGTTTAGGATATATATGAAATGAATTATATGGCCAAAACATTGGTTAAAATGAATTTAAGGCATTAAAATGTGTTTAGGTGCAATCTGCCCAGAATTGCTCTTTTCTAGACAGTCAGTTTAAAAATTCACCAAAAATTGTGCTGATCAAATTCAGGGCTGAAATTTTAATGACATGATCCTTACTATGTTTATTTTCATTAGGTGAAAACAGAACTGAAAACTGGGTCCTATGTTGGAAACTGCAAACAGGAATTGTTGGACAGTGCAAATTGTCCAGGTAATGTAAATGCCTTGTCTCTGAACAATAAAATGTATTAATTGGATAAGAAATAAAATACAAGTCTATTATGGTATTATAGAAAATTTTGGCAGTTTTCCAACAGTGTATAGTAATCGAAATTCTGACGTACGGATTAAAAGATATGGGCATTTAAAGGGACAGTGTGCAAACTGCCAGGCAGCAGTGTCCTCGGCAGTTTGGGACTATTTTTGCACCTAGTAGTAAATTGTTTCCAAAACAATTTTGGGACATTATAATCTATCCAGTTATGTCTTAAAATGAAGTAGTAACAATATGGAAATGAACTAGTAAGAAATGCTTAAAAGGAAGCATAAAAACAGTAGCTAAATGTTAGGTACAAATGTTGTAACATTGCTACTATGATTGTGTGATATTATGTGCTTGTTTTGATGATATGTATATGTGCTATGCTTGCTAGACCAAGGATAGCAAGTTAGGGAAGAAGAGGATAGGTGTGGACATCCTAAAGCTAGAGGCAAAGAGATTTGGATTCAAGACAATTGAATTGCTAGGAGTATTGTGAGTGTAACTATCCTTAGGGTTGCGACTAGGTCCTAACCAGCCTTTTTATTGTCTTAATTCAATGTCATTGCCATGTAACATGACCTAGTACATATTTGGCTAATTAAGGGAAGAATGGCATGTATGACGACTTGTTTGATGCCATGATCTATTTGTTTACTCGAGTGTTAAGCAAATGAAATGAAATGATTGTCATGTTGCATTGCTTATGCCAAAGGTAAGAAATGGCATGCTTTCTTGGAGAATAAGGTACGCACATTACATACATATGCATGTGTTTTTTGCTGATGTACATGGCTGATTGAAATGAATTGAACAACGGTACCACTTTGTATTCATGCCATTCAAATGGCATGGACAGTTTTGTATTGGGAGTTAATACTCCATAAGCCTAAAGGCTTGGCCTTTGAATGGCATAATCTTGTATTGGATATTGAAATGTATAAAGTTGAATGAAATGGATAATCAAACAACCTTGGTAGATAGTTTGGATAGATATGAGGGCATGCCTTAGAATCTTGAGCTCATATTGGCACTACGGTGCTTATTGGCACTACGGTGCTTATTGGTACGATGGTACATATTGGCACGACGGTGCATATTGGCACTACGGTGCATATTGGCACTTCGGTGCATATTGGCACTACGGTGCATATTGGCACTTCGGTGCATATTGGCACTACGGTGCATATTGGCACTTCGGTGCATATTGTGAAAGATTTGATTATCTAGTAAGCTACTTACCAAGGGTGTTATAAGATGACTTAATAATTCAAATGAACATTGTTTACTTAGATGTGTGATATGAACATTGCTTGTATTGTAAGAAACTTGAATGAACTTCCTTGCATTGAAAGATGACACATGAATGGTTGTATAACTAGTTACTTTCATGAAAGAAATGTATAGATGATGACTTTGTGTATGAATTCCTACTTGGTGATTGGAGTTTTTGATTGCTTGTCACCTAAGCAACAAATCGAATGGAATTATATGTAAACATGATGGATGTTGCTATGTTGATTATGTGATATGTGAAGCTTGCCTATGTTTACCTATGCAATTTGAATAAGTATATGTCTTGTAGAGATGTTCTTGATTCCTCGAATTACATGTAACTTGGAAATGTATGCTTGGAAAATTGGCTAGACTTAGCGTTACCTCACTAAGTACATAACTTGTACTTACCACGCTACTTTTTATTCTTCCCATAACTGATTAAAGGCATTCTCAAGAAGATATCTTGAGATTGAAGCAACACTTTGAATCAAGCTTGAAAGTATGATTTCATACTCTTTGTATACTCCTAGTTTGGTGGCACTAGATCTTATAATAGGTAGCTTTGATCGTGCATTTGAATATGTGTTTAAGACTTGTTTGAGTAATGTTTTGTTGGGCCTATCATGTAACCTATTTGGATGACTTGAACTATGTATATGAACCATGATGGTATGTATATATGAAGTAAATGCTGCAAAATTGTGAAGGAAATCCAATGTTTGTTGAATCTTATTCAATTCAAATGTTAGACCAATGTTGTATGATCATGCATTTGATCCTATGTCTGTTAGCATGCTTCGACAATAACAAGATTGAGGCCAAGGTATGTTCAAGCATGCATTAACAATGTATTATCTAAGGATGCCATGAAATGTTATGTTTTGATTGAAAAAGGAAACAAATAGAATGTGATTAGGAAACACCTTATAGTTCGAATAGGTGGATGGACATGTAATAAGATTGTAAGTTAGATGCTTTGTATTGAACTAGTTAATTGGTTGATAAGTAGTAACTTGGGATGCAAGTAAGCTAATTGAAATAAGTTAAGTAACCTCCTTGTATCAATCGAATAGAATACATGAATTTGTAATAGGAATGAAAGTTGAACCATGTTTAATAGTAACCTATTGTGAAGTATAAAACACTTGAGATTGATGTTTGAATGATGCATGTGAATTGAATGGATTGATAACATGGTATTGGTAACTTAGGATATAAGTATGAACTGAAACAAAATGGTACCTAAATTAGTATGCTATGTATGTTGGTTTTTGTTTAATGTGGATTGCTTAAATGTATTGTATGACTTGAAAGTTTTAGTTTGGGTTACTTGCACTGCAAGTCAAGTATTTTGAGGTTACTTATTCGACAAGTAACCTATCCATTGCTTTGCTTTCGCTTTGGTAATGCTCTTGAACCGGTTACGCTAACCTAGGGATGGGGTGTTACATTTATTGGTATCGAGCTTTTTGATTGATTCTATAAGCTCACTTACATCATATAGGATATTGTGCCACCTAGGAGATTTGATATAAGCTTGTGTTGTTGCATAAATGTGTAAATGTGATAACTAAACTCTTATTGTTCTAATTGAACTAGAATATCAGAAACAAGATTGGGTCGGGATAATGAAAGTCTTGTAGGTTCCTCGAACAAAGGAGATAGTTTGAGGATTGAACAGAATCCTCCCCAATAGCAAGCTCAACATCAAGCTCAGGCTGCTGCTCAATAGGAAGCTCTTGCTCTCAATCCTGTGCAGCAAGAATGTCTTACAAGTATGAAAGAGATGTTCAATCATCTCCTAACTGCCCTAAAACAAGATCAATCCTATTGCTCTTCGAACTATACCCCTAATCAGAAGAGTAGTTACATCCTGAAACCTCAAACGATTATAAAGACTTCAGCCCCTGTTGTTTCTGTTGATAGCATGGGGAATCAGGCTAAAGCTACTCATTACCCTCTTTGCAAGTTCTGTCAGAAACATCATACTGGCCAGTGCAGAGTTTAACAGAATTTATGCTTATCATGTGGAGTCTTTGATCATTATATTCGGGATTGTCCTCAGAATCCCAATAAGGCTTCGAATCGAGCTTCTACAATTGCTAGCTCAGCTCATTCTAACCGAAACAAAGCACCTACACAAGCTTAGTCCGAGAATTAGGGGAAATAGAAGGGCCCCTATTTGAATGCTCAGACTTATCAGGATTCTTGAGCCCCTGCTCATATGTACCACATTCGTGGTAAAGATGATGAAGAAGCTCCCGATGTTATTGCAGGTACCATTGAGTTAAATTCCAGTCCTGCATATGCTTTAATTGATTCGAGGTCTGCCCATTCATTTGTTTATTCTTCCTTGATCAACAAGTTAAAATTGAAACCCAAATTATTTAATCAAATATTGTAGTTTCGAATCCATTAGGGGGAAAAACACCCATTAACTTGCGCCACAAGCAAGCTCCTTTGACTATTCGAAATATTCCCTTTCCCATTGATCTTTATGTCTTACCATTTTGTGAATTTGACTTGATATTGGGGTTAGATTGGTTAAGTAAACACGAGGCCTACGTAGATTGCCCAAATAGGAGATTGTATCTCCGAGGTTTAGGGAAAGAATCTATTCTCTTAATAGACAAAAAACCAACTTCAATCTTTGCTAAGATGATTCTCCAAGTTGAAATTGAATTTGGTTTGCCTAGCATGCTTTTTGTTTGTGAATTCACTGATGTTTTTCTCGAGGAACTCTTTGGTGTCCCTCCGACCAGAGAAGTAGAGTTCGGGATTGAAGTTTAGCCCGAAATAGCTTCGATGTCCATTACACCCTGTAGAATAGACCTATCGAGTTTAAAGAATTAAAGAAGCAACTTCAGGAGTTGCAAGATAAAGGTTTCATTCGGCCTAGCACTTCTCCATAGGGTGTCCAGTCCTGTTCGTGAAAAATAAGGATAGGACTATGCAACTTTGTATTGATTAACGTTAGTTAAACAAGCTCACCATCAAGAATCGGTATCCCCTACCCAGAATTGAAGATCTTTTCGATCAACTCAAGGATGCTTCTATATTCTCTAAGGTCGACCTTCGATCGGGATACTATCAAATGAAAGTGAAAGAACAAGATGTGCCCAAGAAAGCCTTTCGTATTCGATATGGCCACCTCGAATTCCTCGTAATGCCATTCGGGTTAACGAATGCTCTGGCTGCTTTCATGGATCTCATGAATCGAGTATTCAAGCCCTATCTCAATAAATTTGTAGTTGTCTTCATCGACGACATTCTAGTGTACTCTCAGAATAAGGAGGAACATGCTCAACACCTCCGAATTGTTTTGCAAACACTCCGAGAACATCAATTGTATGCCAAGTTCTCCAAATGTGAATTCTGGTTACCAGAAGTTTCTTTCCACGGCCATGTTATCTCGGCTGAAGGAATCAAAGTTGATCCAAGCAAGATTCAATCTATTCTAAATTGGAGACCTCTGAAAAATGTAAGTGAGGTCCAAGCTTTCTCGGTTTAGCTGGGCATTACAGAAGATTTGTTAAGGGCTTTTCCTCCATTGCCGCAAGCCTTACTAAACTTACCCGAAAAGATAAGTCTTTCGTTTAGTCAGGGAACCAACAATGAAGCTTTGATCAACTTAAACAAGCTCTGACTCATGCCCCGGTACTCATCCAACCAGAATTGGGCAAAGAATTCACTTGTTACGAGTGATGCTTCTTATCTAGGACTCGGTTGTGTCCTGGTGCAAGATGATAAAGTAATTGCTTACGCTTCAAGGAAACTAAAGCCACACGAGTCTAATTATCCAACACACGATCTTGAACTAGCAGCTATCGTGTTTGTTCTCAAGATATGGAGACACTATCTATACGGAGAGAAATGCAATCTATTTACCGATCACAAAAGTCTCAAATACCTCCTAACTCAGAAGGACTTGAATCTGAGACAAAGGAGATGGCTCGAATTACTTAAAGATTATGACTTGGTTATCGACTACCATCCGTGGAAAGCAAACATAGTTGCTAACGCCCTTAGTCGCAAACCATACTCGGGTAACTCCTAAATCTCGAATTTTGATTAAATTCATTTGAATCATGCATTCTCTTGTTTTGCAAACAATAAATTTAGAGTTTCCTTAAGCTACAAGTTACTATTTGAACATTCCTTGAAATACAAGTAAACCATTCAAATAATAATTGTGTCTAAAATACTTGTAACCATTGAAATTGAGTCTTAGCTTGTAAGAAAGAATTCGAACAATGCATTGTGATACAAGAAATAATTCGAACAGTGACTTGCATTGCAAGAAATCTATTGAAAATCATTTTAAAGACTTTGTTAATTCTTTCGTAGCTACTATGGCTATCAATGCTCATTTCAGACTATCCAAGGACCAGAAATTTTTGTCTGAACTTCAAGTTCAATCCGATTTCATCTGGAGAATTTAAGAACTCCAACAAGTTGATCCAGATCGTTAGAATATCATATCTAAGCTTGCTTTTGAGTCTAGCTCTGACTTCTCCCTCAAGTCAAATGGACTCCTCTATTTCAAAGATAGAGTTTGTGTTCCTAATAATGAGGAACTAAGACGGGAAATGTTGCAAGAAGCATATCAAAGTTCTTTCTCGATCCACCCTGGATCGGTTAAGATGTATAAGAACCTAAAGCCACTATACTGGTGGCCAGGCATGAAATCTGCAATCACATATGTCATATCCGAGTGCTTAACTTGCCAAAGAGTCAAAACCGAGCATCAAGTCCCTACTAGACTGCTCCAACCTATTGAACTTCCCTGTGGAAGTGGGATCGAATTACTATGGACTTTGTCACCGGTCTTCTTCTACTCCAAGAAAGAATGATGTTGTATGGGTGATTGTTGATAGATTCACTAAATCTACTCACTTCATCCATGTTCGTATGAACATGAGTTTGGAAACCCTTGCCCAACTGTACATTCGTGAAGTAATTTAGTTACACGGTGTACCAACAGCCATTATCTCTGATGGTGACCCTCGATTCACTTCTCGATTCTATAATTCTCTACAGAAAGCTCTAGGAGCTAAAGTACATCTTAGTACGGCCTTTCATCCTCAATCGGATGGCCAATCTGAGAGAATTATTCAAGTGTTAGAAGATATGTTACGAGCTTGTGTTATTGATTTTGGAAAGAATTGGGAGAAATCCTACCTCTTGTAGAGTTTGCCTACAACAATAGTTATCAATCTTCTACTCAAATGGCACCATTTGAAGCTCTATATGGTAGAAGGTGTAGAACTCCCTTATACTGGTCTGAATTGGGAGAAAATAAAGTATTGGGACCTCAATTGCTTCGGGAAACTGAAGAACAAATCAAGATCATTCACGATCGATTGAAGGCAGCTTTCGATAGACAGAAAACATATGCTAATTTGAAAAGGAGAGATATCCAGTATGCTATTGGAGACAAAGTCTTCCAAAAGGTCTCACCTTGGAAGAAAGTGCTCAGATTTGAAAGAAAAGGAAAACTTAGTCCCTGATACATTGGACCGTTTGAAGTTATCGAAATAATTGGTCTAGTGGCCTATCGACTAGCTCTTCCTAGAGAATTCAATAGAATACACAATGTCTTCCACGTTTCAATGCTCAAAAGGTATCGATCTGATCCTTCACATTCTTGAACCCAAGAAGTAGAATTGAATCCTGATTTGCCCTACGAAGAAGAAACTATTTAGATTCTTGACCGAGAAGTAAGAAAGCTTCGGAACAAGATTGTTCCCCTTGTCAAGATCTTATGGAGAAATCATAAGGTAGAAGAAGCAACATGGGAATCTGAAGAAGTCATGAGGAATAGTATCCTCACCTATTAGATTTAGGTAAATTCGAGGACAAATTTAATTTAAGGGGGGAAAATTGTAACACACCAAATCCTAGCTTAGAAGTACTGGAACCAAACTGCATAAGTGGATAGCTTAATTGAATCTAGAATTAAGCTCAATTGATTAGCCAAGGATTTAATTGAAAGAATGAATTAAATAAGTGACCAATTTAGAATGACTAATTGAATTAAAGGAGAAAGAAGAGGAATGCATGCTAAATTTCTCATTTCCCCTAATGCCCTTGATTAAGTTAACATAAGGATTAATTAAGGGACATTTTAGACAATGCACAAATCCATTAAGATGGATATCAGCTTCATCCAATTCCTCATTTTGCCGTTTGGAAGGAGAGAATATTGAGAGAAAGAGAGCTGGAGAAAACACCATTGAAGCATGATTTAAGCTTGTATGTGTAGTGATTTTCCATTGAAATTAAAGCTAGAAGCAAAGTAAGTATGATTCTACTTGTGTTCAATTGAATAGGCAACTATATTTGTTGAATTGGACTGTTTTGATGATGTTAGATGAAATTAGCTATTGAATATGTGATTAGATGATTAAATGGTTGTAGAATCATGCAAATTTGAAGAAGGAGCACTAGGCACAATGCTGGAAATTATGTGTTTATGATAATGTAACAAAACTAGGTTGCTGGAAAATTGAAATGTGGTGTTGAAGTGAGAATTGAATGATTAGAACTTAAAATTTAGCTATGGAACTAATGAATTGATTATTATCATGATTAGGTAATGTAATTAAGGTATTAAACAAATTGAATTGTTAGCAAACAATGCTGGAAATGAAGGATAAAAGTATGAACATTGTCTTATAACATAGAAACAATGCAAAATTAGACATTGTAACCAACTTGCTTTGTTTTGGATGCCTTGAATAATGGATTAACATTGACTCAACATGTTTATGATATCATATGAAATGAATTATAGGGCCAAAACATTGGTTAAAATGAATTTAAGGCATTAAAATGTGTTTAGGTGCAATCTGCCCAGAATTGCTCTGTTCTGGGCAGTCAGTTTGAAAATTCACCAAACCTTGTATAGATCAAATTCAGGTCTGAAATTTTAATGACATGATCCTTAGTATGTCTATTTTCATTAGGTGAAAACAGAACTGAAAATTGGGTCCTATCCTGGAAACTGTAAATAGGAATTGTTGGACAGTGCAAACTGTCCAGGCAGTGTAATTGCCCTGTCTTTGAACAATAAACTGCATTAATTGGATAAGAAATAAAATTCAAGTATAATATGGTCTTATATAAAATTTTGTTAGCTTTCCAACGGTGTATATTAATCGAAATTCCGACGTACGGATTAAAAGATATGGTCATTTAAAGCGACAGTGTGCAAACTGCCAGGCAGCAGTGTCCTTGGCAGTTTGGGACTGTTTTTGCACCTAGTAGTAAACTGTTTCCAAAACAGTGTTGGGACATTATAATCCGTCCAATTATGTCTTAAAATGAAGTACTAACAATATGGAAATGAACTAGTAAGAAATGCTTAAAAGGAAGCATAAAAACAATATCTAAATGTTAGGTACAAATGTGGTAACATTGCTACTATGATTGTGTGATATTATGTGCTTGTTTTGATGATATGTATATGTGCTATGCTTGCTAGACCAAGGACAGCAAGTTGGGGAAGAAGAGGATAGGAGTGGACATCCCAAAGCTAGAGGCAAAGGGTTTTGGATTCAAGACAATTGAATTGCTAGGAGTATTGTGAGTGTAACTATCCTTAGGTTTGGGACTAGGTCCTAACCAACCTTGTTATTGTCTTAATTCAATGTCATTGCCATGTAACATGACCTAATACATATTTGGCTAATTAAGGGAAGAATGACATGTATGAAAACTTGTTTGATGCCATTATCTATTTGTTTACTTGAGTGTTAAGCAAATGAAATGAAATGCTTGTCATGTTGCATTGCTTATGCCAAAGGTAAGAAATGGCATGCTTGCTTGGAGAATAAGATACACACATTGCAAACATATGCATGTGTTTGTGTTTCATGTACATGGCCGATTGAAATGAATTGGACAATAGTACCACTTTGTATTAATGCCATTCGTATGGCATGGATAGTTTTGTATTGGGAGTTAAGACTCCATAAGCCTAAGGGCTTGTCCTTTGAATGGCATAATCTTGTATTGGATATTGAAATGTATAAAGCTTGAATGAAATGGAATAATCAAACAACCTTGGTAGCTAGTTTGGATAGATAGGAGGGCATGCCTTGGAATCTTGAGCTCATATTGGCACTACGGTGCATATTGGCACTACGGTGCATATTGGCACTTTGGTGCATATTGGCACATCGGTGCATATTTTTAAAAATTTAATTATCTAGTAAGCTACTTACCAAGGGTGTTATAAGATGACTTAATAATTCAAATGAACATTGTTTGCTTAGATGTGTGATATGAACATTGCTTGTATTGGAAGAAACTTGAATGAACTTCCTTGCATTGAAAGATGACACATGAATGGTTGTATAACTAGTTACTTTCATGAAATAAATGTATAGATGATGACTTTGTGTATGAATGTCTACTTGGTGATTGGAGTTTTTGATTGCTTGTCCCCTAAGCAACAAATCGAATGGCATTATATGTAAACATGATGGATGTTGCTATGTTGATTATGTGATATGTGAAGCTTGCCTATGTTTACCTATGCAATTCGAATAAGTATATGTCTTTAGAGATGTTCTTGATTCCTTGAATTACATGTAACATGGAAATGTATGCTCAGAAAATTGGCTAGACTTAGTGTTACCTCACTAAGTATATAACTTGTACTTACCACACTACTTTTCATTCTTCCCAAAACAGATTAAATGCATTATCAAGAAGATATCTTGAGATTGAAGCAACACTTTGAAGCAAGCTTGAAAGTATGATTTCATACTCTCTGTATACTTCTGGTTTGGCGGCACTAGATCTTGTAATAGGTAGCTTTGATCATGCATTTGAATATGTGTTTAAGACTTGTTTGAGTAATGTTTTGTTGGGCCTATCATGTAACCTATTTGGATGACTTGAACTATGTATATGAACCATGATGATATGTATATATGAAGTAGATGCTACGAAAATTTTGAAAGAAATCCAATGTTTTTTGAATTTTGTTTAATTTGAATGTTAGACCAATGTTGTATGATCATGCATTTGATCCTATGTCTATTAGCATGATTCGGCAAGGACAAGATTGAGGCCAAGGTATGTTCAAGCATGCATTAACAATGTATTATCCAAAGATGCCATGAAATGTTATGTTTTGATTGAAAAAGGAAACAAATGAAATGTTATTAGGAAAAATTTGACTTGATATTGGGGTTAGATTGGTTATAAACACGAGGCCCGGTAGATTGCCAAAATAGAGATTGTATCTCCGAGGCTTAGGAAGGAATCAATCCTCCTAATTTGAAAGAAAAATCCAATTTCAATCTGATTCTTCCAGATGACTATGCAATATGATTTTCCTAGCATGCCCATAGCAATCTAGTGATGTTTACGAGCAACCCTCGGTGTCCCTAACTGTATGACGGTTCGGATGAGGTTCAAACACCGCCGAACCACCTGGGTCCAATACACCCCAAGACTCATATGAAGCAAAGAATTAAAGAAGAAACCTTGGAGCTGCAAGATTGGCCACACGGTCAGCAGTCATGGGGCGCCAGTTTGAAAAAGAAAGATGGCACATGTGGCTTTGTAGCTAACTATCGCAACTAAATAAGCTCACTATCAAGAATTTTATCCTCGTCTGCACTGAAGATCTTTTTTTATCAATCTCAAGGATGTCGTATTTCTCTAACATCGACTAGATTGGGGTAGTATCAAATGAAAGTGAAAGAACAAGACGTACTCCACGCAAAATTGTGACTGTATATACATCGAATTTCTCGCGAATGCCATTCGTGTTAACGAATACTGATCGCTACGGATCTCTATGAATAGAGTATTCAAGCCCTATTCGGAGCAAATCTATAGTTGTCTTCTATCGACGACATTCGTGTACTTTGAATAAGGAGGAACATGCGAACACCTCCTAATTGTGTTGCAAACACTGAGAACATCAATTGCATGGTTCTCCAAAATGTGAATTCTGGTTACTGTAAGCTTTTTCTCAACCATTTAATTCTACCTAAGGAATCAAAGCTGATCCAAGTAAGATTCACTGTTCTAAATCTGAGGCCTCCAAAGATGTAAGCGAACTGCTTTCTTTTGGTTTAGCCTTAGTATTACAGAGATTTGTTAAAGGTTTTTCCTCTATTGCCTAAGTCTTACATTACTTCAAATACGACCTTTTGTTTGGTTTGGGGAGCTAATACTGCTTCATCAACTTAAGCAAGTTTCCCGACTCATACCCCTAGATTTACCCAACCGGGACCTGGGCAAGGAATTCATTGTTTACAAGGATGCTTCTCATCTAGACCCTATTGTGTCCTGATGCAAGATGGAAAGAACTTTACGCTCAAGAAAACCTAAAGCCATGAGTCTAATTATCCAACACATGATCTCGGAACTATCGCGGTTTGTTTCTCAAGATACGGAAACACTATCTAGAGAAATGCACCCATTTACCAATCACAAAAAGTCTCAAATACCTCCCAACCTATAAGGACTTGAATCTGAGGTAAAGGATATGGCTTTGAATATTTAAGGATTTACACACTTGGTTATCGATCAATTATCCGTGTGGGAAAAAGCAACGAGTTAATGACACTTTAGCTCTGAAACCATACCTTGTAACTTGGGCAATCTAGAATTTGATTAATCTACCTGAATTATGTTTTCTTCTGTTTGCAAATAATGAATTTAGAGTTTCATTATGTTACTATTCTAATACTCCTGAAAAGTAAATCGTCATTCTAGTAAGAATTGTGTCTAAAATACTTGTAATCATTGAAATTGAGTCTTTCTAGCAAGCAGGGATCTGAACAATGGCTTGTGGACATAAGAAACACTCAATAGTGCCTTGCACCGCAAGAATCTATTAAAATCATTCTAATGACCTTGTTAATTTTCATAGCTAATACTTACGACACCCATCATTTCCGACTATCCAAGGCAGAAATTTTTGTCCGAATCGTTCAATCCAATTTAACTTCTAGAATTAAAGAACTCAACAAGTTGATTCAGATCTTCAAAAGATCATGTCTAAAAGCTTATACGGGTGGATTATTCTCCCTCAAGTCAAATGGACTCCTCTATTTCAAAGATAGAGCTTGTGTTCTAACAACGAAGTAATTGAAGCGGGAAATGATAGAAGCACATCAAAGTTCTTTTTATCCACCACTATCGCTTAAGATGCCAAAGCCATATTGGTGGCCCGCATGAAATATGCAATCATGGACTTTGTATCCAAGTGCTTAACATATCAAAGAGTTAAAACGAGCATCAAGTCCCTACTGACCGTTTCAACCTATTGAACTTCCCGGTGGAAGGGATCGAATTACTATGGACTTTGTCACCCGTCTCATTTTATTTCAAGAAAAAATGATGTTGTATGGGTGATTGTTGATAGATTTACTAAATCTACTCACTTCATCCCTGTTCGTAGGAACATGAGTTTGGAAACCCTTGCAGTTGTACATCATGAAGTGTGAATTGATTATGATCATGATTAGGTAATGTAATTAAGTTATTAAACAAATTGAATTGTTAGCAAACAATGCTGGAAATGAAGGATAAAAGTATGAACATAGTCTTATAACATAGAAACTATTTTATTGAATTGAAATTGAGTAAACATGCAAAATTAGACATTGTAACCAACTTGCTCTATTTTGGCTGCCTTGAATAATGGATTAACATTGACTCGACATGTTTAGGATATATATGAAATGAATTATATGGCCAAAACATTGGTTAAAATGAATTTAAGGCATTAAAATGTGTTTAGGTGCAATCTGCCCAGAATTGCTCTTTTCTAGACAGTCAGTTTAAAAATTCACCAAAAATTGTGCTGATCAAATTCAGGGCTGAAATTTTAATGACATGATCCTTACTATGTCTATTTTCATTAGGTGAAAACAGAACTGAAAACTGGATCCTATGTTGGAAACGCAAACAGGAATTGTTGGACAAAAAAATTGTCCGTAAGTGTAAATGCCTTGTCTCTCGAACAATAAAATGTATTAATTGGATAAGAAATAAAATACAAGTCTATTATGGTATTATAGAAAATTTTGGCAGTTTTCCAACAGTGTATAGTAATCGAAATTCTGTGCGTTTGGTTAAAAGATATGGGCATTTAAAGGGATTATTATCAAATCCGAGCGGCGATGTCCTCGGCGATTTGGGACTATTTTTGCACCTAGTAGTAAATTGTTTCCAAAACAATTTTGGGACATTATAATCTATCCAGTTATGTCTTAAAATGAAGTAGTAACAATATGGAAATGAACTAGTAAGAAATGCTTAAAAGGAAGCATAAAAACAGTAGCTAAATGTTAGGTACAAATGTTGTAACATTGCTACTATGATTGTGTGATATTATGTGCTTGTTTTGATGATATGTATATGTGCTATGCTTGCTAGACCAAGGATAGCAAGTTAGGGAAGAAGAGGATAGGTGTGGACATCCTAAAGCTAGAGGCAAAGAGATTTGGATTCAAGACAATTGAATTGCTAGGAGTATTGTGAGTGTAACTATCCTTAGGGTTGCGACTAGGTCCTAACCAGCCTTTTTATTGTCTTAATTCAATGTCATTGCCATGTAACATGACCTAGTACATATTTGGCTAATTAAGGGAAGAATGGCATGTATGACGACTTGTTTGATGCCATGATCTATTTGTTTACTCAGTGTTAAGCAAATGAAATGAAATGATTGTCATGTTGCATTGCTTATGCCAAAGGTAAGAAATGGCATGCTTTCTTGGAGAATAAGGTACGCACATTACATACATATGCATGTGTTTTTTGCTGATGTACATGGCTGATTGAAATGAATTGAACAACGGTACCACTTTGTATTCATGCCATTCAAATGGCATGGACAGTTTTGTATTGGGAGTTAATACTCCATAAGCCTAAAGGCTTGGCCTTTGAATGGCATAATCTTGTATTGGATATTGAAATGTATAAAGCTTGAATGAAATGGATAATCAAACAACCTTGGTAGATAGTTTGGATAGATATGAGGGCATGCCTTAGAATCTTGAGCTCATATTGGCACTACGGTGCTTATTGGCACTACGGTGCTTATTGGTACGATGGTACATATTGGCACGACGGTGCATATTGGCACTACGGGTGCATATTGGCACTTGGTGCATATTGGCACTACGGTGCATATTGGCACTTCGGTGCATATTGGCACTACGGTGCATATTGGCACCGGTGCATATTGTGAAAGATTTGATTATCTAGTAAGCTACTTACCAAGGGTGTTATAAGATGACTTAATAATTCAAATGAACATTGTTTACTTAGATGTGTGATATGAACATTGCTTGTATTGTAAGAAACTTGAATGAACTTCCTTGCATTGAAAGATGACACATGAATGGTTGTATAACTAGTTACTTTCATGAAAGAAATGTATAGATGATGACTTTGTGTATGAATTCCTACTTGGTGATTGGAGTTTTTGATTGCTTGTCACCTAAGCAACAAATCGAATGGAATTATATGTAAACATGATGGATGTTGCTATGTTGATTATGTGATATGTGAAGCTTGCCTATGTTTACCTATGCAATTTGAATAAGTATATGTCTTGTAGAGATGTTCTTGATTCCTCGAATTACATGTAACTTGGAAATGTATGCTTGGAAAATTGGCTAGACTTAGCGTTACCTCACTAAGTACATAACTTGTACTTACCACGCTACTTTTTATTCTTCCCATAACTGATTAAAGGCATTCTCAAGAAGATATCTTGAGATTGAAGCAACACTTTGAATCAAGCTTGAAAGTATGATTTCATACTCTTTGTATACTCCTAGTTTGGTGGCACTAGATCTTATAATAGGTAGCTTTGATCGTGCATTTGAATATGTGTTTAAGACTTGTTTGAGTAATGTTTTGTTGGGCCTATCATGTAACCTATTTGGATGACTTGAACTATGTATATGAACCATGATGGTATGTATATATGAAGTAAATGCTGCGCAAATTGTGAAGGAAATCCAATGTTTGTTGAATCTTATTCAATTCAAATGTTAGACCAATGTTGTATGATCATGCATTTGATCCTATGTCTGTTAGCATGCTTCGACAATAACAAGATTGAGGCCAAGGTATGTTCAAGCATGCATTAACAATGTATTATCTAAGGATGCCATGAAATGTTATGTTTTGATTGGAAAAAGGAAACAAATAGAATGTGATTAGGAAACACCTTATAGTTCGAATAGGTGGATGGACATGTAATAAGATTGTAAGTTAGATGCTTTGTATTGAACTAGTTAATTGGTTGATAAGTAGTAACTTGGGATGCAAGTAAGCTAATTGAAATAAGTTAAGTAACCTCCTTGTATCAATCGAATAGAATACATGAATTTTTAATAGGAATGAAAGTTGAACCATGTTTAATAGTAACCTATTGTGAAGTATAAAACACTTGAGATTGATGTTTGAATGATGCATGTGAATTGAATGGATTGATAACATGGTATTGGTAACTTAGGATATAAGTATGAACTGAAACAAAATGGTACCTAAATTAGTATGCTATGTATGTTGGTTTTTGTTTAATGTGGATTGCTTAAATGTATTGTATGACTTGAAAGTTTTAGTTTGGGTTACTTGCACTGCAAGTCAAGTATTTTGAGGTTACTTATTCGACAAGTAACCTATCCATTGCTTTGCTTTCGCTTTGGTAATGCTCTTGAACCGGGTTACGGCTAACCTAGGGATGGGGTGTTACATTTATTGGTATCAGAGCTTTTGATTGATTCTATAAGCTCACTTACATCATATAGGATATTGTGCCACCTAGGAGATTTGATATAAGCTTGTGTTGTTGCATAAATGTGTAAATGTGATAACTAAACTCTTATTGTTCTAATTGAACTAGAATATCAGAAACAAGATTGGGTCGGGATAATGAAAGTCTTGTAGGTTCCTCGAACAAAGGAGATAGTTTGAGGATTGAACAGAATCCTCCCCAATAGCAAGCTCAACATCAAGCTCAGGCTGCTGCTCAATAGGAAGCTCTTGCTCTCAATCCTGTGCAGCAAGAATGTCTTACAAGTATGAAAGAGATGTTCAATCATCTCCTAACTGCCCTAAAACAAGATCAATCCTATTGCTCTTCGAACTATACCCCTAATCAGAAGAGTAGTTACATCCTCAAAACCTCAAACGATTATAAAGACTTCAGCCCTGTTGTTTCATTGATAGCATGGGGAATCAAAGCTAAAGCTACTCATTACCCTCTTTGCAAGTTCTGCATCCGAACATCATACTTGGCCAAAGGCAGAGTTTAACAGAATTTATGCTTATCATGTGGAGTCTTTGATCATTATATTCGGGATTGTCCTCAGAATCCCAATAAGGCTTCGAATCGAGCTTCTACAATTGCTAGCTCAGCTCATTCTAACCGAAACAAAGCACCTACACAAGCTTAGTCCGAGAATTAGGGGAAATAGAAGGGCCCCTATTTGAATGCTCAGACTTATCAGGATTCTTGAGCCCCTGCTCATATGTACCACATTCGTGGTAAAGATGATGAAGAAGCTCCCGATGTTATTGCAGGTACCATTGAGTTAAATTCCAGTCCTGCATATGCTTTAATTGATTCGAGGTCTGCCCATTCATTTGTTTATTCTTCCTTGATCAACAAGTTAAAATTGAAACCCGAAATTATTTAATCAAATATTGTAGTTTCGAATCCATTAGGGGGAAAAACACCCATTAACTTGCGCCACAAGCAAGCTCCTTTGACTATTCGAAATATTCCCTTTCCCATTGATCTTTATGTCTTACCATTTTGTGAATTTGACTTGATATTGGGGTTAGATTGGTTAAGTAAACACGAGGCCTACGTAGATTGCCCAAATAGGAGATTGTATCTCCGAGGTTTAGGGAAAGAATCTATTCTCTTAATAGACAAAAAACCAACTTCAATCTTTGCTAAGATGATTCTCCAAGTTGAAATTGAATTTGGTTTGCCTAGCATGCTTTTTGTTTGTGAATTCACTGATGTTTTTCTCGAGGAACTCTTTGGTGTCCCTCCGACCAGAGAAGTAGAGTTCGGGATTGAAGTTTAGCCCGAAATAGCTTCGATGTCCATTACACCCAATAGAATAGACCTATCGAGTTTAAAGAATTAAAGAAGCAACTTCAGGAGTTGCAAGATAAAGGTTTCATTCGGCCTAGCACTTCTCCATAGGGTGTCCAAATTGTTCGTGAAAAATAAGGATAGGACTATGCAACTTTGTATTGATTAACGTTAGTTAAACAAGCTCACCATCAAGAATCGGTATCCCCTACCCAGAATTGAAGATCTTTTCGATCAACTCAAGGATGCTTCTATATTCTCTAAGGTCGACCTTCGATCGGGATACTATCAAATGAAAGTGAAAGAACAAGATGTGCCCAAGAAAGCCTTTCGTATTCGATATGGCCACCTCGAATTCCTCGTAATGCCATTCGGGTTAACGAATGCTCTGGCTGCTTTCATGGATCTCATGAATCGAGTATTCAAGCCCTATCTCAATAAATTTGTAGTTGTCTTCATCGACGACATTCTAGTGTACTCTCAGAATAAGGAGGAACATGCTCAACACCTCCGAATTGTTTTGCAAACACTCCGAGAACATCAATTGTATGCCAAGTTCTCCAAATGTGAATTCTGGTTACCAGAAGTTTCTTTCCACGGCCATGTTATCTCGGCTGAAGGAATCAAATTAGATCCAAGCAAGATTCAATCTATTCTAAATTGGAGACCTCTGAAAAATGTAAGTGAGGTCTGAAGCTTTCTCGGTTTAGCTGGGCATTACAGAAGATTTGTTAAGGGCTTTTCCTCCATTGCCGCAAGCCTTACTAAACTTACCCGAAAAGATAAGTCTTTCGTTTAGTCAGGGAACCAACAATGAAGCTTTGATCAACTTAAACAAGCTCTGACTCATGCCCCGGTACTCATCCAACCAGAATTGGGCAAAGAATTCACTGTTTACAGTGATGCTTCTTATCTAGGACTCGGTTGTGTCCTGGTGCAAGATGGTAAAGTAATTGCTTACGCTTCAAGGAAACTAAAGCCACACGAGTCTAATTATCCAACACACGATCTTGAACTAGCAGCTATCGTGTTTGCTCTCAAGATATGGAGACACTATCTATACGGAGAGAAATGCAATCTATTTACCGATCACAAAAGTCTCAAATACCTCCTAACTCAGAAGGACTTGAATCTGAGACAAAGGAGATGGCTCGAATTACTTAAAGATTATGACTTGGTTATCGACTACCATACGTGGAAAGCAAACATAGTTGCTAACGCCCTTAGTCGCAAACCATACTCGGGTAACTCCTAAATCTCGAATTTTGATTAAATTCATTTGAATCATGCATTCTCTTGTTTTGCAAACAATAAATTTAGAGTTTCCTTAAGCTACAAGTTACTATTTGAACATTCCTTGAAATACAAGTAAACCATTCAAATAATAATTGTGTCTAAAATACTTGTAACCATTGAAATTGAGTCTTAGCTTGTAAGAAAGAATTCGAACAATGCATTGTGATACAAGAAATAATTGAACAAAGTGACTTGCATTGCAAGAAATCTATTGAAAATCATTTTAAAGACTTTGTTAATTCTTTCGTAGCTACTATGGCTATCAATGCTCATTTCAGACTATCCAAGGACCAGAAATTTTTGTCTGAACTTCAAGTTCAATCCGATTTCATCTGGAGAATTTAAGAACTCCAACAAGTTGATCCGGATCGTTAGAATATCATATCTAAGCTTGCTTTTGAGTCTAGCTCGACTTCTCCCTCAAGTCAAATGGACTCCTCTATTTCAAAGATAGAGTTTGTGTTCCTAATAATGAGGAACTAAGACGGGAAATGTTGCAAGAAGCATATCAAAGTTCTTTCTCGATCCACCCTGGATCGGTTAAGATGTATAAGAACCTAAAGCCACTATACTGGTGGCCAGGCATGAAATCTGCAATCACATATGTCATATCCGAGTGCTTAACTTGCCAAAGAGTCAAAACCGAGCATCAAGTCCCTACTAGACTGCTCCAACCTATTGAACTTCCCTGTGGAAGTGGGATCGAATTACTATGGACTTTGTCACCGGTCTTCTTCTACTCCAAGAAAGAATGATGTTGTATGGGTGATTGTTGATAGATTCACTAAATCTACTCACTTCATCCATGTTCGTATGAACATGAGTTTGGAAACCCTTGCCCAACTGTACATTCGTGAAGTAATTTAGTTACACGGTGTACCAACAGCCATTATCTCTGATGGTGACCCTCGATTCACTTCTCGATTCTATAATTCTCTACAGAAAGCTCTAGGAGCTAAAGTACATCTTAGTACGGCCTTTCATCCTCAATCGGATGGCCAATCTGAGAGAATTATTCAAGTGTTAGAAGATATGTTACGAGCTTGTGTTATTGATTTTGGAAAGAATTGGGAGAAATCCCTACCTCTTGTAGAGTTTGCCTACAACAATAGTTATCAATCTTCTACTCAAATGGCACCATTTGAAGCTCTATATGGTAGAAGGTGTAGAACTCCCTTATACTGGTCTGAATTGGGAGAAAATAAAGTATTGGGACCTCAATTGCTTCGGGAAACTGAAGAACAAATCAAGATCATTCACGATCGATTGAAGGCAGCTTTCGATAGACAGAAAACATATGCTAATTTGAAAAGGAGAGATATCCAGTATGCTATTGGAGACAAAGTCTTCCAAAAGGTCTCACCTTGGAAGAAAGTGCTCAGATTTGAAAGAAAAGGAAAACTTAGTCCCTGATACATTGGACCGTTTGAAGTTATCGAAATAATTGGTCTAGTGGCCTATCGACTAGCTCTTCCTAGAGAATTCAATAGAATACACAATGTCTTCCACGTTTCAATGCTCAAAAGGTATCGATCTGATCCTTCACACATTCTTGAACCCGAAGAAGTAGAATTGAATCCTGATTTGCCCTACGAAGAAGAAACTATTTAGATTCTTGACCGAGAAGTAAGAAAGCTTCGGAACAAGATTGTTCCCCTTGTCAAGATCTTATGGAGAAATCATAAGGTAGAAGAAGCAACATGGGAATCTGAAGAAGTCATGAGGAATAGTATCCTCACCTATTAGATTTAGGTAAATTCGAGGACAAATTTAATTTAAGGGGGAAGAATTGTAACACACCAAATCCTAGCTTAGAAGTACTGGAACCAAACTGCATAAGTGGATAGCTTAATTGAATCTAGAATTAAGCTCAATTGATTAGCCAAGGATTTAATTGAAAGAATGAATTAAATAAGTGACCAATTTAGAATGACTAATTGAATTAAAGGAGAAAGAAGAGGAATGCATGCTAATTTTCTCATTTCCCCTAATGCCCTTGATTAAGTTAACATAAGGATTAATTAAGGGACATTTTAGACAATGCACAAATCCATTAAGATGGATATCAGCTTCATCCAATTCTCATTTTGCCGTTTGGAAGGAGAGAATATTGAGAGAAAGAGAGCTGGAGAAAACACCATTGAAGCATGATTTAAGCTTGTATGTGTAGTGATTTTCCATTGAAATTAAAGCTAGAAGCAAAGTAAGTGTGATTCTACTTGTGTTCAATTGAATAGGCAACTATATTTGTTGAATTGGACTGTTTTGATGATGTTAGATGAAATTAGCTATTGAATATGTGATTAGATGATTAAATGGTTGTAGAATCATGCAAATTTGAAGAAGGAGCACTAGGCACAATGCTGGAAATTATGTGTTTATGATAATGTAACAAAACTAGGTTGCTGGAAAATTGAAATGTGGTGTTGAAGTGAGAATTGAATGATTAGAACTTAAAATTTAGCTATGGAACTAATGAATTGATTATTATCATGATTAGGTAATGTAATTAAGGTATTAAACAAATTGAATTGTTAGCAAACAATGCTGGAAATGAAGGATAAAAGTATGAACATTGTCTTATAACATAGAAACAATGCAAAATTAGACATTGTAACCAACTTGCTTTGTTTTGGATGCCTTGAATAATGGATTAACATTGACTCAACATGTTTATGATATCATATGAAATGAATTATAGGGCCAAAACATTGGTTAAAATGAATTTAAGGCATTAAAATGTGTTTAGGTGCAATCTGCCCAGAATTGCTCTGTTCTGGGCAGTCAGTTTGAAAATTCACCAAACCTTGTATAGATCAAATTCAGGTCTGAAATTTTAATGACATGATCCTTAGTATGTCTATTTTCATTAGGTGAAAACAGAACTGAAAATTGGGTCCTATCCTGGAAACTGTAAATAGGAATTGTTGGACAGTGCAAACTGTCCAGGCAGTGTAATTGCCCTGTCTTTGAACAATAAACTGCATTAATTGGATAAGAAATAAAATTCAAGTATAATATGGTCTTATATAAAATTTTGTTAGCTTTCCAACGGTGTATATTAATCGAAATTCGACGTACGGATTAAAAGATATGGTCATTTAAAGCGACAGTGTGCAAACTGCCAGGCAGCAGTGTCCTTGGCAGTTTGGGACTGTTTTTGCACCTAGTAGTAAACTGTTTCCAAAACAGTGTTGGGACATTATAATCCGTCCAATTATGTCTTAAAATGAAGTACTAACAATATGGAAATGAACTAGTAAGAAATGCTTAAAAGGAAGCATAAAAACAATATCTAAATGTTAGGTACAAATGTGGTAACATTGCTACTATGATTGTGTGATATTATGTGCTTGTTTTGATGATATGTATATATATGCTATGCTTGCTAGACCAAGGACAGCAAGTTGGGGAAGAAGAGGATAGGAGTGGACATCCCAAAGCTAGAGGCAAAGGGTTTTGGATTCAAGACAATTGAATTGCTAGGAGTATTGTGAGTGTAACTATCCTTAGGTTTGGGACTAGGTCCTAACCAACCTTGTTATTGTCTTAATTCAATGTCATTGCCATGTAACATGACCTAATACATATTTGGCTAATTAAGGGAAGAATGACATGTATGAAAACTTGTTTGATGCCATTATCTATTTGTTTACTTGAGTGTTAAGCAAATGAAATGAAATGCTTGTCATGTTGCATTGCTTATGCCAAAGGTAAGAAATGGCATGCTTGCTTGGAGAATAAGATACACACATTGCAAACATATGCATGTGTTTGTGTTTCATGTACATGGCCGATTGAAATGAATTGGACAATAGTACCACTTTGTATTAATGCCATTCGTATGGCATGGATAGTTTTGTATTGGGAGTTAAGACTCCATAAGCCTAAGGGCTTGTCCTTTGAATGGCATAATCTTGTATTGGATATTGAAATGTATAAAGCTTGAATGAAATGGATAATCAAACAACCTTGGTAGCTAGTTTGGATAGATAGGAGGGCATGCCTTAGAATCTTGAGCTCATATTGGCACTACGGTGCATATTGGCACTACGGTGCATATTGGCACTTTGGTGCATATTGGCACATCGGTGCATATTTTTAAAAATTTAATTATCTAGTAAGCTACTTACCAAGGGTGTTATAAGATGACTTAATAATTCAAATGAACATTGTTTGCTTAGATGTGTGATATGAACATTGCTTGTATTGGAAGAAACTTGAATGAACTTCCTTGCATTGAAAGATGACACATGAATGGTTGTATAACTAGTTACTTTCATGAAATAAATGTATAGATGATGACTTTGTGTATGAATGTCTACTTGGTGATTGGAGTTTTTGATTGCTTGTCCCCTAAGCAACAAATCGAATGGCATTATATGTAAACATGATGGATGTTGCTATGTTGATTATGTGATATGTGAAGCTTGCCTATGTTTACCTATGCAATTCGAATAAGTATATGTCTTTAGAGATGTTCTTGATTCCTTGAATTACATGTAACATGGAAATGTATGCTCAGAAAATTGGCTAGACTTAGTGTTACCTCACTAAGTATATAACTTGTACTTACCACACTACTTTTCATTCTTCCCAAAACAGATTAAATGCATTATCAAGAAGATATCTTGAGATTGAAGCAAGCTTGAAAGTATGATTTCATACTCTCTGTATACTTCTGGTTTGGCGGCACTAGATCTTGTAATAGGTAGCTTTGATCATGCATTTGAATATGTGTTTAAGACTTGTTTGAGTAATGTTTTGTTGGGCCTATCATGTAACCTATTTGGATGACTTGAACTATGTATATGAACCATGATGATATGTATATATGAAGTAGATGCTATGAAAATTTTGAAAGAAATCCAATGTTTTTTGAATTTTGTTTAATTTGAATGTTAGACCAATGTTGTATGATCATGCATTTGATCCTATGTCTATTAGCATGATTCGGCAAGGACAAGATTGAGGCCAAGGTATGTTCAAGCATGCATTAACAATGTATTATCCAAAGATGCCATGAAATGTTATGTTTTGATTGAAAAAGGAAACAAATGAAATGTTATTAGGAAACACCTTATAGTTCGAATAGGTGGATGGACATGTAATAAGGTATGTTCAAGCATGCATTAACTATATTTGTTGAATAGGACTGTTTTGATGATGTTAGATGAAATTAGCTATTGAATATGTGATTAGATGATTAAATGGTTGTAGAATCATGCAAATTTGAAGAATGAGCACTAGGCACAATGCTGGAAATTATGTGTTTATGATAATGTAACAAAACTAGGTTGCTGGAAAATTGAAATGTGGTGTTAAAGTGAAAATTGAATGATTAGAACTTAAAATTTAGCTATGGAGCTAATGAATTGATTATGATCATGATTAGGTAATGTAATTAAGTTATTAAACAAATTGAACTGTTAGCAAACAATGCTGGAAATGAAGGATAAAAGTATGAACATAGTCTTATAACATAGAAACTGTTTTATTGAATTGAAATTGAGTAAACATGCAAAATTAGACATTGTAACCAACTTGCTCTATTTTGGCTGCCTTGAATAATGGATTAACATTGACTCAACATGTTTAGTATATCATATGAAATGAATTATAGGGCCAAAACATTCGTTAAAATAAATTTAAGGCATTAAAATGTGTTTAGGTGCAATCTGCCCAGAATTGCTCTGTTCTAGACATTCAGTTTGAAAATCCACCAAATATTGTATAGATCAAATTCAGGGCTGAAATTTTAATGACATGATCCTTACTATGTCTATTTTCATTAGGTGAAAACAGAATTGAAAACTGGGTCCTATGTTGGAAACTGCAAATAGGAATTGCTGGACAGTGCAAACTGTCCAGGTAGTGTAAATACCTTTGTCTTTGAACAATAAAATGTTTTAATTGGATAAGAAATAAAATACAAGTCTATTATGGTATTATAGAAAATTTTGTCAGTTTTCCAACAGTGTATAGTAATCGAAATTCCGACATACGGATTAAAAGATATGGGCATTTAAAGGGACAGTGTGCAAACTGCCAGGTAGCAGTGTCCTCGGCAGTTTGGGACTGTTTTTGCACCTAGTAGTAAATTGTTTCCAAAACAATTTTGGGACATTATAATCTGTCCAGTTATGTCTTAAAACGAAGTAGTAACAATATGGAAATGAACTAGTAAGAAATGCTTAAAAGGAAGCATAAAAACAGTAGCTAAATGTTAGGTACAAATGTTGTAACATTGCTACTATGATTGTGTGATATTATGTGCTTGTTTTGATGATATGTATATGAGCTATGCTTGCTAGACCAAGGATAGCAAGTTGGGGAAGAAGAGGATAGGATTGGACATCCCAAAGCTAGAGGCAAAGGGATTTGGATTCAAGACAATTGAATTGCTAGGAGTATTGTGAGTGTAACTATCCTTAGGGTTGCGACTAGGTCCTAACCAGCCTTGTTATTGTCTTAATTCAATGTCATTTCCATGTAACATGACCTAGTACATATTTGGCTAATTAAGGGAAGAATGGCATGTATGATGACTTGTTTGATGCCATGATCTATTTGTTTACTTGAGTGTTAAGCAAATGAAATGAAATGATTGTCATGTTGCATTGCTTATGCCAAAGGTATTAAATGGCATGCTTTCTTGGAGAATAAGGTACACACATTACATACATATGCATGTGTTTGTCTTTGATGTACATGGCTGATTGAAATGAATTGAACAATGGTACCACTTTGTATTCATACCATTCAAATGGCATGGACAGTTTTGTATTGGGAGTTAATACTCCATAAGCCTAAGGGCTTGTCCTTTGAATGGCATAATCTTGTATTGGATATTGAAATGTATAAAGCTTGAATGAAATGGATAATCAAACAACCTTGGTAGCTAGTTTGGATAAATAGGAGGGCATGCCTTAGAATCTTGTGCTCATATTGGCACTACGGTGCATATTGGCACTACGGTGCATATTGGTACGACGGTGTATATTGGCACTTCGTTGCATATTGGCACTACGGTGCATATTGGCACTTCGGCGCATATTGGCACATCGGTGCATATTTTTAAAAATTTAATTATCTAGTAAGCTACTTACCAAGGGTGTTATAAGATGACTTAATAATTCAAATGAACATTGTTTGCTTAGATGTGTGATATGAACATTGCTTGTATTGGAAGAAACTTGAATGAACTTCCTTGCATTGAAAGATGACACATGAATGGTTGTATAACTAGTTACTTTCATGAAATAAATGTATAGATGATGACTTTGTGTATGAATGTCTACTTGGTGATTGGAGTTTTTGATTGCTTGTCCCCTAAGCAACAAATCGAATGGCATTATATGTAAACATGATGGATGTTGCTATGTTGATTATGTGATATGTGAAGCTTGCCTATGTTTACCTATGCAATTCGAATAAGTATATGTCTTGTAGAGATGTTCTTGATTCCTTGAATTACATGTAACATGGAAATGTATGCTCAGAAAATTGGCTAGACTTAGTGTTACCTCACTAAGTATATAACTTGTACTTACCACTCTATTTTTCATTCTTCCCAAAACAGATTAAATGCATTATCAAGAAGATATCTTGAGATTGAAGCAACACTTTGAAGCAAGCTTGAAAGTATGATTTCAAACTCTCTGTATACTCCTGGTTTGGCGGCACTAGATCTTGTAATAGGTACCTTTGAACATGCATTTGAATATGTGTTTAAGACTTGTTTGAGTAATGTTTTGTTGGGCCTATCATGTAACCTATTTGTATGACTTGAACTATGTATATGAACCATGATGACATGTATATATGAAGTAGATGCTACGGAAATTTTGAAAGAAATCCAATGTTTTTTGAATCTTGTTTAATTCGAATGTTAGACCAATGTTGTATGATTATACATTTGATCCTATGTCTATTAGCATGATTCGGCAATGACAAGATTGAGGCCAAGGTATGTTCAAGCATGCATTAACAATGTATTATCCAAAGATGCTATGAAATGTTATGTTTTGATTGAAAAAGGAAACAAATGAAATGTTATTAGGAAACACCTTATAGTTTGAATAGGTGGATGGACATGTAATAAGATTGTAAGTTAGATGCTTTGTATTGAACTAGTTAATTGGTTGATAAGTAGTAACTTGGGATGCAAGTAAGCTAATTGAAATAAGTTAAGTAACCTCCTTGTATCAATCGAATATAATACATGAATTTGTAATAGGAATGAAAGTTGAACCATGTTTAATAGTAACCTATTGTTAAGCATAAAACACTTGAGATTGTTGTTTGAATGATGCATGTGAATTGAATGGGTTGGTAACATGATATTGGTAACTTAGGAGATAAGTATGAAATGAAACAAAATGGTACCTAAATTAGTATGCTATGTATGTTGGTTTTTGTTTAATGTGGATTGCTTGAATATATTGTATGACTAGAAAGGTTTAGTTTGGGTTACTTGCGTAGCAAGTATAGTATTCCGAGGTTACTTGTTCGACAGGTAACCTATCCATTGCTTTGCTTTCGCTTTGGTAACACTCATGAACCGGGTCACGGCTAACCCAGGGATGGGGTGTTATAATTAAGGAGTTTAATTTATGTTTTCCTTATTTTTTATTTAGTTATGGTTTCCTTGTTTTATTAGAAGTTAAATTACTTTGACTATCCTTCACTTATAAAAGGATGAAGCCTTCATCACTGTATTAGAGATATTTAGAGGTTTTCTTGATTTATGAAATATTTAGTGAGTTTGTTTTTGCAAGTGTTGATTACTTGTGCCTTAGAAGCCTTCTTCAGCATAAGTTCGACGAGTTCTTGTGAGGGAGATCATCTTCACACTCTTGCTTGCCTAGGTAATCACATATAGGAGGGTGGGTTAGAGTCGTTTGAGGTTGCTTACTTAGATAATTGAGTCTAAGAGGGTGCCGAGAACAAAACAACAACATCAAATCGCAAGCCATCTTCATCTTCAACCTTCATGCCATCTCCCATAATTCCATAAACAAAACTGGAATTTTCAGATTTGGTTTTACCTATCCTTTTCTTAATCTTTTTCAATCTTTTTTGTTTAATTCTTGTTAATCATCTTCTAATCTTCCATATTGTCTTTATTTCTTTAATTTTCCAGCCTTGAATCTGGAATTTCCCTTAGGCCCCATTACTCGTGCAAGGAATTTCCATGCATGGAAAATTATTGAAGCTGTCGAAGTTGAAATTTAGAGATGCGGTCAGCAATAAGTGCAATCATGCATGGAAAATTATTGAAGTTTCCGAAGTTGAATCAATGCCATGCAACGTGTTGAATGTTTATTTTTGATGCATATGTTCCATTTAATTATTATAGTTTTAGTGTGCACGTATTTTCGGTTATGTTGTTTATGGTTTATTTTACTAGCACTAGAGTTAGTTGAACCATATAACATATATTTATTATATTTAGAATGCATCATATTACCTTATTTTATTTTTAATCATATTTCTCGTATCTACAAGTGTTATGCAAGGACAATTAATAGACACATCACTAGGGTGATTCAGAGAATTGTGACTATTAGAGAGGTGCTTGCTTGGCTTTGGATGAGCTAGCTTGAGCTACTTGCTTACATCCACTTGCAAATTGACATGCTAGCTTATGATTGTATTAGGAGGCAAAATGTAACATACTCTAACCACCCTAGTAGGATTAGGTAAGTTACCAAAATTTCAGTTAATGATTCATACAATTAAAGGTTGAGTGTTCAATTTTTTTTAAGTCTTTCTTTCTCATTAAGAAACAATTCGATTAAGTAAGGACTCAATAAACAATGCATGATGCATCTACTAGATATATTAGGACCTATAATGCAATATGTTATCATAAACAAAACTATTTAAGACGTACTTGATTTCCAAGCAACCATTCGAACTCGATGAGAAGCCTATTAGATAATTTCAACATTCAATGTAACTATCAAGCATTCCAATAAGAGATTTATATGATTTACTTATGTGACCTTAATCAAACATATGTTCTTACAATGTTATACATACCATTCGGCTAATACTCTTAGTGATCAAGTTGTTCATGTCTAACATGTAGATTACTACATTTACTTATAGTTAACTAGCCAGCTTCAATAGATCTATTCAACCATTACATGCATAATTCAACCATAGGAAATTTAACATTTGGCCAACAAACATACAAGCTCAATAAGGTACATACATGCTCATATATACATACCATACTTTTAATAGATCATAGATGGAGTTAATTTATACAAACCATAACTAAGTGATCATGAATATACATGCCTTAGGTGCCACCATCCTAGGAGAACTATAAAAAAATGGAAACATGCTTTTTCAAGCAAAATGTGACTTGTACGAGCTTAGACTTCGGGATAGTATCCAATATCAACCTGTATCGTATAAATGAGACTTGAATATGCAAAGCTTAGTGAGTGAGTTAAAGTTACAAGGAAATAAATACAAAAAGTCTCAACTACGAACCATCAAATAGATGGTATGGTTCCCCCATCAATAAGAAACCATTCAAACTAGGCAAACAATACTAGGTGCATTGCTTAATTTTCAGTCCAATATCAATACAAGGCTTGAAGTTTAGACATGCTTAATCATCCAATTCGGCTACTTTAGGCATAGCATATTCTTTGAACACAATCAATGTTTCAATACACAAGCAATCTCATAAGCAATGTTCAATAGTTCATGGCATTTGATGTTTTCTTTACAATCAAGCAATCTCATAAGCAATGTTCAATAGTTCATGACATTTGATTTTCCTTTACTATCAATAAATGCAATTCAATGTAGCTATAGGCTCAATGTACATGAGTTATTAGTTCATTTTAGGTATAGCCTTGAGAATCGATTACTCAGTCTAGATACTTGAGTCTCCCACCAAACTATCACAAATAACAATAGTCAATATGGTACCAAGTACCTGGTCAAATCCCTCCTACTGTCGCCAATGACCAATAACAATACTTCCCTCCTACTGTCGACAATTAGGGACCAATGTCCTAGACCGTAGTCCACCCCGACAATGAGCTCTGTAGACTCTATGGCATGCCAACTATATCTAAGACCAACTCGAGACCAAGGCTTACAATAGTTATCACTTTCAATCAATTAGAAGCATGATCAATTCAATGTGCACATTTTGTGCCAATATCCCCCTTTCAATCGAATAGGTCTCAAGCCAATACCAATATCAATGTTTCAATAGTCAATGAAGGTGTGTCAATCAATATGTCATTAAACAATGAATTGAGTTTCTTCTGTCTATAACATCATGCTTCATTTCAATATAGCTCAATTAGGCAATAAGCATAGCATGTATATCAATAGCAATTTAAGCATGCTTCACAATCAAGTAACCACTCAAAAGAGCACTTACCTTGTAATGCTCCATAGCAAGCTCATTATACAATTTATACTTAAAAATCAATAAGAAATACAAATCAGAATTAGACTTGGAGAGGTTACCGCCCTCTCCAAACTTTAAACTACACTCACAAGAATTTTCTGAGCTATTGTCGATCCCGGATTGTAAACCCTTTCCCTCGACTAGCTTGATGATCTAAGTGAGCCCCTTTTTCCTCAATTTCCACTTGATCTAACATTCATACAAAGCATATTGTATTATATAGAATCCAGCATCCAATTGAGTCATTATGTGACTCCATATACTCAAGCATTCAATTCAATACAAACATCAAGATTGTTGCTGCCTGGCAGCATGTGCACTGCTTGCTTAAATGTTCATATATTTTATTTCGTACGTCAGAATTTTGAACCGTTTACACGGTTAGAAAGCTAACTTAATTGTCCTTTTAACTATATAGGCCTTAAAATTTTACTCATAGTGAAATAATACAATTTTTCGTTTAAATGCAGACCAAATTATGCCACAATACAGTTTGCACTATCCTTAGAGATTTGTCTTTACAAACTATTTTATAACTCAGAATTCGATTCCGTTTGTTGTATACGAAACTAGACATACTCATGATTTTGTACATATAAGATTTACTCCCTAATTTGACCTATGTTATTTTCTACAAATTTTCAAACTCACTGGCCAAAACAGAGTATCCTGGACAGCTTCACTTTAGCTAGTGTCTAGCTTGTTTAATCCCTTAAACAAGGATCCTAACATGATTGTTCAATATATATACTCATTCATACATGTCTAAGTCAGTCCAATTATGTGTTAATCCTATGAAAACAGGGCAATTGAGCAATATTTTCAATTTGATTCATTCAAACATCACTTCACTAGAATTTCCAACAACCATAATTTCAATTCTCATATCAATCCTCCATTCTAATCATGATCCAAATTTTCCAGAAACTAGCATAACATTTCACCATCAATTTGGCTATTCACAACATCAATTTCTCTTACTCATTCGAATGGCACATTCAATTTCCTGGATTGATCAATCAGTTGAACTTCTTAACTAGTTCATAGCATCAATTCACTAACTATTCATCAAATTCATGTAATTCAAGCAAGAACCCTAAATCTACATGCATCATTTGAATCTATAACACATTAAGGAAGAGATTTACCTTCCTATCAAGATTATATGAATGCTACCAACTACAATTTCACCAAATTGAAGCTTGAATCAATGATCATGGAGTTTTTCTCTCTTAATTCCCTCTTCTCTCTTCTTTGCTCATTCATTTGGCTATCAAAGGAGAAAGATGGCAATGGTTCATCCATTATCTCCTCATAAATGACTAATTTGTCCTTAATTATCCATTAATTAATGACATGTGTAGGGGCATTTTAGGAATGTAAGAATTTTGCATTTATTCCTTTAATTTGTCACTTGTTTCAGTTTGGTCACTTATACATTAGGTTAC
The DNA here is from genome assembly GCA_019671005.1 of Hibiscus mutabilis. NCBI lineage: Eukaryota > Viridiplantae > Streptophyta > Magnoliopsida > Malvales > Malvaceae > Hibiscus > Hibiscus mutabilis. Next base: position 27,023,966 of record CM033745.1, on the reverse strand, counting down.
CACTTTTTCATTTATAGCATTCTAGTCCTTAATAACTAGACTTAGCACCTTACGTTCAATCAACTAGGGATTAAATGAAGACATTGTAGTAACTTCTTTTATACTAGTTTCGAGGATTTTACACAAAAGCACACAATTCAAGGTTTTTAATTCATTATCCTTTCACACCTCCCTAAGAATGTTGGCTGATCACTTCATTTTGTATAGTCTATAAATAGAGGTTGGTTTTTCAATTGTAAAAAACAACTTTGAATTAAGAAATTTGAGAGTTTTTATCTCTTCATTCTTTTGAGAACTTTATCGATCCTTCAAGTTCTGCCTGTTGAATCAAACCTTTGATATATTTGGTTCCTAATTCTACATACTAGTATGTCAAGATCCTTATTTCGTTTAGAGACCGTTATAGGGTTCAGGTCACACTTTTTAGCGTTGGTTCAATTCTCAAATCCTAAACTACTTTCCATTTTCCATTTTCCCAATCTACCACCACCATCAAACACATTAACCACCCAAAATTACAGAATCTCTATTCTCATCACTTTCTATATCGTTACTCACCATCACCCTTTTAAACTATCTAAAACCGTTGCAAGTCTTACAAAACAAAGTTACTTCATATATGATCGAGCAAATCAAGCATCTCGGTAAATTCCAAGACGAGATTGCATCATATGGTAATTCGAGCTTAGGCTAAATCAGTTAAGCCTTTGTGTTTTTCAATTAAAAAAAGAAAGAAAAAGAAAAAAGAGAAAAGAAAAGAATTTTCTTAAAAAGAAAAAAAGGAGAATAAAAAAAGAAAACAAATCGACAACAAGGGTTGAGATTTTTTCCTTATTTTAGATTGTTATTTGTTCATTTTAAGATTCTAACTTTGAATCGTAAGCTTTTTCTTCTAAGCCTACATTATACGCCATATTTTTCCAAACCATAACATCTACTTTGCAGCCAAATTCAACAAGTATTTTGGAGGATTTTGAGTAAGTTCGGTTCAAGATCTGTTGAGGTAAAAAGAGTGGTAAAAGGAACGATAGAGTGAGTACATCAGAGGGAAAAAACCGAAGAGAGCAAGTGAATTTTTATTTTTTTCCTCTTTTTCTTTCTTTTGGAGTGAACAGGGAGCCATGAATGCAGATAAGAATATAGGGGAGCCTAATGAAGGAAAAACAAGAAGAATCTCAAGCCTACAATTTCAAGTACTTGTTCGAGAATCAGGACAACTTATGGATCAGAAAATCGTATCCCTACATGAGCGAATTGATGGCCTTGAACATAGATCTATGGGTGCCCCAACCATTTTAGAACATGGTAACCTAGGACAAGGCATCCAAGAAGGGAAGATTGAGCAAATTGTGGGCGATAATGAACAACCCGTTGTTGTACAAAATCAATGCCCACATCGGAGGAATCAAGAAAGGGTTGATTATAACCTTCCAAATATAAAGATAATCATTCCACCATTTAAAGGGAAACAAACTCGAAGGCTTATCTTGAGTGGGAGCAAAAGATCGAACACATCTTCGATTTTCACAATTACTCAGAGCAAAAGAAGGTAAAAATAGCATCCATTGAATTCACTAATTATGCGATAGTTTGGTGGAACCAGTTAACCATGAACAGATGAAGAAATAGAGATCGCCTGGTGTCTCGTGGGAGGAAATGAAAGGCATAATGAGGAAGAGGTTTATACTAGCTTACTATCATCGAGAATTAATGTGGAAACTCTAAAGCCTCAAACAAGGCAACATGAGTGTGGAAGATTATTTTAAAGAGATGGAGATGGCAATGATATGAGCAAATGTGGAGGAAGACACTGAATCTACCATGGCAAGGTTCATTTCAGGTTTGAATCAAGACATAGCCGACACCGTAGATTTGCAATACTATGGGGACTTAGAAGAATTGGTTCACTTGGCAATGAAGGTGGAACAACAATTTAAATGTAAAGGTACATCCCAAAACAGCCCTTGTAATTCTAAATGGAGTCGGAATTCTAAATTGAGACAGATTTCTCCCAAAGCACCATACAAACCAAATCAGTTCAAGGAAACCGTTGAGACTTCAAAACCCAACAAGATTGTTGGTGTGAACAAAGGAAAACCACAAGCTACATGAAATCAATCCAGGGATATTCAATGCTTCAAATGTCTTGGAAGGGGACATATAGCTAGTCAGTGCCCAAATAGGCATACTATCATGATTCGAGGAAGTGGTGAAATGGAATCTGAATCAAAAAAAGAAGAAGTTGATGCCGTAAGTGAAGATGATGAAAACATGGACCCTCCCGTTGAAGGAGAAATGTTCATTGTGAAGAGGAGTCTAAATACACAAATTTTGCAAGGTGCCTAGCAACAAGATATTATGTTTCATACACGCTGCCATATCAATGGAAAGGTATGTTTTGTGATTATTGTTGGAGGAAGTTGTACTAACGTTGCCAGCACATTATTGGTGGATATACTTGGATTGGCGACAACAAAACATCAACACCCATACAAGCTTCAATGCTTTAATGATGGTGGGGAATTAAAGGTGACCAAGCATGTACTCGTACCATTTTCCATCAGTAGACACAAGGACGAGGTCCTATGTGATGTTGTACCCATGCACGCCAGCCACTTACTTTTGGGAAGGCCTTGGCAGTTCGATCAAAGAGTGAATCATGATGGATATAACAATTAATACTCATTCACTTTTGAAAGAATGAAGCACACGCTAACCCCTTTACCACCACAACAAGTACAAGATGATGAATTACACTTGAAAAAGAGTTTCCAATGATTAAAAGAAAAAGAAACAGAAAATGAGAGGAAAAATGACCGAGAGAATAAGAGAAAATTAGTATGTATTAGTAAAAGTGGGAAGGGAAAGAGTGAAATTGAAAGCGGGAGAGAGAAGCTTAAAATGAGCGTATATACGAGGGGTAGTAAAATTAGAAAATGTATTTTGTCGAGGCAAACACTTCTTGTGCTTTTGTACAAGGAGAATTTTTTGAACACTAACGAACTCGATGCAACATTTCCTTTTTCTATTGTTTCTATGTTGCAAGATTTTGAAGATGTTTTACCCAACGAGATTCCACGAGGTTTACCACCTATCTGTGGCATAGAGCATCAAATCAATGTTGTGCTTGGTGCTACATTACCCAATCGGCCAGCATATAAGAGTAACCCCGAGGAAACAAAAGAGTTACAACAACAAGTACAAGAATTGATGGAAAAGGGCTATATTCGAGAGATTTTAAGCCCATTTGTCATTCTTGTACTGTTGGTACCCAAGAAAGATAGGTCATGGCGCATGTGTATGGATTCTCGACAATCAATCAGATCATAATCAAATATCAACATCTTATACAACGCCTAGATGGTATGTTGGATGAATTGAGTGGTTCCAGTGTCTTTTCAAATATCGATCTTAAAAGCGGATATCACAAAATCAGGATGAGAGAAGGTGATGAATGGAGAACAACATTCAAAACAAAACATGGTTTGTATGAGTGGACTGTGATGCCTTTTGGTTTAACAAATGCACCTAGCACATTTATGAGACTGATGAATGATGTGAGCATATCTACGAGCACATCTACTTATGATCCGGAGATCATGCCAACAGGACCAGTCACCCATTCTAAGGCTAAGTTATTCAGGGAAGTCCTTTCACTTAAATGCAATCAAGCTTCCAATTTGTTCCTTAACGTTTCAGCCTTAGATAATAAGATATACAACATGTTACATGCTGATATGTGACATAATATGTACTTATACTTAGCGTATATATATATATATATATATATATATATATATATGCATATTATTTTCTAAGTAAAGTGTGTTTATGTGTGTTTCTTTTTTTCAGTAGCATAATAAAGCTTGGCAGCTAAGGACTTTTCTAGCTCGATTGAAGCTCAACAACAAGTGAGCAGCTCAACACCATATTTTCAGCTCAATTAAGCTCCAACACACCAAATCAGCTCAATTTGAGCTCATTCAGTTCACCTTCAGCTCTAGTAGCTTAACTTTGGCTCACGAGTCCAAAGGTAGCTCAAAGGTGGAGGGACATGCACCTAGACTTGGGAGAGAGTCCTACAGCATATGTGCATCAAGCTAAAGCTCTAGAAAGCTCCATCATTGGTGGCGTCTAGCAAGGATGATGTATAGCTAATTGGTCACATGTTTGTGTGCATGCATGATAAGATGGAAGATTTGATTTTCCCTCATATACATGGGTGACATTTCAAGGATAAGGCCAAGAGATTTCTCATTTGAATTTGAACAATTACCATGTGCAAATTGTTTAATGTTCAGACATTCCCTCTTCATCTAGGCGCCATTTGCATGGCCAATCAGATGGTGTTTTTAAATGCAGCCCTTAGATCACTTTGAATTTTAACTGCCCATGCCGCCATCCTTAGATCATCCTAGGTAGTTTTTCTTTTGAATTTGAATCAAATATGATTCCCTCTTGTATTTAGTCTTATAAATAGCCTTTAAACTTTGTAATATCGAGCAACATATGAAATCAGATTTTATTGTGAGAATTTTCTCTCAACTTTGGTTCTTCATTGAACTTTCAGACTTTCAAGCATTGTGCTTGTGTAGTCTACACCAGATACTTCGGGTTCTTGATTTTCTAATCAATGGGTCCAAGTCCATCGAGCAATGAACGTATAAGGTTTGAGTTTATACTTTTCATAGTATAGGTTCTTCCTTGTTCTTTGTTATTATTTTCATTTCATTTTCCAGCATCCCTTTACACCATCTTTTCACCAATTTCCAGCCACCATTGTCATCTTCTTTAAACCTTCATTTTCCAACTAGATTTCCAGCCACCATTTTCACCACTTTAATCCTACATTATAACACCAATTTCAAGCCCCTTAAACACTATGAATTCTACCATAAACATCTTGATACATGAACGGGAGGGCTAAAACAATGCATATTGGACAAAGAGCTGAATCTGTTTGTGAAGTCTAGAAAGTCAGGCAATTTGCGATGACTTTTCGGATGAGATCCAGGCATTTCTGGGAAGAGTTATCTTCTAACAAATTTACCTTCATTCAGTTACCTTTCCAACGCATCTTGAAACACATCAATCGGACATCGGGAGCTGATGATATGTTCGTTATACTGAAGACTATGCATGTAGAAAACTAGATACGTGATTATTACGAGATTTCGTAAAATTCAGCCCAAAAGCTAACATATAAGGCTTTGGACGAATTAAACTTAGCCAAATGTATTTGTTATCATTTAAATTGATGTTCTTAGGCCTAGTTTTCTTTAAAAACATCCCACACATGCCTCCTTGCCGAAGACCAGTGACTTGCTGACCAAGCAACCAGCCCTTATCAGCTTATCACTTGCACTTATCAGCTTATCACTTGCAGCATACTGAGTAATGATTTAATTATTGGAGTTCGAATAAGTGAATGAATAATTAGAGGATGTGTATATGTATATGTATCGAATGTATGTTTGATTTGGATAAATTTAAGAATTTTAGTATGGTACATTGAACATATTGAAAGCTATGTATGCAATAGCAGATGAAAAATGGGTTATAAGGTCTAGAAAGTAAGTGAAATATGGCATGGAAATCAGTAAAGATGATCATGCATATATGTTACCTTTATTGAAAGCAAATGAAATCCTTAAGGGGATTAACTTATTTGGAGCTATGCTCATTATACGAAAGTAAAAAATGAAATTATAAAAGCCTTGGTTTCGAGTCAGACATAGGTATAGTTGGCATGCCATAGAGCCCGTTGAGCTCGCGTGTTAGAATGTACTATGGTCCTGGACTACGGTCCCTTGTTGATAAAGATCGAATGATCTATTGGTACTTGTGTACCCTTGTCTAGGTACTTTGTGTACCCTTGTTCTTGTCTAGGTACTTTGTGTACCCTTGTTTTGGTACTTTGTGTACCCTTGTTGGCTACCGATGATATAGGATTCGAGTACCTAGATTGTAATTCGATTCTCAAGGCTATGTTAAAAACAAAAGCACAAGCTTATAATTTTTGAAAGAGTAAAGATATATGACAACTTGGTTAGCAAGAGATGTGTATAAAATGAATTCACATTACTAATTAAGTCGAAGGGAATGTTCTATTAAAAGTTTGTATATTGGTATGATCTAGTGATATGTTTAACCCAAAGTAAATTCAGAATTCTAACTAGTTGATAATTTTATATGAAAGATTTACTTGAAGACAACAAAATACAAATATGCCATTCATGCCAGATATATTACATAACAAGTGACTAAGGTTATGTCTTGTTCATGGAATGTTCTAATGTTGACATGCTTTGACCTCATTATGATTTGCTTTTGAATTGATATATGTTGAGATGCTTGGTTTATGATTGCTTTCAAGTGAAACAAGAAAACCTTGGCAAGGATTAACTTAGTATGAAAGAGATGTCTTTGAAGTTTTAAGTGCTCTTTTATGGATGAATAGATTCGTTTGACAACATGCTTAAACACTTATGACTATTCGAGTGATAAATGATCAGGTCTAATTCGAACAAACACTTGTGAAAAGTGTAATTGCTTATATGGTTGGAGTCTCTTTCGAAATTATATGTATTCATTTAAATCATTGCAATGCTTTAAGGGTGTAGCATGTAGAATTATCTAGTAAAAATAAGATTCTTACTTAAAATAAATATATATACCCCGACCCTTATAAGTTAAATAACTTATGTGATAAGAAGGTCCTTGGTTGTATTAAAGCATGATAAGTAAAGTAAGCACTATGTAGAATATGCTTATGTAAAGATATACATAAGAAGTTAATAGAAGAGAAACTCATTAAGGGTAATTGTTTAAGATAAGGATATAGGGACCATGACACTAACTGAAGGAGTAAATAACAGTGTGTTCTCTTGAGGAGGAGTATTTCTCCTAAAATTTGCTTTGATCAAGTATGGAAATTTATTGTGCTTATGGTTGATCTCATCGACCTTGTATCTAAGATAATATACTAGTACTTCAATGCTTATTTGTTTGGTGTAATGATCTTGGATAAATAAGTGGGACGTTAATTATTCACATAAGGCTAAAACATAGAGTAAAACGTGGATCGGATATAAGAAGGGTGATTAATGATAGAGATTAAGGAAATTTGGCTTATAATTATTAGAATAGTCTTGAGCAAGATAACATGCTGTACACTTATCAAAAGGTGGGAAAGATCGTTAGATATATATATATATGTATGATATATATATTTACTTGATAAACCCATACTAATCATGCTTAAGTCAATATACGCTGATTAAGAGGCTTTGGACGAAATTGTCATTCATTCTCTCTTAAAATGTGATTAAGAGGCTTGAAGTGCACATCTCCTTTGTTATCAAAATTGATCAGCTTCAAGAAAGGCTTTAAGTAGCTCTTTAAGTGTTGTTAATTAGCTCTTTAAGTGGCCAGCTTTAAGGGACTTGAATGCTTTGCTTCCTTTCTGACTCCCAACAACCTTCAAGTGGGGTAATTGCTTTATTGAATTGCATTGAAAACTAATCAGCCTTGATGTGTCTTCAAGTGGTGTAATTGGTCTCTTACATTTGTATTTGCAACCGATCAGCCTTGATGGGTCTTCAAGTGACTTCAATTGGTGGTAATGCCTTGACAACCTTGATAAGATGATTAGCCATTTGTTTCCCAATGAATATCCTAGCCGAAATGACAAAAACAATCATTATTCATTAAAATGAAGGTGAATGTTGAAAACAGATTTAATGAGCTAGTTTCAATGAATGAACTAGTTTAATTATGTAACTAACACACCAAATGAACTTACATAAATAAACTAATATGCCTTAAATGAACTAACATGCATTAATAAACTATAATGCATTAATTAAACTAACAACTTAAATAAACCAACATGCTTAAATGTTTTAAACAAGCATAAATGAATCAGATTGTATAATGAACATTGAGCCTTATTTATTCATTCACACATGCTGAAATTAAATATAAAAACTTAAAGAAACTCATGAAAAATCATGCACGAGTAGGATGTTGCATTGTTCAATCAAAGCAAGTGTTTCCTCTTTCAACTTCAAGCTTTGCTAAACAAATTTACCATGGCTTCTTGGCCCTAGCACGAATCATAGGCCCACTAGGAAATTCCTTCGGGTCTTTCCTAGTTGTGATCACATCAAAAACATTTAAGCATGTTGGTTTATTTAAGTTGTTAGTTTAATTAATGCATGTTAGTTCATTTAAGGCATATTAGTTTATTTATGTAAGTTCATTTGGTGTGTTAGTTACTTAATTAAATTAGTTCATTCATTGAAAATAGTTCCATTAAATTAAACTAGCTCATTAAATCTGTTTTAGCATTCTCCTTCATTTTAATGAATAAGTTGTTATCTAATGGTTGTTTTTGTCATTTCGGCTAGGACATTCATTGGGAAACAAATGACTGATCAACTCCTCAAAGTTGACAAGGCATTACCACCAATTGAAGTCACTTGAAGACCTATCAAGGCTGACCGGTTACAAATGCAATTCAAGAGAGCAATTATGCCACTTGAAGACACATCAAGGCTGATCAGTTTTCAATGCAATTCAAGATAGTAATTACCACATTTGTAGGCTGTTGGAATCAGCAAGGAAGCAAAGCATTCAAGCCTCTTAAAGTCGACCACTTAAAATGCTATTTAACACCACTTAAAAGCTACTTTAAGCCTTCTAAAAGTTTATTAGTTTTGGTTCAAGAAAGACAAGCAATTAAGGCTACATTATCACTCTTTAAAGGAGAACGAATGTTAATCAATCAATTCGGCAGTTCAAAGGCTTCTCCCTCTTAGACAATATGGATGTCTACATTCAGCCTAGGATTGTCAACATTCAATCTAAAGCTACCCCAACTTTTCAACTACTACTGGAAAAGAGAAAAACTGAAACCATTATGAGGCCTTCATTGCTATATTGATGATGACTATAAACCCTTGTTGTCACTATCCAAGTTCAAGTTTCACCACTATAAATAGGTAGCCATTTTCTATTGTAAACAAACTTTTGCCATATAATATACTTGAGAGTGTTTCTCTTTCAAAGTTCTTGTTGAACTTAATCGGCTTACAAGACTGTTCTTGTGGCATCCCATTCCCTTTTATTATATTGCTGGTTCTTCGTTTCCATAATTAGTGGGTCACAATCCAATAAACCTTTCACCCAATTCACAGTTTTTAAACTTTAAAGAATGAGTCTTTACTTTTTAGTGTTAGTTCCTCCTTTGTTTACACCGCACCATTATTGCATTTCTGATCGCTACCCCAACTACCACCACATTAATATCTTCCATTTCCATATTTCCTTCAAACCATTTTTACACCCAATTCCATTCGAATTCCACAACAATCTACACAAACCCAATTCATTCTTTCCAATTACCACATTACAACCATCTTTTCAATTCCTTTCATCTCTACTATAGTCAAATCTAGAACACCATACTTCCACCGCTTGTATCTTTTTCAAATCGCTTACTAGAATCACAATCGAGCATACAAATACAAATTCAGCCATCACACAACCAAGTTTGTATCAACTGGTATCAGAGCATTGGCAATTCAGTAAGTTGTTTGATTCATCTCCCTCAAAAAGTTCAAAAAAATTTCAAGAAACTTAGAATTCTCAAAGAAGAACGTTTAAAGAATGAGGATTTCATTTTATCTTAAAAAAAGAAAGAGGTTTAGTTGTGATTGCTTGTTATCACATTTTTTTCATCATATTGCTATTTCATCTTTTTAACCATCCAGTTTTCTACAAATTCCTTGTTATCCTATTCTAGCCATTCTATTTCTGCCGAATTCCACAAGAAAACTTGTTAAGCCTTGAGTAAGCCTATCCCCAGTGAAACACGAGGGTGAGACATTCATGGGAGGGCTAAAGCAATGCATATTGGACAAGAAGCTGAATTTGTTTATGAAGTCTAGAAAGTCAGCCAACTTGCAACGCCAAACCTCGTGTTTTTTAGTTACACATAGGATCCATTGTTAGGATTAAACTCTGATTATAACTTGTTGACCTGTGGCATGAAGGTCTTTAAAGAGTACAATGTCGGCTTACTTGCCTAGCTAAGTATTTCTTTCTTGGAGTGTTTAGTGAGATTTCTTGTTTTTCCTTTTTCTTTTATTTTTCACCTTTTGGATCTAAGGGTTTCAGGAAGTCACAAACAAATAAAGATGAAGAAATACATGAGGTGACTCTTCAAGAGGTTTCAGATACTCTAACCAAACTTGCACGGACTATTACCTCAATGGTAACCAAGCTTGATCACACCGATACAGTCATGAACGAAATAACTCAAACCATTGCATGATTAGAAGCCAATACTATTATAAGCGATGATGAGGAGCCTAGGCGTCCAAATCTTGTTCCCATTCGAAATAGACGCCACAATCCCCTACAAAGGCACAACCCTTGCACAGATCTGAGATGAGCAAACATCTTGGCAAAACCAAAGATCACTATGCCACCTTTTCAAGGAAGGTATGACCCTGATGCTTATTGTAACTGGGAAAATCGAGTTGATCTTCTGTTTGAGTATTATCAATGCCCCAAAGAGGATCAAGTTCCACTATTTTGTCTCGAATTCACTAACTACACATCCATTTGGTGGTCTCAATTGGTCCAAAATCGGCATCTCAATGGAGAAGCCAAGATAACCTCATGGGGAGAACTTAAAGAAGTCACGAGAGAATGATTCGTTTCCTCATTATATCGACGAGAGATTAAACAAAAGATAAGATAAGGCCACAGAACAATTGATGAGTATCTCAAAGAGATGGAATCATTGATGCAAAGCGTTAATATACACGAGGATGAAGCGGAAGCGTTAATATACACAACATTCTTGAAGTACTTGAGCCCAAAACCTACTACACTCTTCAAGAGGCATTCCAATTCCCATGACAATCGAAAAGCGCATCAAAGATAAACAACGACATCGGAAATGGAGTTATCAATATGATAGAGGTACCACTCAACCTTTTCTCATTTTAAGTTTTCTAATCATTTGCTCGACTCTAGTAGAACAAAGCATAAAACTGAAGCATCCAAACCACTAGACAAGACTAAGGCCAAACCCCCTATATTGGCTAAAAATGCAGAAAAATCCAACCAAGCTCAACACATGGTATGCTTCAAGTGTAAAGGTCATGGACACTATCAAAGGGATTGCCCAAATACACGACCTTTCTTGGTATGAGAAGACAAAACATATTCATCCGACTCAGAGAAGGAAAATGATGATTTGTCCGACAATGAATTCATATCCAAAAATTACTCTAGTGATGAACCTAATCCTTGAAGCTTTGTGATTCAATGCTCACTTAATATCCAAGCAATGGACGATACCGAAGCACAAAGAACAAATATGTTCCACACACGGTGTTTGATCAAAGATAAACTTTACTCTGTCATTATTGATAGCGGAAGTTGTGCCAATGTGGTGAGCAGTTACCTCGTCGATGCACTTGATCTACCTTATCAACGCCACCCAAAGCCATATTATCTACAATGGCTTCATGAAGGATCAAAATTAAAGGTAAACAAATGTACCCTACTACTTTCACTATGGGCAAATAATGTGATAACGTTTGGTGTGATGTTATCCCTATTCAAGCATCCTACTTGCTTTTAGGACAACCTTGGCAGTATGATCATGATGTAACTCACCATGGTAAGTTGAATAAGTATTCATATGTATTCCATGGAAAGAAATACCCATTGGCCTCACTTGATACAAATGAGGTATAAAAAGACCAAATGAGAATGAAAAAGTTTTGTGAGGGGGTGAAAATAAAAAAAATGAAAACGAATAAAAAATGAAAAACAAAAGGCAACAATAAAAGAAGCCAGTAGTGATAAAAGCCAAACAAATAAAGCCCCATAGGGGGTGAGTGATCCTAAATTGAGAAAAAAAAATAGTGTCTCAAAATATTTATGTGAGAGAAAAAGAAGTGATATAAGCCACTTTTCTTAGATAACCTTGCATCCTTATTCGATTTAGGGACATTTTTTATCTATCAGTAACAATAACAAATGTTTGCCTAGTGGGTTTGTCTCTCTTTTGGAAGACTTTGATGATGTTTTAGGTGATCCACCCAACGGTTTGCCACCCTTACGAGGAATTGAACATCAAATTGACCTAATTATGGGTTCTTCCATCCTAAATACACCAACATATAGATGCAATCCCAAAGAAACCAAGGAGTTAGAAAAGCAAGTGGAACAACTACTCAACAAAGGCTACATTCGTGAGAGTTTAAGCGATTGTGCCGTTCCAGTGCTTTTGGTGCCAAAGAAAGACGGTTCATATTGAATGTGTGTAGATTGTTAACCAATCAACCGAATCACCATCAAGTATAGGCATCCTATTCCACGCTTAGATGACATGCTTGATGAACTTTACGGCGCATGTATCTCCACCAAGATCAATTTGAAAATTGATTATCATCAAATAAGGATGAAGGAAGGAGATGAATGGAAAACCGCTTTCAATACCAAGTTCAGATTATATGAGTGGACAGTCATGCCTTTTGGCTTAACCAATGCACCCAACACATTCATTAGATTGATGAACTACGTCTTGAAGGAGTTTCTCGGTAAGTTTCTTGTTGTTTATTTCGATGATATTCTTATATACTCTTCTTCTTTTGATTCACATCACTCTCATGTGAAATCAGTCTTCACAGTTCTCTGACGAGAACGGTTATATACTACAATGACTAGGTTTGTTGCCAGACTCAATGATAACATTCTTGAGGTACTTGAACTCAAAATCTAACACACTCTTCAAAAGACATTCCAATTCGCCATGACAATTGAAAAGCGCATCAAAGATAGACAATGACATCAGCAGTGGAGTTATCAATATGATAGAGGTACCACTCAACCTATGTGATGCGATCTCATATTGGAATTTACTGAGATGCCTAATTTACCCGATCCTAAATGATGTAACTTTGTGTTGTAAGACTTGCAACAGTTACGAATGATTTTAAAGGGTGAGGGTGTGTAACGATATAGAAGATAATAATAATAAAGGTTCTGGACTTTTAGATGGTTAAAGTAGTCGATGGTGGTGGTAGAATTAGACGATGGAAAATGGATAGTGGTTTAGGACTTGAGAATTGAACCAACACTAAAAAGTGTGACCCGAACTCTATAGCGGTCTCTAAATGAAATAAGGATCTTGACCCACTAGTCAAGTAGAACTAGGAACCAAAGATATCAAGGGTTTGATTCAACAAGCAAAACTTGAAGGATAGATAAAGTTTTCAAAAGAACAAAGAAAAAAAAACACTCTAATTTCTTAATTCAAAGTTGTGTCTTACCCTCACTAAGACCTCATGTGCACTATTTTGAGGGATGCAAAGTTTCCTTTCCTTGAATAAGAACCCATCGAGCCTATAAAACTTGTCAAGCGCACATTTCTAACATGCTTTAAAGATCTCTCCAAAATCAAGATCAGTAGCATAGAGTTATTTAAGAAATGCAAATCCAATCAATTTAGGTTCAAGATAATTAAGAAGAACATACCTCCAAGATAAGGCATCAGCAACAACATTCTCTTTTCCCTTCTTGTACTTGATAATGTATGGGAATGACTCAAGAAACTCCACCCATTTGGCGTGTCTTTCATTGAGTTTGTGTTTTCCCTTGATGTGTTTCAATGACTCATGGTCTGTATGCACAACAAATTCCTTCGATCATAGGTAATGTTGCCATTTTTCCAAGGCCCTGATCAAAGCATACATTTCCTTGTCGTATGTTGGATAGTTCAAGGTTGCTCCATTTAGTTTCTTGCTAAAATATGCAACTGGATGTTCCTCTTTAGATAAAACAACACCGATTCCTACACCTGAAGCATCACACTCAATCTCGAATGTCTTATCAAAGTTTGGTAAGGAAAGCAATGGTGCCTTCGTTAAGCACTCCTTAATCTGATTAAAAGCCTGTTCTTGCTCAATATTCCAAAAGAAACTTGCATTCTTTTTAATCACATTAGTTAGAGGAGCAACAATGGTACTAAATTTAGGAATGAACCTTTGATAGAAACTGACCAATCCATGAAAGCTCCTTTCCTCGCTAATGCTTGTAGGTGTCAGCCACTCTTCAATTGTTTTTACCTTCTCGTGATCAACCTTCAAGACTTCGGAACTCACTACAAATCCTAGAAACACAAGTTTGTTTGCACATAAAACAGATTTTTTAAGCTAGCATACAATTTCTCCTTTCCAAGTGTATTCAAAACAAACCTGAATGTATTTCATGGTCCTCCAAAGAATGGTTGTATATGAGAATGTCGTCAAAATACACAACACAAAACTTACCAATATAATACCGTAAAACGTGATTCATCAATCTCATAAATGTGCTAGGTACATTTGTTAAACTGAAAGGCATCACAGTCCACTCATACAAACCTTGTTTTGTTTTAAACACTGCCTTCTATTCATCATCTTCTCCCAACCTGATTTGGTGATATCCGCTTTTAAGATCGATCTTTGAAAACACACTAGAACCACTCAATTCATCCAACATATCATCTAGGCATGGTATATGTTGCGCGTAATAGGTGCTACGCAATTGTGCAAGTATACACGTCGCAAGTTATAGTATAAAAGATATCGTCTCCACAGGGATTGGTGCCACTTCAAGAATCTAGTCTCTTGCACTGTAAAAAGTAAAAACACAGGTAAAGGATTATATAAGTTTTAACTAATAACTAATCTAGAAAGCAATTAAGTAAATGAAAAGATGAATTCGAATGAGAGAGATAGGCTAGGTTATCGTGAGTTGAGGTGTGATAGCCGATTGGATTGTCTTGGTAAAAGAGTGCACGGGCAACTCAGTTGCCGTGGCGACTTGCACAACGGGGTTGCCTTGGCAACTAATTAATGGTTGCCTGGGCGACTAGTTGGGCAACTTACTTGGGCGTCTGGGCAGCAACTTCAAGGTTCGGCGGAGTGTTCTTCAATGGTTTCTTCTTATCCCTAAGTCGAAACTCTAGCTACTTGTGCATGCCTTGATAATACATCCCTGCGTGAATCAAGGGTGAACAACAACCAATCTTGCGCTCCTCTTAGCCGTTGAAATCCTTAACTTATTCCTAAGCCGGATTAATCTTCACCATCATTGGATTGAATAAAGATCATATTCATTCGTTTCTTGAATCTAACTCTCCCGATATTAGATAAATGGATGAAATCACGAGATCCTCTCCCAATTCACTCGCAAACAATAATAAGAACCAAGAATGAATAAACCTTGAAATAGAAAAGTGCAAACTCTTATTGCCTAAACAAAAACCAATAGTTTCTCACAACCACAAAGCGCAATAACCATAGCCAAGTAAGTTTAGTTCATGGCTAGGTTCCAAAGAAACACAAGATAAACAATCCCTAGCATGAACCCAATCGAACAAGGAAGAAAAGATGAAGCTTGTCGAAAATCCCTTGCCCTAGATGCTTGCCGAAAATTCCCCTTGCTTCCTCTCTTGGAGTTGTCGAAATTAACTCTTGCCCCCCTCCCTTGATTTGTCGAATTTCCTTGCTATTTATAGGGCTAGGCCAAAGTCCTTCTTTGAGGAGGAGTTTGAGTTGGAATTAAATTATCTTTAAAGAATATAATTCTTTATTATAATTTTATTCCTATTAGAACTTCTCCTATCTTCTTGGAATTTAATTCTTCTTTAATCTCTGCATGGCAATCAAATTCCTTTGGGCTTGGGCCTTGCTCCATGTCATCTTGGGCTTGTAAAGTCATGAATTTCGACATCCATATTGCTTTTGGTCTTTTTCGACAAATGCCATGGCAACTGGCTCAGCGCCTCCTTCATGCACTGCCCGGCAACTAGCTCGGCATATCCTTCATGCATTGCCCTGCAACTAGCTCGGCATTGCTTTGGCAAGTGATCCTGCACATACACACACAAAAACACACCAAAGCAGCATCTATTTCCACAAAAATCACCAAGTTATGTAATCAAGCTCAACGATTGAAGGAAACATGGATTAATGCATGAATGGCTAACTATGCAACTAATTTGAGCCTAAGTCTAACAATAATATGAGTAAAAAGGGTAAGAAAAATAGTACTTTTGAACACTTATCACACCCCCAAACTCAAACTATTGCTTGTCCTCAAGCAATGCAAACTCATAATTACCTGCCAAGACTTCAACTTTTCACAAACTTAGCTTTGAACTTGATTTCAATTCTCTGAACCGGGGCACAAAGTATGATTGGCTTTTTATTTTTCGGAAAACTGAGGAGTTACTCGGAATCAAACTATAATGCTTGTGCGTGTGTGCGGAGTTGTGTGCAAGTTGATTTTTCGGATTCTATGCAAACAGTAGGTTTTCGAATTACTTCATTGGGTTCTTTTTAACTTGTTTTAACTAGAGCCAATTTCAGGCACCTCTAGTGTTTTATTTTTAGTTTTCTTAAGTTAATTTAATCGACTAGAGCCGGTTTTGGGCACCTCTAGTTAAAAAAAATTTAACGCCTCCTAGAGCCAGTTTCGGGCACCTCTAGTGATCAATTTTTTTTAGCATATGCTAGAGCCAATTTCGGGCACCTCTAGCATTCATCCAATTTTTATTCTAATCCCCCAATTAGTTAATTATCAACCTAAGTTTACTAGAACTCCTTAAATCAATCAAACCACAACAGTGTTTCATCAAATTTAGCATCATAGTAAAATTCTAAGTTTTTCATGGTTATCCTAGAATAAAAATTCTATCAATTAAGTGCATTGGTAAAGTCATCATTGAATATTCATCAAATCTAAGCAATTCTTGTTCCAATTAAAGGCATGGCAAGCAATTTATGTATCCTAAATGTAATGCTTAAGATTAATGTAACTAAACATGGCAATTACTAATAACAATCCCCCCCAAACTCGAGTGAGGCATTGTCCTCAATGCATGCATAAAAATAACGAAAAATAACAATAAAAATAAAAATGCATACGAGGACTTACTCCGAGAGTTCGTCATCGTAGATGATTAGTTTCCTTCTAGTTGGCGTCTTGACTTTCTTGCTTGAACACGATGGTTGTTTTCTTGTTGCCGGTGGTGGAATCGATCCTCGTACGGGGTTGTCCTCATCATCCTCTTCATCAATGTCAATGGCTTTTCGTTTGGAGGATTCAATTGGTGTGGTCTTTATTGGTTCAATGGAGGACTCGTCCGAATCTGAAAAATTAGAAAATGATTCCGTAGGAGTTGATTCGGGCATAGGTGCTTTACCTTTGGCTTTTTCAGTGGTTGCCGGGGCATTGTCAGGGTTGGTTGCCGTGGTGTCTGCTTCATTGGTTGCCGTGGCGACTGCTTCCTTGGTTGCCTGGGCAAGAATTTCGGCGGGAAAGATTGGGAACGGCACACGATTGTCCGGGTACTTTTCTAGGATGACTTGGGTGATGGCATTGTTGTGCTCCTTCATGTACCGCATGAACATTAGTTGTCGATCTTCAATTTGCCTTAGGCGGCTTTCCAATGGGTGCAAAAGTGCTTCAAAGTGTCCCGGGATTAATGGCCGAGTTGCCCTGGCGTTAGGTGCTTGGGCATTAAGGATTGCCGTGGCGGCAGGAGTTGCCGTGACAATTGGGGGCCTTGAAGAATCTCCCGGTGCCTCTCCCATTAGCTTTCGGATTAGTGCTTGATTCCAACCAGACTTAGGTAGGGCCTTTTCATCGGTGGACTCACTCGGGACATGCATCTCCTTGCAAAGATTAGAAATTAAGCAAGGGAAGAAAAGATAACCCTTATCTTTTTAGCTGCATACAAAAATCTCATCGCAAATAATTTTTCCAATGTTAATGATGCGATTATGCAAAATAGAATGTATGAGCAAAAGACGTGGTATGTCAACGGTAGTATTGTGTGTGGAGGGCATTAAAGAAGTTTTAACAAACTTATTCCATAGTTTTGCCTCGGGTTTAAGCCAAAGGCGATTTACCGTGCCCTTGTATTTACCGTCGTTCCAATGAGTTCCCGGTTGAGTGAGTTCTTGAAGCACCTTGTCGAGTTGCGTGGGATTGATTTGGTCAACGAAGGCTTGATGCTCGTCCTTCTCAATGTAAAGTCCGTAAAAGGTGTTGATGCTTTTGGGACTTATAAGTATGGCCTTGTCACGAACAAAGACATAAGGATTATCCGGGTTAGGTGATTGATCATAGAATTCTCTTACCCATGAGATGTTACCCGGTTCTGGTTGATGGCAAAAGATTTCCCATTTTTGATGTGCAATCCTCTTGAAGATGAATGGTTCAAGGCCGAAATCTTGAGATCTGGAGTATTCAAAGCCTTGTTCTTCATGAATCTTCCGGCTTTCAAACTTGGATTGAAATCTTTCTTGAACCGCCGGTGTAGCAAACTTCTTGTATCTTGGTTCTTTGGAGGAACTTGGATGCCATGTATGATCTTGGTTGTGAGTAAAAACAAAGAAAAGAAAAGAAACTAAAAAGTTGCAAGATAGAAAGTAGGAATAGGTTAAGGGTGATGGGTTTTATAGAATCGATAGGTGGGTGGGATTAGGGTTTAGGGGAAAACGAAAAAGGGTTTAGGGCTTTGTAGGAGTTGTCGACAAGGGTTTTGGTTAGGATGAATTGGAGGCTTTATATAAGCCTTAGATTCAGCCCATTAGTTTCCTTGTTGAAGATATTTTCCTACTTGGTTTAGAATTCCTTCTTTATCTTGAACTTCCTTTCCTACAATTCAAAAACAAATCAAAGAAGGATTAAAATTAAAGATAAACTAATAAAGAAAATAAATAAAGATGTGTAATAGGATTCTTAGACTTGGAAAAAAAATCTATCCTAAAACTATTAATAATCGGCAAAATAATAAAATAATAAAAAAAAATCGGAAAAAAAATGAAAAATAAATAATTAAATAATCGACAAAAACAAAAATAAAAATAAATAAAAAAAAAAAAAAGTATATCAAAAGGGAGAGCATGCTCATGCATCTCCTAAATTGACCACTTCCTTGTTACGTTCCACATGGGCACCATTGTAGTGCTTCAATCTTTGTCCATTAACTTTGAATTCATGGTTGTCAGAGATGGACTTGATTATCACGGCGCCATGGGAGAATGGTTTGACGACTTCAAATGGTCCCGACCATCTTGATTTCAACTTTCCCGGGAAAAGTTTTAGCCGAGAATTGAATAGGAGAACTAGTTGCCCTGGCGTGAATTGCCGTGGCAATAGTTTCTTGTCATGCCATCGCTTTGTTTTCTCCTTGTAGATTCGTGCATTGTTATAGGCGAGTGCACGAAATTCTTCTATCTCATTGAGATCCATCAAGCGCTTTTGTCCGGCACTTTCCCAATCCATATTCATGGTCTTGATTGCCCAAAGACGCCTTGTGCTCGATTTCCACCGGTAGATGACATGTTTTACCATAGACAAGCCGGAAGGGGACATACCTAATGGTGTTTTGAATGCGGTGCGATATGCCCAAAGTCGTCATCTAGTCTTAATGACCAATCCTTCCTTGAGGGATTTACAACTTTCTCGAGTATTCCCTTCAACTCCCGGTTGGAAATTTCTGCTTGCCCGTTGGTTTGTGGGTGATATGCCGTGGCGATCTTGTGTGATATGCCGAAGCGTTGCAACATCTTGGCAATTAGTCTGTTGTCAAAATGCGTGCCCCGTCGCTGATAATTGCTCTCGGCATCCCAAACCGTGTAAATATGTTTTTCTCAGGAATCGTTGCGGTCTTGGAAATCGTCGTTGGGAACTGCAGCTGGCTCTACCCATTTAGACACATAGTCGACGGTGAGTAAGATGTAGAGGTTGCGAATGAAGATGGGAAAGGTCCCATAAAATCGATCCCCCATACATCGAACAGTTCCACCTCGATGATGTTCTGGAGTGGCATCTCATGTCGCCTAGAGATATTGCCCGTCCTCTGGCAACGATCACATTGCTTGTAAAAGTCTTGGGCATCTTTGTACAATGTTGGCCAATACAAACCGGATTGCAAGACTTTGGCATGATGCGAGTTCCTCCAAAATGTCCTCCATAGGGTGAAGAATGGCATTGCCGGAGTACATTCTGTTGCTCTTCTTGAGGGACACATCGGCGTATAACCTGATCTGCACATTGTTTAAACAAAAGAGGCTCATCCCAAAAGTAATGCTTAGCATCATGGCGGAACCGCTTCTTCCCTTGGTGAGTAATGCCATACGGAAAAATACCACAAACAAGGAAGTTAACTAAATCTGCGTACCAGGGTATTGCCGAGGCATGTGCTTTGCGTAGTGTCTCGCTCCCCAAAATTGCCGAGACGTGTGCGTCAAAGACTGCTGCGGCGTCGAGAGTTGCCAAGGCGTGTGCATCCATGGTTGCCGAGACGTCATAGGTTGCCGAGGCATCAAGGGTTGCCGAGGCATTGAGGGTTGTCGAGGCAATTAGAATTTGTTCATCCGGGAATACATCGCATATCTCTAGATCTGCGTCCTCCTCCCTATTGCGTTCCAACCGTGATAAGTGATCGGCCACTTGATTTTCTGTTCCTTTCCTGTCCTTAATTTCAATATCAAATTCTTGTAAAAGTAATATCCAACGAATCAAACGAGGTTTAGCATCCTTTTTAGAAAATAAGTATTTGATTGCCGAATGGTCCGTATGAACAATTACCTTTGTACCAATTAAATAGGATCGGAACTTGTCAAATGCGAAAACTACAGCTAGTAACTCTTTCTCCGTTGTTGTGCAATTCACTTGAGCATCATTAAGAGTTTTACTAGCGTAGTATATCACATGGAATGTCTTACCTGTGCGTTGGCCTAGGACTGCTCCTACCGCGAAATCACTTGCATCACACATGAGCTCAAAAGGTAGTGTCCAATCTGGTGGAACGACAATGGGTGCCGAGGCAAGCTTTTTCTTTAGGGTTTCGAATGCTTGAGTGCAAGAATCATCAAAATCGAAGACTTTATCCTGTTCAAACAGATTACACAAAGGTTTAGTGATTTTAGAAAATTTATGAATGAACCTCCTGTAAAAACCTGCATGTCCGAGAAAACTTCGAATTCCTTTAACCGAATTTGGTGGGGGTAATCTCTCGATCACGTCCACCTTGGCTTTGTCTACTTCAATTCCCTTGGATGAAATCTTATGGCCGAGCACTATTCCTTCATCTACCATAAAGTGGCATTTCTCCCAATTGAGGACTAAATCTGTTTCTTCGCATCTTCCCAACACCCTCTCTAAATTGTCGAGGCAGCCGTCAAAGTCATTACCAAAAACCAGAAAATCATCCATGAAGATCTCAAGGAAGTCTTCGACCATGTCTGAAAAGAGCGCCATCATGCATCTTTGGAAGGTTGCCGGGGCGTTACACAATCCGAACGGCATCCTTCGGAAGGCATAAGTACCTTAGGGGCATGTGAAGGTTGTATTTTCTTGATCTTCTGGTGCTATGGCAATCTGATTGTAACCTGAATAACCATCAAGAAAATAGTAAAAGGGTTTACCTGCAAGACGGTCAAGCATTTGATCAATAAAGGGTAATGGGAAGTGATTTTTCCTAGTGGCTTTGTTTAGCTTTCGATAGTCCATACAAACCCTCCAACCGGTCACATCTGGGTTGGGATAAGTTCATTATTTTCATTGCTTACCACCGTTATACCTCCCTTTTTTCGGCACACATTGTACCGGACTTACCCACGTACTATCGGAGATAGGGTATATAATGCCGCGTCAAGCCATTTGATGATTTCTTTCATTACAACCCCTTTCATGGCATGATTCAGTCTCCTCTGGGCCTCAATTGAAGGTTTGTGATCATCTTCCAACAAGATCTTATGCATGCACACCGCCGGGCTAATTCCCTTCAAGTCGGCAATTGTCCACCCTATTGCCTTTTTATGTAGCTTCAACATGTTGATCAGCTTCTTTTCCTGCTCAGGCTGTAACTTAGAGGAAATAATTACAGGTAATGTATTATCGATCCCTAAGTATACATATTTCAGTTGCTCTGGCAATTGTTTCAACTCAAGAATTGGTGATTTTCGATAGAGGGTTTTTTGATCTTACCTTCCTTACCTGAGTAGTCCAGTGGTTCAAAGTATGTAACTGGTTGATTAACTAGCCAATTTGCCTCTTCTGGTTGTTCCTCATCGACCGGTTCTTCATACTCCTCAGGTTCCTCTTGATCGGCAATGTAGTTGCCGAGGCAACTAAATTCCTCATCGAAGTTAAACTCTGTCGTGGTATGAAGTAGTTGGCATTCTTCTGGATCATCAGCATGCCTTAGTGTTTGGAACACATTTAGTTTTACCTGCTGGTCATTCACCCTCATTGTGAGTTCTCCTTTTCAACATCAATCAAAGTTCTCCTGCCGCTAGGAATGGTCTCCCGAGAATGATAGGCGCATGCTCATCTCGCTTCACAATCCAAAACAATAAAGTCAGCGGGAAAAAATAAATTTATCAACTTTTACCAAGATGTCCTCGATTTTTCCCTCTCGGATGCACATAGGATCTGTCATTTAGCTGCAGCATAATCATTGTAGGTCTTGCCTTCCCGATTCCTAGTTTCGAAAAACCGATTTAGGCATCAAGTTTATGCTAGCCCCTAGGTCGCATAGTGCTTTCCCGACATAGTGATTTCCAATAGAACAGGGTATTGTGAAACTTTCGGGATCCTTCAACTTGGGCGGCATGCGATTGTGCAACATTGCCATGCATCCCTCTGTTGCGGCCACTGTTTCAAACTCTTCTAGCCTTGTTCTCTTGGACACAATGTCTTTAAGAAACTTGGCATAGTTTGGCATTTGTTCAATTGCTTCCACCAATGGCAAGTTGATGTGGACTTGCTTTAGGATATCAAGAAACTTCTTGAATTGATATTCTTGCTTTTGTCGCTTCAACCTTTGTGGGAATGGTGGTGGAAGTCGGATATCTTCTATCCTTTCATTGGTTTGAAACCTGATTGACGGCATTGCCGGGACATCTGGAGTTGCCGAGGCGTCATCGGTTGCCGAGGCATGCTTATTGCAAGTTGCCGAGGCATCATCGGTTGCCGAGGCATGCTTATTGCCGGTTGCCGCAGCAATTCCTGGTTCAGCATCTGAGACTTTGCCGCTAGGTTCGTCTTGATCTTTTTGTGGAGTTTTGTTTGACGAGCGGGGTTGAACCTCTCTAAGTTGTTGGCCACTTCTGGTGGTGATTGCCTTACATTGCTCATGGCCAGTTCCTCTTGCGACTTCAGTATCGCTAGGTAAACCTCCTTGTGGTCTACTGTTCAGATTTTGAGCAAATTGTCCGACTTGATTTTCCAATGATTTGATTGCCGCCTCTTGGTTTTGCAATCTCATCTCGGTCCTGTTAATAAAAGCATCAGTTCTTTTTATGAAATTACTATTCTCAGCCATATAAGTTTCAGTTTTCATCATAAAAGCATTTAGAGAATTTTCCAAAGAACTAGAAGTTGTCGGTTCTTTGCTGCGATCTGCATTCTTAGTGGCATATTCTCTTTGAATCCCGATGCTTGTGCATTCTGATTGTTCTGGTTTAGAGCATTGTTGGGATTACTCCATGAAAAATTTGGGTGCTTCTTCCAAGCTGGATTGTATGTATTGGACATCATGTTGTTGCCCCGATTGTAATTCCCCACATAGAAGCTAGATTCCGGATTCTCGCATACATTCGAAAGAATTGTGGTTATCGCCACATAACTCACAAAAAGAATCCATTACCTTGACTTCATGTGTGTTGTTTGGTTTTTGCATGTTCTGGACCATCTTGGT
Source organism: Hibiscus mutabilis (assembly GCA_019671005.1). Lineage (NCBI taxonomy): Eukaryota > Viridiplantae > Streptophyta > Magnoliopsida > Malvales > Malvaceae > Hibiscus > Hibiscus mutabilis. Next base: position 27,000,175 of record CM033745.1, on the reverse strand, counting down.
TAAAGCGGCCAATTGTGCCGAAATTGAATCTGATGATCCTAGTTCATGTATTGTGGTTTGGCGTCTAACTCCTCCTCTTCTAGTAGATGGGAATTGATAGTCATTCTTGGCCAGCCTGTTTAAGATTTGCATTGCTTCTTCCGGCGACTTATCTAGGAGTATGCCATTTGCCGAGGCATCTAGCATCATCCTTGTTGGTGTATTCACGGCGTTGTAAAACATTGTTACTTGAGTCCACACCGGGAATCCGTGTAGAGGGCATTTGTGTAGAAGTTCTCTATATCGCTCCCAAGCCTCGTACATTGATTCATCATCCGCCGCCGAAAGAAGTAATGTCGTTACGGCTTATCGATTAAATTTGTAGGATTAAATCTAGCAAGGAAATCACGACAAAGATCAGTCCAAGATGCTATGGATCCGGCAGGAATGCTATTTAGCCATGCTTTCGCCCTATCCCTCAGTGAATAGGGGAATAATCTTAATCGTAAGACATCGGCGGTGACTCCGTGTATCTTGAACGAGTTGCAAATCTCGAGGAAAGATTTCAAATGTTGTCGTGCATCTTCAGTTGCTGAGCCGCCAAATTGACCTATTGTGTTGATCATATTAAACATTACCGGTTTCAACTCAAAGTGGTCAGCTTCAATTTCGGGTGCGACAACTCCTGGGTTAAGTCCATCAAGATCTTCTTCAAGATAGTCTCGAATAGTTCTGTTTCGTGCAAGAATCACTCCTCCTCCTGCTCGAACATCTTGATTAATATTGCCGTCTTGATTTGCCATTGCTTCTCTTATCCTTCGTCTAAGTCTTTGTAAGGTCCGTTCGATTTACGGATCAAAGGGATATTCTAGTGAAGTCGGTCTCGCCCGGTCATATACCAATGCAAAACCAAAGTTTGTTAGCCCTTTGAATTTTAAACAAGAAAAGTAAAAAGAAAGTGCAAGAAAGTAAAAACAAAGTCGCTATTGCCAATCCCGACAACGGCGCCAAAAAACTTGTTGCGCGTAATAATAGGTGCTACGCAATTGTGCAAGTATACACGCCGCAAGTTATAGTATAAAAGATATCGTCTCCACATGGATTGGTGCCACTTCAAGAATCTAGTCTCTTGCACTGTAAAAAGTAAAAACACAGGTAAAGGATTATAGAAGTTTTAACTAATAACTAATCTAGAAAGCAATTAAGTAAATGAAAAGATGAATTCGAATGAGAGAGATAGGCTAGGTTATCGTGAGTTGAGGTGTGATAGCCGATTGGATTGTCTTGGTAAAAGAGTGCACGGGCAACTCAGTTGCCGTGGCGACTTGCACAACGGGGTTGCCTTGGCAACTAATTAATGGTTGCCTGGGAGACTAGTTGGGCAACTTACTTGGGCGTCTGGGCAGCAACTTCAAGGTTCGGCGGAGCGTTCTTCAATGGTTTCTTCTTATCCCTAAGTCGAAACTCTAGCTACTTGTGCATGCCTTGATAATACATCCCTGCGTGAATCAAGGGTGAACAACAACCAATCTTGCGCTCCTCTTAGCCGTTGAAATCCTTAACTTATTCCTAAGCCGGATTAATCTTCACCATCATTGGATTGAATAAAGATCATATTCATTCGTTTCTTGAATCTAACTCTCCCGATATTAGATAAATGGATGAAATCACGAGATCCTCTCCCAATTCACTCGCAAACAATAATAAGAACCAAGAATGAATAAACCTTGAAATAGAAAAGTGCAAACTCTTATTACCTAAACAAAAACCAATAGTTTCTCACAACCACAAAACGCAATAACCATAGCCAAGTAAGTTTAGTTCATGGCTAGGTTCCAAAGAAACACAAGATAAACAATCCCTAGCATGAACCCAATCGAACAAGGAAGAAAAGATGAAGCTTGTCGAAAATCCCTTGCCCTAGATGCTTGCCGAAAATTCCCCTTGCTTCCTCTCTTGGAGTTGTCGAAATTAACTCTTGCCCCCTCCTTTGATTTGTCGAATTTCCTTGCTATTTATAGGGCTAGGCCAAAGTCCTTCTTTGAGGAGGAGTTTGAGTTGGAATTAAATTATCTTTAAAGAATATAATTCTTTATTATAATTTTATTCCTATTAGAACTTCTCCTATCTTCTTGGAATTTAATTCTTCTTTAATCTCTGCATGGCAATCAAATTCCTTTGGGCTTGGGCCTTGCTCCATGTCATCTTGGGCTTGTAAAGTCATGAATTTCGACATCCATATTGCTTTTGGTCTTTGTCGACAAATGCCATGGCAACTGGCTCGGCGTCTCCTTCATGCACTGCCCTGGCAACTAGCTCGGCATATCCTTCATGCATTGCCCTGGCAACTAGCTCGGCATTGCTTTGGCAAGTGATCCTGCACATACACACACAAAAACACACCAAAGCAGCATCTATTTCCACAAAAATCACCAAGTTATGTAATCAAGCTCAACGATTGAAGGAAACATGGATTAATGCATGAATGGCTAACTATGCAACTAATATGAGCCTAAGTCTAACAATAATATGAGTAAAAAGGGTAAGAAAAATAGTACTTTTGAACACTTATCAGTATAGGATGTTGATATTTGATTATGATCTGATTGACTGTTGGACAATCCACAAACATGCGCCATGGCCCATCTTTCTTGGGTACCAACAATATAGGAACGGCACATGGGCTTAAGCTCCCTCGAATATAGCCTTTTTCTTGTACTTGTCATTGTAACTCTTTTATTTCCTTGGGGTGACACCTATATGTTGGCCATTTGGGTAATGTAGCACCAGGCACAAAATCGATTTGATGTTCTATGCCATGAATATGTGGTAAACCTCATGGAATCTCGTCGGGTAAAACATATTCAAAATCCTGCAAAAGAGGAAACAATAGAAGAAGGCAATGTTGCATTGAGTTTGTTAGTGTTTAGAAAATTCTCCTTGTACAAAAGCACAAGAAGTGTTTGCCTCGCCAAAACACATTTTCTAATTTCACTACCCCTCGCATATATGCTCATTTTTCCTCTCATTTTCTGTTTCTTTTTCTTTTAATCCTTGGAAACTATTTTTCAAGTGCAATTGATCATCGTGTACTTGTTGTGGTGATAAAGGGATTAGTGCGTGCTTTATTCCTTCAAAAGTGATCGAGTACCGATTTCTATATCCATCATGATTCACTCTTCTATCGAACTGCCAAGGCCTTCCCAAAAGTAAGTGGCTAGCGTGCATGGGTACAACATCACATAGGACCTAATCCTTGTATCTACTGATGGAAAATGGTACCAGTATCTGTTTGGTCACCTTCAACTCCCCACCATCATTAAACCTTTGAAACTTATACGGGTGTGGGTGTTTTTCTTTCACCAATCCAAGTCTGTCCACCATTAACGTGCCAGCAATATTAGTACAACTTCATCCATCAATAATAACAAAACATACCTTTTCGTTGAAATGCCAGCGTGTATGAAAGATATTCTCTCGTTGCTAGTCGCTTTGCACAATTTGTGTATTTAGACTCCTCTTCACAACAAGAACTTCTCCATTAGAGGGAGGGTCTAAGTCTTCATCATCTTCACTTATGGCATCTACTTATTCTTTTTCTGATTTGGATTCAATCTCGTCAATTCCTCGAATCACCATAGTATGCATATTTGGGCACTAACTTGCTACATGTCCCATTCCAAAACAATTGAAGCATTGAATATCCCTAGATCGATTTGGTGTAGCTTGTGGCTTTCCTTTGTTCACATCAACAATCTTGTTGGGTTGTGAAGTCCCAACATTTTCCTTGAACTGATTTGGTTTGTATACCAGTTTGGAAGCAATTTGTCCCAATTTAGAATTTTGACACCATTTAGTAGTATAAGGGTTGTTATGGGATTAACCATGATGTTTAAATTGTTGTTCCACCTTCATAGCCAAGTGAACCAACTCTTCTAATTCCACATAGTATTGCAAATCCACGGTTTTGGCTATGTCTTGATTTAGACCCGAAATGAACCTTGCCATGGCAGATTCAGTGTCTTCCTCCATATTTGCTCATATCATTGCCATGGCAGGTTCTGGAGTTTCCTCATTAATTCTCGATGATAGTAGGATGGTATAAACCTCTTCCTTATTATGCCTTTCATTTCCTCCCACGTGGACACCAGACGTTCTCTATTTCTTCGTCTGTTCATGGTTAACTGGTTCCACCAAACTATTGCATAATTAGTGAATTCAATGGATACTATTTTTACCTTCTTTTGCTCGGAGTAATTGTGACAATCGAAGATGTGTTCGATCTTCTGCTCCCACTCAAGATAAGCCTCTAGATCTTTTTTTCCTTGAAATGGCATAATGTTCACCTTTATATTTGTAAGGTATCATCAAACCTTTCTTGATTCCTTCGATGTGGGCGTTGGTTTTGTACAATAGTAGGTTGTTCATTGTCGTCCACAATCTTCTCAATCTCCCCTTCTTGGACTCCTTGTCCTGGGTTACCCTGTGCTAGAACGGTTTGGGCTCCCACAGGTCTCTCTTTAAGGCCATCAATCCACTCATGTATGGACTTGAGTTTCTAATTCATAAGCTGTCCCAATTCTTGAACAAGTGCTTGGAACTGTAGCCTCAAAATTCCTCTTATTTGTTTTTCATTAACTCCCTTAAATTCTTGTCTGCATTCATGGCTCCCTGTTCACTCTAAAGAAAAAGAAAGAGGAAAAATAAAAATAAATTCACTCTCTCTTTTCAGCTTTTACCCTTTGACGCAGTCACTCTATCACGTCTTTTACTACTCTTTTTATCTCAAAAGTTCTTGAACCAAACTTACTCAAAATCGTCCAAAATATTTGTTGAATTTGCTGCAAAATAGATGTTAAGGTTTGGAAAGATATTGTGCATAAGGTATGCTTAGAAGAAAAGGCTTACAGTTCAAAGTTAGAATACTGAAAACGTACAAATAACAATCTGAAACAAGGGAAAAAATCTCAAATCTTGCTATCGATTTGCTTTCTTTTTCTAATCTCTTTTTTTTCACAAAATCTTTTTCTTTTTCTCTTTTTTTTTGTTTAACAGAAAAACACAATGGCTTACTTGATTTAGCCTAAGCTCTGATTACCATCTAATGCGATCTCGTCTTGGAATTTACTGAGATGCCTGATTTGCCCGATTATAAATGAAGTAACTTTGTGTTGTAAGACTTGCAATGGTTACTAATGGTTTTAAAGGATGAGGGTGTGTAACAATATAAAAGATAATGAGATAGAGATTTTGGAATTTTATATGGTTAAAGTAATCGATGGTGGTGGCAGAATTGGATGATGGAAGATAGATAGTAGTTTAAGACTTGAGAATTGAACCAACACTAAAAAGTGTGAGCCAAACTCTATAACGGTCTCTAAACAAAATAAAGATCTTCACCCACTAGTTAAGTAGAACTAGGAACCAAAGATATCAAGGGTTTGATTCAACAAGAAGAACTTGAAGGATTGATAAAGTTCTCAAAAGAACGGAGAGATAAAAACTCTCAAATTTCTTAATTCAAAGTTGTGTCTTACAATTGAAAAATAAACCTCTATTTATAGGCTTTACAAAATGAAGTGATTAGCCAACATTCCTTGGGAGGTGTGAAAGGATAATGAATAAAAAAATAAACCTTGAAATATGTGTCTTTGCCGCCCAATGTAATCATAAGCTAGCATGTCAATTTTCATGTGAATAAAAATCAAGCCCATTTCATCTCATTTCATGGCATATAGATGCATGTAGTTCATATAGTTGCATTTGGTGTTGTTGGTTTTGCTTTCTTTGTGCATTTGCAAAAATGGTGCTACTTTGGAGGTTTTTGGTTGCATGTGGTGATGTGCAGGGAAAAGAGAAGAAAGGCAGGCAAAATGCCATAGCATTTTGGAGAGCATTTCTGGATGCGCTAGAGGACAAAGAACTGAAGATATTTTGCAGCCCCCATATGTGATTCCACCAGCCAGCTGTGCCCCCACATGTGAAGGGGATATTCCCTAGGAATTAAGGGCCCAAAACCCTATGAGCCTCCACTATATAAAGAAAAGAACACCCATATTAAAGCATGAGGAGAAAAAGTTACTTTGTGAGCTAAGAAAGAAAGAAAAAGGTGGCTGCCTTTCTTCATCTTCTCCACCGTGGTGTCATCCATTGTTGAAGCTCCAAGGCATGTTCTTACTGGCCTTTGAGAGAAGAAGCAAGCTTAGAGTGGTTAACGGCTGTCCAATGCAGCTTTGGAGTTTTCCTTTCCTTTAGTTGCTTTTGCTGTCTCATTTCCTAGTATTTGGATGGGTTGTTTCGAACGCATGATTATGGATGATATTTTCCCATCCATAAATTGATTTTAAGTGGCTTGGGCTTGTTATGGTTTTATTGTTTTTAATTTGAATGAATGTTTCGTTACTTTCTTGTTCCTTCCATGCTTTGTCCATTGTTCTTTTATGCCTTGAACTTGTAAGAGCTTTCGAGAGTTAGCCTTTGCTTAGGTGTTTGATAGCTTAATATTCGAGAGAGTTAGGCTTAGATCTACATGGACAATGGGGTTTGATGCTGAGAGGCAAAATCCTAACTCACCCTATAGATAAGAGTAGAGTTTCAACAGCTAAGAAGAGTAGAACTTAAAGGATAGTTGTATGTTAGGGTTTACGCTGAGAGGTATTGGCATAGCATTCTTCTTATCAGGTTTCTTGCTAGAGATAGTGTAGAGACATCTTGGTAAGCTCTACCAAGCGTGTTGTGGGCAAGATAGTTCAAGACATTCTTTAGGCTTAGACATAGAGATCCATAGCAAGCCCGACCTATCATTCCCTTAAAGAGTTTCTTACACTTGAGAGGGCGTTCAAAGTATCTTTATTTCAGCTCAATTTTCATTACAATTGATTGCTACAACATTTCTGAACCTATTGCCTATTGCTACCATATTTACTTTTAGTTATTGTTTTGTGTGTTAAGCTAAGCTAAATTTGGCCTCCAATCCTTATGGAGACGATAATCACTCATCACTTTACTACGTGTTCGATGTGTATACTTACAGTATTTGCGTATCATTTATAGTACATCACAATATGCAACAAGTTTTTGGCGCTGTTGCCGAGGATTGGCAATTGGTTATTTTGAGTTTAGTCTTTGCACTAATTTATTTCTTCTTTTGTTAGTTTTATTTGTTGTTTTTGTTTATTCTTTTTTAGGAATTGTACTGTTGCATGACTAGAGGAAGACCCGAAGAACCCTTAACACCTCTAGTACCTAAAATCGAGCACTTGTTTCGCCAAAGAAGTCACATACAAGAAGCCTTAAAAGCCATGTATAGAGGTGGTAATGAAAGGAATCAAGTAGATGAGAATCTGGATAACCCTAATGTTGCAGCAAATCCTAGAGCGATAGTTCAACCTCGAACTATTAAAGACCATTTGAATCCTATATTGGATGATCTTAATCCTAGAATTGTAGCTCCCGAGATTCAAGCAGCTCATTTTGAACTCTAGCCCGTGATGTTCAATATGTTGAATTCCATTGGGCAGTTTGGTGGATCGCCTCATGAAGATGCAAGACAACACATTCGAGCGTTTTTGGAAGTTTGTGATTCTTTTCGACAATAGGGTGTGCATGAAGATGTATTGAAGCTCAAGCTATTTCCTTATTCTTTGCATGATCAAGCACGAGCTTGGTTGAGTGGAGTATCAACCGGTTCTATAGAATCATGGTCATATATGTGTAAAAGTTTTTTTCTATGGTATAATCCACCTAACATGAACACTTAGTTGATGTAATATCCCAAAATCATGCCTAGAAGAATATTGATAAATTGTTTGTTAAGTTTATATTTTTCATTAATAATAATGAAGATTTGAAAGCCTAAATAAAGATTTAGGACCTAATTGAAATAGTGGAAATTTGGATAGCCGATTGTTAAGGATGGGATTAGAAGCTTGGCAAACTAAAGAGTTTGCATGTTAAATATTTGATAATTAAAGGACATGGCACATATGTCATGTTGGGAGAAAACTCCCTAAACATGTAGTAATTGAAGGAGAGGGGTTCGGTCAAAGTGGGACATTTGGGGTAATGTTCTTCATCTCTCCAAAAATGGTCGAACCTCTAAGGAGAAAAAAGTTTGCAGAAAATTCATGGGAGAGGAAAGCTTGGAGCTTGGTTAGGATGATTTCTTTATACCATAAAGAGATAGTTTGAGGAGGAAGGTAATAGTACTACCCTTTACTTGTATTTGATTTATTGTGAAATTCGTTGATAGGAAGATCTTTAAATTCTTGAGTGAATTGTGCTAAATTGAGCTAAGAATATGAATAGTAAAATTATGTGTGTTGCTTCTTGATTTTGAATGAACAACTATCATGAAGTTCATAGTCTTTTAATGAACCACATAACTTGATTGCAATGATAAGTGTTTGTTCTTCATGAATGTGATTTTAAAATCTGTTTTGAAGGTATTTGAAAGTAGGGGTTTTGTTTTATCATTCTTGGAGGGTTGTTTGGGAGTTTTGAAGTAGATAAAAGGCTGTTTTAAAGGGTTTAAAGGATTGCCTTTCTAAGCTGAAAATTTGGAACAGTTTTTATAAATTTTGAGACAGTTTTATAGATACTAAAAACTGTTTTGGGGCTGTTTCAAATATGTTTAAGTGTATAAATGTATAAGCTGTCTTGTGATGTGTATTCATTGGCAAAATTGGACATATTCGAATAAATGAATGCTTATAGGTCTAAACTGTCCTGTTGTGTATAAAGTGAATTAAACGAGCTACTTTTAAAGGGTAGCTTTATACAAATGTCCAGTTGGGTAGATTTAAATGAATGCAAAGGTTAAGAGATTTCTTTGAGTATTAGATATATAAGAATGTTGTTAAGGAACTGGATTGAACTCAATAAACATCAATGAGTGGTCTAGCTAGCAAGTAAACTAGTATTCGTGAAAGTAAGGTGTTAGTGAATGGGTAAATATAACTTAAAGGCTGTTTGAAACTTGTTAAAAGCAAGCTATCATGTTCGAAACTAGTATGTGTGAAAGTAAGGTGTTAGTGAATGGTAAAAATAAGCTAGCTAAGTTAATTGTTCATGATATTTTCTAGTTACATTGAGACTAGAATTGAATGTGAATTGAATGAATCAAATTAATGACTTAAGGCACTGTGCCTCTTGATCGATATGGATAATGGTAAAAACAATAAACCCTTGATTTGAGTTAGTTTTGACACAATTTTCATGTCATGGAGTCCGTCGAGCTCGCTAGTTTGGACTACAGTCCCTTGTTGTTAAGATCAAGTGATCTTTTGGTACTATTGGTACCCTTGTTCAATAATGAATTGATTCGGTACTTTGTGTACCCTTGTTCCAGTACTATGTGTATCCTTGATGTTGTTACACTTATTATGGATTTGTGTCTAGTAACTCATCAATCAAGGCCCAAGATAAGCTTAATATTTCTGATAATGAATCTTAGTATCTTGTAATGAAAAATGGACTAGGTTCCCTTGATGTGTGATTGGATTATGATCTCTTGATTATGATTGGACTATATGTCCCTAGAAATGGTTGGATCTATGTTCTATTAATGATGGTAATTGGTTAAACTTGAATAGATTGTATTGTTTGAATTTCACTTGACATGGAATTGATAGAATGTCTATCTTGAAATTAATCACATGCTATGTTGAATGCTTTTATGCTAGCATGCTTGATAGAGCTCATTAGAACTGGTCATGGAACTCCGAATTATGTGCATTCTCTTGTGAATATACTTATACATTTACCCGTGGAAACATTATAGGAGACTCGAGTGAAAGTTGCTATGGTGATTAATAAAAAAATAATTGTATAAGTAAAGTTAAAGAAAGAGTTGTAATATCTTGTTCTGCAAGAGATGAGTTTTATTGTGACTTGAATGAATTTTAGTTGAGAATGATCCTTTATCCACCAAAAGTCGTATGATAATGAAATTTTAGGCTATTAAACTTTAGACCGATCGAATTTGTGTTTTTACTAGATATTATTCAAATAATTTGGTTTATATAGATACATTCATGTAGTCTTTCATGTGTATGTGAGACTCTATCCTTTGAGATGGAGTATCAAGGCTATAATAAAAGACTAGCAATGTGGAGAAAGCTAAATCGAATTTTGAATTTTAATATGTTTTGCTAAATGACAATAACTCGAATAAGCCATGATTAAGGTGTTTTACAACAAGAAACCAAATGCATGATTTAGTAGAATTGAGCTTGTATGCCATGAAACTTATGTGTTTGATAAACTTTATATGTTTCTAAGTTTCTATAAAAGAGATTCTTAATAGAACTTATGCTTGTATTTTAAGATATGGAACAATCATAATTCCTTAAAGGATGAAGAGATCAGATGGATGAAAGTCTAAGCTAGTCAATGTATGATAAATCCGAAATTAGAAGTATTGTCATGTATACTATTGTTATTCGAAGGTTATGATGTGTATTTAGGATATTCTCACAAAAGTGCCTATATAATGGATTTTGGTGCTAAGTTAAATAACTGTGGTTAATTAAACCCTTGTGAAAATATATTAACTTACTTGGTGTGTAAAATACATGATAAGCTTCTTAAAATTTTGTGGTAATTTAAAAGTTAAGCAAAAGCATGATAGTGAGATCTATCTATTTAGAATTCTGATAATTCTTGAGAAATTAAAGGACCTAAAGGATTAACATGAGCATCAAGTGTTAGTGAGATCTATCTATTTAGGTGTTTTAGCTGAATAAATTAAAAAGGGAAACAGATTTGTTTTATATTAAATTGATTCCTTGTTATGGGACTGAAATTGCCAAATTGTTGTTAAGTAATTGTTGGATTTGTGTGGATTCTGAGTATAGGGCTGGTTCGACCTCTCTTGGGAATATATATGAAATGTAGAAATATTCTTTTGTCTAGGGGTTGGAAGCATGTGTTTTAGTTGGGGGCAGCATGTCTTGTTCTTATTAAGTTTCGCCCATCTCCTTTGCTTAGGTTTGTCTTAAATGGCATCTTTTATGCTTAAGAGGTTATAGAGTTTTGGTACACATAAAAATTCTTCTCGTGAATGAATTCATAGTTATACCTAATAAATAGAATCACTTGAAAGGGATAAATTAAGCTTCATGCCATTAATCAATTTTGATCCACCTCACTAAGCTTGTGCTTACTCATTCCTTTCATTTGATTTCAGGAATACTTATGAAATTATCGAGCTTGGACATAATCACTGGAGGCAGTATGTATGTTTGTACCTCCTTACAACTCCTAGTTGGTGGCACATAGGATTTAATAATGCATAGTGTATATCGATTCTAATTTGATTACATAGCTTGTACACATTTTATGGTGTTTATGGTTTTGTAATAAGGGCCTTTAATTAATTCTTAATGATTGCTTGCTATAAGTAGTTAAGTAATTGATGTGATTATGTGGTTACTTAAGTTTTGCGTGGACTTAAGGATGTTAACTGGAATAGGTCTCATAGGTAGCAATATGATAATATTTTTTGCTAGGTGATTCTAATCAATAGTAATAATAAGGTAATTAAGTGATGTTGATTTTAATAATGTGTTTAAGATGACGTTATAAAGGTCGATGGTCTACTTGTTGTTATGGCGGTTGTCGTAAATAATTATAAAAAAAAATGATAATGAGTTGGTCTGAAGAATCAAAGGGAATGATTGCCATAAGCTGTTGAAGGCTCTAAGTTGAGCGTATTAAATGGTAATATTAGAATCTTGATAATGGTACAATGTCAGATTTTAATACTAGCTTGTTTCATGATGCTAGTTGGTTAAATTTGTTAAGCTAGAACACTTTAACTAAATTGGATAAGTCATAGGATTGATTAAAGAATACAAAATCTCCCTCGTTAGGTTTAATTCAACAGTTATATTATAAATGAACATTAATAGGGGCGTTTCAATGTTAGTGACGTTCCAAATTTAGGTTTCTCGTGTAATCGATGTTTGTGACTTCTCGCAAGTTTTGATTTTAATTTGTTCACTAATTTGGATAGTCTTGTCATGACCATCAAGAAATATTTGTGTTTGTTTTGGTAACACGTCCTATGTCGGTTCATCTTCTAAATCGGGTCGGGGGTGTTACAGTTGAGGAATGACATAACCTCCTTTCGTCAAGCTGATGACGAGTCAATGTACGAGTGTTGGGATAGATATAAGGGACTGCTCCGAAAATGTACAAATCATGGATTTCAAGACTAGACGTAAATAGTTATGTTATACAATGGTGTCAATGTCCCACAAGGATGATGTTGGATGCTTCAGCAAACAGCACTTTGATGGACAAGTCACCTCAATAAGCATTTGATATCCTTGACAGGAACGCAAACAATGACTACCAATTTCCTACTTCGAGACTTAGTATGGGAAGGAGAACTCATGGGACGCGTGAGCTCGACAACAACGAATTAGTTTCAGCCCAATTGTCGGCCATCACTACAATGCTCAAGAATCTCCAACGTCCAAGTGTTGTAAAGGCAACAAAAGTGGTCACTGTTTGTGATGGGTGCAATGGAACCCATCATGTGAGCGAGTGTCTTGAAAATCACTGAGTTTAACAACTATGTGGGAAACTTTAACAGGTGTAATCACAACCTGTAACACCCCTAACACAGTTTAGAAGATAAACCGAACTAGGTGGCGTTATAAATCATACAAAAAAACAAACAAGCATTCTTTTAGAGCAAGCAAGATCTTCAAGGATTCGAGAGCAAATATGATTGACGTTGAAAAGACTGCTTATCAATGTCTCAGGAAAACTTTTTCCTTGATCTGAATGTGGGTCAACTTCAATCCCATGTTATGAATAACTAGAACATATAATTAAATTATACACTTATAAGTTCCCAACCTAAACAAGAAATCACCAACTTAAGCCAAGACATTCGATCAAGTTCTTATACATGTTTAGAATTATCCGTTTTAGCTCTTCTTAACATTCAAACAATATACAAACTATACGTAGCAGTCATCAACTCTTGAACTTTAACTTGGTACATGAACAAATATATATGCAGCTTAATTGAAACTCTCAAACAAATCCATGTATTCTTCAAATCACGATACTATCACAATACTATTTTATCATGCAAGACTTTTCTTTATTCAATGATCTCATAAATCTTTGATCAAATTAATCTGTAAGCATTTAACCACTTCTAGGTCTTGAGAATCTAATATTACATTCATATAAGTTAACGGCAATCCCCTGCTTGTCAACCTCCATGCTTACAAAGCATCTAATTAGGAAACTATGATAACACTTATTTGTATACCTTTATGAAACGACATCACTAATAAGAAATCAGGTGATCTAAAACTTTAAGATTCACATAGACATTCAATTAACTTATGCAATCACGCAAGCAACATGACACACAAGTCACACAATTAAGAAATAATTAAAAGGCCATTTACAAGACTTGAATAATCATAAAGCTTATATACATTTTAAGCTCAACAAGGAAATAAAATGCTCATGAGTACCTAAAGACTATGTGCCACCATCTAGGAGTTCTAAGAGAATTATTCAGTCATACATGGATGCTTAAGATCACTTTCAAGCTCAGGAGACGACCGAAAGCACAAATACCCTGAAATGTAATGGGAATGAAGAAAAAAGGAAGTAAGCTAACGCTTAGTGGGGCAGTATTATAAACCCAAAGATAATTAACAAGTCTTAACTTTTAAATCTTATCCTTTCTCAAGGTTTATCCGAGGTTCAAACAAGTACTTATGTGATTGAAAATTATGTGGTAAATCCCAAGATTCCCAAAAATTGTATCACAACTCAATAATCTACTTTGCTTGTCTTAAAAGTTATCATAATAACATTGTTCATAATCATGATATCTCTAGAACTTTCTTGTCACGCAAGACACTAGATTTTCTTAACAAATCAGGGTTCCTTAAAATACAAGACATTTGCTAAAACATAGTTCTGGTATAAGGTTTTTGTCACACAAGCTTTAGGCATATGCATTTATTTTAACAAAGCATCCAAAATAAGTAAACATTCTCATATAACTTATCAATTCTTCTGAAGCATTTGACTTCTAGGAATTCAAATTACAGTCATACATGAATCACCATGATTCATTAGCCTTAACTTATAAGCTTTCTTGGATTCTATAATCATACCTAACTTACTCATCTTTTACTTAACAAACATTTTAAGTACTTAAAACTACCTGATCTGACGTTATTTAACATATGAAATATCTAACCTATCATTTCATTAAGGTTCCTTAGTTATTCCTTTGTAAACTTCTATATTTAACCTTTATTTTCTAACATATCATCAAGTAACATTTTGAGAATCATTACATAGCTTCATTATAATCCCAATCATAGTATAGTCTTCCAAGTTAAGCTTAATTCTAAGCTTAAGTAAGGGACTAATAGTTTTTTTTTAAATCAAGGTTGCTAATATAAAGTATGTCCCATTACATGAAGATGTTTAAATACTCCAGGCAGGGTAAGCAATTCGTTTGCACTCAATTTCATATGTATACACATGCTAACGAAACATATTTACTTATCGACTATATTAAATGGTCAATTTATTATACATTTCTTGTTATGCAAGTTACTATTTTAATTCAAGATTTATGTTATAAATCTTCATTAATCCTTTGTAACAAGGCATATTAAAGACTCAAGTTTCTTCTCACATAAGAAGACAAGCAGACATATTTAAGCATTCGAACCAAACACTTTGCCGTAAGTCCAAGATTACTCAAATAGTTCATGTCAATATACAAACACTCAAATGTTTTCATATGAAGGCAAGCATAGTTTCGTTTTCATCTGTATTTCCACGTAAAGATCGGTTGTAATCTAATTATAAATTACTCGTCACATAAGTCTTAGCAAGATTGGATTACTTAAATAGTTCATATATTCTTTTATTCTTTTGTATAGCCTTGAGAATCGAACTCCAGCCTAGGTACATGAATCCCCAACCAAACTGTCGCCAAACAAAATGGTACTCGCAATACCAGTCAATCCCTCCTACTATCGCCAAATGACCACACAACTTCCCTCCTACTGTCGGCAATTAAGGACCGTAGTCAACGACCGCAGTCCACCCCAAACACGAGCTCTATGGACTCTATGGCATGCCAACTATAGCTACGACTGACTTGAGACCAAGGCTTTAACATTTATTTATCTTATTAGTAACAATTAGAGCATAGCACCTTATTAATATCATATCACAATGCATATTGCCTTTCAATCTAGTCATTTTTCACCTCATGTGAATTTCTCATTCGATATGAGCATTGCGTTATATCCTTACTAAAATTGCCACCAAGGCTTATTTCTTAATAAGTAATACAATCATATCATGTATTACTTCATATACTCTTTTCACCATAAAATTCATACATTCATTCTTCCATCTTATTCGAATGGATACAAAAATAACAAAGGTATTTACCAAGTTTGCACCATTTGATATGGCATGTATTTCATAATATTCACATGTCAACAACCACTTGTAGCATTCGAACTAACAAGAAGTTTCATAGCATTTCAAACATATCAAACTATCATCAAGTCCTTTAATAATATTAACAATTCTCGTTCATCCTAAGATTGAGCATATAATTCAATTGCAATTGATACTCTCAACTGAATCTTCATACTATAAAGTACTTTTTCACAAAATTACTTACCTAGAATTCCAAGCTTAGTGGCATAGCATCACATTAATTATCAAACAAATGAGTAAATTAAGCCATTAAATATGCTCGGGATATATTGGAACTATCCCGAGACTTAAACTACACTCAAAGTTGATCCAAGCTAATTTTTGCTCCCGGATTACAATCTTCTTTTTGTTTGTCCATTGTTTGATCTACTTTGATCTTCTCTCCTTTCAGCTCGTATTGGTCTAGTTATGTCAAAGTATAACCATGCATTAGATAAAACCCCATTTATCCATCAATTATAAGGCAATCCAAACACTCAAAACTTATGCAATCCACACCAAACAGTCCATTATAGTTTTTTTAATCGATCAAAATAGTTCCAACAATACTTATGCATAGGCATAGTTGTTTCCATTCCTTAGGCACATGTTATATGTATCAAAACTGCTCCTTATTCTTTTTTATGAATGCCCCAATAAGTCTATTATACATAAGTGCTCATACAAATTTTCACAAAACAATCTCAGCATGTTTTTATACATTTAAACAGCCCACATATTCCTTATATACTTAAAACAGTCCCCATATTCATCAAACAAACCTTTACACACTTAATTATGCCCAAACAATCTTTATATTTCACTTAAATACACATTCTACCCTGTTTTTCTTATTCGCATACCAAACAATTATAAAACAATCCAGCAGGTTCCCTTATCACACCAAATAATCCAATTCATATAAATATGTGTACACATATAACTCAATTCAAAACAGCGCAGCAAATGTATATACATTTGCATATACATCAAAACAGCCTTCTAGAATCCATATTACTGAAATTCTATTCTGTTTTCCTATGAATTTCGATTCAGGTTCAAATCAGCCTATATATATACATACACCCTTATTTTTATTAAATTGAAACCGTCCCTTAACATTTTCTAAATGTACTAAATGAGGCCTCACCACACGCATTTCACATGAAAGCATTAAACAGTCCACTGATCGAGTAATACAACCCTCCAAACCCTTATAGTCTTGTAAAAAATGCTTTTATGCCATATTACAAATGTATACATTTAATTAATCAAATCAGTCTAATGTCAAGTTACCTCATATTCCAAACAGTTTTGGATCACAATTTAAGCATGAATGTGTCCATTTAGCTCTTTTCGGAAATTGTTTCCACCATTAACAGTTCACCTAGTACTCATTCATTTAAATTAATTTTGAAACATCTTCCTATTGCCATTCATAACAATTAAGAATTCCTTAAATCCAAGTGAAGCATTCGGTTATAACAACATCACATATAAATACATCTAATGTTACTTTAAATATTTGGATACTACTTATCACGAATCTATCTTCTTCTAACAACCAGTAAGGTTCGATTGCACAAGAGAACTAACATGAGGGTTCTTCTATCTTAAATTCTAACATATGAAAAGCATCTAATCTGTTTACCTTTCTTCCTTAGGAATCGATCAAATATCAAAACTCTTTGATTAGCATGCACCGATTTTCCTTAAAGCTTCATAGTCTTTGAGTTTTGATTTCTCCCTTTCACTTTCTCTCAAAATTTTCGGTTTTCCTCTTTGCAAGAAAGATAATTCATTTGGATTAGCCATTCCAAATGGCCAAACATTGGCCCCGTGGCAATGCATAGATATGCCATGTGTGCAAGATCTAACTCATTTTTCATTTACCATGCAATTACTATATTTTCTTTAAGTTTCATTTTAGTCCTTTTTGGTTTGGTCCTTAGGAACATAATTTGCTAGGTTAAACAAGTGACTATAACGTTTAACATATGGTTCACAACAACAATTTCTTTGTTAGGGAAATTTGAGGTATTACAATTCTCTCCCCCTTAAAAGAAATTCATCCCCGAATTTCTTCAACAACAACAAATTCATATTATCAAACTCATAATATTTTCAAATACTCTGAGTTTCAAATAGAGTGAACAAATTGTATTGGTTGCAAGTTGTTAATACATAACAAAAATTTGAACTCCTAGGTGGCACAATGATTTGTGAAGATGAGATGAGTCTCAATTTAGTCCGAGAATCGACTAAACCAGGCTCTGATACCAAATTGTAACACCCCCTAACTCGTTTTAGAAGATAAACCGAACTAGGTGGTGTTATAAATCATACAAACAAACAAACAAGCATTCTTTTAGAGCAAGCAAGATCTTCAAGGATTCGAGAGCAAATATGATTGACGTGGAATAGACAGCTTATCAATGTCTCAGGAAAACTTTTTCCTTCATCTGAATGTGGGTCAACTTCAATCCTAAGTTATGAATAACTAGAACACATACTTAAATTATACACTTATAAGTTCCCAACCTAAACAAGAAATCACCAACTTAAGTCAAGACATTCGATCAAGTTCTTAAACAAGTTCAGAATTATCATTTTTAGCTTTTCTTAACATTCAAACAATATATAAACTATACCTAGCAGTCATCAACTCTTGAACTTTAACTTGGTACATGAACCAATATATATGCAGCTTAATTGAAACTCTCAAACAAATCTATGTATTCTTCAAATCACGATACTATCACAATACTATTTTATCATGCAAGACTTTTCTTTATTCAATAATCTCATAAATCTTTGATCAAATTAATCTGTAAGCATTTAACCACTCCTATGTCTTGACAATCTAATATTACATTCATATAAGTTAACGGCAATCCCCTGCTTGTCAATCTCCATGCTTACAAAGCATCTAATTAGGAAACTATGATAACACTTATTTGTATACCTTTAGGACACAACATCACTAATAAGAAATCAGGTGATATAAAACTTTAAGATTCACATAGACATTCAATTAACTTATGCAATCACGCAAGCAACATGGCACACAAGTCACGCAATTAAGAAACAATTAAAATGCCATTTACAAGACTTGAATAATCATAAAGCTTATATACATTTTAAGCTCAACAAGGAAATAAAATGCTCATGAGTACTTAAAAACTATGTGACACCATCTAGGAGTTCTAAGGGAATTATTCAGTCATACATGGATGCTTGAGATCACCTTCAAGCTCAAGAGACGACCGAAAATGCAAATACCCTTAAATGTAATGGGAATGAAGAAAAAAGGAAGTAAGCTAACGCTTAGTGGGTCAATATTATAAACCCAAAAATAATTAACAAGTCTTAACTTTTAAATCTCATCCTTTCTCAAGGTTTATCCGAGGTTCAAACAAGTACTTATGTGATTGAAAATTACGTGGTAAATCCCAAGATTCCTAACATTGTTCATAATCAGGATATCTCCATAACTTTCTTGTCACGCAAGACACTAGATTTTCTTAACAAATCAGGGTTCCTTAAAATACAAGACATTTGCTAAAACATAGTTCTGGTATAAGGTTTTTGTCACACAAGCTTTCAGCATATGCATTTATTTTAACAAAACATCCAAAATAAGTAAACATTCTCATATAACTTATCAATTCTTCTGAAGCATTTGACTTCTAGGAATTCAAATTACAGTCATACATGAATCACCATAATTCATTAGCCTTAACTTATAAGCTTTCTTGGATTGTATAATTATAGTCTTTTCATACCCAACTTACTCATCTTTTACTTAACAAACATTTTAAGTACTTAAAACTACCTGATCTGACGTTATTTAACATATGAAATATCTAACATATCATTTCATGAAGGTTCCTTAGTTATTCCTTTGTAAACTTCTATATTTAACCTTTATTATAACCTTTTATGCTTATCAAACTAATAAACCAGTATCGCGTTATAACCACTCTGCTTGTTATCCAAGTAACCATGTATTTATTGAATATCTTTCAAATCTCATCAAAGTCTAATTAATTCATTTAAATTTCTATTCAAACATATACCAATAGGATAACTTGCTCCTTTAAGCCTATTTATTTTACTTTATTAGCATATGTCTTCAACTGAATAACAACAAGATTTATATATCTTGCTTCTTCCCAACCTTTTACTGTTACTAAGCATGAACTGAGTTAAATAAAAAGTGAAATACCATACTTCTAGTATAGCAAAAACCATTCAAATCCATATGTCAGATTCCAAAGGGTTATACAAGGAAATTGAATTCATAAATTATCTAGATTAACTAACACATTTGGCTCAAACATACCCACCTAGCCATAGACACATGAATAATTGAGAAGGCTTAGGCATTCAAGAAATCAAGCAAACACGCATACATATATGAGTATTTTAACCAGGTCAAACTATTCACTCAAAGGAATACTCAATAATCAATTAGATCTATATATAAATATCTTGCTTGTTAAGAAGGTTTAAACAGTAAATTATATGATTTCTATTACTTATAAACTCCCATTGTTTCTCTTTTAGTACTATCTTCCAATTCATGCAATATATGATTTGTAAGTTATCAATTTATCATCTCTTAACATGTATTATGAATCATACAAGTCAATCTATCTTACAATTCAATGCATAAGATTACACATCACACAATCATCAAGTAACATTTTGAGAATCATTACATAACTTCATTATAATCCCAATCATAGTATAGTCTTCCAAGTTAAGCTTAATTCTAAGCTTAAGTAAGGGACTGATAGTTTTTTTAAATCAAGGTTGCTAATATAAAGTATGTCCCATTACATGAAGAAGTTTAAATACTCCAGGCAGGGTAAGCAATTCGTTTGCACTCAATTTCATATGTATACACATGCTAACGAAACATATTTACTTATCAACTATATTAAAAGGTCAATTTATTATACATTTCTTGTTACGCACGTTACTATTTTAACTCAAGATTAATGTTATAAATCTTCATTAATCCTCTGTAACAAGGCATATTAAAAACTCAAGTTTCTTGTCACATAAAAAGACAAACGAACATATTTAGGCATTCGAAGAAAACACTTTGTTGTAAGCCCAAGATTACTCAAATAGTTCATGTCAATATACAAACACTCAAATGTTTTCATATGAAGGCAAGCATAGTGTCATTTTCATCTGTATTTCCACGTAAATATCGGTTGTAATCTAATTATAAAATACTCGACACATAAGTCTTAGCAAGATTGGATTACTTAAATAGTTCATATATTCTTATGCTTTTTTTGTTTAGCCTTGAGAATTGAACTCCAACCTAGGTACACGAATCCCCAACCAAACTGTCGCCAAACAAAATGGTACTCGCAGACCAGTCAATCCCTCCTACTGTCGCCAAATGACCACACAACTTCCCTCCTACTGTTGCCAATTAAGGGCGGTAGTCCGCCCCAAACACGAGCTCTATGGACTCTATGGCATGCCAACTATACCTACGACTGACTCAAGACCAAGGCTTTCACATTTATTTATCTTATTAGTAACAATTAGAGCATAGCTCCTAATTATATCATATCACAATGCATATTGCCTTTCAATCTAGTCATTTTTCACCTCATGTGAATTTGTCATTCGATATGAGCATTGCTCTATATCCTTACTAACATTGCCACCAAGGCTTATTTCTTAATAAGTAATACAATCGGATCATGTATTACTTCAGATACTCTTTTCACCATACATATCATACATTCATTCTTCCATCTTATTCGAACGAATACAAAAATAACAAAGGTATTTACCAAGTTTGCACCATTTGATATAGCATGTATTTCATAATATTCACATATAAGCAACCACTTCTAGCATTCGAACTAACAAGAAGTTTCATAGCATTTCAAACATATCAAACTATCATCAAGTCCTTTAATAATATTAACAATTCTCGTTCATCCTAAGATTGAGCGTATAATTCAATCGCAATTGATACTCTCAACTGAATCTTCATACTATAAAGTACTTTTTCACAAAAGTACTTACCTCGAATTCCAAGCTTAGTTGCATAGCGTCACATTAATTATCAAACAAACGAGTAAATTATGCCATTAAATAAGCTCAGGATAGATTGGAACTATCCCGAGACTTAAACTACACTCACAGTTGATCCAAGCTAATTTTTGCTCCCGGATTATGATATTTTTGTTTGTCCATTGTTTGATCAACTTTGTTCCTATCTCCTTCCAACTCTTATTGGTCTAGTTATGTCAAAGATAACCATGCATTAGAATAAATCCCCATTTTTCAATCAATTATAAGGCAATCCAAACACTCAAAAATTATGCAATTCACACCAAACAGTCCATTACAGTTTTTTTAATCGATCAAAACAGTTCTAGCAATACTTATACATAGGCATAGTTGTTTCAATTCCTTAGGCACATGTTATAGGTATCAAAACAACCCCTTATTCTTTTCTATGAATTCCCCAATAAGTCTATTATACATATGAGCTCATACATATTTTCACAAAACAGTCCAACATGTTTTTATACATTTAAACAGCCCATATATTCCTTATTACTTAAAACAGTCCCCATATTCATCAAACAACCCTTTACACACTTAATTATGCCTAAACAATCTTTATATTTCATGTAAATACACATTCTACCGTATTTTTCTTCTTCACATACAAAACAATTATAAAACAATCCAGCAGGTTCCCTTATCACACCAAATAATCCAATTCATATAAATATGTGTACACATATAACTCAATTCAAAACAGCGCAGCAAATTTATATACATTTTCATATACATCAAAACAGCCTTCTAGAATCCATATTACTGAAATTCTATTATGTTTTCCTATGAATTTCGATTCAGGTTCAAATCAGCCTATATATATATACATACACCCTTATTTTTATTAAATTGAAACCGACCCATAACAATTTCTAAATGTACCAAATGAGGCCTCACCACACGCATTTCACATGAAAGCATTAAGCAGTCCACTAATCGAGTAATACAACCCTCCAAACATCTAAAAACAGCCCTTATAGTCTTGTAAAAAAATGCTTTTATGCCCTATTACAAATGTATACATTTAATTAATCAAATCAGTCTAATGTCAAGTTACTTCATATTCCAAACAGTTTTGGTTTACAATTTAAGCATGAATGTGTCCATTTAGCTCTTTTCGGAAATTGTTTCCACCATTAACAGGTCACCTAGTACTCATTCATTTAAAGTAATTTTGAAACATCTTCCTATTGCCATTCATAACAATTAAGAATTCCTTAAATCCATGTGAAGCATTCGGTTATAACACCAGCACATATAAATACATCTAATGTTACTTTAAATATTTGGATGCTACTTATCACGAATCCGTCTTTTTCTAACAACCAGCAAGGTTCGATTGCACAAGAGAATTAACATGAGAGTTCTTCTATCTTAAATTCTAACATATGAAAAGCATCTAATTTGTTTACCTTTCTTCCTTAGGAATCAATCAAGTATCAAAACTCTTGATTAGCATGCATCGATTTTCCTTAAAGTTTCATAGTCTTTGAGCTTTGATTTCTCCTTTTCACTTTCTCTCAAAATTTTCGATTTTCCTGTTTGGAAGAAAGATAATTCATTTGGATTAGCCATTCCAAATGGCCAAACATTGGCCCCATGGCAATGCTTAGATGAGCCATGTGTGCAAGATCTAACTCATTTTTCATTTACCATGCAATTACTATATTTTCTTTTAGTTTCATTTTAGTGGTTTTTGGTTTGGCCATTCAAGTCATCACGAATTCTAATTTGGTCCTTAAGAACATAATTTGATAGGTTAAACAAGTGACTATAACGTTTAACATATGGTTCAAAACAACAATTTCTAATGTTATGGAAATTTGGGGTATTACACAACCCCTACTCAAACACTTATAATCTAGGTTGGCGTCAGCATCCTAATCTTGCTTGGGGGAATTCAGGAAACCAATGCTGACAGCTCGAGTTGGCACCACTGTCAGACTGAATCGCAAGGTTTCCAGCAGAATATTCCATGGCAAAATGATAACAACGGTTCAGCCTCTTCATCGAACAACAGTTCCTTGGAAGGTACTCTCCAAGATTTTATGTCAACCACGAAAGCTTTATTCCATGACTATACAGCGCCTATAAAGAGCCAAGGTGCATTACTTCAAAGCCATAGCTCTTCCTTGATGGCTTTGGGAACCAAAATGTGATAGATTGCACAAGCTCTGCATACTCGGCCAAAAGGTAGTTTGCCTAGTTATACTGAAGTCACTAAAAATCTTGGCAAGGAGCAGTGTAGTGCGCTCATTTTAAGGAGTGGTACCCAACTTAACAAAGAAGATGAGTTTGGGGGAAAGAAAGTGGAAGACCCCAACCCTAATTCTATGGCTAAGGAGTCAGTTTTGCAAGAAGAGTCAACTCAAGAAGGAAAAGAGAATGAACCTGCTGGTGGAGAACAGAATGTTGCTATAGCAAAAGAAAGATCTCCACTAGTAGAGGAAGAAGTCAGGCCCCCACCACCATTTCCTCAACAGTTGAAAAAGCAAAAAGATGACCTTCAATTCAAAAAATTTGTAGACATTCTTGACCAGCTGCGTATCAATGTCCCATTTCTGGAGGCAATTGACCAAATGCCTACATATGCTAAGTTTCTCAAGGATATTGTCACCAAGAAAAGAAAGATTGATAAGTACGAGATTTTTGCTACAACAAAATAATGTTATTTGGTGCTAATCAATTTGCCACTGAAAGGAGTGATCCGACCAGTTTTATTATTCCATGCTCCATAGGAGACACTTACGTGGGAAAAGCTCTATGTGACCTTGGGTCTAGAGTCAACCTAATGCCCAAACCAGTCTTTATGAAGCTTTGAATAAGGGATGCAATACCCACCATAGTGATTTTGCAACTAGCGGATAGATCTCAAGTCTGACCAGAAGGAAAGATAGAAGACGTTATGGTTAAAGTGGGCAAATTTGTTTTCACAGTTGACTTCCTTATCCTTGATTGTGAAGTAGATGACAAAGCACCCATTAGTAGTAATCGGTTCGGGAGCGTTACTTAGCAAGCAAGGACAAGACAAGGCATGGCAAGCATTCGAACCAAACAAGAACAAACAAGTAATCATAGAACAACAACGCATTCATACTTGCTTAGCTAACAAGAAAGCTCACACTAAACTTCAAGCCATCCTATCATTCGAACAAGACCAAAGCAAGAGACATGGAAAAGCAAGCAATAGCAACCAATCATACATTACTTATCATGCAAGTAACCACTAAATTGAATCTTAATTCAAACTACCCAATCGAATAGGTCACTAAGTATAATTCATTTCATGCTTACACTTACAAGTTACTACAATTTCAACATAATTTACTAGTTTTGATCCTTGTCATTCAAATTATTGTAGACAACAAACAATTTCCATTTCATTTGAATGTACCTTAGATTTATACACGAACATTTAATCCCTAAATTTCTTACATGATTCTTGATCATTCAAATTACAAGAAACTAGTTCTAATCAAGCCTAAATCCATACCTAACCATTCGACCATTCACACAATTTTTCAACATGGCATGTAACTAGTTTCATTCATGCTTAATTCAATCCTTATGCATTCGGAAATCCCATATACAATTACAATTCACAAACATCATGGTATAAACACACACACAAGTAGCCACATAACCCCTAATGTATTCGAATGAAAGGCATGAGACATGGTTTATCCTATACTACTTTCTTTTCAAACATAACCATATGCGTTGAGCTAATCATTCAAGTGACTTAAGGTAATCAAGATCATTCATTCCATATCATCAACATATGCACAGCAAAACATTCAACCACAAGTTATCTAAGTTCATTACAGACCTTAAACTATATACATAACATAGATAAGCCCACCAAGCATTATATACAATCTTTCAAAATGCATGTTCAAGCTATTTAGATACATCTAGTGCCACCATTCTAGGAGAATACAAAACAAGTATGGAATCATACTTTAACCAAGCTTGTGTAGGATGCTTCTTGCTCATGGAATCAAGCTTCAAGATTAAGCAATGTTGAATCCTTTAACCTGTAGGTTGGGAAGAATGAAACAAGAGTGATAAGTACAAAAATGTACTTAGTGAGGTAGTAACTAGTCTATCCATTTTGTTATTTCATGTTTCATGTCCTTTAGATCAAGTGTTGACCTAGCTAAGGCTTCCAAGCATTAGAGTAGACTTCGCTAGTCTTTCAAATATCAAGAGTGACCTTATCTAGTCTTTCAAGCATCAAGATTATCCTATCTAGGATAGCATGCATTCGGCCAACAAGATTAGTCATCAAGAAATCATAATTCATGAATCAAGCAACATGCTTGCAAAACAAGAAACCAAGGAGTCATGCTTTCAAATCAAGTAACATACATCTCATGGCATTCAAGACAAGTATCATGTATAATTGAATTGTTATTACATTTGTTATTTCATTAAATAACCCCTTGGTGCTTAGTTTGTATAGGTAATCGAGTCTCCAACCAACTGTCGCCACAAGATGCACCGTAGTGCTGGTCAACCCTCCTACTATCGCCAAAGACCACATACGTACCATCCGTCTATCACCAAATACGGGCGTTAGCCCTAGACCGTAGTTCACCCGTACATAATGAGCTCTAGACTCTAAGGCATGCCCTTCTACCTAATCCAACTAGCTACCAAGGTTGGTCGAATTACCATTTATTCAAGTTATCAAGTTAAAGATCTTGTTCATGTTAAGCAAGATCATTTCATGTTAAGCCCTTAGGCTATTGAGCCTTAGCTCACAAGTGAAGTGGTTTCAAGAACCATTTCATCAAAATGAGATAACATCATATCTCAAGCAAGTCATTAGCATTCAATCGTGTTGCATCATAGCACATACAAGCATTCAAGCTATCATCAATCATGCTTAGCAATTCGAATTAGACATATATTCAAGACTAAGATCAAGTTTACTTGGCAGCTTGCGCACTACATGCTTAAACAAGCATATCTTTCAATTCCTAAGTCGAAATTTGGATTAATTTATACCATTGGAAATATAAAAAAATTGTCTTTAAAACCATAATAGGTTTGCATTTTAGTTATTCCCCAATTAATACAGTTTATTGTTCAAAGACAGGGCATTTACACTGCCTGAACAGTTTGCATTGTCCAGCTATTTCTATTTACAGTTTCCAGCATAGGACCTTTCAGTTCTATTTTCACCTAATAAAAGTAGACATACAAAGGATCATGTCATTAAAATTTCAGCCCTGAATTTGATTTATACAATTTTTGGTGAATTTTCAAAGTGACTCCCAGAACAGAGCAATTCTGGGCAGCTTACTCTAGGTTGCAATTCTAGTTCTTTATTTCATTCTAGCAAGGTCCTAACATGACAATTTCATTCATGATCATGTTCATACATATTTAGGCCATCATAATTCACCTATCAATATTCTCAAAATAGGGCATAGTCATGTTGAACCTAGTTTAGTCCAATTGATCACAATTACACATCAATTCATCAACTAGGCAGCCCATTGCCTAATTTAACTAGTTCAATTAGGTGTAGTCATTTTTCCAGTAAGTTACCAATTCAATTAAATCTCCATTTTACCTAGCAACATGTTCAAATCATATTTTTAAGCGCATTTAGCATGCTTACACAATTTTTCAATCAAAACAGTCCCCTAATCTAAACTGTTTTGAACCATGATCATGTTTCTCAATTTTCCAACAACTACTCATGTGTTTCATTAGCAATTTGATTACTAGCAATCAATTTCCAGGTTCTAATTGCAAATAGCATGACCTTAACACATAAATAAATCATCTAATTCATCAATACAACCAAGAACATCATCAAACAATCATTCAATCAGTCTATAACATGTTCATCACATTTTCCAGCATATATACCCTCAAATCACATTTCCATTTCAATTCAATCATTTCAAACATGAATTTTACAACAGAAATAAGTAATTACCTTATTCACTAAGCTATCTAGATTTAATTTGGAGCTAAATCAAGGTTGTAGGACATGGATTCAAGCTTTCTCCCTCAAGCTTCCTCCCTCAAGCTTCCTTTATCTTTTTTCTCTAGTGAAATTCGGCAATTGGTATAATGAAAAAGATGATGACAACATCTAATCCATGTTATTGGATTTGTGTAATATCTAAAATGTCCCTTAATTAATCCTTAATATTAACTTAATCAAGGGCATTAGGGGAATTGAGGAATTTAACATGCATTCCTTGGAATTGCGAGAGTTTACAAGTTGGTCACCTTAATTTGGTCACTTTGTTCTTTCATTCATTCAATTAGACCCTTGACTAATCAATTTAGCTTAATTTCTAGATTCAATTAAGCTATCAACTTAAGCAATTGATTTCAATAGTTCTAGGCTAGGATTTAGGGTGTTACAATTCTCCCCCTTAAAATAAATTCGTCCTCGAATTTACATGAATCAAATAGATGGGGATATTGCTTCTTCATGATTTCTTCGATTCCCAAGTAGGTTCTTCTATCTTGTGGTTTCTCCACAAAACCTTGACAAGAGGAACATTCTTGTTCCTAAGCTTTCTTACTTCCCGATCAAGAATCTGAACATGCTCTTCTTTATATGACAAATCAGGATTCAATTCAACTTCTTCTCGTTCAAGAATATGGGATGGATCTGATTTGTATCTTCTGAGCATAGATACATGGAATACATTGTGGATTCTATCGAATTCTTCAGGGATAGCTAATCGATAGGCCACCGGTCCAATTCTTTTAGTGATTTCAAATGGACCAATGAATCGGGGACTGAGTTTCCCTTTTCTTCCAAATCAAAGGACTTTCTTCTAAGGTGAGACCTTTAGGAAGACTTTGACTCCAATAGCGTACTGGATATCTCTTCTTTTCTAGTCAGCATATACTTTCTGTCTATCGAAAGCTGCCTTCAATCAATCATGAATGATTGTCACTTAGTCTTTGGTTTCCCGAAGCAATTGAGGCCCTAGCACTTTGTTCTCCCCCAACTCAGACCAGCATAAGGGAGTTCTACACTTCCTCCCGTATAAAGCTTCAAATGGTGCCATCTGAATGGATGCTTGATAACTATTGTTGTAAGCAAACTCTACAAGGGGTAGAGATTTCTCTCAGTTCTTTCTGAACTCTATAACACAAGAACGAAGCATGTCTTCTAATACTTGAATAATCCTTTCAGATTATCCATCAGACTGAGGATGGAAAGCTGTACTTAGATTTACTTTGGTTCCAAGAGCTTTCTGTAGAGACTTCCAAAATGTGAAGCAAATCTGGAGTCTCAATCGGAGACAATAGCTGTAGGTACACCGTGTAATCAAATCACTTCACATATGTATAGCTCGGCTAAGGTTTCTAAGCTCATGTTCATTCGAACAGGGATGAAATGAGTAGACTTTGTGAATCTATCTACAATCACCCATACAACATCGTTCTTTTTTGGAGTAGAAGGAATACCAGTAACGAAATCCATTGTAATACGATCCCATTTCCACTGAGGGAATTCGATTGGCTGAAGTAATCCAGTAGGAACACGATGTTCGGCTTTAACTCTTTGACAAGTCAGGCACTTCGATACGAAGTTCGTGATAGCCGATTTCATACCCACCACCAGTATAGTGGCTTTAGATCCTTGTACATCTTAACCGATCCCGGGTGAATCGAGAATAAGCTTTGGTGAGCTTCTTGTAACATTTCTGGTCTTAGTTCCTTATTGTTTGGAACACATATTCTATCCTTAAAATAGAGGAGTCTATTTGACTTAAGGGAGAAGTTAGAATTTGACTCAAAGACTAACTTGGATATGATCTTCTGAAGATCTGAATCAGTTTGCTGGAGTTCTTTAATTTTTGAGATTAAGCTGGATTGAACTTGAAGTTCAGACAATAATTCTCGTCCTTTGGATAAATGGAAATGAGCATTGATAGCCGGAGTAGCTACAAAGAATACATAGTATCATTAAGGAAAATTTTGAGTGGTTACTTGCAAAACAAGTAAGTGTTTGAATAGCTTTCTTGTGATTCAAGTAAGTTCAAATTCGATTGAAATATACAAGAATTTAGATTTAAGAGTTTACCAGAGTATGGTTTGCGACTAAGGGCATCAACAACCACGTTTGCTTTCCCCGAATGGTAGTCGATAACCAAATCATAGTCTTTAAGCAATTCTAGCCATCTTCTTTGTCTTAGATTCAAATCTTTCTGAGTCAGGAGATATTTGAGACTCTTGTGGTCTGTGAACAGGTTACATTTCTCCCCGTACAAGTAATGTCTCCATATTTTGAGAGCAAACACGATAGCTGCCAATTCTAGATCGTGTGTTGGATAGTTTGACTTGTGTGGTCTTAGTTGCCTTGAAGCATAAGAAACCACTTTTCCATCTCGCATTAGGACACATCCGAGCCCTAAATGAGATGCATCACTATAGACAGTGAATTCTTTACCCGATTTTGGTTGGATAAGAACCAGTGCATGAGTTAGGGCTTGTTTAAGTTGATCGAAGCTTCATTGTTGGCTTTCTGACCAAACAAAAGGTGTATCCTTTCAGGTTAACTTTGTAAAAATTACGACAATGGATGAAAATCCTTTGACAAATCGCCGATAATATCCAGCTAAACCGAGAAAGCTTCTAATTTCACTAACATTCCTCAGAGGTCTCCAATCCAAGATGGATTGAATATTCTTCAGGTCTACTTTAATCCCTTCTACCGATATGACATGGCTAAGGATCGAGACTTCCGATAGCCAAAATTCACACTTAGAGAACTTTGCGAACAATTGGCGTTCTCTAAGAGTTTGCAATACAATTATGAGATGTTCGGAGTGTTCTTCCTTGTTCTGGGAGTAAACTAGGATGTCATCTATGAAGACGACCACGAACTTGTCGAGATAAGGCTTGAACACTCGATTCATGAGATCCATGAAAGTAGCCGGAGCATTCGTTAGCCCGAATAGCATTACGAGAAATTTATAGTGGCCATATCTAGTACAAAAGGCTGTCTTCGGCACATCTTCTTCTTTTACCCTCATTTGATAGTATCACAGTCGAAGATCGATCTTTGAGAATACCGAAGCATCCTTGAGTTGATCGAAGATATCTTCTATCCTAGGAAGAGGATACTGATTCTTAATCGTAAGCTTGTTCAATTGTCTGTAATCAATATAGAGTCTCATGGTCCCGTCTTTCTTCTTCACGAACAATACTGGAGCACCCCAAGTAGATGAGCTAGGTCGGATGAAACCCTTGTCTTCTAGCTCTTGGAGTTGCTTCTTGAGTTCTTTCAATTCAACAGGTGCCACTCTATAAGGTGTAATGGAGACCGGAGCTGTTCTAGGTTGAACTTCTATCCCGAACTCTACTTCTCTGGTCGGAGGGACACCAGGGAGTTCCTCGGGAAAAACATTAGTGAATTCAGAAACAACAGGCATGCTAGGCAAACCGAATTCAATTTCATCTTGGAGAATCATCTTAGCAAAGATTGGAGTTGGTTTCTTGTCTATTAAGAGAATGGATTCTTCCCCTAAGCCCCAAAGATACAGTCTCCGATTTTGGTAATCTACCCAGGCCTCGTATTTACTTAACCAATCTAACCCCAATATCAAGTCAAATTCACAATATGTTTCGAATGGTCAAGAAAGCTTGCTTGTGGCGCAAGTTAATAGGTTTTTCCCCTAATGGATTCGAAAATACAAGACTTGATTCAATAATTTTGGGTTTTAATTTTAACTTGTTGATCAAGGCAGAACAAGCAAATGAATGGGTAGACCCTGAATCAATTAAAGCATATGCAGGACTGGAATTTAACTCAACGGTACCTGTGATAACATCAGGAGCTTCTTCATCATCTTTACCACGAATGTGGTAGATTCGAGCAGGGGCTCAAGATCCTTGGTGAGTAGGGGCATTTGAATAGTTCCCCTTGCCTCTGCCTTGATTTCCAGACTGGGCTTGTTTAGGACCCTTGTTTCGATTGGAGAGAGCTGAGCTTGCATTTCTAGGAGTTCGTCTTGTAACCTTATTGGGATTCTGGGGACAATCCTGGACATAGTTATTTGAGGCTCCACATAAGAAACACAAGTTTTGTTGAGTTATGCATTGCCCGGTGTGGTGCTTCTGACAGAACTTGTAGGTAGAATACTGAACAGCTTTACCAGAATTCCCCGTACTATCAACTGAGATGATTAGGGCTGAGGATTTGATTACCGATTGAGGATTCGGTATATAGTTGCTCTTCTGGACATGAGCATAATTTGAATAGTGGTCTTTAGAGTGTTTAGCTTTCTTTGACAGCTAGTGTGGCTTGTCATCATTTCTATATCGTTTATCTTTCTAGGAGTTTCTACTCTTATGTTTCTTTGAGGCCTTCATCTTTGCCTCGGTTGCTATAACCTGGTTCACCAAATTCTGGAAGTCGGTGATACCCAGAGTAGTGAAAATAGGACTTAATTCATCATTTAACCCGTCAATGAACATTCAGCACTTGTCGGCCTCAGTTTTGATATATTTCGACCCATATTTGCAATACTTGCAGAAGTCACTTACACATTGTTCAAATGGTCAGCCCCCTTGCTTGAGGTACAAGAAACGTTTTCGACGCTCGGGCAGATACTTTTCACTGATATACTTCTTCCTGAATTCATCGAGGAAGAATTTCCATGTCACGGCTTCTGCAGGGGAAGTCAGTGTAGTAGTTTCCCACCAGCTTAAAGCTTCATCAGCTAACAAAGCTATAGCACATTCTAGTTTGTGTTCATCGGGACAAGGTAGCTGCTTGGTTAAGATTCGAGTAGTGGCTTCTAGCCAGTACTCAGCTACTTCTAGGTTTGCTTCATCGATGTCAGTGAAGGTATAAGCTCGATGTTGAGCCAGTTTGTCAATTAGGGCTCGGTTTGGCACAACAATAGTAGAAGCAATAGGGTGATATTGTTTTAAAGCAGATACAAGATGATTAAACATCTCCTTCATACTTAGAAGACATTCTTGCTACATAAGATTGATAGCAGAAGCTTCCTATTGAGCAGCAACTAGAGCTCGATGTTGAGCTTGATGTTGAGAAGGATTCTGTTCCATCCTCACACTGTCTCCTTCATTCGAGGAGCCTTCAGGACTTTCATTATCCAGACTGAGTCTTGTTTCAGACATTCTACATTCAAATAGAACAATTAGGAGTTCGGTTTAATAAGCAAGACACAAGCTATTCAATACATGTCTCCTAGGTGTTACAAGTATCCTATATGATGCATGATAGCCTAGTTTAGTCCTAGAATCGACTAAACCTAAAGCTCTGATTACCAATTAAAATGTAATACCCCTACTCGAGTTAGTAGTAACTCGGTTCGGGAGCGTTACTTAGCAAGCAAGCAAGGATAAGACAAGGCATGACAAGCATTCGAACCAAAGAAGAACAAACAAGTAATCATAGAACAACAATGCATTCATACTTACTTAGCTAACAAGAAAGCTCACACTAAACTTCAAGCCATCCTATCATTCGAACAAGACAAATGCAAGAGACATGGAAAGGCAAGCAATAGAAACCAATCATACATTACTTATCATGAAGTAACCACTAAATTGAATCTTAATTCAAACTACCCAATCGAATAGGTCACTAAGTATAATTCATTTCATGCTTACACATACAAGTTACTACAATTTTAACATAATTTACTAGTTTTGATCCTTATCATTGGAATTGTTCTTGACAACAAACAATTTCCATTTTATTTGAATGTATATTAGATTCATACATGAACATTTAATCCCTAAATTTCTTACGTGATTCTTCATCATTCAAATGACAAGAAACTAGTTCTAATCAAGCCTAAATCCAAACCCAATCTTTCGGCCATTCACACAATTTTTCAACATGGCATATGACTAGTTTCATTCATGCTTAATTCAATCTTTATGCATTCGGCAATCCCATATACAATTACCATTCACAAACATCATGGTATAAACACACACACAAGTAGCCACATAACCCCTAATGTATTCGAATGAAAGACATGAGACATGGTTTATCTAAGGTAATCAAGATCAATCATTCAAGTGACTTAAGGTAATCAAGATCAATCAATAGATCATTCATTCCATATCATCAACATATGCGCAGCAAAACATTCAACCATTACAAGTTATCTAAGTTCATTACAAACCTTAAACTATATATATAACATAGATAGGCCCATCAAGCATTATATACAATCTTTCAAAATGCATGTTCAAGCTATTTAGATACATCTAGTGCCACCATTCTAGGAGAATACAAAACAAGTATGTAATCATACTTTAGCCAAGCTTGTGTAGGATGCTTCTTGCTCAAGGAATCAAGCTTCAAGATTAAGCAATGTTGAATCCTTTAACCTGTAGGTTGGGAAGAATGAAACAAGAGTGCTAAGTACAAAAATGTACTTAGTGAGGTAGTAACTAGTCTATCCATTTTGTTATTTCATGTTTCATGTCCTTTAGATCAAGTGTAGACCTAGCTAAGGCTTCAAGCGTTAGAGTAGACTTAGCTAGTCCTTCAAACATCAAGAGTGACCTTATCTAGTCTTTCAAGCATCAAAATTATCCTATCTAGGATAGCATGCATTCGGTCAACAAGATTAGGCATCAGAAATAATAATTCATGAATCAAGCAACATGCTCGCAAAACAAGAAACCAAGGAGTCATGCTTTCAAATCAAGTAACATACATCTCATGGCATTCAAGACAGGTATCATGTATAATTGAATTGTTAATACATTTGTTATTTTATTAAACAACCCCCTTGGTACTTAGTTTGTATAGGTAATCGAGTCTCCAACCAACTGTCGCCACAAGATGCACCGTAGTGCTAGTCAACCCTCCTACTGTCGCAAAAGACCACATACGTACCCTCCGTCTGTCTCCAAATAGGGGCCTTAGCCCTGGACTGTAGTCCACCCGTACACAATGAGCTCTAGACTCTAGGTTGTTCGAATTACCATTTATTCAAGTTATCAAGTTCAAGATCATGTTCATGTCAAGCAAGATTATTTCATGTTAAGCCCTTAGGCTATTGAGCCTTAGCTCACAAGTCAAGTGGTTTCAAGATCCATTTCATCAAAATGAGATAACATCATATCTCAAACAAGTCATTAGCATTCAATCATGTTGCATCATAGCACATACAAGCATTCAAGCTATCATCAATCATGCTTAGCAATTCGAAATAGACATATATTCAAGACTAGGATCAAGTTTCGTGCATTTCATTGGTCATCCTTCCCGTATTTGGTCAAGTTCAAGATTAGATTCATTTACATGTCAAGATTGTAACAAGAATGCATTGGTTAGGACTTAGTCCTAACCCTAGAGATAACTACACTCACAATACAATCCAAGCAAGCTAGCAATTGTCTTGTATAGCTATTCCTTTGTTCTTAGCATTTGGATGAATTCCCTTTTCTCCTTCCTCCAAGTTCACTCCTTGCTCTAGCAAATTCATGATTAAACACATTCATCAATATGTATACACAAGACAATTCAACATGGCAGCAAGGTTATTTCAATACATATATTCATACAATTCTGTCAACATTTCAATAAACAAGACTAGGTAGGATCTAATTATCCCAAACTGTTACAAACAGTCCAATAAAACTGTGTACAAAATAGTTTCTAACTAGCTTAAGTGCTGCTGCCTAGCAGCTTGCACACTACATGCTTAAGCAGGCATATCTTTCAATTCCTACGTCGGAATTTCGATTAATTTATACCGTTGGAAAGATAACAAAATTGTCTTTAAAACCATAATAGGCTTGCATTTTAGTTCTTCGCCAATTAATAAATTTTATTGTTCAAAGACAGGGCATTTACACTGCCTGGACAGTTTGCACTGTCCAGCTATTTCTATTTACAGTTTCCAGCATAGAACCCCGTTTTCAGTTCTGTTTTAACCTAATGAAAGTATACATACAAAGGATCATGTTGTTAAAATTTCAGCCCTGAATTTGATCTATACAAGTTTTGGTAAATTTTCAAAGTGACTGCCCAGAACAGAGCAATTCTGGGCAGCTTACTCTAGGTTGCAATTCTAGTTATTTATTTCATTCTAGCAAGGTCCTAACATGACAATTTCATTCATGATCATGTTCATACATATTTAGGCCATCATAATTCACCTAAAAATGTTCTCAAAACAGGGCATAGTCTTGTTGAACCTAGTTTAATCCAATTGATCACAATTACACATCAATTTATCAACTAGGCAGTCCATTACCAGATTTAACTAGTTCAATTAGGTGTAGTCATTTTTCCAGCAAGTTACCAATTCAATTAAATCTCCATTTTACCTAGAAACATGTTCAAAACAGAGTTTTAAGCTCATTTAGCATGCTTACACAAATTTTCAATCAAAACAATCCCTTAATCTAAATTGTTTTGAACCATGATCATGTTTCTCAATTTTCCAGCAACTACTCATGTGTTTCATTAGCAATTTGATTACTAGCAAACAATTTCCAGGTTCTAATTGCAAATAGAATGATCGTAACACATAAAGAAATCATCTAATTCATCAATACAACCAAGAACTTCATAAAACAATCATTCAATCAATCTATAACATGTTCATCACATTTTCCAGCATCTATAGACTCAAATCACATTTCCATTTCAATTCAATCAATTTAAACATGAAATTTACAAGAGAAATAAGTAATTACCTTAATCACTAAGCTATCTAGATTTAATTTGGAGCTAAATCAAGGTTGTAGGACATGGATTCAAGCTTTCTCCATCAAGCTTCCTTTCTCTCTCTTCTCTAGTGAAATTCGGCAATTGGTATAATGAAGAAGATGATGACAACATATAATCCTTGTTATTGGATTTGTGTAATGTCTAAAATGTCCCTTAATTAATCCTTAATATTAACTTAATCAAGGGCATTAGGGGAATTGAGGAATTTAGCATGCATTCCTTCGAATTGCTAGAGTTTACAAGTTGGTCACCTTAATTTGGTCACTTTGTTCTTTCATTCATTCAATTAGACCCTTGACTAATCAATTTAGCTTAATTTCTAGATTCAATTAAGCTATCAACTTAAGCAATTGATTTCAATACTTCTAGGCTAGGATTTAGGGTGTTACAATAAGAAGAAGAAGGGCTTGATCAATTCAAGTCACAAAGAATAACTAATTAACTCCTATGTGGCACTAAAGTCATCAATAACAATACAATTATACAATTCAAGTCATCAATAACAATATAATCATACAATGGCCCTAGAATCATGTAACCTTTAGCTCTGATTACCAAACTATAACACCCTAAAACTAGCCTAGGAGAAACAAGTATTCGATTGAAACCTAAGCCATTCTTAAAAGTCAAGCAAACATTCAAGTAGCATGATACCCTCCAAGTTTCGATCTTATTAGACTAAAGATGTTATAGAATTAATTATGTCTAGATGATTAAACAAACAAAGAAAACATTAAATCACCTCAAGGAAAAGAAAACACATTGTACATAGAGTCAAACATCAAAAGGCTACAATTCATTTACTACATGGCCTATTCGATCTATTTTGTTTGCATATACTTCATTAATAAGGTTCTGCTCATGCTTAAGATTTGCAACAAACAATTAAATGAAGGTGTGAACATCCCTATTCAAGTCATCCATGTACAAATCATTCCCCCTTTTTAAACAGATTCATTAACTTATGAAAAATTAAACTTTAAGAGCTTAGCATTGGTTCGAACCATCTAATCATTTGATACAATGATTTCTATGTCAATTAACCATTATTCTAAATAACAATTCGAGCAATCAATTCACTAAGACCACCTAAACTTACAACATTACTATTTAACTACTCCCAATTATAACCTAATATTTGACACGTAAATAGAAATATTGTTTTTAAGGTTGTTGGTAAAGTTTAGTAAAATTTGATTAACATTTGGTTGGTAAATCGAATAAAAACCAGTAAAAATCTGTCATTAGAGGTCAATGCGTATCCATACAGTTGATGGCGTATCGGTACGGCTAGGCTTATATTGGCTTAATGAAGTAGAGAGTATCGATATGGCTAGGACGTATCAATACAAATTTTGGTTTGGAAAATGGTATCAATACGATTTAGAGCGTATCGGTAAGGGGTCAACGCAATCAACTGATATCGATACGGGCTTAGCTGTATCGGTACGGGTTTGTCAACCTGTAAATATGGAAATATGAAATTAGGCTTAGTGTATTGATATGGTTTAAAGGGTATCGATACGATATTTGTTAATTCTGTTAAGAATGCTTAAAATGAACCTTGGACAGTTTACGGAATGGTCACTAAAACCTGAATAGCTTAATTGAGTAGGTAAAAGATATCCGATAGTAACGAAACTTCACAAAGTAATAATCGGTAAGTTTAGTTACAAGTTGGTAATAAAGAATTCTGATTAGGATTGCTAATTTTCCAAATTTATGATTTAGTCCCCAAAGTTTGAAAAGTTTAAAATTAGCCTTAATTTTGATAAGATTAGTAATGACAGGTCCACATTAAGAAATTCCGAATAAAGATCTGAAGTTCGATTTCGTTCTGAATATTCAATCTATTTTCTGATAACACTTTCCAACCTGGTTTCCTACCAGACCGAGAAGGAGGTGTTATAGTTGTGGTATCGGAGCCTAGATCTAGTCGATTCTAGGACTAAACTGAAGCCTATTACGAGTCTATATGCACTTATGCCACCTAAGAGTTATTTGTATATGTTATCTATGACTTGGAGCTTACACGATTCAATCTTTCTGTATCATTAGATCTGAAAATGTCGGCGCCTACTGATAGACGCACTGTTAATGAACCGAATCCTGGCTTCTCCTCTTCTCAATGGGATAATCCGAGGGCAAAAGTTAGGCTTGAACGAGTGGGGTAAAATGATCTGCCTCACCCCTCGCCAATGTCGCCCGCTTAGCAGGAATATCTGATGTCCATGGCCGACATGATTAAGCAAGTGGTTGTGTCCCTCCAATAAGAACTACCCCTTTAGCCTGCTGCAGCCACCCCAACTGTGTCGAGGGTGCCTATTGACAAGCTCAAACAATACCCAATTTACACCTTTACCGGCCAAGACCTGGACAACCCTGAAGTCATAGAATACTGGCTGGAGAACACTCTAAAAGTGTTGAATAAGCAAATGAAGTGCCCCAAAGAACATAAGCTCGAGTGCACCTTAGCCTTGATTGTCGAGGAGGCCAAGAGTTGGTGGGATACAGTGACACTCATCGTTCCTAAACACAGAGTTACATGGGATTTCTTCCTTCAATAGTTTTGCAAAAAGTATATCAGTGATCATTACATCGCTGCGAGGCATAAGAGATTCCTCCTTCTGAGGCAAGGAGGAAAGCCCGTAGAGCAGTATATCCAGGATTTCTACAAGTATGCAAGATATGGTGCTGAGATTATACACATGAAGAAAGAAAAATGCCGAATGTTCGTTGATGGCCTCTGTGATGAACTGTGTCCTCTTTTCACCATCTTGGAGTTAGAAGACTTCCAAACTTTGGTTAACCGAGCCATTGCTGCTGAAGCCTCCTAGAAGGCTTCTGAAAGAAGGAAAGGGAACCAGGCCCGCTCTGATAAGAGGTCCCAAGATGATTTCAAGCCACCCACATCTCAGAAGAAGGGTCGACAGTGGGACCAGAAGTCTACTACCTTTCAACAGCTACCACGATCTGGTTATGTACAATAGTTCTAGTCTGCATGAACATTTGTTGCTCGCACAGCTTCAACAGGCAGTATAGGTGGTTCAGCGAAAGGTTCTCAAATTCCTTTGTGTAACTTCTGCTAGAAGAGGCACCCAGGGTAGTGTTGTAGACATTCTGGATCGTGTTATCTTTGCGGTGAATCTAGCCACTTCATCAAACAATGTCCACAAAATCCAAATGCCCCAACTACCGTGGCTTCTCAGAATAATCCTAGTAAGGGAAGAAGAGCAAAGCAGATGCAGTTTGGATCTGCGGGGAGACCTCGCAACACCAACACCCCTCCGGCTAGTCGTGAACCTCAGACTTCAACCCAGATGTACCATGTTCAGGGTCGTGAGCAAGAGGATGATCCTGATGTGATTGCAGGTATGGTGGAATTATGTTCTAATCTTGTTTATGCTTTAATAGATCCGGGCTCTATACATTCTTTCATTAG
Organism: Hibiscus mutabilis; assembly: GCA_019671005.1. Lineage (NCBI taxonomy): Eukaryota > Viridiplantae > Streptophyta > Magnoliopsida > Malvales > Malvaceae > Hibiscus > Hibiscus mutabilis. The sequence goes on along the minus strand of CM033745.1, from coordinate 26,960,426 downwards.
TAAACCTTTGATTGCAAAGTATGCCTTAGAATTAGAATCGGTCACTTATAAGATGGTTGTTTCTACTCTGTTAGGAGATAGTGTGGTTATTCGACGGATTTACGAAGCTTGTCCTTTGAGGATCCAAGGAATCCCATTTCTGGCCAATCTGATGGTCCTACCCTTTCATGAGTTCGATCTCATTCTAGGCCTTGATTGGCTAGCTGAATACTAAGCATGGGTAGACTGTTATAGGAAAAAAATATATCTCCAAGGACTTGGTAAGGAAACCATAACCTTGATGAAATCCGAACCCAAGCCTAAGAAGACTCTCATGTATGCTATGAAAGATCTAAAACTTGAAAATGTACATGTTTTGAAAGAATTCTTCGATGTGTTTCCTAATGAACTTCCGGGACACCCTATTACCCAGGAAGTGGGATTCAGGATAGAAGTGCAACCTAGGACTACTATGGTCTCTATCATTCTATATATGTAACACCCTAAAATTGGCCTAGGAATGTTACCACTATCTAAACTATAAGCTAACTGAATATATGTGGTAATCAAATTAAAGAATAATGAACATTAGCCATCCTTAAGATCAAATAAGTGAAATTAGAACCAAATTGAATTGAAATTAAAACTAGAAGGCTTAAATGGAAGGATGGAAGTGTGAACATGCAAAGATATAGGGATTTCATGTAAAATTTAATTAAGTTAAAGGCCTTGACACATGTTCTCAATTGATGAGAACATGTGTCTTGTAGAAGGGTGACTCGTGGCTAGGGGGAATAGATGAACAAACATATTGTCATCTTCCTCCCTAATTCATCCTCCATGGCCGAAAATGCTTGAGAGAGAAAGGGAAAAGAAAAGCTTTATACATCATCTCCAAATTCATGCTTTTTGATTGAGCCTTGATCAAATTTAGCTTGGAAAAGGTATAATGCTTGACTTTACATGTTATAGATTGCTTGAATCTTGAAATGATGATGTCCTTGTTGTTTAGATTGATTTGGATGATTGTTATGTGTGTTAGGATCATGCTAGCTTCTAATAGAACTTGAAATTTGAATGCTAGTAGCTAAATTGCTAATAAAATGTGTATATGGTTGAAAACTGTTTGATTAGGGACTGTTTTTACTAGTGAAAATGTGTAAAATGCTAATTGAATGTAAAACCCTGTTTTGATCATGTTGGTAGATGAATTGACGGTTGATTTGAGTAAATAAGTTGCTGGAAAAGTGAAATCACCTAATTGGATAAGTTCAACTAGGTAATGCACTGCTCAATTGATGAATTGGATGTATATTGTTGACCAAATAGATCAAATTGTATTGAGCATGATAATGCCCTGTTTTAATCTCATTTCTAGGTGAATTAAACTAACCTAGACATGTAAGAACATGAAAATGAATTGAATTGTCATGTTAGAACCATGTTAAAATGAGTTATGAAACTAGAAACTCAACCTACTCTAATCTGCCCAAAATGCTCTATTCTGGGAAGCAACTTTGAAAAATCACCAAAATTTGTATAAAGTGAATTTAAGACTGAAAGTTTTATGAATAGTACCTTGACATGTCTAAAGTCATTAGGAGAAAACATAACTAAATTATGGATTGTATAATGAATTGTGGAGAAGAATCACTAGGGACAGTGCAAACTGTTTAGTGTAGCAAATTGCCCTGTCTTTAAGTTAAAAACTGTATTAATTGGCAAAGAACTAAAATGCAAGGCCTATATGGTTAGAAATACAATTACGTTAGCTTTCCAACGGTGTAAAGCAATTGAAATTCTGACATACGGGATGAAAGTTATGTATGTTTAAGTGAACATACTACATGCTGCCTAGTAACAACAGTTTAGGTAATTGTACACTGTTTTGGGACATTTTTGTAAACTGTATTGTAAACAATTTTGGGGCATTGGTTATTGCCCTGTTTTACATGAATTAAAGTATAGATAAGTGTAGTTATGTATAGTAAAGAATGTATATAAACATGCTGCCAGATTTGTGTATGATGTGCACTTGTAGCAATGCTTTGATTGAATGATTATATGATCTTGTTTTAACATGAATGTGTTTGTGTAATGTGTTAGAACCAAGAGTGAACTTGGTAGATGAGGAAATATTGGATTATCCTAAAGCCAAGAACAAAGGAGTGCGGATCCAAGACTAGCTAAGCTTGGAGTATTGTGAGTGTAGTTATCTCTAGGGTTAGGACTAGGTCCTAACCAATGCATGCTTGTTTACATTCTTGTAATGCTTAAATGAACCTATTATGGACTTGACTTAATAAGGGAAGAATGACTAGTAATGCATGAAATTTGATCACATACTGAATAAATGTTTTATTCGAATGCTAAGCATGTTTAAGTGGTACATTGGTGCGTGTATGTGCCATGATCATGTGATCGAATGCTAAAGAACTTGCTTGAGATATTATCTCATCTTGATGAAATAAAGCATGAGAATTACATGATATGTGAGATATGGCTCAATTGGCCTAAGGGCCTAGTATGAAATGAACTTTCTTGACATGATCTTGAACTTGATAAAGTTGTATAAATGGTAAATCGAACAACCTTGGTAGCTAGTTGACTAGGTAGAAGGGCATGCCTTAGAGTCTAGAACTCATTGTGTCAGGGTGGACTACGGTCTAGGGCTAAGGCCCCTATTTGGTGACAGACGGAGGGTACGTATGTGGTCTTTGGCGATAGTAGGAGGGTTGACCAGTACTACGGTGCATCTTGTGGCGGCAGTTGGTTGGACACTCGATTACCTATACAAACTAAGTACTAAGGGGGCTTTCAATTAATAACACATGAAATAACAATCCAATAACACATGTTACTTGTCTGGAAAGCTATACATTGAATGTTACTTGACATGAAAGCCATGAATTGTATGTTACTTGTCATGTAAGCATGACTTACTTGATTACTTGTTACGTAAGCATGTTTTGCTTGATTTTTGATATGAAAGCATGAAGTATGATTCATTTTTTCTTGTATCCTTATGCTAGCTGAAAGATTGAATCCTTAGTTAGGATTACTCTATTGATTGAAATCTTTAGCTAGGATTATACTTGATTAAATCACACATAACTTGATATAACAAATGGATTGAACTAGTACTACCTTACTAAGTACATTCTTGTACTTATCACTCTCGTTTTTATTCTTTCTAACTACATGATAAAGGGATTCGAGTATTGCTTGATCTTGAAGTATGTTACCTTGAGCTAGAAGCAAGTCACACAAGCATTGCCTAAGTATGGTTTCATACTTGTTTTGTATATCTCCTAGATTGGTGGCACTAGATTGTATAGAGTTTAGCTTGATCATGCATTTTGGAATACTTGAAAATTGTATATATTTTCCTTGTATGGGCCTACTATGTTTATGATCTTGATTAACAAATGAGAAACAAGTTGTACTGAACTTAGATTACATGTAATGGAATGATTTTGCTGCGCATATATGAGATTACAAATGGTATGATCAAGTGTTTGATCTAGTGATAATGAACCATTCAAATGCATTGCTTAGTGTTCATGTATATGATTGATTGAATAGCATGAAATGCTTCATGTCTTGCTTGAATTGAAAGTAGTATGAATCGAACCATGCTTTCTTGTCTTCCATTCAAATTGCCTTGGAAATTATATGGTCATTTGGGTGTGTATATACCTTAATGTAAGTGTTATTGTGTGTTTGGATGATGAAGGCCGAATGGTCTATATGTTTGAAAAGTAGTTACATGTAAATGTATGTTAACACGATCATGTTTAGTAATCTAGGTATGAAATGTTATATGTATTAAATTAAGGAACATTGAAATGAAGTGAAAGCATGTTGTATAATATGGTCATTCAAATGATTTAGGTATAAGATGAACTTAATTGATTTATGAAAGTAGTAACTTGTAATGAAAGCATGAAAGGAAATAATTTAGTAACCTATTCGAATGCTATAAGATGAAGCTAAAAACAAAATGTGAGTTTGCTTGCATGTTAAGGAATGTATGCATGGTTGCTTGTTTGTTAAGTAACTCATATAATAGGGATGAGTTATCAAATCTTGCCTTGCCTTGATCCTTGCCTTGTTTATTCTTGTATTGCTTGCTTGTAATGTCCATGTCCTTGCTTGGTAACACTCCTGAGCCGGTTTGCTACTAGCCCGGGGTAGGGGTGTTACATTTATTTGGTAATCAGAGCTTTATGTCGGTTCTAGAACTAAGCCGAGCTCTATTGCATCATATAGAATTAATTGTGCCACCTAGGAATTCTATTTCAAGTTGCTTGTGTCCTTGTTAATACTAAACTCTTCTTGTTCTACCTAAACTAGAAATGTCTGAAACGAGACTTGGCCGGGACAATGAAAGTCCTAAAGGCTCCTCAAATGAAGGAGGCAGTGTGTGGATGGAATAGAATCCTCCACAACAACAAGCTCAAACCCGAGCCCAAGCTGCTGCTCAACAGGAAGCTCCTGCTATAAATCTTGTGCAGTAGGAATGTCTCCTGAGTATGAAGAAGATGTTCAATCATCTTGTAACTGCTTTGAAACAAGACCATCCTATTGCTCCTCTTGTTTCTGTGCCAAACAGAGCTTCGATTGACAAGCTGGCTCAACACCGGGCATATACTTTCACTGGCACTAATGAAGCCAATCCCGAAGTAGCTGAGTACTGGTTAGAGGCCACTACTCGAATCTTGACCAAACAACTACCTTGTCCTGATGAGCACAAGCTCGAGTGTGCCATAGCCCTGTTGGCATATGAAGCTCTAATCTGGTGGGGAACCACTACCCTGACTGCTCCTACTGAAGCTATAACTTGGAAATTCTTCCTCGAGGAATTCAAGAAGAAATATATCAGTGAACAATACTTGACCGAGCGCCAGAAGCATTTCTTGTACCTCAAGCAAGGTGGCCGACCCATTAAATAGTACATGAGCGAGTTTTGCAAGTATTGCAAGTACGGGTTGAAATATATCAAGATTGATGCCAATAAATGTCGAATGTTTATCGATGGACTAAATGATTAACTAAGTCCAATCTTCACTGCCCTGGGTATCATTGACTTCCAAAATTTAGTGAATCGGGCTATTGCAACCGAGGCAAAGATGAAGGCCTTTGAGAAATGTAAAAGTGGTAACTCCTAGAAAGGCAAACGATCCAGAAATGATGAGAAGCCTCACTGCAGTCAAAAAAGTCTAAACACTCACTCGAAAGATCACTCCTCAAATTACACTCATGTTCAGAAGAGTAACTACATACCGAGACCACAATCGGTAACCAAGCCTTCAGCCCCGATCATCTTTGTCGATAGTATGGGGAATTCTGGTAAAGCTACTCAATATCCTACTTGTAAGTTCTGTCAGAGACACCACACCAGGCAATGCATAACTCAACAGAATTTGTGTTTCTTATGTAGAGCCTCTGATCATTATATCCGGGATTGTCCTCAGAATCCTAACAAGGTTCCAAATTGAACTCCTGCAAATGCTAGTTCAGCTCTCTCTATTCGAAACAAGGGACCCAGACAAGAATCTAATGCCTCCTGCTCGAATCTACCATATATGGGGAAAAAAGATGAAGAATCACCCGATGTCATAGTAGGTGCTGTTGAGCTAAATTCGACTTATGTTTATGCTTTAATAGACTCGGGATCCACTCATTCATTTGTATGCTCATATTTGATTGTAAAGTTGAATTTGAAACCTGAAATTGTAAAGGAAAGCCTTGTATTTTCGAACCCAATAGGGGGAATCACATACATTAACTTTCTTTGCAAGGAATGTTCTATAGTCATTCGAAACATACCCTTTCCTGTTGATCTATATGTAATGCCAAATTGTGAGTTCGATAGTGTTAGGACTAGATTGGTTAAGTAAGCATGAAGCCTAGGTAGATTGCCAAAATAGGAGACTTTATCTCCGTAGTTTAGGAAAGGTATCCATTTTCCTAATTGATACGAAACCGACCTCAATCTTTGCTACTATGGTCATACAATATGAACTTGAATTTGGCTTACTTAGTATGCCAATTGTATCTGAATTCATTGATGTTTTTCTCAAGGAACTCTTTGATCTCCCTCCAGCTAGAAAAGTAGAGTTTGAGATCGATGTTCAACCTGGAACAACTCCGGTGTCCATCACACCCTATCGAATGGCACCTGTTGAATTGAAAGAACTCAAGAAGCAACTCTAAGAGCTACAAGACAAAGGCTTTAATCGGCCTAGCTCATCTCCCTGGGGTGCTCTAGTCTTGTTGATGAAAAAGAAAGACGAGACTATGAGACTTTGTATTGACTACAGGCGATTGAACAAGCTTACTATCAAGAATCGATATCTTCTCCCAAGGATAAAAGATCTCTTTTATCAACTCAACGATGCTTCAATGTTCTCAAAGTTCGATCTTCGATCAGGATACTATCAAATGAGGATAAAAGAAGAAGATGTACCCAAGACAGCCTTTCGTGCTCGATATGGCCACTTTGAATTCCATGTAATGTCATTCGGGTTAACGAATGCTCCGGCTACTTTCATGGACCTCATGAACCGTGTATTCAAGCCCTATCTTGACAAGTTTGTGGTTGTCTTCATTGATGACATCCTGGTGTATTCTTGAAATAAGGAAGAACATTTCGAACACCTTCGAATTGTATTGCAAACTCTCTGAGAACGTCAATTGTTAGCAAAGTTCTCTAAGTGTGAATTTTGGCTATCGAAAGTCTCGTTCCTTGGCCTTGTTATCTCGGCAGAAGGGATTAAATTAGACCCAAGAAAAATTTGATCCATCATGGATTGGAGACCTCCGAAGAATGTTGGCGAGGTTAGAAGCTTTCTCGGTTTAGCCGGGTATTATCAGCATTTTGTCAAGGGATTTTCATCCATTGCTGCAGGCTTGACTAAGTTAACCCTAAAGACACGCCCTTTGTTTGGTCGGAGAACCAACAATGAAGCTTCAATCAACTTAAACAATGACTCATGCACCGGTTCTCATCCAACCAGAATCGGGCAAAGAATTCACTATCTATAGTGATGCATCTCATTTGGGACTAGGCTGTGTCCTAATGCAAGATGGAAAAGTGGTAGCTTAAGCTTCAAGGCAACTAAAACCACCCGAGTCAAACTACCCTACACAGGATCTAGAATTGGCAACTATCATGTTTGCTCCCAAAATATGGAGACATTACTTGTACGGGGAGAAATGTAACATGTTCACAGACCACAAGAGTCTCAAATACCTTCTAACTCAGAATGACTTGAATTTGAGGCAAATGAGATGGCTAGAATTGCTTAAATACTACGATTTGGTTATCGACTACCATCCGGGGAAAGCAAACATGGTTGTTGATGCCCTTAGTCGCAGACCACACTCGGGTAAACCCCTAAATCTACATTCTAGAATAATTCATTCAAATTTAATCTTACTTGGATTACAAGTAATCCATTTGAAATGACCTTTCTTGTCTTGCAAGTAACTACTCGAAAATCTCTCTTAATGATCTTGTCCATTCGTTTGTAGCTTCCTTGGCTATCAATGCTCATTTTCGTTTATCCAAATGACGAAAATTCTTGTCTGAACTTAAAGTTCAATCTAGCTTAATCTCGAGAATCAAAGAACTTCAGCAAACTAATCCAGATATTCAGAAGATCATATCCAAGCTAGACTCTGAGTTTAATTCTGACTTCTCTCTCAAGTCGAATGGACTCCCCTATTTCAAGGATAGAGTATGTGTTCCTAACAATGAGGAACTAAAATAAGAGATGTTACAAGAAGCTCACCAAAGCTCTTTCTCGATTCAGCCGAGATCGGTTAAGATGTACAAGGATCTAAAGCCACTATACTGGTGGCCAGGCATGAAATCGGCTATCAAAGATTTTGTTTCGAAGTACCTAACTTGTCAAAGAGTTAAAGTCGAGCATCAAGTCCCTACTGGATTGCTCCAACCAATCGAATTCCCTTAGTGGAAATGGGATCAGATTACAATGGACTTCGTTACTGGTCTTCCTTCCACTCCAAGAAAGAATGATGTTGTATGGGTGATTGTTGATAGATTCACAAAGTCTACTCACTTCATCCATGTTTGAATGTACATGAGCTTGGAAAATTTAGCCGAGCTATATATCCGTGAAGTGATTCGATTACACGATGTACCTACAGCTATAATCTCTGATCGTGACCCTAGATTTGCTTTTCAATTCTAGAATTTCTTGCATAAGGCTCTAGGAGCTAAAGTGCATCTTAGTACAACCTTTCGTCCTTAATCAGATGGACAATCTGAAAGAATCATTCAAGTGCTTGAAGATATGCTACGTGCTTGTGTAATAGACTTCGAAAAGAATTGGGAGAAATCTCTGCCCCTAGTAGAGTTTGCTTACAACAATAGCTACCAGACATCTATCCAGATGGCTCCCTTCGAAGCTCTATACGGAAGAAAATGTAGAACTCCCTTGTGCTGGTCTAAATTGGGAGAAAACAAAGCTTTGGAACCTCATTTGCTTAGAGAAACCGAAGAACAAGTGAAGATCATTCATGATCGATTGAAAGCAGCTTTCGATAGGCAAAAAGCTTATGCTGACTTGAAAAGGAGTGACATCCAATACAATGTTGGAGACAAGGTCTTCCTCAAAGTATCTCCTTGGAAGAAAGTCTTTCGATTTGGAAGAAAATGAAAGCTCAACCCTCAATTTATTGGACCATTCGAAATCCTTAAAAGGATTGGTCCAATGGCTTATCGACTGGCACGTTCTAGTGAATTCGATAAGATCCACAATGTCTTCCATGTCTCTAAGCTCAGAAGATATAGATCTGATCCATCTCATGTTCTTGAGCCTAAAAAAATGGAATTGAATCCCGACTTATCTTATAAAGAAGAATCTATTCAGATACTTGACAAGAAAGTCAGAAGACTTCGAAACAAGAATGTACCTCTTGTCAAAGTCTTGTGGAGAAATCACAAGGTAGAAGAGGCAACTTGGGAATCTGAAAAAGTCATGAGGAAGCAATATTCTCACCTATTTGATTCAGGTAAATTTGTGGACAAATATATTTTAAGGGGGAGAATTGTAACACCCTAAAATTGGCCTAGGAATGTTACCACTATCTATAGGCTAATTGAATATATGTGGTAATCAAATTAAAGAAGAATGAACATTGGCCATCCTTAAGATCAAATAAGTGAAATTAGAACCAAATTGAATTGAAATTAAAACTAGAAGGATTAAATGGAAGGATGGAAGTGTGAACATGCAAAGCTATAGAGATTGCGTGTAAAATTTAATTAAGTTAAAGGCCTTCACACATGTTCTCAATTGATGAGAACAAGTGTCTTGTAGAAGGGTGACTCATGGCTAGGGGGAATAGATGAACAAACATATTGTCATCTTCCTCCGTAATTCATCATCCATGGCCGAAAATGCTTGAGAGAGAAAGGGGAAAGAAAAGCTTTATACATCATCTCCAAATTCATGCTTTTTGATTGAGCCTTGATCAAATTTAGCTTGGAGAAGGTATAATGCTGGAGTTTACATATTATAGATTGCTTGAATCTTGAAATGATGATGTCCTTGTTGTTTAGATTGATTTGGATTATTGTTATGTGTGTTAGGATCATGCTAGCTTCTAATAGAACTTGAAATTTGAATGCTAGTAGCTAAATTGCTAATAAAATGTGTATATGGTTGAAAACAGTTTGATTAGGGACTGTTTTTACTAGTGAAAATGTGTAAAATGCTAATTGAATGTAAAAACCTGTTTTGATCATGTTGGTAGATGAATTAAGGATTGATTTGAGTAAATAAGTTGCTGGAAATGTGAAAGCACCTAATTGGATTAGTTAAACTAGGTAATGGACTGCTCGATTGATGAATTGGATGTATATTGTTGATCAAATAGATCAAATTGAATGGAACAAGATAATGCCCTGCTTTAAGGTCATTTCTAGGCGAATTAGACTGACCTAGACATGTAAGAACATGAAAATGAATTGAATTGCCATGTTAGAACCTTGTTAAAATGAGTTATGAAACTAGAAACTCAACCTAGTGTAATCTGCCCATAATGCTCTGTTCTGGGCAGCAACTTTGAAAAATCACCAAAAATTGTATAAACTGAATTTAAGGCTGAAAATTTTATGGATAGTACCTTGACATGTCTAACATCATTAGGAGAAAACAGAACTGAATTATGTATTGTATAATGAATTGTAGAGAAGAAACACTAGGGACAATGCAAATTGTCCTGTGTAGCAAATTGCCCTGTCTTTAAGTTAAAAACTGTATTAATTGGCAAAGAACTAAAATGCAAGGCCTATATGGTTAGAAATATAATTAAGTTAGCTTTCCAACGGTGTAAATCAATTGAAATTCTGACGTACAGAATGAAAGTTATTCATGTTTAAGTGAACATACAACATGTTGCCTAGTAACAACAGTTTAGGTAATTGTACACTATTTTCAGACAGTTTTGTAAACTGTATTGTAAACAGTTTTGGGGCATTGGTTACTTCCCTGTTTTACATGAATTAAAGTATATATAAGTGTAGTTAAGTATAGTAAAGAATGTATATGAACATGCTGCCAGATTTGTGTATGATGTGTACTTGTAACATTGCTTTGATTGAATGATTATATGATCTTGTTTTAACATGAATGTGTTAGAACCAGGAGTGAACTTGGTGGATAAGGGAAGAGAGGATCATCCTAAAGCCAAGAACAAAGGAGTGTGGATCCAATACTATCTAAGCTTTGAGTATTGTGAGTGTAGTTATCTCTAGGGTTAGGACTAGATCCTAACCAATGCATGCTTGTTTACATTCTTGTAATGCTTAAATGAACCTCATATGACTTGACTTAATAAGGGAAGAATGACTAGTAATGCATGAAATTTTATCACATCCTGAATACATTTTTTATTCAAATGCTAAGCATGTTTAAGTGGTACATTGCATGTGATCGAATGCTAAAGAACTTGCTTGAAATATTATCTCATCTTGATGAAATGAAGCATGAGAATTACATGATATGTGAGATATGTCTCAATTGGCCTAAGGGCCTAGTATGAAATGAACTTTCTTGACATGATCTTGAACTTGATAAAATTGTATAAATGGTAAATCGAACAACCTTGGTAGCTAGTTGGACTAGGTAGAAGGGCATGCCTTAGAGTCTAGAGCTCATTGTGTCAAGATGGACTACGGTCCTGGGCTAAGGCCCCTATTTGGCGATAGAAGAAGGTACATATGTGGTCTTTGGCGACAGTAGGAGGGTTGACCAGCACTATGGTGCATCTTGTGGTGATAGTTGGTTGGAGACTTGATTACCTATACAAACTAAGTACCAAGGGGGTTGTTTAATTGATAACACATGAACTAACAATCCAATAACACATGTTACTTGTCTTGAAAGCTATACATTGAATGTTACTTGACATGAAAGCCATGAATTGTATGTTACTTGTCATGTAAGCACGACTTACTTGATTACTTGTTACGAAAACATGTTTTGCTTGATTCTTGATATGAAAGCATGAAGTATGATTCATTGTTTCTTGTATCCTTATGCTAGCTGAATGATTGAGTCCTTAGTTAGGATTACTCTATTGCTTGAAATCCTTAGCTAGGATTATACTTGATTAAATGACATATAACTTGATATAACAAATGGATTGAACTAGTACTACCTCACTAAGTACATTCTTGTACTTATCACTCTCATTTTCATTCTTCCCAACTACAAGATAAAGGGATTTGAGTGTTGCTTGATCTTGAAGCATGTTACCTTGAGCTAGAACCAAGTCTCACAAGCATTGCCTAAGTATGGTTTCATACTTGTTTTGTATATCTCCTTGATTGGTGGCACTAGATTGTATAGAGTTTAGCTTGTTCATGCATTTTGGAATACTTGAAACTTGAATATATTGTCCTTGTATGGGCCTACAATGTTTATGATCTTGATTAACAAATGAGAAACAAGTTGTATTGAACTTAGATTACATGTAATGGAATGATTTTGTTGTGCATATATGAGATTACAAATGGTATGATCAAGTGTTTGATATAGTGTATAATGAACCATTCGAATGCCTTGCTTAGTGTTCATGTATATGATTGAATGAATAGCATGAAAAGCTTCATGTCTTGCTTGAATTGAAAGTAGTATGAATTGAACCATGCTTGCTTGTCTTCCATTCGAATTGCCTTAAATTATATGGTCATTTGGGTGTGTATATACCATAATGTAAGTGTTATTGTGTGTTTGGATGATGAAGGTCGAATGGTCTATATGTTTGAAAAGTAGTTACATGTAAATGTATGTTAACATGATCATGTTTAGTAATCTAGGTATGAAATGTTATATGTATTAAATTAAGGAACATTGAAATGAAATGAAAGCATGTTGTATAATATGGTCATTCAAATAATTTAGGTATAAGATGAACTTAATTGATTCATGAAAGTAGTAACTTGTAATGAAAGCATGAAAGGAAATAATTTTGTAGCCTATTAGAATACTAAAGGATGAAGCTAAAAATAAAATGTGAGTTTGCTTGCATGTTAAGGAATGAATGCTTGGTTGCTTGTTAGTTAAGTAACTCATCTAATAGGGATGAGTTATCAAATCTTGCCTTGACTTGATCCTTACCTTGTTTATTCTTGTATTGCTTGCTTGTAATGTCCATGTCCTTGCTTGGTAACGCTCCCGAGCCGGTTTGCTACTAGCCCGGGGTAGAGGGTGTTACAGTATAGAATGGATCAGGTGGAGTTAAGTGAGCTAAAGGCCCAAATCCAAGACCTTTTGGATAAGGGATTCATTCGACCGAGTTCCTTACCCTGGGGAGTACCAGTGTTGTTCATTATGAAGAATGATATGTCCATGCCCCTATGCATTGACTTTCGTCAGTTGAACAAGGTGACAATTAAGAACAAGTATTCATTACCGAGAATCGATGACCTTTTTGATCAGTTGAAATATGTTTCTGTGTTTTCCAAGATAGATCTCTGATCTGGATATTACAAATGCTAGTGAACGAGTCTGATGTTCCAAAGACTGTCTTTCAAACCAGATATGGCCACTATGAATTTCTAGTGATGCCTTTTGGGCTCACAAATGCACCTATATCTTTTATGGACCTAATGAATCATGTATTCCGACCCTACCTTGATAAATTCTTGGTTGTCTTCATAGATGACATCTTAATCTATTCCAAAGATTCTGCCACCCATGGGGAACATCTCCGGATTGTTCTCTAGACTCTCCGAGAGAAACAATTATATGACAAGCTCAGCAAATGTGAATTATGGCTATCCGAAGTATCTTTCCTTGGCCATGTGATCTCTTCTACGGGAATTCAAGTTGACCCAAAAAAGATTCAAGCAATCCTTGAATGGATCCCTCTCAAGAATATAGGAGAAGTTCGTAGTTTTCTGGGCCTTGCAGGCTACTACCGTAAATTCGTCAAGGGATTTTCACTAATTTCTGCCCCCTTGATGAAGCTCCTCCAAAAGGACACTCCTTTTGTATGGACTGTGTATCAACAAAGGAGTTTCGATCAGCTCAAGCAAGTCCTTACTCATGCCCTTGTCTTGGTGCAACCCGAGTTGGGCAAAGATTTCACCATTTACAGCGATGCATCCCACCTGGGATTAGGTTGTGTTTTGATGTAATAAGGCAAAGTCATAGCTTATGCTTCATGTCAACTCAAGCCATATGAGCTAAACTATCCGACTTATGATCTGGAGTTAGCCGCAGTTGTGTTTGCTCTGAAGATTTGGCGACACTATCTGTATGGTGAGAAATGCTACCTATACACCGATCATAAGAGCATAAAATACCTCCTAACTCAGAAGGAGTTGAACCTTCGTCAACGCCGGTGGATGGAGCTTTTAAAAGACTATGATCTGGTCATGGATTACCATCCCAGTAAAGCCAATGTTTTGGCTGATGCTCTTAGCCAGAAGCCCACTTTCGACTCAAGAAGTGTGGAAAGCTATTGGCTGAATTAAGAGTGTAGTCGACCATTGTATCTCGAATCAAAACACTCCAGGAATCTGATGAGGAGTTGCAACCTCTTATTTCCAAGATCAAGGTAACCCCGATCCTAATTTCGCTATGAATTCTAAAGGGTTGCTATGTTTCTACAACCGAGTCTGTGTGCCCGATGATGGTGGTCTTTGGAATCAAATTCTGAGCGAAGCTCATTCTAGCCTCTTCTCTATTCACCAGGGAGATATTAAAATGTACAAAGATCTAAAGGAGCTATATTGGTGGTCTAGAATAAAGAATGAGATCATTGACTTTGTGACTAGGTATTTTGTCTTGCCAATGAGTCAAAACTGAGCACAAGGTGCCTACTAGCCTTCTACAGCCTATCGAGCTTCCATAGTGGAAATAGGAGCGTATTACAAAGGACTTTGTAAGTGGCCTACCTATGACACCGAAGAAGAATGATGTTGTTTGGGTCATTGTGGACCGATTTACTACGTCCGCTCATTTTCTTCCAGTGAGAATGGATTTCAGTTTGCCTAAGCTCGCAAAGTTGTATATCCATGAAGTCATTCGGTTACACGGAGTCCCTGTGTCTATTATCTCCGATTGTGACCCTCAATTCGCAGGTCAGTTTTGAAGGACTTTACACGAGGCCTTGGGAACCAAAGTGCACCTTAGCACTGCTTTCTATCCTCAAAATTGATGGCCAAACTAAGAGATTTATTTAGGTAACTATAAACTCTCCTTTGGATTGTGTGTCTAAATGTTTTGTGTCAATCTTGTTCTTCCTTGTAGATTCTGAAAGATATGCTCCGAGCTTGTGTCATCGACTTTGGGAATACGTGAGAGAAATCCCTACCTTTAGTCGAGTTTGCATACAACAAAAGTTATCAAGCCTCAATTCAAATGGCCCTGTACGAAGCTTTGTATGGAAGGAGGTACAGAACTCCTCTTTGTTGGATCAAACTCGGTAAAGGCAAGATACTAGGTCCGGACTTGCTTCGGGAGACCAAAGGAAGGACAACCATTATCCGTGATCGGCTTAAGGCTGCCTTCGATCGACAGAAATCATATGCTAATTTGAAAAGAAGATATATCCAGTACGAGGTTGGTGAGAAGGCCTTCCTCAAAGTATCTACGTGGAAGCAGATCCTTCGTTTCGACAAAAAGGGGAAGCTAAGCCCCCGTTTCATTAGCCCGTTCGAAGTGATTGGAAAAGTTGGAGTTGTAGCATAACGATTAGCTCTTCCCGAGGAGTTAAGCCAAATTCACAACATCTTCTATGTATCTATGTTACACAATTACCAATCAGATCCCTCCCATGTGATCGAGCCAGAGTCTGTGGAGATTTAGTCCAATCTGACATTCAAGAAGGAACCTGTACAGATCCTTGCTCGAGAAGTCAAACGGCTTCGTAACAAGTCTGTGCCCTTAGCAAAAGTTCTGTGGAGAAGTCATTATGTTGAAACCTGAAGAGGCCATGTGAAAGCAGTACCCACATCTTTTTGCTTGAAATAAAAATTCGAGGATGGATTTTCTTAAGAGGGGGAGAGTTGTCACATCCCAAAAATTGGCCTAGTCGGAATTAGGTTCTAGGGACCGGAAGGTTTGAATCTGATATGTAAAAAGTTCTAATGAATGACCATTATACCCCTCTTTTGTAATGAAATCACAGTTTGGTCCTATTTAAGTAAGTGGATTCCTTGTATGAAATTCGAAGCCCAAAATGCAAATTTTAGGCAAGGCGTATCGATACGGTTAAGCCAGTATCGATACGGCCCAACTGCCAATAACTAAATTACCTATTTTAGCGAGGGCGTATCGATATGGGTCCCCTATTTTGAATTTGTTCGAAGTCAATTTGAAGAGAAAGTAAGCAAGGTGCTTACTCACCTCCTTGCTTGTCCTTTCCCACATGAAGGATTATCAAAATGGATGGCTAATGTCATCAAAAGCAAAGCTTGATAAGAAAGATATTGGGTTTAGGAAACCCTTGCCTAGAGGAAATGTTCCTATTGGCTAAAGGTGTGGTGAGTCATGATTAAAAAGACCAAATAGGTTTTAAAGAAAGGTGTAACAAATAGGGCTCTCATCCTTGAACTCCCATAAGCAAAACCCAAAAATCCTGTCTTCTATTACGCAAGTTCCTCCATTGCCATCTTCAACCTTCAAGATAAGCTAACACCTCGGTGCAACCTTTGATCTTCATTCGAGTTTGATATACCATTTGAAAGCTCACGATTCGGTGAGTAAAACCCCTCAATTGAACTGATGATTCGATCTTCCGTTGAAGTTTAATTTCAAAATTAGGTCTCTTGGTTCAAGTAGAAACCCATGAATTAGGGGTTTGATTTTGTTAATTCGATGTTGTCCCTAAGCTCCGGTAAGTTCAAAATATGTTTCTGAATCCTTAATTCGAATGCTAATGTAATCCTAACTTCATGCTAGCTCAAATGTTGGAGAAAGATCCCTTGTCATCTCTAAAGGAAGCTAGGCACAACAGATTTGTAATTCGAGAGCCTCGTAATCAAGATGAGTGTAGTCGCGTCAAGGGATAGGCTAGGTGCATCCCGTTGCATTTGATTTATGATTTTTGATATTCATTTGTTGAAGCTCAAATAGAGAAAGCTTGTGTGGATGCTTATGGTAAGCATGACAAGTCTTGATTTGGTTGATATGCCATGAATTCATATGTGACAACTTAGAATATGCCATGACAATGGAATTAATGTAAATATGATATGAAACTGAGATTGATATGAACATGCCATAATACGATATGACACGAATATGTGATGATATGTACATGGAGCTAAGGCTCATTTCTGTTTCTGATACATTATGGGCTAAGGGCATAAAGGTGAGAAAAATGATGAAATATGTGTAACCTTGGACATTGAGAGTTCTGGATACAATTGGCATGCCATAGGATTATTTGAGCTCGTATAAGTAAGGGTAGACTACGGTCCAGGGCTACGGCCTATATGTAGGGGAAATAAGGACGGATTGTGTAAGGCACTTTCTAGAGCTACGGCTCAAGGCAACAACCTATTTTCGATACGTGTTGGTGTAAAGGGGAATCTGAGTATCCATTTGTTACATTGTCCAAGGGATTAATATGTATACAAGCTTTAATATGATTATACGAAATTAAGATAAAGAACCTAAGTATGAACTAGGTGACTAAAAGAATGTGATCATGATGTTTAAGTATGCTAATATGCCATTCATGTTCATAGCATGCCTTATATGTCATTGTTGTTGTTTATGTGTCTATGACTACCTCACTAGGCTAAATAAGTCTAACATGTGTGTGTGTCCCATGCATTTCAGGATCTTGAGATCTTCTGAGCTCGATCGTGTAATCTCCCGGTTGCAAGTCACTTCCGCAAGTTATATGTATGTTTACTTTGTTTTCGAACTCCTAGTAAGGTGGCATAAGGTCTAAACCTGTTTTAATGGCCTATTTTTATATGTTTGTAATAGCTCAATAAAGCCTAAGTGATGTATGTGTAATATGGTATGTTTTGGGGTTGGTAACCTAGTTAAAATGAGCTTAAATACACTTATTGGTAAAGTCGTAGTAAACGGATTTGAAACGTCCTAATATTTGGCACGCAAATAGAAATATTGTTTTTAATGTTGTTGGTAAAGTTTAGTAAAATTTGATTAACATTTGGTTGGGTAAATCGAATAAAAACCAGTAAAATTCTGTCATCACAGGTCAATGTGTAGTGATACGGTTGATGGCGTATCGGTAAAGCAAGGCTTAAATTGGCTTAAGGAAGCAGGGAGTATCAATACGGCTAGGGCGTATCGATACGGATTTTGGTCACTAGAATTTGGTTTGGAAAATGCTATTGATATGATTTGGAGCGTATCGGTACGGGTCAACGCAGTCAACCAGTATCGATACGGGCTTAGCTGTATCAATACAGGTTTATCCACCTGTAAATCCAGAAATCTGAAATTAGGTTTAGTGTATCGATATGATATTAGTTATTTCGGTTAAGAATGCTTAAAATGAACCTTGGACAGTTTACAGAATGGTCACTAAAACCCGAATAGCTTAATTAAATAGGTAAACGATATCCGATAGTAACGAAACTTCACAGAGTAATGATTGGTAAGTTTAATAACAAGTTGGTAATAAAGAATTCTGATTAGGATTGCTAATTTGCAAAAATTACAATTTAGTCCCCTAAGTTTGAAAAGTTTGAATTTGGCCTTAATTCTGATAAGATTAGTAATGACAGGTCCACTAAACTTTCTAATTGACTATTAAGACATTCCGAATAAAGATCTAAACTCTGATTTCGTTCCAAATTTCCAATCTTTTTTCCGATAACACTTTCTGACATGGTTTCCTACTAGACCGGGAAAGGGGTATTATAGAACCAAGTCAAACCAATCGTACCTCGGCCATCCCAAACTTCAAAATACCTTATTTTTAAGGGAAGTATGATCCTGATGGTTATTGTGATTGGGAAAATAGGGTTGATTTCATGTTTGATTGTTACGGAAATCCCAAAGAGGATCAAATTCCACTATTGGCCCTAAATTTCAAGAAATATGCATCAATATGGTGGCGAAATAGGCGTCACAATGGTAAAGCCAAAATAAGAACATGAGCTGAACTTAAAAAGGTCATGAGAGAGATTTGTTCCCAAACATTACCAACTACAAGAGTCCAAGACTTGTCAAAAGTTATACTCATCTTTTGATAAAGGTACATCTTAACCTTCATCTTTTCATAAACCTACTAATGCACTATTCGACTCTAGTAGCATGACGTCGAAGTAAGAAGCGTCATCGCTAGTCTAAAAGGATAATAAACAACAGTTGGTGAGTCATGTCGAAGAAATGCGCACAACACCATAAACTATGATATTCCAACAGGTTGAACCATCCATTGTAACCAAGAATACATCATGTCTCCCATGCAAGGACCAAGGAAAACAAGATGATGAAGAATTTTGTTGTCCTTGAGAACATGGGGAAGATGTCACTACTAAGAGTTTAATCTTACCCAATAATGAGAAAATGTTTTTAAAGGTTTATGTTTCAGAAGAGGAAACACTTGAACCCATCAATCAAGATAATGTTTTATGCTTAGTAGTGAGTTCTCTTGATTCATCAACACCTTCCCAAGAAAATAAGTGTAATTCCAACCCTTCATTTGATTTTTGTCCTATCATTATGTTAGAAACACTTTTTCCTCTACAAAAATTTTACTTTGATGATATTTTTTGTGGGAGGGATAGGGGAAGTGGGTTATCTCATTTGAAAAAGACTGATAGTGAAGAGGCCGAGAGTAGAAAAAGTCAAATAAATGGCCCAAATTTGGTGAGTGAAAACACATATGAGGCAAAAGCCACACAAAGCCCAAAAGAAAAAGACAAGAAAAAGAACACCATGAGAGATTTTGTTTTTATTAATCATAACAAATGTTCGAGTAGTATTGTCTCATTTTTTTCGGATTTTGTTGAATCATTGAGAGGATCTCAAATAGATCACTCCACATATGACAAAGATTCCTTTTCAATTATCGTTGTTCAAAGTCCTTGTTCTAGTTATGATTTGAGGATGAATCCTTTTGAGGAGTGGGGGATTGATACATGCATGGGAGGGCTAAAGCAATGCATATTGGACAAGAAGCTGAAATTATTTATGAAGTATGGAAAGTCAGTCAACTTGAGGCGACCTTTTGGATGAGATCTAGGCATTTCTGGGCCGAGTTGCCTTCTAACGAATTGATCGTCATTCAGTTACCTTTCCAACGCATCTTGAAAAGAATCAATCCGACATTGGGAGCTCAAGAAATGTTTGTTTTACTGAAGACTACGCATGCAAAAAATTAGATACGAGATTTTGTAAAATTCAGCCCAAAAGCTAACATATAAGGCTTTGGACGAATTAAACTTAGCCCAATATATTTATTATCATTTAAATTGATGTTTTTAGGCCTAGTTTGCTTTAAAAACAACCCACACATGCCTCCTTGCTCAAGACCAGCGACTTGCTATCCAATTAAGCCTAAATACCTATCAGCTTATTACTTACGCCCAAGCAACCAACCCTTATCAGCTTATCACTTGCCGCCTAAGCCATCAAGGAGTTCTAGATGATAATTTTCTTTATTATTTTAATTAAATTAGGTTTTCCTTGTTTTAGTTGAAGTTAAATTACTTTGGCTATTCTTCACCTATAAAAGGATGAAGCCTCCATCATTGTAAATCAGAATTCTTTGATTAATGAAATATTTAGTGAGCTTATTTTTGCAAGTGTTGATAACTTGTACCTTAGAATTCTTCTTCAACACAAGTTTGACGAGTTCTTGTGAGGGTGATCATCTTCACACTCCTACTTGCCTAGGTAATTGTGTCTAGGAGGGTGGGTTAGAGCTACTTGAGGTTTCTGGCTTAGGTAATTGCATTTAAAAGGGTGCCGAGGATAAAACCATCGACAAATCCATCAAGCCATTTCCATCTTCAACTTCACGCCATCTCAATAAGTCATAAACAAAGCTACAAAATTTTAGATTTGTTTTATCTATCCTTCTTTCAATCTTTTTAATCTTTTTGTTTTAATTCTTATTATTTATCCTCTAATTTTCTTTCTTAACTTCGTTTCTTTGAATTTCTAGCCTTGAATTTGAACTTTTCAAGAAACGCCAAACTAATTCATCTTGAAAATTCCAGATTTGCACCAACTATCTTGATTGAGTCTAGAGCCTCTAGATTTTACAACGACTTGATTGAAGGCTTCCAATCCACGATTGCGCTACTCTATCTAAGGTTGAGTGCATTTTCTTTGGAGTGAAATGTGAGATTTTGTGCTGGTGAGGATTAAGTTTTATTTGTTCTTAACTAATCATGTCTCAAGGATCAGGTAATGGTAGAGGACATCCAAACTTGTAGAATAAGGCTTTCCTCCAAGCAATGGCCAAAATGATTCAAGATTAGTTAGAGCCTCTATTGGACCGTATAGAACAGCTTGAACTTTCTCAAGCTAACAATGGCCATGAAGAGTTGAATGAAGAAGTAGATGATGTGCCAGATCACGTATCACATCAAAGTATGGCCAACAAGGCCAAAGAGCTCACCCAAGAGTAGATAATAATCTTAGTAATATTAAAATTATCATTCCACCTTTTCAAGGAAGAACGGATCTTGAAGCCTATCTTGCATGGGAGAAGAAAGTTGAGCACATCTTTGAGTGCCACAACTACTCATAGCTTAAGAAGGTAAAACTTACAACCATTGAATTTACAGATTATGCACTAATATAGTGGGATCAGTTGACATCTAGTAGGAGACGCAATGGTGAACATCCAATTTCTACTTGGAATGAGATGAAAGTTGTTATGCGTAGGAGGTTCATTCCATCTCACTACCGTAGGGAGCTGTTCAACAAGCTTCAAAACCTAACACAAGGCAACCGTAGTGTTGAGGACTATTATAAAGAGATGGAAGTAGCCATGATCCGAGCTAAAATTGATAAGGATCGAGAAGCCAAAATGGCCAGATTTTTATCCGGCTTTTATCCTAACATTGCAACAACAATTTACTTGCAACATTATGTGGAGATTGAAGACATGGTCTATATGGCCATGAAAGTGGAGAAGCAACTCAAAAGGAAGGGCACCCCTAAGCCTGGAGGTTCTTCTTCCAAATGGGGGCAAGGTACCTACAAACGAAAGCCATCCTTTACTTCTAATGAACAAGGTGGTCCATCAAAGAATGCCAACCCATTACCGAAACCAGCAAGGGAAAAGCACAACTATGCAAGTTCGATCTCGTGATGTCCAATGCTTCAAGTGTTTAGGGCGGTCACATTACTAGCCAATAACCTTATGCAACACTATGTTCATCTGTGATGATGTAGAGATCGAAACTGACCAAGAGGAGGAAGAAGATGATGAAATTCCTTTCCAAGAGGAAGAGGAGTTAGAATATCCAGTAGATGGAGAGGTCCTTATTGTTAAAAGGATCTTAACCATGCAAGCAATCGAGGGGGATCAACAACACGAGAACATCTTCCATACTTGTTGCCATATTAATGGAAATGTATGCTTTGTCATTATAGATGGTGGTAGTTGCACTAACGTTGCTAGTACTTTGATGGTAGATAAGCTCAGCCTAGCAACAACAAAGCATCCACACCCTTACAAGTTGTAAGTGGCTTAATGATGGTGGAGAACTCAAAGTGACCAAACAAGTCATTGTTCCTTTTTCCATTGGCAAATAAAAAGACGAGGTGTTATGTGATGTCGTACCAATGCACGCCGATTATCTCTTGTTAGGGAGGCCATGATAGTTTGATAGGAGAGTCATCCATGATGGTTATACCAACCAGTATACCCTCACTCATGAATCCAAGAAGATCACCCTAGCCCCACTTTCACCAAAGCAAGTTCACAAAGATCAAATACATTTGAGAGAGTTTTGAAAAAGCCAAAGAGAGTGACAAAAATTTTGAGAGAAAATCAAAAGAGGGTGAAAAAAAGATAGAAAAAAAGTGAGCATATTTGCGAGAGAGAAAGAAATCAGAAAGTGTTTATTGTCAAAAAATATGGTTCTTGTACTCATGTACAAGGAGAGTTTATTAAGCATTAACGATTTTGACCCAAATTTTCCATCTTTTATTGTTGCATTGCTACAGGAATATGGAGACATATTTTCGAAGGAGATTCCAAGTAGGCTACCTCCAATTCATGGAATAGAGCCCCAATTGGCTTTGTTTCTGATGCTATCATTCCTAACCAACCAGCTTACTGAAGTAACCCCAAGGAAACCAAGAAGTTACAAAGGCAAGTTTCGAATTTGATGGAAAAAGGTTATGTTAGAGAGAGCCTTAGTCCTTGTGTAGTTCCTATTCTATTTGTGCCTAAGAAAGATGGTACATGGCACATATGCATGGAATGCCATGCGGTGAACAAAATAACAGTAAAGTATCGTCATCCCATTCCACATTTAGATGATATGTTAGATAAACTTAGTGGTTTTAATGTCTTTTCTAAGATTGATGTTAAAAGTGGTTATCACTAAATTCGGATGCAAGAAGGGGATGAGTGCAAAATTGCATTCAAGACTAAGTAGGGATTATATGAGTGGTTGGTTATGCCATTCGGCCTAACTAATGTACCCAACAGTTTCATGAGTTTAATGAATCACATCCTTAAACAATTCTTGGGTAAGTTTTTTGTAGTGTATTTTGACGATATTCTTATTTATAGAAAGAGTTTGAATGATCATGTTCAGCGTCTAAGGTTGGTGTTAGATGTTTTGAGAAATGAGAAACTTTATCCTAATCTACAGAAATGCACGTTTTGCACTAATAAGGTTGTTTTCCTAGGTTTTGTTGTGAGTGCAGATGGTTTGGAGGTTGATAGAGAAAAGATTAAGGCAATTGAGGAATGGCCTAGACCAGTAACCATTAGCCAACTCAGAAGCTTCCATGGATTAGCAAGCTTTTGCAATCGGTTTGTGCCCAATTTCAGCACCTTAGCCACCTCTTTGACATGAGTCATTAAAAAGATTTCTACTTTCTTTTGGGGTGGAGAGCAAGAGAAATCTTTTAACATGATTAAGGATTATTTAATTAATGCACCTTTGCTAACTTTGCCTGATTTTAACAAGGTTTTTGAGGTTCAATGTAATGCACCAGGTTTGGGAATTGGAGCGATTTTATCTCAAAAAGGATGCCCTATAGCCTACTTTAGTGAGAAGTTGAGTGGAGCTACACTCAATTACCAACCTATGATAATGAAATGTATGCACTAATTCGGACCTTAGAAACATGGCAGCACTACCTTTGGTCAAAGAGTTTATCATCCATACTGATCATGAGGCATTAAAGCACATTAGGGGACAACATAAGCTAAACAAGAGGCACGCCAAGTGGATAGAGTTTCTTGAAGCTTTTCCCTACGTGATCAAGTATTAAAAGGGTATGGAAAACATCTTTGTTGATGCACTGACACACAGGTATGCCCTTCTTAATACTTTAGACTCTAAATTGTTGGGTTTTGCTTTCATTAAGGAATTATACAAGTCTGACCATGATTTTGCTTAAATATATAAAGTCTGTGAGAAAGGTGCACATGATATGTTCTGTAGGGACAATGGATACCTATTCAAGGAAAGGAAGCTATGCATTCCACAAGGATCTATTCGAGAGTCGCTCTTCAGGGAAGCACATGGTAGAGGACTAATGGGACATTTTGGAGTAGCCAAGACCTTAAGCATGCTTCAAGAACACTTGTGCTGGCCAAAGATGAAATGAAACATTGAATTACTATGTGAGCGTTGCATCACATGTAGAAAGGACAAGTCAAAAGTGATGCCCCACGGCTAATACACCTCATTACCTATCCTTAATGCACCTTAGATGGATATATCCATGGATTTTGTACTTGGGCTGCCATGTACAAAGAATAACAAAGACTCTATCTTTGTAGTAGTGGATCATTTTTCTAAAATGGCTAATTTTATTCCTTTTAATAAAACTAATGATGCTTCGCGTGTTGCTAATTTGTTTTTCAGGGAAATAATGAGATTGCATGGAGTCCAAGGACTATTGTATCCGACCGAGATGTGAAGTTATTAAGCCATTTTGGAGGACACTGTGGAGCAAGATTGGAATCAAGTTGTTGTTTTCCACAACTTGTCATCCGCAAACGGATGGTCAAACTAAAGTGGTGAACCGGGTATTGTCCATGTTGTGAAGGACAATTATTAAAAAGAATTTGAGGACATGGGAGGAAAGCTTGCCACATGTGGAGTTTGCTTACAACCGGGTATTGTCCATACATTCTGCCACTAAAATGTCATCATTCGCAGTAGTGTATGGTTTCAATCCCTTAACTCCATTAGATTTGTTACCTTTTCCCACTGATCAAATTGTGAATAAAGATGGAAGAAAGAAAGCTGATTTTGTCAAGAAGCTCCATCAACAAGTGCGGGACAATACTGAGAAAAGAATGAAATAATACGAGCAGCAATCTAACAAAGGCCAAAAGCGAGTTACCTTTGAACCCGAAGATTGGGTTTGGATGCACATGAGAAAGGAAATGTTTTCAGCCCAACGCAAATCAAAATTGATGCCCAGAGGGGATGGTCATTTTCAAGTGATCAAGCGTGTCAATGATAATGCCTACCAACTAGACTTCTCATGTGAGAATAATGTCACTGCAACTTCCAATGTGGTTTATCTATCTCCTTTTGATGTAAGTGACAATTTGGGGACAAATCACTTTTAAAATGGAGTGACTGATGTGATTACAACCAGCAAAGACCTGGAGGAATTTTCTAGTGGGCCTATGACTCGTGCTAGGGCTAAGAAGTTCCAAGAAGCTATGGGAAATTTGTTTAGTCAAAGCTTGAAGTTGAAGGAGGAAACGCCAGCTTTTATTGAACAATGTTGCATCCTACTCGTACATGATTTTGCATGAGTTTCTCTAAGTTTTTATATTTAATTTTAGAACGTGTACATGAATAAATAAGGATTAATGTTCATTAAGCAATCTGATTCATTTATGTTTGTTTAAAACATTTAAGAATGTTGGTTTATTTAAGTTGTTAGTTTAATAAATGCATTTCAATTTATTAATGCATGTTAGTTCATTTAAGGCATATTAGTTTATTTATGCAAGTTCATTTGGTGTGTTAGTTACTTAATTAAGCTAGATCATTCATTGAAACTAGTTCCCATTAAATTAAACTAGCTCATTAAATCTATTTCAGCATTCTCCTTCATTTTAATGAATAAGTTATTATCTAATGGTTGTTTTTGTCATTTCGGCTAGGACATTCACTGGGAAACAAATGGCTTGTCATCTTTTCAAGGTTGACAAGGCATTACCATCAATTGAAGTCACTTGAAGACCCATCAAGGCTGACCAGTTACAAATGCAATTCAAGAGAGAAATTACACCACTTGAAGACATATCAAGGCTAGTCAATTTTTAATGCAATTCAAGATATCCATTACCACACTTGAAGGCTATTGGAATCAGCAAGGAAGCAGAGCATTCAAGACCCTTAAAGCCATCCACTTAAAGATCTATTTAACACCACTTAAAAAGCTACTTTAAGCCTTCTAAAAGTTGATTAGTTTTGGTTCAAGAAAAACAAGAAATTAAGGTTGCATTATCACTCTTTAAAGGAGAATGAATGTTAATCAATAAATTCGGCAGTTCAAAGGCTTCTCTCTCTTGGACAATATGGATGTCTACATTCAGCTTTGGATTATCTACATTCAATCTAAAGCTATCCCCAACTTTTCAACTACTATTGGAGAAAAGAAAAACTGAAACCATTATGAGGCCTTCATTTCTATATTGATGATGACTTAAACCCTTGTTGTGGTTGTCCAAGTTCAAGTTTCACCACTATAAATAGGCAGCCATTTTCTATTGTAAAAAACTTTTGGCATATAATATACTTGAGAGTGTTTCTCTTTCAAAGTTCTTGTTAAACTTTATCAACTTACAAGACTGTTCTTGTGGCATTCTTCTCGTTCCATTCAATTATATTACTGATTCCTAGTTTCCATAACTAGTGGGTCACAATCCATTAAACCTTTCACCCAATTCATGGTTTTTAAACTCTTAAGGAACGAGTCTTCACTTTTTAGTGTTGGTTCCTCCTTTGTTTACACCACACCATTGTTGCATTTCTGATCACTACCCCAACTATCACCATATTCATATCTTCCATTTCCATATTTCCTTCAAACCATATTTACATCCAATTCCCATCTGAATTCCACAACCATCTACAAAAACCCAATTCATTCTTTCCAATTACCACATTACAACCATCTTTTCAATTCATTTCATCTCTACTACGGTCAAATCTAGGACACCATACTTCCACCGTTTGTATATTTTTCAAATCGCTTACTAGAATCACGATCGGGCATACAAATACCAATTCGGCCACCACATAACCGAGTTCGTATCACAATGTAACTAGTTCCAATAGATTAAACTAGCTCAATAAATCTGTTTTCAACATTCACCTTTATTTTAATGAATACATTTTTATCTAATGGTTGTTTTTGTCATTCTGGCAAAGACATTCATTAAAGAACAAACGGCTGATCATCTTCTCAAGATTGACAAGACATTTACCACCAATTGAAGTCACTTGAAGAACATCAAGGTTGATTGGTTACAATTCAATTCAAGATAGCACTTACCATACTTGAAGGGTGTTGGTTTCAGCAATGAAGCAAGCCCCTTAAAGTCGGCCACTTAAAGAGCTATTTAACAACACTTAAAAAGCTACTTTAAGCCTTCTTAAAGTCGATCAGTTTTGATAACAAGGAATACATACACTTAAGGCCTCTTAATCACTTTTTAAGAGAGAATTAATCACAATTTCATCCAATGGCAGATCATGGGGTTTTCTTTTACTTGGACGATATGTGTGTCTACATTCATTCCAAAGAATGCCCACATACATCCTTCTCCAACACCAATCTTTCGGCTGAACTTGGTGAAGGGATAATTGACAGCTTTATGAGCTTTTAACCCCTTAATAAATTAGTGATAGAGTACGAAGCAAATCCTCACCATTTTTCACTCTAAACAAAGGCTCTAGGAGTTCAAAGAACGGTATGTCACCAATTGAATTGAGTTGCAAGGAAGAAGGAATTTATGCAACTTTTAAATTTTCTACTAACACAAGAAATAAGAAAGTGTTAGAAGATGTATAAGAAGACAATAAAAAGATAAAACAAACAAAAACGAATGGTTAAGAATGAAAAAATTTAGAGAAAACCTGAAAAAACCCTAGAGTTGGCAGCAACTTGATCCACTTTGTTCGAGGTGTTCCCGATCTCCAAAAATCATGATTTTTGTGTGGAGACTCATGTAATGGTGTAGATCTGATCTGGAAATTTTGGGCTCAAATTTCCACCGTTTGCTTTTTCCTATTTTTAAACAATTTTGACTTTTTCACCCAAAATCGTCAAATTTTGCCCCAGAATTGGCCTAATCTGATACCAAATGATAGTGTAGCGCAATCGTGGATTTGAAAGCTTTCAATCAAGTTTGTTGCAAACCTAGGAGTTCTAGACTCAATTAAGAAGAATGGCGTAAATCTGGATTTTCAAGAGGAATTGGATGGGCGTTTCTTGAAAATTCTAGATTCAAGGCTGGAAATTCAAAGAAACAAAGACAAGAAGAAAGATTAGATGATGATTAACAAGAATAAAAACAAAATGATTGAAAAAGATTAAGAGAAGGATAGATAAAACAAATCTAAAATTTCCAGCTTTGTTTATGGCTTGTGGAGATGGCGTGAAATTGAAGATGGAGATGGCTTGATGGATTTGTTGATGGTTTTTCCCTTGGCACCCTTTTAGACGCAATCACCTAAGCAAGCAACCTCAAGCGGCTCTAACCCACCCTCCTAAACGTGATTACCTAGGCAAGCATGAGTGAGAAGTTCAACAACAAATTCTGACGAACTTGAAGAATCACTTCTAAAACACAAGATAACTTCTTACAAGTATAACCTCAAAAGAGAACTTTATTTAATCAATGAAATCTACCAAAACAAAGAAGAAAGCTTCATCCTTTTATAGATGAAGGATAGCTTTAAAATAGAGTATTTCCAAAGAAACACAAACTCTCCTAATAAATAAAAATAATAAAGAAATCTGGTCCGTTAAATTGGACTTGATCTGACGGCTTAAGAGAAAAGTGGTGGGTTCCTAAAGTATATAAAACCCTAAAAACATAGTTTAAATGTTAATGATCAGGTTAGGCTAAGTCTAATTCGTCCAAACGCCTTATATATTAGCTTTTAGGTTGAATTTACAAAATCTCGTAGTTAATCTCGTATTCAGTTTTCTACATGCACAATCTTCAGTAAAGTGAACATATCTTGCGCTCCTGATGTCTGATTGATACGTTTCAAGATACGTTGGAAAGGTAAGGAATGACGGTCAATTTGTTAGAAGGTAAATCTGCCCATAAATGCCCAGATCTCATCCGAAAAGTCATCACAAGATGTCTGACTTTCAAAACTTCATAAACAAATTCAGCTTCTTGTCCAATATGCATTGCTTTAGTCCTCTCATGCATGTATCACATATCCTTTTACAAGTTGTTAAATTTCATCCACTTACTATAATCACGATTGGGAAACATAAATACAAATTTTTCCACTACACAACCGGATTCGTATCATTATAGGAGAAGATGTTTGACTAGAATCAAAAGAATGGTTAAAAACACACTTACTTTCTTTGTGGGAAGGTGATGAGAATGTAACAAGGGAACTGACTACTTCACGTGAAGGATCAGAAGCATTGTCCTATTGACTGATGTGTTCACGATCAATGTCCTCTTGTTTGGGAGATGGTTCTTCTTCAACAACAACATTTGCACTAATGCTAGAAATAGAAGTACGAAGAGAATCATGTGTACCTTATGGTTCTGGGATGTCTTCATGGTTGGTTGCCTTCAGGTGGTCAATTGATTCAACCTTTTGTGCTTCCAATTTTCTTTGTTTTATCCTCTCACACTGTTTTTTCGCTTTTGCTATTTCTTCATATGCTTTTTCCAGCTCTATTGAACTAAACTTGAGCTTCTGGCCTTGGTGCACAATAGAGTATCGATTTGTCGTGATTCGATGAACAGCGTCTTGATCAACTTTCCAAGGTCTTCCTATTAGCAAGTGGGTGACTTCCATAGGAACCACATCACACCAAACATCATCACAATAGCCTCTAGGAGTAAAAGAATTTAAACAATGTTCAGTTACCTTCATATTTGATCAACTATTAAACCCTTGAAGATTATACGACTTAGGGTGTTCTTGGCATGGTAGATTGAGTGCATCAACAATGAAGTTGCTCACTAAGTTTACACGACTGTCACTATCAATAATGAAAGAACATAGTTTACCTTGTATCCTACATCATGACCGAAAGATATGTATTGGTATAGTATGGCACGTGTTTCTAAGAGAATAAAACATCCTATTTGCTTTAAGAATCCAAAGAAAAGTTAGACACCAATAGAATTATAGTTGCAAGGAGAAAGAAGAGTATGCAACTTTTATTCCTACTAACACAAGGAAACAAGAAGGTGTTAGAAGATGTATAAGAAGTAGTAAAAGCTTAAACAAACGAAAATAATGGTTAAGAATGAAAGAAAATCAGAAAAAAAAAAACAACCAAAACCCCTAGAATTCTGCAACAATTTGATCTACTTCGTTCGAGGTGTTCCTGAAGTCCAAAAATTATAAAATTTTGTGTGATGCGTCCTTGATTGTAGTAGATCTGATCTAAAAATTTTGGAATAAAATTTCCTTCGTTTGATTTTTTTATTTTTTTTTCTAAATTTTCACCACCAAAAAGAATAAAAATTGAGGTTTTTCAATATGATTGTGTTGAATAGATCGTAATCAATTATAAGGACAAATAAAATTTGATGAAAACTTGTTTTACGGTCCTTTTTGAAGAGGTTTCAAACAAGCAGGTCTAAATGGGCCTTACAATGGTCCCGTTGGAATTTTAACAGAGTAAAAAGTACATTAATTGAGGTTTTACAATATGATTGTGTTATATAGCTCGAAATCAATTATATGAACTAATAAAATTTGATTAAAACTTGTTTTGCAGTCCTTTTGGTAGAGGTTTTAGACGAGCAGATCTAAATGGGTCTTACAATGGACCAGCTAGAATTTTAACAGAGCAAAAAAGTACAGAAATTGAGGTTGTTCAATCTGATTGTGTTGAATAGCTCGTAATCAAGATGCAGAGACAGTACCCCCATCTGTTTAACTAGAGTGAAAATTCGAGGATGAATTTTCGTAAAGGGGGAGAGTTATCATATCCTGAAAACCAGCCTAGTCGGAATAAGGCTCCGGTGATCAGAAATTCTGCATCGAATATACCTAAAAGTGTAATTTCATGATCCTTGTACCCAATTTTATAACCAATGAATGTTGTGGGTATTAAATTGATCCAAGGACCTCTTTGTGAGAAATTCAAGATGGAAATGTTGATTCTGAGCTAGGCGTATTGATACGGTTAGATCGGTATGGATACAGATTGAACTAGGCATTTTGATACAGTAATACTTGTATCGATACGGTATAACTGTCATAATGAACTTACCTATTTTAGCCTAGGCATATCAATACGGCTATATAGTGTATCGATACGGCCCTTTGTAAAATTTTGTTTTAAGGCCCAAATTGAAATAAATGGAAAGCAAGGTGCTGACTCACCTCCTTGCTTGCCCCTCCCACATGAAACACCTCAGAAAAGATGACTAATTGTCATCAAATTGTCAATTGAAAGAGAAATGATTTCTTAATTGGGTTAAGAAAACCCTTGGTTATAGGAAACCTTACTATTGGTCTCTTGGAAAGGTGGGTAATTATTAAGGGCATAGTTCCTTATAATGAAGCAAAAAAAAAAAAAAAGCTTCCTCCCTTGTTTTTGCCTCTACCGAAACTAAAACCCGCCCTTGTCTGAAATCAAGCTAACACCACCATTGTTGTCTTCAACCTTAAGCAAGTACACACCTCCCTTATTGTCTACCTTAGGCTCGAGATTTCTTTGATTCAAAACCTTTGTGACAAGTTATCAATCAGGTAAGTAAAAGCCCTCAATCAATTGTTGAATTCCATGGATAATTGGAGTTTAATTTCAAATCGAAATTCTAAGCCTAATCTTTAAAATGAGTACTATATCGTTATAGTGATTATAATAATTCCTCGTGTTTCTTCCTAGCTTGCAAGTTTGAAAGGAGGCAAGCCGTCATCTTCAACCAAGTGTAGAAGCAAAGGAATCGAAATTCGAGAATCCTAAAAGTTTCCGTGTACTAGGTGAGTGTAGTTGTGTCAGGGGATAGGCTAGCTTCCATCCCGTTGCATTTGCTTTGTGATTATGTTTGCATTTGATTAAGGGCTCAAGTAGAGCAATCATATGTGTTGATGCTATTGGTAAGCAAGGTAAGTATTCATATTGCTTTAACATGTCTACAATCATATGTATGCCATCCGATATGTTGTGATCATACCATGTTATGTTATCTGATATGATATGGTTATGCTATGAAATGAATTTGGAGCTAAGGCTCAATTTATGATTTGATATGGTATGGCCTACGGGCACAATGGTAAGTTTGATGAAGATATGTGAACTTGGACATTTGTGGACATTAGATACAATTGGCATGCCATAGGGTTATTTGAGATCACCAAGTAAGGGATTAGACTACAGTCCGGGGCTAAGGCCTATATGTGTGGTGAAATAAGGATGGATTGTGTAAGGGACTATATGGAGCTACGGCTCAAGGCTACGACCTATTTTTGATATATGTGACGTACAGAGGAATCCACGTATCAATTGCTTACCATGTCCAAGGATATAATGTGTGATTATGATATGTATTTTGTATATGGAAATGTGTTACTTGAATCAAGCATGAGATACAGGTATGGTTTGTGTACTAAATATGTCATTCAAGCATGTCATTATGATGTTCTTATTACTCATTAAATATTTGCATTTGTTATGACTCACTAGGCTATGTAAGCCTAACATTTATGTGTCTCATGCATTTCAGGATCTTAAAGAAATCCAGCCTTCAATCGTGTGTTGCGGTTACAAGTCACTCCTACAAATCATATGTATGTTGACCTTTTTTCTTTAACTCCTAGTTAGGTGGCATATGGTCTAAACATGTTATGTATGTACTTTTTGGTGTGTGTGTGTGTGTGTGTGTAATAGTCTAAAGGTGACCAATTGAGTAATGGCAAATATGGTATGTTTGTGAATTGGTTAAACTAGTTAAATGAGCCTGAAAGCTCTAAAAGGTGAAAACTAGGTAAATGGATTCGAAACGCTCTAAAATTTTATATGCTATTAAAAATATGGATATTAGACTAACTGGTAAAATTTGGTTAAGTTTGGACAAAGTTTAACAGGTCAAATTGATTAAAAACCATCTAAAATTTGTTATTACAGGGCAGGCGTATCGGTACGTGTGATGGCGTATCGATACGGCCTTGCATAATTGGACTAAGTGAAATAGGGCATATCGATATGCGATGGGTTGTATCAGTACGGATTTTGACATTAAGGCCTGAAAATAAATTGCATCGATACGGTCTATAGGGTGTATCGAAATGGTCAACCCTAGTCAACGCGTATTGATACGGGGGTTAGGTGTATCGATACAAGCATGTTATCTTTGAATCTGGGAAATGAAAATTTGTCTTAGTGTACTGATACGGCCCAAGGGTATCGGTACAGAGTTAGTTAATTCTGTTAAAAGACATAGAAACCAGTTTTAAGAAGTTTATAAAATGGTCACTAAAACTTGTATGGCCTAATTGGATAGGTAAACTACCTTTGTTAGCAACGAAACTTCACATGTTAATAATTGGTAAGTTTAATTGTAGTCTAGTAAAAATAAATCCCAATAAGGACCTCTAATTTGTAAAAATTATGATTTAGTCTCTAAGCTCAAAAAAAGTTAAAACTAATCCCGAATTATGTGTGTCTTAACAAGATAATCTTGTTAAGCCTTAAAAGAGATTAATAAATGCTCCGAATAAGCTTTCGTACTCCAATTAAGCTTCTGAATCTTTGATATATTTTCCGGTAGCACTTTCTGACCCGGTTCTCTACTAGGCCGGGAAGGGGTGTTACATAAGATAACATGACATGAAAAGAAATGATGCTACCCTATTCGCCTAAACACAATAATCAAGGATGTACAACCTCAAACTAAAGCATAGAATCACATTATCAAACTTGAGGGGAGACCTGATATTACATAGTTTCGAATATGTGACCCTGTCTCAGAATCTCACATTGAGCATCAACGCTCGGAATCTCACATCGAGTGGAAAGGCTTAGAATCTCACATTGAGCAACATTACTCGGAATCTCACATCGAGCATTAACACTCGGAATCTCACATCGAGTGGTCTTCTCGTGTTGCAATACTTTCTCATTGGGTATCTGGATCCCATAACCAAGGGTTAATTCCCTAGTGCCCTCACTCGGCACCTTCACCCATGACATATAAAAGATCTTCAAGGTTTACAACCATACACATTTAAATTCTCTCTTATCTAACGCGTTATTCATCATTTAGGCCACATACGATGTTAAAGGATTGGTTTATTGTTATCATTATTCATTTTACCCCTTAGAAGACCCATCGGGCCCTTACTCTGGAATTATTGAACCCACAAACTAAAAATAAAGTTTTTGGGCAGATTGTCTAGGCCGTATCGATACACCTCACAAGGGTATCGATACGCCTGTCTGTATCGATACGCTCACCACCCACGTATTGATACCTAGTTACACTCACGTGGTCTCAGCCAAGCCACCATGTACCGATACTTCAAGGCATACCAATAGACCTTGGAAGCATATCGGTACTGAGGTTTGCTACTAGAATCTGGTTGGGGAAAAGGTATCGATATCCTCCCCAGCGTACCGATACGGCCTTCAAGAATTCAAAGTGTTCTTGACATTTTAAGGTAGGTGTACCTATACGAGCACAACCATATCAATACACAAGCCCAGAAATCAGTTTCTAGAGATCAGATTTTATCCTAAAAATCCTCCAAACCTTCAAGGCAAGACTCCAAACTAACACTACAAGTTATGGGAAAAAGATCATAAGCCAAGCAAGCAACCAAATCAATGATTTCTAAGAATATACAAGAGTTAGTAGTGTACTTACCTTGACTCCCAAACACAAGCTTCAAGCCTTGCTCTTTCCTCTAGCTTGAGATGCCTCCCCAACCACTTTCACTACAAATAGAGGTTACAAAATGTGTTAATCAATGATGGGAAAATCTAAGGAGGTTAAGAACACTAACCTAGACCAAAGATTGAGCTTCCAACACTCAATCCCCTTCTTCCTTCAAACTCCCCCACCCGAAACTCTTCCTTAATACCCTTCATCCATTTTCCTACCTCCAAAAAACCACACCAAGGATAGCCTACAAGGCTCTAAAAGCTCAGTACTCGGCCCAAATTTGAAGCCCACGCTTCATGTCAAACTGACTCTCAAATTTTGAAATCTAGGTTGTTACAACCATCGTGCCTCAATTCCAACCACAAAAGTCATCAAACCACAACAATTAGTCCATCAAAAAAACAACCAAAAATCCAGATTCCAAATCCTCCAAAACATGGTAACAAATTGCCTTATTTACGGAATTTAAAACCAAGTTCCCACACTTAAGTAAATGTATTGATCTTGGACCTTCCTTGCCAAAGCAATGCTGCCCTTCAACTTCATTACTTTGCATCAATGGGAAAAAGATAGTGTAAGTATAATTTCTTAGTGAGGATGCTCATATACAACATTAATGCAATTGAAAACCATTTGAAAGCCATAAAACATCTTGTTTCCAAAACATGCTTTCCTCCCAAGCATTGACACAATTGTTTAATTATCAACTCATGCTTAACTACCCAAGCATTTCGCATTTGATTGAAAATCCATTTGAAAACGATAAACTATCTTGTTTTCAAAATATGCTTAACTACCAAAGCATTTTCGCATTTGTTTCCAAACAAATCATGCATAGCAACCATATGCGTCATAATCATTTATAAAACTCTTTTATCACATATATTTTCATATATTGGCATTTAGAGTGACCTGGATAGACTTACCTCTATCCATGGATAGCAAAACCCCTATCTATACATGTTCGGATACATATATTCCCTTGACGGCACTACCCCCATCAAGTCTTATAGTGGTACTACCTCTACCATAACTCACTTCGGCAGGGAATAGAACTACCCCTATCCAGTTGTAATAGCACTACCCCTATTACTTCACAATAGCACTACCCCTATTGTGTAACCGAAGAATTTCACACGATCAATTTTACATTTTATAGTGCACTTTAATCCTATGGCTAGCCAACTATATCTGAAGAATTTCACACGATCGATTTTACATTTTACCCCTATTATGTATCCATACATGTTTGGATACATAAATTCCCTTGATGCCACTACCCCCATCAAGTCTCATGGTGGTACTACCTCCACCACAACTCACTTCGGCCGGGAATAAAACTATCCCTATCCCGTTGTGATAGCACTACCACTATCACCTTACAATAGCACTACCCCTTTTGTGCACTTTAACATTTCATACAATAGATTTAACATTTTATAGTGCACTTTAATCCTATGGCTAGCCAACTATATCTAAAACTTCCTCAATATATTACATAGCCAATATATCATTATCAAATACATTTACTTATTGTTTTCCAATGCATTTCACAAAACTGTTTCATATGCAAAACCATATTGCCAAAGGCAACAACACATTCCCTTCAAAGAACAAATCTCAATGCTCATAGGCATTCATTACTTTGTTTAAACATTGTATATTAATCCAAAACGATGCATTTATAGTAAGTAAATCAAACCATGTTTAAAACCAAAACATGAAATCTACAAGCTCATATCAAAGTTGATAACCAAGCGAAATAAGAGAAACTTACGCTTGAGCTTAGGTAAGCTTCTTATGCTATAACTAAACCCCCATGATTCACCGATCAACCTTTAAAGAGCTTTAATGCGTTTAAACACTCACCGATACACCTCGCCTTGCCCGCCAACATGAATCGAGTCACCGGTAAGTAACGTACACAACTAGGAAACCTTGCCTTGATCATCCCTTGTTTTAACCACATAAAACTATAGGGAAAATGCATCATTACGCATTCAACTCATTGCTAAACAATGATCCTCTGCATCCTTAACATTAACCTTCCAAAAACTAGTCAAAACTACCGACCAATCTGCGCTCTACCAACTCCTAACTTCAAACTAGCGATTCTAACATTCAATCCCCATCAAAACATATCCATAAACACCTTCTAACCATTCTTATATCTCCAGCAACACAAGAACACATAAACAGCCCCAAAAACCACTAAAAACTCATTAAAATTAGCCAATTAAATAGTTTCGGGATTTATTCTCAAAATCTCATTTCACATTAGGATTACCTTATCAAAACATGAAATAACCCAATTAAAATCTTCAGGTTTCATCAAGTTAAACAAATCTTTAAGCAAATCATCAAAATTGCCATTAATAGCTCAAATCTTGAAATCCATTGCAAAACAATGTTATTATCAATCCATAATCAGAAAACTACTAGGGAAAATCAATAAAGAACCTTAGTTTAAAGAGATGAAAAGAAATTCACCTTTGAAGAAGCTCCCACCAAAATTGATGTAAGATTTTCTTGAAACTTAACTTGTGAAATAGATTACATCCTTGAGAAAATCTTGTGAGGTTTTGTTAAGAGACAAATGTAGAATCAAATGATGAATTTTCCATTGAAAGTCAGCAAAGAATTTTGGAGAATCTTGTTTGGAAGTTGAAATGGAAAGTGAGGGAAAATAAGGAGAAAAAATGAGGGAAAATCAGAACAATTGGAAAATGATTTGGAAAAACAATTAATTGTCAATTCCTTACTCAATTAAGGTGGTATTTTCAGATTAAGACATTTAGAAAATATAGCTCTCTAAGGATTCTTAGTATTGGCCATTTTACAAAACAGTCATTAAAACAATTTTGCACTTTTTACAATTTAGTCACTAAATCAAAATGTCACTTGAAACCATTTAATTAACTCCCAAATTAATTACCAAAATACTTGATAATATATTTAAAGATTTTGGGTAAATAAAACCAATTTTTATATCCTCAAATTGTATTTTTAAAATATTAATTCCCTGAAACTTATTTAACTAATTAATCTGGTTCGACCAGGTCGAACCTCACCTGATCTAACCTCAAAACTTCTAGCCCTATTTTTGGGGTGTTACATTGGGTGATTTCGGATGGATTGATGAAGACCGCACATTTCTGCCAGTGCGCATGGACTTCACTATCGAGAAATGGGCAAGATTATATGTTAGTTAGATTACGAGGCTTCATGGGGTGCCTACTTCGATTATTTCATATAGAAATCCACGATTCACTTCGAGAATTTGGAAAGCCCATCATGAGGCGTTGGGTACTCTTTTGCACTTCAGTACAACTTTTCATCCGTTGACTGATGGTTAGTCAGAATGAGTCATTCAGATTCTTGAAGATATGCTTCGTTGTTGTATCATTGAGTTTGATGGAGGTTGGAAGGAACATCTTCCCTTGATCGAGTTTGCATACAACAACATTTCCCAGTCTAGCATTCAAATGGCTCCTTTTGAGGCATTATATGGTCATAAGTGCAGGACTCCATTGTGTTGGGCAAAGCTTAATGAGAGGAAGATCGTTGGTCTAGAGTTGATCGGATAGGTTGAGGATAAAGTTTGAATGATCCAAAACAATCTGAAAGCAACATTCGATCGTCAAAAGTCATATGTAGATTTGACACGCAAGAAGGTAGAGTTTGTAGTGGGCGATAAAGTCTTCCTTAAGGTTTCACCTTGGAATAAAGTTTTACGCATCAGACGCAAAGGGAAATTAAGTCCCAGATTCATTAGACCTTACCAGGTTCTAGAAAGAGTTGGACTCGTAACCTATCGTTTAGCTTTACCACTCGAATTGAAGCGTATTCGTAATGTGTTCCATGTGTCCATGCTTAGGAGGTATCGTTCTAATCCTTCTCATATCCTACCACTTGAGCTGATTGAGGTGAGTCCAGACTTGTCATATGAAGAAGAGCCAATTTGGATTTTGGCTCGAGATATCAAAGAACTTAGGAGCAAAAGGATCCCCCTAGTGAAGGTTTTATAGAGGAATCATGGAGTTGAAGAGGCAACTTGGGAGCCAGAGGAGTCCATCAAATTACAGTATCCGCACCTTTTTTATTTAGGTAAATTTCGAGGAAGAAAATCCTTTTAAGGTGAGGAGAGATGTAATGACCCAAATTCTCAAGTCAACATTCAAGCGTTGACCCGAGTGAATGATGGATGAATGAAATTAGAGATCGAGTTTTATTGGAATTAATTTGGGTGAATTTGGGACCTTTTATAAGAAAATGAAAATGTTTAAAAGCTTAGGTAAGAAGGGTGAAAAGTTGGATGACCTTAAGGTTAATTAACCCATTAATCCAAAAAAAATCTACTCTACCATTAATTGGTAGAGTATGGTCGGTTGGCGTAAAAGCATGGGCAACAGGATTTTGTCCCCTATTTCCCAATTTAAAAACATTTTATTTCTTTCAATCTTTTCTCCCTCATTGTATTTTCATAGCAAGATAAATGGATGAAGGTAGGAGCTTTGGGGTTGAAGAAAAATTAGATTCAAGAAAACTCCACCGTGCATCTATTTTTTTCAAATTTAGATTGTAATTTTTCCTCTCATAAATATTCTTGTGTTTTCTTGATTAGTTCAAAGGGTGGTGAACATTCAAAAGCTAAATGAAATGAGAAGGTGGTGGAGATCTAGGCAAGAAGCTTTGTTAGTGTTCATCCATCAAGGTGGTACCCTCTAACTCCTCTATGCCTTATGACAATGTCTTAAATATAATGCTTGTGTCTCAAATGGATGCTTGTAGCATGAAATGAGTGATAAGTATGTTTGGTTGTTTATAATGTTAGTGTTTATTTTTGTGGTTATAACTATAAAAGAAAATAAAAGCTTAAAAATGAAAAAGAACATAATGCAAGTGAGGAAAACGAGCATCGATAGGATTCTTCTATGTCCATATTTCTTTTTCAATGAAAGAAAGAGACAAACATGGGTGTTCAAAACATATGGGTTCTTTTTATTATATTTAAAACATATATATTACTAATAGAAAGAGAGGGAGTGTGAATGGAAGGAACACGTGAAGCAAAGGAGAGAAAATATATTATTTTAACCATTATTAGTATATATAATGATAGGAAAAAAAAAAAAGAAAGTGATGCAACCCTAATCAGCGCCAACTTTCTCTATGACTTGATCACATCACTGAAGATCCTTAAGGGTGATTCTAAGGGAGTTCTACCTTACTTTATCTTTTATTATCTTATTTATGCATTAAATATTGTTATAAACATGTTTTTCATATTAGGATATACTTGAGTTATCATATGTTATCATTTATTTATATAGTATATGATATTCATGCATAACCTATGTTTAACATCTTTATATTATATTTATACTAAACCTTAGTAGCTTACACATCTTTAATTTATGCTTAATTAATTTATAAGTATATTTGTGTATTTTTATATAAATTTTAGCTTATACACATCTAACTCTATTGTTTGCTTGACTTATATAGGGGCATGGGTGAAGGACACAATCAATGGTAGCTCAGTTTAGCTCATACAATCTAATTTCAGCTCGCTTTAGCTCAAGGACTTAGAGAAGCATGCAAAGGAAGCTCACAAAGCATAAGGACTAGTTCACCTAGCTAAGGGCATCTCAGAATAACTCAAAAATAACTTTAACTTTGAGCTAAAAACTTCAGCTAGCTAGCTCAGCTCAATCCAGCTCACACCTAGCTCAATCAGCTCATCTCAGCTCCAACTACCATCCCTAGCTCAACACTCGAAGGGCATGTTCCTTCCCCAAGCATCATGGTCGGTCACCTTTGGAGGGAAACATGTTTGGGCGCCATTTTTGGAGGGAAATGCACTTGGAGGGAGACTCCTCCTTAGCCGAATAGTTGAATAGGTTTAGAAGGGAGACACCTTAATGTTTGCGCCAACTATTCACTAGGATATTGTGCCTATTTGGCCACCCCCTAAAAACTATAAACAGGGGTTCATTTTCACTTTTGTAACACACCTCAAAACATGTTCTCAATACATATTTCTTTGTGAGATTATTCTCTCTGTCATGTTCTTTTTAGAACTTTATTGACTTGTCAAGCTTTGCTTGTGGCGTCACCGTCTTTTCATCTTGATACTTGTGGTTCCTATATCTTTATAGATTGTGGGTCCAAGTCCTTATTACCACCCCTTAAAGAAACAATATAAGGTTTGGGTTTAGGGTCTATATAGCCTAGGTTCTTCCTTGAGTTTTCTTTAAGATACTATCATTTTATCATCTTCCAACCAACCAGTTTCTTTCTTAAGAAAATACCCTTCAATCGTACCTAAACTTGTTATTATCTTCATCTTTATTTTCTTTTCAAAGCCCATCTAAATTACCCTACAATTACCTACCCTAAAACCTTCTATTTGAGCCTATCTTGCTTGCAAGTTTCTTGCTTCCTTCCTAGATCCAACAATCGAAGGGTTGCCTTCACCATCATCTCGGAAGGCATGACCATCCATAGAAGCCCTTACATCATATGGTAATTAGAGTTGTGGTGGAAGTGAATCCCTACTCAAAAGGAAAATTGTAAGTGACTATCTCTGTCATTTTATTTTTGTGCACAAAACGAAAATAAATGTGAAAAGCATCAGGTCAAGGGTAAAAACACATCAATAACATATTCTACATCAAACCTCGAAGCCATATCAGCATCAAGACTTGATTGTTGTGGAAGGGAAGGTTGTAATGCACTTGTCTTGTAAGTAACCCGTTTCTTCTTTTCTTTTTATTTTCTAGCCTACCTATTACATTATATTTTGCTTTTGTACCTAACCATTTTGCAGCATACGCCCAAGAAAAAGTGGTTAAGTTTTGAGTAAGTTCTCTAAAGATCTTTTCTAGAGAGAATCGAGTGGAAAAAGGCATTGAGAGAGGTGATATCAGAAGAGGAAAATAAAAGCCAATAAGTTCTAGAGTGCAAACACGAGAGTTTGAGTGTCATCTTGTTTTCTTTGGAGTGAAATTGTGAGGCTTTGTGGAGCATATTTGCTAAGGTCCATTTTATTTTTATTTCTACTAACCACGTTGCAGGATTCTTTTCCATCTACTTCCTACAACTCCCTTGTTGTTAAACGGACATTGAACATTCAATCTTTGGAAGATGAACAACAAAGGGAGAACATTTTCCATACAAGGTGCCATGTAAATTGGAAGGTGTGTCTCATGATCATAGAAGGAGGAAGTTTTACTAACATGGCAAGTACTTTAATGGTGGAGAAGTTGGGCCTAAAGAGAACAAAACATCCCAATGCTTACAAAACTTAGTGGCTAAATGATGGAGGTGAGTTAAAGGCCACCAAGTAAGTAATTGTCCCATTTTCAATTAGAAGATACCAGGATGAAGTATTATGTGACGTTGTCCCCATGAATGCAAGTCATATCTTACTTGGGAGGCCTTGGCAATTTGATAAATGGTCCACTCATGATGGATTCACAAATTAATATTCTTTCACTTATGAGGGAAAAAGATTACCTTAGCACCATTGACTCCGAGCCAAGTAAATGAAGGCTAGATCGCCCTAAAGAAGAGTATGGAATCCATAAAACTGAAAGAAGGCATTGATAAGGCAAAACCAATTAGAGTTGAACAAGGAGGATTAAAAGTGAGATTGTGCATGAAAAGTAATTTGGAGTTGAAAGTGCACAAGTTGAAAAAGAAAAGAATGAATATGGAAAAGAAAATGAGAAGCATATTTTATCTAACCAATGTTTTCTTCCTATTCTTGAATTGTCATTCTTGCAAGTTGATGAAAAGAAGAATAAATAAGATGTTTTGAGGAGGTCTCCCATCATCAAGCAACAAACGCCCATTAGGATCATTAAACATCCTCCCTGGTTTGCTATTTCCATTCATTATGTTAATAGTCTCTCATTTCCTAACTTTGGTTTGTTTTGTAGCAAAATAATTCACATACATGGTGTTATCCTACCACCCTATGATGACAAGTTCTTTTGTCATTGACAAGCGTCATATTTGTCAAATAAATTATACCAAATCTCAAATAAAATAGATAAATAATGTAGTAATAGAGAAGAAGGGTCGATCAACAGGGACTACGGAGCTTTTGACGTAGAAAAATAAGAAAACTACAAATCATGCTATTTTAATGTTGTTTTCTGGAAAATAGATTCTTGCATCGAAAATAAGCAAAATGGAACCAAATCAGTAGTAATAATTGACAACAAGGGAGAATTAACAAGAAAATATATTCAATTTAAAATACTCATCAAATTCCCTCTCACTTATTCAATGCTTGTTCTCAAGCATGTTGTAATTAAACAAGTAAAAAAATTTGTTTACCTTCCTTCGTCTCGCCTCACATCCTATAAATTCATGTTAGTCAAGTCCACAACAATCATCCAAATCAAAATTACAATCAATCGGAAAGCATAAGTAGAATAAAGTTAAGCAAGATCGTGATTTCCATTCATTCATCAATCTCAATGCAACCAAATTCAATACCTCACAATGAGTCACTCAATTCACTCAAAGTGTTTTGGGTTCAAATACGCTCAAAGTCGGAACCGAACATGACATTACTATAAGCCTATAAGAAAATCAAATCATCACTACGAGTAAGAACATGATGCAATAATCAGAAGGTCTTAAACGGGTTGTAACAGGGCTTAGGTAAAGGTGGGGAGAAGGGTAAAATTTTGGCTAATAATCAAGACAAGAGAAACATAATAAATTAGATCTATCCCACTTAAACTCAAAAGTAAAGTAAAGAAATGCAACAACTTCAAACATTTTTGTCTCTTTTTTTGTTCGAACTATTTTTTTCTTCTTTTTTCTAACGTTTCTTTTCTGCAGTTTTTTTCGAACTATTGTTTATATTCAAACCCTTTCTTTTTGTGGAAATAAATCATACAACGTTAATCTAATTCTCTTGTCCTGACAAGGGTGAAAAAGATAGTCAAAATAAAAGTCTTGGGTTTAAAAATGTTGTAAAAACAAAGAAAGGGTAAAGGCACAAAAATGGCTAACTATGGGAAAATGAAAGGATAGGCAATTTTAGAGGTAAAAAATGGATAATCCTAAGTGCCCTAATCATATTAAAGCATCAAGTTCTTATGTAATCTTGACATGCATTTAATTACAGGTTCTAGAACATCAATGTCAAGCTCAACGCACTTAATCAAAGAATATGAGCAAGAATGTAAAGAATATGCTCGCAAAGGCTCAAATCTTACCGAAGT
Source organism: Hibiscus mutabilis (assembly GCA_019671005.1). Lineage (NCBI taxonomy): Eukaryota > Viridiplantae > Streptophyta > Magnoliopsida > Malvales > Malvaceae > Hibiscus > Hibiscus mutabilis. The sequence goes on along the minus strand of CM033745.1, from coordinate 26,916,438 downwards.
GTGTACATGTATTGAGTTGACCATATTTCAACCAACAAAGTCATGGAATATCATAAAAATTTCAACCAAATTTCTAAACATACCATCCTTTATCATGTATATCCTAATTCAAATGAAAGTGTGTTCTCAAATAAGTATGGTATTCCAAGATATTCAACAAGGCGAAGGACTTCAACGAAAATTTTTCACAAGTTCAACCAAGCATACTAGAATCAAAGAAAAAATAAGTAAAGGAAAATTCAACCAATACTCTCCCCCCTCACTTAATTCGTATTGCCCTAATACGAAAATTAATGTACAAGAGAAGGAAAAAAGATACTCCTCATGTCTAATGACGGCCATAGCCGCCACAAGAGGAACCCGGGCGAAGATAGGACAAAATCTCGGCAAGGTTGGTCTTGATTGAGTTGAGACGACCGTGCACTTCATGAATCTGGGAATGCACGTCTGGTTACGGATCCTCCTCTGGCGCTGGTGGTGGTGCATTCTTTCGAAGGAAAACACGTGCACTATGAGATGTCATAGGACCGGGACGAATAATATAAGGTGCATCGAGAGTGCCAGCAGGTAGTCTCATCGTATCCAAACATCGCACATCTAAACCATCCATAGAGAAAGCATAAGTAAATTGTTCAACATTGAAAGTTAATGGAAAAAGTCGATAAGCTAAATAAGTGATGTAAGGGCCGAGAATAAGTGGGCGATCGGAGCGCACAACATGTTCAAAAGCGTGTGCAAACCAAAATCCCAAGTTTACCTTAGTGTCGGTGAGCATACACCATAAAAAGAATAATTCAACCTTACTTAAGCAGGACGTAGTGTCGTTACATCCCGAATAATTGTATGCAAGGAAACGGTGGATGTATCGAAGTACCGGGTCATGGATGTGCCATCCCTTCATCGTTCGAGCATTATAGAGTTGTCCCGTTTAGCCAATAAGAGCTGAGTAAGCTGTATTGGCATCGAAGTCTTATGGCATCTCAAGCAAAGATGTCAAATAGCCTTGGTCTGTGACATCCATCACGAATCCCATAGAAAATGTAAAATCAAATATAGACATCCAAAAATATTTTCCTAAGAAGCGAAAAGAAATAACATATGGAGAATTCATGCTAATAACACGGTACTGCAAAAAGTTAAAGGTGGAAAAGAACTCGAAAACCAACTCATAAAATGTTCCACATTTAATTTCAGAATATAAAGTCCATCCAATAGCACCAAAATAATGTGTAACAGAATCCTTCAAATGTAAAGTATCTAATGTTTGAGTAGGAATATACTTACAGACTTGAAACTTACGATGCCGAATACTACTAAACCGTACATACTCAACGTCGTCGAATTGCAAAAAGCCTCGCAACTCTTCTTCGGCTGGGATAGCATAAGTGCGACCTCTGGTGCGTCGCTTTGGGTTCTCAACATGGTCGGATGGTTCATCGGAGGGCATAGCACTTTCTCTGGAACATGCCGCAAAGGAAGGCGAAGCAGGCTGCCCAGCGTTGAAGTGGGACAACGAGGTGAAATCTGGTTGTGCTCTCGATGTTCCCCTCATCAAAAATCCAGTATTGAAATCCTCTGTGTAACCAAAATTGGGGTGGTACATTAGTAATGGTCGAATTGAAATAGGTTCATAATTTACCTCATCGGCTTATTCCGGTATGGATGAGTGCATTGAGTAGGAGGGAGTGGCATCCGGCATCATTTGAGACGAAGCGGCAGTGGGCATGGAATAAAATGATGAGGATGATGCCCGCTGTGAAAGAGGGTACTGCCGTGAATAAGAGGCTTTAGCGACACTATGTTGTCGTGCTGCATGAGAGGAACGGCTGACGAAAGGGGATGGGATAGACAGAGCAGCTGCGCGAATGAGAGACGGTTTGGGTTCGACCGAAGGAGGTGGGGATGCTTGCTGCCATCATCCACCGCGGTGAGAAGGAGGTGGCATGGAATCAGAGTCGCTAGGCACTTGGACAAACACCGAAGCAACAAACCGACGATGGCCCCCAAGAACGACCAGCAGTAGGAAATCGCGGTTCTCTTGATGCCTTGTTCTCACCATCATGAAAAAAATGGAAGATTGGTGAAAATAGAGGTAGGCGTGCGGCTAAGAAGAGAAAGGAAAGAGGTTCTAGGTTAATTAGGAACATGAAGGTATAGAGAAAAGAAAAATAATTTGTTTGGGATAGGGAACATAGCCGGTCAAACATGTGTGGGGCCTATGGAGGGGAGAGAGAGAGTGGGTGGGAGATAGGTTATGGGTGTGCTAACATGTGCCGTACGGAAGGGGGCTTTGCTAACGTGTGTTGTTTAGTTAAATGGTGCGCATGGGAATTAGGAGCATTTATTTGATGCTGCACACGATTCCACTATTGTCTCAAAGGCCAAATTCTTGCCATATCCGATCAAGAAAACTGTTTCCAAGACCGATTTACTTCGGACGAAAAATTCTTGGGTATCTAAAATTCATAAGAAAATAAATCTAAGACCAAAATAAAACAAAATGGGATGCCTTCCACTAAAGTTCTTTGTTTAACGTCGTTTAGCTCGATGACCTAATTCAAACTACAGGTTCGTTTAAAATAATTTGACCATTCACTTTGAAACAAGCTCTCGAATCGTCTTGAATTTCAACTGCGCCATGGGGAAACACTTGAGTTATGATAAAAGGCCCTGACCACTTCTTTCACAATTTACCTGCAAAGATTTTCAATTTAGAATTAAATAGCATAACTTTTTGCCCAACAGTAAAAGATTTAAATGAAATATGACGATCGTGAAAATCTTTAGTTTTATCCTGATATATCCTGGCACTATTGTAAGCTTTGGGACGGTTTTCTTCAAGCTCTTGAATGTGTAGTTTCTGAGTTCGCCAATTGCACCCATCTCCATATTACATGCCTTTACCGTCCAATAAGCTTTATTTTCTAATTCAACCGGAAAATGACACGGCTTGCCAAAGATTAGGTGATATGGGGACATGCCGATAGAACCTTTGTAAGCGCTACGATATGCGCATAAGGCATCGTTTACTTTCAAAATCCAATCTTTTCTATTTAGCTTCACAATCTTGTCCATAATCGATTTGATTTCTTGATTCGAAACTTTTGCTTGGCCATTAGTTTGTGGATGATAGGTCGTGGCGAGTCGTTCTGTTACACCATACTTCTTCATAAGTGCATCGATGATTCAGTTAATAAATTGTTTTCCTTGATCACTAATTATCGCCTTTGGAGTGCCAAACCTGGACAAAAATAAAAGTTTTCAGAAACTCGGTAGTAGTTCTAGCATCACTATTACGAGTAGCTTTAGCTTCTACCTATTTCGATTCATAGTCAATGTCTATAATTATATAACAGTTACCAAAGGATGAAACAAATGGACCTATGTAGTCAATACCCCATACATCAAATATTTCACAAATGTGAATCTAATTAAGAGGCATAACGGCTTAGATTATCGACGCGCCTGACATTTTTCATAAGATTTACAAAATAGGTATGTATCACGAAAAATATTAGGCCAATAAAATCCACACTCAAGAATTTTGTGCGCAATTCGCTTTGGTCCAAAATGACCTCCACAAGAATAAGTGTTGCAAAAACTTAGGATAGTATCGTCAACACATCGCCTAATTACCTGATCCGAGCAATGTTTCCATAGATATGGATCATCCCAAATGTAAAATCGGGACTCTTGCTTGATTTGACTTATTACGGATCATGGTAGATCGGATGGAAGTACCCCCGTGGCTAAATAATTAACCATGTAGATATACCATGGAACCATTACTTGCGTCAAAAACAAATGTTCCTCGGTGAATTTTTCTTAAACTGATGCATCAAATTGAGAGATAGGAAGGTGGATTAGATGATCTGCAACTAGATTTTCAAACCCCTTCTTATCTTTTATTTGAAGTTTAAACTCTTGTAAGAGTAAAATCCATCGGATCAAATGCGGTTTCACCTTCTTCTTGTTTAGCAAGTATTTTAATGTTGCATGATCAGAATAAACAATAATATTAGTACCGAGAAGGTAAGAGAAAAATTTATCTGAGGAAAAATAATAGCAAAAAGCTCATTTTCAGTAGTCAAGTAATTTCGTTGAGCCGCATCTAGTGTCCTAGACGTATAGGCTATCATATGAGGCTCTTTACCGATTTTCTGCCCAAGCACGGCTCCAACGCTTGAATCGCTCGCATCACACATGATTTCAAAGGGATAATCCCAGTTAGGTGGCTGCAATATGGGTGCCAAAATTAGCTCTTCTTTAAGGATGTCGAAGGCTTCTTTGTATTCAATGTAAAAGTCGAAAACCTTGTCTTTCTGCAACAAATTGCAAAGCGACTGCACTATTTTGGAAAAAATTTAATAAATTTGCGATAGAAACCTGCATGACCAAGAAAAGAGCGAACTTCCCTCACAGTTGTGGGGTATGGAAGTGAGCGAATAATATCAGTTTTGGCCTTATCGACCGCAATTCCATTAGAAGAAACAATGTGACCAAGAATCAAACCTTTATCTACCATAAGTGGCATTTTTCATAATTAAGAACAAGGTTATATTCAAGGCATCGCTTCAATACATTCATTAAATTTAAGAGACATTCGCCAAAGGAATTACCATATACTGTGAAATCGTTCATGAAGACTTCAATTCCCTTCTCTAGGTAGTCGGAAAATATACTGAGCATACATCTCTGGAATGTAGTGGGGGCGTTACAAAGGCCGAAGGGTATCTATCGATAAGCGAAGGTGCCGAAGGGACATGTAAATGTCATTTTTTCTTGGTCTTCTGGTGCCACTAGATTTGAAAAAAACCTAAAAATCCATTAAGACAATAGTAGTGAGATTTACCATCTAAACGATCTATCATTTGGTCAATAAAAGGAAGCAAAAAATGGTTTTTTCGAGTTAGTGAGTTAAACTTCTTGTAATCGATGCAAACTCGCCATCCATTTTGGACAAGCATAAGGACTAGTTCACCTCTAGAATTTTCAATCACCGTCACTCCAGTTTTCTTAGGAACCACATAGACCGGACTTACCCAATTACTGTCAGATATCGGGTAAATGACGTCGGTGTCAAAGAGCTTTTGAATCTCTTTCTTCACCATCTCTATCATTGGAGGATTAAGACGCCTCTGGCCTTCTTCTGATGGTTTTGCGTCTTCTTCAATCTTGATCTTATGCATACAAGTTGATGGACAAAGCCCTTTGATATCGGCTATAGTCCATCTGATTGCCTCTTTGTAAGAGCACAAAACTGTCACTAAGTCCTCTTCCTCCTCATTTGAAAGTTTACTCGAGATGATAACCAGTAAGGTGGAATTGTCTCCCAAAAACGCATATTTGAGATGATCCGGTAATTGCTTTAGTTCACTTTGTGGTGCCTACAAAATGGAAGGTAGGAGTTTAGATTTGGATGGAGTTAAGTACAAATCAAAATGAACAGAAAAAATATTTTCTAACTCCCTAATTTCTCCATCGTATTTCTCCAATTCCCTACACATATCATCGGATAAGTTAGTTTCAACAAACTCATGTACCAAAGGCTCATAAATGTCAATGAAACTAATATTTGCAACATTATCTGGTACTTCATTGCCTTGTAAACATCAAAATTTACAACCTCGCCATCAAATTCCATGGTAAGAATGCCACTTCTAACGTCAATTTTAGCATGTGCCGTGATTAGAAAGGGGTAACCAAGAAGGATTTCAGAGGAAGTATAGGTTTGGTCACTTTCCATGTCGATCACATAGAAATCTGCCAGAAATATTAAATCATTTACCTTAACCAGCACATTCTCTAGGAGTCCTTCGGGACAGATGATGGATCTATTGGTGAGCTGGATTGTCACTCTTATTTCCTTCAAAGGTTCTACACGAAGTGAATTGTAAACGGAAAGCGGCATAACATTTATGGAATCACCCAAATCACACATAGCATGTTTAATTCCTACCTTACCAATTTTACAACGAATAGCAAACATAACTTGGTCCTTTAGCTTAGGTGGAAGCCTACGTTGAAAAACAACTGATGCATTTTCACCCAAATTTACCTTTTCATTGTCGGTAAGTCTCTTTTTGGTTGTGCAAAGGTCTTTCAAAAATCTGGCATATCTTGGCACTTTTCGAATTACCTTAAGAAGAGGTATGTTTATCTCCATATTCTGAAAAACGTCAAGTATCTCTTTTTCCTTGGCTTGTTTATCGCGTTTAACTAGCCTCGAAGGAAAGGGAGGTGGGACGGCATAGGGAGATGGCGTAGGAGGAGTTTGCGATTCATCTTTCTTTTCCTATGGGATCTTGAATTGTCTTCTTTCTTTGGTTCTACGACAACATTCGCAGGGACTGGTGGTGTGACAACCGTGCCACTTTGAAGGTTGATTGCACTAACATTTTCTCATGGGTTCACCTTGGTTTGAGACGGTAGCTTTCCCTGCGACTCTATTCGACCAATGACCTAACCCAGTTGACTCATTTGCTTATCTAACTCTTTTAGATGAGCCTCGATGCGATTCTGGAATTTTCTTTAGATAGTGCAAACTGTTTGACGGTGGACTCCAAAGATGATTTTTTGCTGTTGATAAGCTTGATTCGCTCTGAGATTTGGTCCATAGTTAAAACTCAGATGGTCCTTCCACCCCGAATTATAAGTGCTAGTATGAGGATTGTATGGTCTTTGGGGAGGCCCCGAAAAATTACCCAGTATATTTACTTGTGCGACAACATCTCCCTATAACATTGGACAAGAATCTGTGGGATGGTCTGGCATTGTGCATATCCCGCAAAGTTTGGTTGTACATGTTTTGCCTGCAACAAGAGATTGAACTATATCAGCTAACTTATTAATTTTATTCTCTAAAGAAACTGTACTTACCTCGTGAAGTCATCGAGAGGGTCCACTGGAAGGGTGAAACTGTTGAGAGTTAACGGCCATAGTAGAAGTTAAATTTCTAGTCATAGTTGGAGTCATGTTTACAAGTGCACCTCCACTTGTTGCGTTGACCATCTTCATCTCCATAGGGAGTAATCCTTTATAGAAGTATTAGAGAAGTGTTTGTTCCGATAATCCGTGTTGTGGACAATTTGTGCATAATCTCATATAATGGTTCAACATCTTTTTGTCAGATGCTTCGCCTTAGTTCACTCACCTTGGCTGTAGGGAAAAACCTGTCAAGAAAAAGTCGATCCATACCAGTCCATGTAGTAACCAAATTAGATGGTAAATAAAATAACCAATCCTTAGCCAAATCGGCTAAGGAAAAAGGGAAAGCGCAGAGTTTAATTTGGTCTTCGGATACTCCCTGTGGTTTGGTGCTTAAACAAACCATATGAAATTCCTTGAGATGTTTGTGCGGGTTTTCACTGGCAGACCATGAACGGTTGGCAGAAGATGAATTAAACCCATCTTAAGTGTAAACGACGTCTCTCTATTCGGGAATGTGATGCACAACTGTTGTTGCTCATCAGGTGTTGCAGCAAGTTCTCAAATAGTTTGGTCGTCGTCTGCCATCGAAATCTACTCTACATTCTCAAATTCAAAGTGTGTTTCAGCGTTAGAGGGTGTTTCTAGATCTGGTTCAGATTATTGTTTTCGTTGTTCTTGTTGTTGTCATTGTCTTCTTTCTCGAAGTGTTTGTGAGTGTAGTCTTCGGGCTAATACTTCGATCTTTGGTTCAAAATCTGCTAGTTCTCCAAGATTCTTCCTGGTCATAAATCAAAACAAACTTTAATTAGTAACTTTGCCAAAGTCCCCGGCAACGGCGCCAATTTGACAAGCGTCGTATTTTTCAAATAAATTATCCCAAATCTTAAATAAAATAGATAAATAATGTAGTAATAGAGAAGAAGGGTCGATCCACAGAGACTAAGGAGCTTCTGACGTAGAGAGGTTTTGATTCTGACTTTGCTGAGAAAATAAAGCAAATGGGGGGTTTGATTAAGAGAAAATATCAATAAAGTGATTTGAAAATGAACTTAGAAAAATAACAAAAGTGAATTTTTAAGAAGAAAATCAATAAAATAGAATAGCGTCAAGCTTCCTTTGCCTCAATTTCAACTGATCATCAAAGAAGATTTTACGCCAGATATATGTCGGTTACAGTCTACAAGGCCTAACCCTTGTAACTTACTTTTCTCGTCGGTAAACCAACAAACAAAAGCCAATCTTTGGAATTCAGCCTTTATTTGGGCTAACCACGGTTATCGTCGGTAGCACCAACCCATTTTAAGTTTTAGAAATGCCCGACTCGGGTTATGTTGTCTCAATAAGAATCGAACCTGATCTCAATTTCTCTTAGCAATCTGTAGCTAAGTGTGTTCATAGGAAGTCGAATATGCTACAAGCCGATTCTTCCTCCCAACTTTTAAATCAAACCAATGAACTCTTTTTGAATTGAAACTGTAAAGATTTTTAAAGGAAAGGCCAACTGCCAATCCAAGTTTGCAGAAAATTGAGAAAGATATCTGAAGAAATTAGGTGCTTTTCAATTCTCACAATCGGAATTGAGACATCGCTTTAAGCCTTTGACTAATTTGAAAATTAGCTAAGCATGACAGAAATCATACTTTGCATATTTTAAGAGAAGTAAAAAATAAAAACTTAAAATAAAAACGAAGTTGAAAAATAAATACTTTTATAAAGGTAAAATCCCCAAGAACAAATAAAGCTAAGTACAAAATGATCCTTCAAGCTTCACCCTAAGAGGGTATTTATAGCTTGAGATAACCTAAAGATAAAGAAATAAAATACCTAAAGGTAATCCTAAAAATATTCAAATAAATTCCTAAGTGATAGAAAGATAAAATCTTAAATAATAAAGTGATAATTCTCAAATATTTAAATTCAAACTTCATCTTAAAATCCTAAGTAAATATTATCCGTCTGTCCTTCTAGATGATGCTGACTAGATCACCTTCTGAAAGCTATTGTTGACTGGACTGCCAAAAACTGCCACGTCCAATATCATCATGCCCCAAGTCATGCCCATGGGTCCAGCCTTGATTCCAGAAAAATAAAAAAACTGTAGATCATGCTCTTTTAATGTTGTTTTCTAGAAAACAGATTCCTGCATCAAAAATGGGCAAAACAGAATCAAATCAACAGTACAACAAGGGAGAATCAACAAGAAAATATATTCAATTTAAAATACTCATCAATCATTTTGAGATTGATTGGTGCAACAAAATTAGTCATTTCAAGGGAATGAAGCGAGCATTATCCACCTACTCAAAGGCCATCATTTGGAAATGCACAAAGTTTAAAGGAGTTGAAGTTTACAACCTACTTGATGGAGGATCAAAAAAGTCAAGATTCTTCACCAAACATCATGATGTTTCTGTTCAGGAAGATGATTCAAGAAACATGAATTTTGGAGGACTACAAGTTGTGTCCTTTGAAGAAACAGTAGGCATAACCTTTGGTGATCCACAAGACATGTCCTTTCACAATTCAAAAGTTATATCCTTTGAAGATTCAAAGAAGATGACCTTTGAAGATGCATGTCTAAAAGACGAATCTCTTGAAAAGGTTTATTCAAAAGCGTATCACTTGGAGTTGCTAATCCATTAGCAAAGAGGAAGAAATCAGCCATACAAACGTCTACCTACTGCCTTTTTAAACAATTTGTCGATTTGGGGACAAATCTCTTTAAAGAAGGGGGGATGATGCGATCCTAATCAGCATCAACTTTCTCTATGACTTGATCACATCATTGAAGATCCTCAAGGGTGATTCTAAGGGAGTTGTACCTTAATTTATCTTTTATTATCTTATTTATACATTAAATATTGTTATAAGCATGTTTTTTCATATTAAGATATACTTGAGTTATCATATGTTATCATTCATTTGCATAGTATATGATATTCATGCATAACCTATGTTTCACATCTTTATATTATATTTATACTGAGTCTTAGTAGCTTACATATCTTTAATTTATTCTTTAATTATTTTATAAGTATATTTGCATATGTTCTATATAAATTTCAGCTTATACACATCTAAGTTTATTGTTTGCTTGACTTATATAGGGGCATGGGGGAAGGACACAATCAATGGTAGCTCAGTTTAGCTCATACAATCCAATTTTAGCTCAAGAACGTTCAATTCAGCTTTGATTAGCTCACGAAGTCCAAAGGCAGCTCAAGGACATAGAGAAGCATGAAAAGGAAGCTCATAAAGCTTAAGGACGAGCTCACATAGCTAAAGGCAGCTCAGAATAGCTCAAAAACAACTTCAACTTTGAGTTAAGAACTTCAGCTAGCTAGCTTAGCTCGATCCAGCTCACACCTAGCTCAATCAGCTCATCTCAGCTCTAGCTACCATCCCCAGCTCAACACCCAAATGGCATGTTCCTTCCCCAGCATCATTGTCGGTCACCTTTGGAGGGAAACATGTGTGGGCGCCATTTTTTGAGGGAAATGCACTTGGAGGGAGACTCCTCCTAAGCCGAATAGTTGCATAGGTTTAGTAGGGAGGCACCTTAACGTTTATGCCAACTTTTCACTAGGATATTGTGCCTATTCAGCCACCCCCAAAAAACTATAAATAGGGGTTCATTTTCACTTTTGTAACACACCTCAAAACATATTCTCAATACATATTTCTTTGTGAGATTATTCTCTCTATCTTGTTCTTTTTAGAACTTTATCGACTTATCAAGCTTTGCTTGTGGCGTCCCCTCTTTTCATCTTGATACTTGTGGTTCCTATCTCTTTATATATAGTGGGTCCAAGTCCTTATTACCACTCCTTAAGGAAACAATATAAGGTTCGGGCCTAGGCTCCATATAGCCTAGGTTCTTCCTTGAGTTTTCTTTAAGATACTATCATTTTATCATCTTCCAACCAACCTGTTTTCTTTCTTAAGCCATTACCCTACAAGCCCACCTAAACTTGTCATTATCTTCCTCTTTATTTTCTTTTCAAAGCCAATCTAAATTACCCTACAATTACCTACCCTAAAACTTTATGTTTGAGCCTATCTTGCTTGCAGGTTTCTTACTTCCTCCCTAGTTCCAACAATCAAGGGGATGCCTTCAACATCATCTCGACAAGGTGTGACCATTCATAGAAGCTCTTACATCAAAAACAAAATCTATTTATAGGTCTTACGTATGGTTATATATTATATATATATATATATATATATATATTTAGGGGTGATAATGAGCCTGACCGGCTCGCGAGTTACTCGGGCTCGGCTTGGTCAAAGCTCGGCTCGAGTGAGCTCGACTCTGGCTCGGCTCGAGACCTTAACAAGCCGAGCCAAGCCTACCCAAGCTCGGCTCGAAAAGCTCGTGAACAGGCTCGGAATAATTACATATATGCTACATAAGCACTAAAAGTAATATGTTCAGCAAAAGCAAATTAACTAAAATAAATTGGGCATTTTCCTTAGTTGATTGTTGTTTGATTTTGTATTTTCTTTAATTATGTGTTTGTATTGTAAGAATATTTATTGGTTATTTGGATTAATCTAATTTTTGGCACTCTTTTTCCCTTTCCGGTCATTGAATTTCGTTTCAGTGTTGGTTACGAGAGAGGCTTTTAATGAATCTTTTATATAAAAAAAAAATATAGCAAAATTGTCCATTTCGAGCCGAGCCGAGCCTGAGCCGAGCCTAATAGTATTGTTTCCGAGCCAAGCTCGAACCTAAAATATCGTGCTCGACGAGCCTCGAGCCGAGCCCAATAACACTGTTTTTGAGCCCATGCTCGGCTCGGCTCGGCTCGTTATCACCCCTATATATATTAATTAGAAGTCCAGTTTACTTTTTTTTAATTTAATTTAGATAATAATACTAAAAAATAAAAATAAAGGTACAACAACAATAATAATAATAATAATAATAATAATAATAATAATAATCGGACAAATTTAATAATTACAATGTGCTGAAATCGCACAGTCCAACAACGTAGCACCAATTATCGGACATGTAACAAGATAGATGTCGAGTCTTGTCTTGAATCCTGCTCTTGCAAAAGTCTCACTGCATCCATGCAGTCCATTTCCACAACCAGATTCTTGATCTCCAACTCCCAAGCACTCATTAAACCAACGTACACACCCCATAGTTCAACTTCTAATACTGAGCAGATGCCTATGAATTTCGTAAATCCCTGCACCCAATGACCAAGGGAGTTGCAAATGAAACCTCCACACCTTGAACTTCCATCATTCGTACTACATCCAGCATCTGTTCTGAGCCTAAACCAGTCGTCTGGTATTAAGGCTGGGCATTCAATCAAGTTGAGTCGAGTAAAAAAATTTTGAGTTATTCAAGTTTGCAAGTCTTATTTTACGATTAAAACTTTATTTAAAATTTTTCGATTCGAGTCGAGTTTTCGAGTTTCTGTACAAATTTAATTGTAATTATTTATAATGTTATAATACATATTGATTCCAATTTCAACGGCTTTATATATGCATATACGACATACATATATACTTCTTCATATTTACACATGTGATATACATAATATATTATGCAGAATTGACACACTCGACTCGAATATGAAAAATGATCAATTAATTACTATAATTTTGAGTTATTCAAATTTCTATTTCATAACTCAAACTTTATTTGAAATTTTTTCGAGTCGAGTCGAGTTTATGAAATTACGAGTCGAGTCAAAACAAGTTAATTTTTTTCATCTGGTATATGCAACCAGGGTTCTAGAGTATTGTTTGGTCCACTTGTACCACTTACTACTCCGATATTTGCAGCCTATTGAGTCGGTGAAGCTAGTACCGTCAAGGAGTTCAATAACATCAGTCTCCTGCTATGCTCCACCACTGTTCCATAATCCTCTAGAGGAGAATCAAAAACAATTGCATTACGGGAGATCCACATGCTCCTGAGAATCTCCCCAAATAGTATATCCCAGTCTTGGGTATCTTCCTCACAGCAAATCTATTAGAAACTAGATTAATTTTCACCCATTCTTTGATCTCAAGTTCCAGGAATTCCACCAGATGTTCAGGTTTAACGAGTGAGGACAAAATTCCCAGCGATTGCGGGCACCAGCGCAATACATGGTTCATATCTTCACAAGGCGCTGCACATAGGGGGCAGCTAGCATCAACGGCAAAATGTTTACGCACGCGTTCCATGTTAGTCATAATTTTGTTCAAACAAACGACCCAAAGGAAGATTTTTACCCTCTGGATCCCTTAGTACTTATGTATGATCTTTCATAAGGACTCGTTACATGCAATTGATGGACCATATCAAATAAAATATGCCGACTTAATAGAGAACTATCTGTTACTACTAACCTTCCAACCAACCGCATCACCAACTAATAAAGGGATTGGGCCTCTTAACGCAACTATTCTCAACAAAATCTCTACAGGTAAAAGGTCCTGAAAGATACTCCACTTTCAATTCCCTGATGGATCAGCCATTTCAGCCATTGTCTCGCTACCCAAATGTTGTACCATCTGCGGTGAAACATATGAAGCTAGTGGATCAATGCATGTGATCCAACTATCGTGCCAGAATTTTATGGACTGCCCATTACCTACACGCCAGCAAACACTTTCTTGGACATCTTCCCAAACTAAACACAATCCCTTCCACAGTCGGGATCCATTGGCGCCATTAAGTTTATCCGAGATAATGCCGTTACACTTATACTTCGCCCTAAGGAAACATACCCATAAAGCCTCTTTTTTAGAGACAAGATGGAATGCAAATTTCATAATGAAAGCTTCGTTTTGGTTGATTAGTTTTCAGAACGGTTGACATACATCATTCCAATGAACAACATGTACTCTTTTTCCTTCTGTCGAGATGCCCCAAATAAACCACTAGATAAGGCGTTCCAGTTTCATACAGGTTTTCACAGGTAAAACTGTCGTTTGCATAGTGTAATTCGGTATGGCCGCTAGGGCAGCTTTTGCAAGGGTAATTCTTTCGGCCAGTGATAAATTCTTAGCCGACCAACCATTTAACTTGTTATGGACCATCCTAACTAGATAGGGATAAGAAGCCATGGTGACGCGATTGTAAAGTAAAGGAACCCCTAGATACTTGCCCAAATCCTTTACTTCTAAAAAGCCGAAAGTTCCACTTAATCGAGCACGTATCGAAGTGGGCACATTCTTTGAAAAGAATATGGTTGTTTTGCTAGGCTTACTGTCTGACCTGAAACTAAGCAAAAATGTTCTAGAACCTTGTGGATGACCATAGCTTATTCCAATGATGCTTTCGTGAAAAGAATCATGTCATCGGCAAAAAATAGATGAGAAATATCTAGACTGTGTTTAGATGTTTGAAATGGCTTCCATTGCCCTCGTTTAATCTCCAATTGTATAGATTGGGCAAGTCTTTCTATGCATAGCACAAACAGATATGGTGATAAAGGATCGCCTTGTTGAATACCCCTATAAGGCTGAAAAGATTCTGTAGCCGAGCCATTCCATAAAATCTTAGTTGAGTCTAAAGAGACACAGTGCATGATAAGCTGACGGAGAGAGTCAGGTACACCGACATCTGCAAGCGTATCATCTATAAACTCCCATTCCAACCTGTTATATGCTTTCTCAAGATCTATCTTGATGGTCATCCATCCTTTCGTACTCATTTTCTGACGCATCGAGTGAATTGCATCTTGAGCGATGATGATATTATCGATAGTTGCTCTTCTCGGAATGAAACTAGTTTGGTTATCGGAAATCCAACCAGGAACGAACAGTTTAAGCCTGTTTACAATGGTCTTGGTAATTGCTTTATAGACCACATTGCAATGGCTAATAGGAAAAATTGATGAATCCTCTCTGGTAAAGCAAACTTTAGGAATTATAACAAGCAAAGTTTTGTTTAATTCGGACGACAAAGTTCCCTCCGCGAAGACCTAACGAATACATCTACATATAGATGCACCAATGATATCCCAGTTGTGTTGAAAAAATAATGAGATTCCAAATTGGTTAAAAACTCTGAATGAGATCTTTGCAAGGCTTTATCAATTCCCCGTACCGAGCCAATATTCATTTTTTCCTTCTACCAGTGTGGCCAAACACATTCTCATACCATGGTATGGCTACAGTTTTGAAGTTTACAATATTATCACATATGTTGGCGTCACCCTTCCAATTTGCCTCTAAAAAATCTTTGAATTGCGGATGCTCTTTCCATGTTGAGATAAAATGGAAAGGACGAGATCTATGTTCTTGTGTATGCGCTATCAGACGGAATAACAATGGAAGGTGATCAGAACCTATCCTATCAAGAAGTATGACATGAGAATTCGGAAACTTGCTATACCATGTCACGTTAGCAAGACACCTATCTAAACGTTCATTTAGATTCATTCGAGCCTAAGTAAAAAGCGGTCCAAGGAACCCAAGATCAATCAATCCTATATTATGAATGAAATCAAAGAAGAGACGACTACCACCCTTTGCAAGGGTTGAGCCTCATATTCTCTCGTCATGATCTAGAATAACATTAAAATCCACACCGAGGATCCAAGGATGTCCTCACCGAGATCAAGATTAGCTAACTGCTCCCACAACCTTTTCTGTTTAGAACCATTAGGATTGGCGTAGACCAATGTGAAGTGAATCCATGATGTCAAGTCATTCGGTTAGAATCGACCAGCTATAAACTGATTTGAAATTTATGAAATTTCAACCTCCACCGTATTCCTCCAAAGCAACAACAGTCCTCCACTAAAACCATGACATTCTACTCGAAACGAATGCTCAAAACCAAATCTAGAAATAACCTTATCTGCACTATTACCAGAGACATGTGGCTCAAGCAACGCCGCCACTTCCGGTCTTTGTTCCCGAACCATAGACTTAAAAAGTCGATGAAAAGTAGGGCTAGTTGTACCCTGGCATTTCGGAAAAAATAAACATTATCATAAAATATGTACAAACTGGATATGGAGACTTAATGCTCGAATGAATGACTCATTACAATCGTGACACATTATGTGTAACAACTTGGGGATCATTACCTTCCTTCAACAAAATCACCTTCATCTGATTATTACCCTTAATTGAATCATTAGCTTTCTTGGATTTCCTTTCGGGATTCGAAGCTAGGTAAGTGGCATTCTTAGTGAAACTCTTATGCGGCCCCGTTTTAGGTAGCCCTGCATCTCTCGTACTCCCCCTTCAGTATCGATGATCTCATGAACAACTTTAGTTTTCGCAGCAGCATGAGCAGCCTTCTTATTGTCATCATCCGCCTCTTTCGATTGAAGAGAAGCTAATCGAGAGACCTTACCAGCGCCGCCCGCTTAACCATTTGCTTTTGCCACAAAGACCAATAATTTAGAAGTGTGCATAATTAACCGTAACCACTAACTCGTATAATCGTTACATTTTACAGATTAATTAACCGAACCGTTAAAGTTAAACTGTTTCAGTTAACCAAACCGCTAAAAATAATTGTTAATAATTATGGTTATGGTTATAAATTTTGACTAATGTTATCAAACTTTGATGGTGTACTGCTATAATATAAAATAACTTTAAAAAATCAACTCACATATACAATACACGCGCCCTTTTTAAATTCTAAACTTTATTTCTAAAGTTATCAAACTTTTATGGTGTATTGCTATAATGTTATATGTTGCAAACTTTTGAAACTTTAAACTTTAAAATATTATGAATCTTGTGTGTTTTGTTATGTGTTGAAACTTTATAGTAGGTAAGTATTTTTTTATTATGGAGTAAGTGATTAAAATATCTTTATTTAAGTATTTTTTATAAATATTTTAATATAATATTTATCAGAGAGATAATTAAATTATTCTCTAGAAAATAGTGAACATGTGAGAAAATTTATAATAGGTTACAGGTTAATCTGTAACTGAACCATCGGTTAACCGTGTCTTAATTATTAACTGGTGACGGTTAACTATTTTTTTAACGGTTAACTGCTGACGGTTAACCGTTTCTTAACGGTTATGTTACAGTTAGCCGACCATTTAGGCTAAACGGTACAGTTAACCTACCATGAACACCCCTAGCTAGTATAGTGTTCTTTCTACAATGATTAGCAACTATCATCCACAGACCATAAAGGTCTTTTGAAGGTTCAACTGAAGGCGATGTTTGGACCTGATTCGGAACCTCAGCATGAGAAGTCTCCATATCTGAAGATGTCAAAGGACAATTATCTTTAGAATGACCATATGTTCCACAAGCGAAATATATCTGATTAAGACCTTTGTATTCCAATTTTTTAATAGTTATCAATACCAATACATGGTTTAAGCGGTTTATTCAAGTCAACCATGACAGCAATTCTTGTAAATTTCCCTCGTTCCCCTTCTTTGGTATTGTAATCCTCCTTAACAACCTTACCCATAATTTGTGCAATCCACATAAACAAAGCCTTGCAATAATATCTGTAAGGCAAACCAAGTAACCTGATCCAAACGATAACATGCGAAGGATGTTTTTCCAATGTGGAGAAGATGCAACTCCAAGGTTGCACTGTCAGATAATTCCCAAAGATTCTCAACAAACCATCTGTTAACACATCAACATAGCTTCTTTCATCCTCAAATCAAACTAAATAATAGTTATTTTCAAGGTCAATCAGTTGTAGATCGCCATGCAGACGTCAAACGTATAAACCTATCCAATTGTGCTTTGTATCCAATTGAATGCCCCAAAAGTCGAACAATTGTTGTGTTCCACATACTCCAATCGATTTGATCATGTACTCTGTCAGAGAATTTGATCGTAGGAAATAGACCAACCTCGTCAACAAT
This sequence comes from Hibiscus mutabilis, assembly GCA_019671005.1. Taxonomy (NCBI): domain Eukaryota; kingdom Viridiplantae; phylum Streptophyta; class Magnoliopsida; order Malvales; family Malvaceae; genus Hibiscus; species Hibiscus mutabilis. The sequence continues at coordinate 26,898,682 of CM033745.1, read as the reverse complement.
GTAGTCTTCATCCAGAACTACCACCTCTTCAAAATCAAAATTAACACCGTTCGTAGCACCCCTTCCTACATATGGTTCTTTGCAGGCATAGAGGCATAAGACTCCTTAACATTTTGTACTCCGACCAGTATGTTGATTAGGCTGATCGCCCAACTTATTTCCCAGAGCGATATCCACTTCCATATCTAAAGGTCTCATGTTTGTTGCATGAGAGCACATGTCACCCACATTGTTTTTAACTTTCTTAGCAACCTACTGATCTTCAAGCGATAATGGAGAGCCTGGTCGTTCCAGGATATCCCCCGATAGCCGACTATTGAGATATTTATTTCGATATAACTCAATGAAAAATATTTTTGGACTTAAACATAATTGCAAAAATAGTTCAAAGTCCCCAACGGCTAGTTTTTCATAACGACTAGTTTTCATCTCCAACGGCTATAAACGACTAGTTTTTCATTCTACACTATAAATACAAGCCAATGACACTTGAAGAATAAGAGGATGGACATCCAAGCTTAAAGATCAAGAGAGTAGAGTTGCCACGTCGTTGTCCCAACACTACTCCGATGGCATAGTTGCTGACATCGCACATGAGCTCGAATGGTTCATTCCAATCTGGTGCCACAACTATAGGGGCATTAATCAACTTCTCTTTAAGTTCCTGAAACACTCTTAAACAAAAATCATCAAATGCAAAAGCGGCATTTTGTTCTAAAACCAAGCATAGAGGTTTAGAAATTTTAAAAAAATTAATGAAATGACGGTAAAAATCTGCATGTCCCAAAAAACTTCTAATACCTTTTACAGTTGTAGGAGGTGGAAATTTCTTGATTACCTCAACTTTTGTTTTTATCAACCTCTAATCCTCTCTTGGTCACCTTATGCCCGAGAACAATTCCCTTCTTCACCATGAAGTGGCATTTTCCCAATTCAAGACCAGGTTTGTCTCAATGCACCTCCTCAAAACTTGCTCCAAACTTTGAAGACATTCTTCAAATGTTTTTTCAAACACTGAGAAATCGTCCATGAACACTTCCAAGTTATGTCCAATCATGTCACAAAAAATGGACATCATACAATGTTGAAACGTTATAGGGGCATTGCACAATTCGAATGGCATTCTTTTAAAGGAATACGTCTCATATGGACACGTGAATATGGTCTTCTCCTGATCTTCTAGAGCTATAGCAATCTGATTATATCCTGAATAACCAATTAGGAAGATATAGAATGCCTTACCTGCCAATCTATCCAACATTTGATCAATGAAGGGCAATGGAAAGTGATCTTTCTTGGTGGCATTGTTCAGCTTCCTATAATCCATGCACACTCTCCATCCAGTAACAGTCCTAGAAGGAATTAACTCATTGTTGTTGTTTTGAACAATGGTCATGCCACCTTTTTTGGCACACATTGCACCGGGCTCACCCACGAGCTGTCAGAAATGGGTTAAATTATCCCATCAACTAGCCACTTGATAATTTATTTTTAACAACCTCTTTCATGCTCGAGTTTAATCTTCTCTGACCCTCAATTGTTTTGCCATGATATTCTTCTAGAATTATCTTGTGTATACAAATGGTTGGGCTTATTCCTCGGATATCAGCCAAGGTTCATCCCAACGTTTTCTTGTAATTGCTTAAAATTTCCAGCAATCTTTCCTCCTGATCATTAGTTAGATCAGCAAAAATGATCACTAGCAAGGTTGAGTGTTTACCTAAGTAGGCATACTTGAGGTGGTATAGCAATGATTTTAGTTTCAATTCAGGTTGCTCCTAAATGGATGGTTTAGGTGCCATGATCTCTCTCCCAGCCAACTCCAATAATTCTGGCTGTCCAAAATAGCTTACCTTTTCTAAAGTTGTTCCTTCAGTATCCTCACTTGCTTTCCAGCACCATCTCGTTCGTTGGCATCATCATTCGAGTCTTCGCACAGTTGTGCCATGTCCACATTAAAAATAAACTCCATCATCTCATCGGCTTAGCATTCTTCGGATTCATCTGCGCATTTAAGAGCTTGAAACACATTAAATGTAACATGTTGATCAATCATGAGCATAGTTAATTCACCTTTATGAACATCAATCAAAGCTCTACTTGTGTCGAGGAATGGTGTGCCCAATATAATTGGGATATTAACAACTACCTCATAATCTAAAATGATAAAATTAGCTGGGAATATGAATTTGTCTACCTTTACCAGCACATTCTCAATCTTACCCCTAGGATGTGTAAAATACCAGTCTACCAACTAAAGTGTTACGGTGGTAGGCCTTACTTTGATGCAAAGCTTTCTGAAAACAGACATTGGCATCAGATTGATGCTGGCTCCCAGGTCACACAGTGCCTTACCCATGAAGCTATTGCCAATGGTACAGGGAATAGTAAAACTTCTAGGATATTTCAGCTTTAGTGGCAACTGATTGAGTATCATTGCATTGCATCCCTCAGTGAGAGCTACAGTCTCGAAATCACCTAGTTTCCTCTTTTTGGATAGGATGTCCTTCATAAAATTTAACATAATTGGGCATCTGCTCGAGAGCTTCCACCAATGGTAGATTGATTTGCAATTGTTTAAGGACTTCCAAGAAGTGTTTAATTACTGATCTTGCTTGTGCTTTTGTAGTCTTTGTGGAAATGGTGGAGGTTCATAAGCATAAGCTGGCTCTGCCTATTTTGCCAAGGTTTTGTTGGCATCCGATTGAGGTCTAGAATCAGACTGTTGTTTGGCACCAGATTGTAGTCTAGCATCGTTTATATCTGATTCTTTCCTCTCTGGTTTTTTTTGTTCATCTACTGGTCCTTTCTTCTCCTCTTAGCAACTATTTGCCTACATGGCAGGTGTTTCAGCCCCACATTGTTTGCCACTCTGAAGAGTTACAACTTTGCATTGTTCATTGCAGTTTTGCCTAGCATCCTCTGTATCACTTGGGAAAGCTCCCTAGGGTCTGTTGTTGAGTGCACTAGCAATCTGTCCAATTTGTACCTCCAAGTTTCGTATAGATACTGCCAAACTCTGAACAGTTGCATCATTCCTCTCCATGTATTTTGTCAAAGTCCCTTGGTTGTTCCTTTGCCCGGCATAAAAATTATTTTGTGCTCTATGTGGCATGGCATTCTAGTTGACCCGCGACATGGCATTGTTTCTCTGCCTCTAGATATTGTTGTTCTGACGTTGGGCATTGTATTGGTTACCTCATTGATTTTCTCAAGCTAAATTTGGATTTTGTCTCCATCTTGCATTGTAAGTATTGGAATTCAGATTATAATTACGATTAAAATTGCCAATAGAATTTACCGACTCGGGGTTGGTAGGGCAATCTTCTTTATGTGATCCTCTCCACATATTATACATAATGAGTCTAATACATTAACTTCTTGAGCCTCGTTACTCTTTTCCAAAGTTCTCGCCGTGCTGGTAAGATTGGAAATCTCAGTATGGATAGATGTAAGTTCGTCTCTCTGTAATTTCCCACCAGTTTTAATTCTGGTCCCAATTCTGGTAGTAGGATATTCAAAATCATTGATTGAAATCCTTTCAAGGATGCCAACAACCTCTGTATAGTTTTTTTCAAGCAGTAAACCATTTTCCAAAATATCAGCAATCGTTCTGGCTTGTGCATTAAGTCCATTGTAGAAGGTCTCCATTTGGGTCCATTTTGGGAATCCATGCATGCGACATATCCTCAATAGGTCCTTAAATCTCTCTCATGCATCATATAAGGTCTTATCGTCAGCCTGCCTAAACGTGATGATCTCACTCCACAGCTTGGCAGTGAGTTTAGGTGGCTGGAATCACAGCAAAAATTTCTAGCATAGATCTCCCCATGAGGTGACAGAACCAGGTGGCAAAGAGCTTAGCCACATTATTTCTCTATCTCTTAGGTAAAATGTAAACAACTTCATCTTCATTGTATCCTCCGATACTCTGGGCTGTTGAAATAGCTGGTAAACCTCCATGAATTGCTTCAAGTGTTGCCTTAAATCTCCAGTAGGTGCTCCATCAAATTGTCCTACATTTAAAAGCTTTTGTATCATTAACAGTTTGAGTTCAAAGTTTGGTGTATTTACCTCAGGACCAATCAGTCTTGGAATCAAATTGTCAATGTTTGGTGCCGAGTGCTCTCTAATAGGTCTATCTTCCTCCACATTAACGGCTGGGACAATAGGAGCTGGTGGTATCCCATTGTTATTTTATGGATTTTCCTTATTGTTTAAGATACCATTTCCTCCATTGCATTGTTGATCCATATCTCGAACTTTTTTCTTTAACCTTTGTAGGGTTCTTTCGATTTCCGGGTCATATGGCCAATCTTCCACCACAATATGGTTTTTTTGTCATACACCGGTTAAAACAAAGAAATAAAATAAAAAACAAAAAAAGAAAGACAAGTAAAAATTTAAAAATAATAAATTTCGTTGCAATCCCCGGCAACGACGCCAAAAACTTGTCGACTGTGCTAACGCTTGGCAAAAGAATAGAAATGAAATGGGAATATATAAGAATAATGCCAAGTATGAGTCTTTTACATGCAAGTATACACAGTCAGCAAGTAATACATCAGTAAGCTGTGTATCGAATCCATAGGGATTGACAAAGAATTTGATTGCTTTAATTATTACTTGTCACGGAGAAATGTTGGATTGATTTTGAAGTGGTTTTAGAAAGTGACTTAAAGAAATGTAATGAAAGTAAAATAGCGTTGGCAAGAAGAGGTTTCAAATGAGTGATGATCGTTGGCAAAGGATGTCTGGTTTTTACAATGTTCATGCCAGCTTTTAATAATGTCATGCCTTGGAATTATTGACAAGCAGATTCAAGGTTGGCATTGCCTCTGTCGATGGCAATGCCCGAAATTAACCATGTTAAAACTCCTATATTTTTGTAGTAAATTTTTTCGTTAATTAATTTGATTAAGTTCCATCTATACTCCTAAGGGGTAGATTCACTTCAGAAGTAAGCCCATCTACTTGAACATCTTCTTTCGAAGCGTCTTTCCTTAGTATCTGGCAACTAATCGTTACCCCATCAAGTTTGTTAAGATATTAAGGTGTAATAAGCAAACAATGCCAGCGGTGGCTTGGCAAAGAATTTAGAAAAATAAAGTACATGCCAGATAGAGCAAACAATGTCAAGGCATTTGTATTATTAAAAACCAAACATAAAAACAGCGTTAAACGTAAACATCCCCCAACCAACTGTAAAAGCTTATTTCATGGTTGGGGGTCCATCCACAAAATATCATCGTATCTTAACATCACCATTAAATAAAAATAAATAGAACAAAGAGAATGGGCACGAAGGAGGTCCGTCGATGCAATCCTTCAATGGCGCCAAACCCTCAGTCTTAAGTTGGTCGAACCATGTCGATCTCGGTTCACCACGATGCTGCCTCTTCTCACACAAGCCATTCGATCTCCTTCAAGTGCTCGCTCGATCTTCTTTAAATAGGCTTGCGTAGGAAACCCTAGTATAAGGCTTTGAGTTTGAAATTTAAACGCGCAAGGGATAAAGGGCGTGGTCATCTTATTCAAATTTGAATCCTAGGGCTAACGTGTACAAGGTCCAATAGCTACTTGACTGGCCATCAGACTTCACTTCTATGCCAGCCGAGCTTTGGCAATCTCTGGTCCATCTTTGCCAACTACTCGACATTCTCTCGGCATCTCCTTCTCCTACTACAACGCTGCTCTGCTAAGCCTTTCCTGCTTTGCCAAGCCTATAATAATGCCAACAAAGCAACCCTTCACACTGGCAAAGTACAAAAATTCCCTATTTCCCTAACTCCTTATGCAAATGCATGAATATAACAATTAAATGCAACTAAATGTACTTAAAGGGCTAGCAAAGGCTTCGTAAAATAAGCACAAAAACAATACTATTAAAGAGTTAACATATAACACAATATGTAAGATAATATTATATATTAAAGAAACAATATATAAAACTATAATAATGTAAATATATAAGTAATAACAAAACTATAATATATATATGTATGTATATATACTATACAAAAAGAAAAAAAAACTATAATATATATACTATACTACATACGAAAATATTATATATATATAAATCATATGCTATACTATATAATATATAAAACCATATGTAATATATGTATGTACAAGTGCTGAAATTAAAGGGAAAATAGGAAAAATGACTTAAAAGGTGATTATATCGCTGGTCATTAAGTCAAAATCAACAAAATATGGATGAAACTGAAAGGTTTGAAAAAGATTAAGGGACCGTGGAGAGAATTTAGAAAGGGTCGAGGTCCTTAAATAAAGTAATTAACCCATTTTTAAAAACAGATATAAAACTGACATTTTATAAACATAAATCGTTTCTCCTTTATTTTAAAAACGTATCAAAATACCTTCAAAATGTTTTCTCTCAAATGTTCTTGAGTTCTTCAATAACTTATGAACGAACTCAGATTCTGACGAACTCTATCATCTCAGCCGTCGTCGGACACCGCCGGTTGCCGCTTGCTGGCGTTGATGGACCCAAAAACTCTTCCTAAATCATAGATCTTTCACCCCCTAAACCCAAATCCAGTCATCGATTTTCAAAATGATAACTCAAACCCGTAAAACTGAAACAAAAACCTTAAAACCTTATTTTGTAAACCGAGACTGTCTATCATTGGAGACGGTGGCCTCGACCACCAAAACGGCAACGACTCCGAAGACTAAACTAGGTATAAAAACCTAAAACCCTCTCCTCTTTGTATTCAAATAGAGAAATAAAATAAACAAAAAATTACCTAAGAAGCTTTTCTCTCTCTTTTTCTGTATTGTATTGATAATTTGAATACATAGAATGCTTTACATTCATTTTTATCTATGATTCTTGATTATATTAGGTAGGGAAAATATTAAATGTTATGGGTTTCAATTCTGATAGTCTCTATGCCTCTATTTTTGCAGGTAATGTTGGCTGAAAGAGTCGGTGGTCGTGATCAACTGTGACGAGTCCACATGGACGAAAGAGAAATGGTGGTTTTTGATAAGGACACATGGCAGCAATCAGGGAGAGCACGTGGGCGTGTGGCGCGTGGAAGAGATGAAGCATTGGTGCACGTGTGCGTAGAGTAGCTGAGTGGTCTCTTCTCATTTTGATCTGGACCGTTGGATCAGATCTGATCCAACGGGCATAGATGGGTTACGCAAAAGAGAGGGAGAGATATTAGATTAGGCCTTAGGGTTTTCTAATAGGTTTTAGTTTATCCCATATTTGGGTCGAATGGCCCAATTGAAATATTATTATTATTTTAGGCTTGTTAAATGGACTGAACAATTAATTAAATGGACTATTGTTATCAAATCTGTTTTATTTAAAGTTTAATAATAACAATACTATTATATAATAATAATTAAATAATAAAAAATATGAAGACCGAATAAAAATCAGGGATTACAATAAGCAATCTAATGATGTGGCAAATGGCTCTCTCTGATTCCGACTTCCTTAATCAGAAAAAGTTCTTCGTGAGGCTCGTGAGACGCTACATATGGGAAAATTGATTGGGTGTTCGATGATTGGTAACGAAGAAGCCATTGTTAAGGATCTTACAAAGTTAATTGAGTTGTGTAACCAGTAGCGCATGTAGAAGTTGACTAGCGTATTTGATTGTATCTTTGATTTGCAATGGTTCCCATATTTGGTATTTTTATTTACCTTTTAGAGATTGATATCTTGATTCTGGGAGGAATATCTAATCATATGATCTTATTATCTATTTTTGAGGAGGTTCTTTGTAAAGTAGCAGCTTGAGGAGTTTCTTTGGAATGTAGGATTTTATTTTCTGATTTGATGAGTTGGAGTTGATGTACTAATTGGTGGGATTATTTTGATTTCTCAAGGAAATTGAGGTGGTTTTGCTTTAAGTGTTATGAAGTCTTTCCTATTTCACAAATACTTGCTTTTCGATGGCTACATGGATAATTTGACTGAGGATTGTTTTTATATTTATGATTTGGATGATTTGTCGTGATCCTTATTTGGCTTAGTTTCCTTTTTGGTGTAAGATTGTTGTTTATGGGATGTATTTTTCGAGTAATTATTTCATTACCATAAGTACTATTTTCTTCCATTCAGGTGTAGGGTTTTTTTGTAACGCTCTAGTTTTGGGCCTAGCGGTTTATAGGCTGATTAGACGGTCTGGTGGATCTGGTAAGAGATTCGAGTCAGATTCAAGATTAAAATTGAATTAAATATTTTTTATTGAGAAAATATTTGGGAAAATATCTAAAAATCATTATTTAATATATGAATATTTTTGGTAAAGTCAATTTTGAAAAATGGAATTAAAAAATGTGACATTTTGGCTAGTGACAAAATGTAAAGAATGAGAACTGGTTTTAGTGACTGTTTTGTAAAAGGATCAAAACTTTGAATCTTTAAGGAGCTATTTTCTCAAAGTCTAATATCAGAATTTTCTCCTTAATTAGATATTTTAAAAATATTTGGGAAGAGTATAAACATATTTTGGGAATTAATTTTATAATTAATTTCCTAAGCAAGCTTTACGTAACAAACTTTTCTCTAAAAGATTTTCTCTCAAATTTTCCTCAGCCAAACACTCTTTTCTTCTTCAAAATATTCAAGTAACTTCTTGATTTATTCAATCTTTTAATGTCAAATGAGTTCTTAATTATTTCCTATCAAAACCTTATTCTTTTAACCTTGTTTTTCATGTAAATCACTACAATTAAGGAGAAAAGTCAACATTAGAGGTGAGCTTCGTCCTTCTCCTCTAATGTATGGCTCTTTACTGAAATTCTCAAGTTATTGATCCTTTATAAATGTTTTCTAATGAGCTTTAATGATTTAATTATGGAAATTGGTTAGGTTTAATTGATGAGATTAAGTGATTGTCACTTTAGATCTTTTTTGATGAATTCTTGATTGATTATAATCATGATTTTGATGTTATATAATGTTAACAAGTTGGTTTTAACATTGGAATCCCGAAACTATGTGAATCTCTAATTTCCTAGGTTGCTAGTGTTGTGTTTTTGGCGAGTTTTGGTTGTTTAATGAATGCTGGAGAGATGAGGATGGTGTTAGGATGTTTTGGATGTTAATTGAAGATAATTGATGGATTAAACCTTGAGGTTTGTCTGGGTTAAGTTTGGAAGATGTTTGATGTTGATTTCGGTAATTTTGAGAAAGGTTTTGGCTAGTGTTTGTAGAGGATTGTTGTTGATTGAACTTTTTTGGTTTGTGGATGCATTCTGATGCATTGGATCCTCTATTTTTTGTGTGGTGAAACTAGAGGAGGTTGATCCTCAAGCTTGAGGTGTCTCTTCGGATGCTTTGGAATGAGTGATTCACATCGGCAAATGAGGCTTTGCGTTGTCAAAGAGTGAGAACGTAGATTTCAGTTTTGAACTGGTTTAGAGGTTATATTGGGAGTTTAAACTTAGCTTGAAATGCTTGTTTAAACTTGGATATAAGTATAAAAAGATTTCTCCCTCGGTCGTGCTTTTATGAAATGGATTTTATACACTTGTTTTGAATTACATGGTACCTACTATCTAAGCATGTTTTAAAGCATGTTTAATATTGTTTTTGATCATATAATGATGATGGATGCACGTGGCAAGTGATCCATGTAAGTATGAGTTATACTTGTTTTAAATTATGGTTTGTTGCTTTAGAAATGGTTTTGAATTGATGCATATAAGAACAGTGAGGTACATGGTTAATAATGAAATATATTGGAAAGTAATGTGATTTAAAATGTTATCGGATATAGTTGGCCGGCCATAGGATTGATAATGCACTATAAAAAGTCACCTTAGATGTCGAGGGGTTTATACAATGTACCGAATACTCTATCCAAGTATCCTAACAATTGAGGGGTTATATGGCACCGAAAAATCTCGTTAGTGGATTATGCGTCTAACCGATGATTGGGTTTGGTGTCCCCAGGTTGTAAATGTACCTTTAAATTCCGGTTGAGATGGCATGAAGTGTTGAGAGGACACTTGTTTAACCTGTGTATCTAATGAACAGTTTTGAGAATGTGGAACGTGGTTTATGATCACTTGAAAGCCAATATAAATGTTAATGTACATGTGATGGATGTTGATGTATAATGTTGGTTTATACATATTTACTCTTTGAGCTTTGCATATGATTGTTATGCATAGGAACGCTTAAATTAAGGGTTAGCAATGAGATTTGTTGTAGATCCATGATACATGTTGCATATGGTTTAATATGCTGGGTTTTGAAAGTGTTAAGTGCATGGTTTTCAAGGAATGATGTTTTATGTGTTCTTTGAAATGATGATTTCAATGTGGTTTTGGAAAATAGTTTTAAATGCATTGATGGTGTGTGTTTTGAGCGCTCCTCACTAAGCTTTGTGTGCTTACGCTCTCTTTTTCCATTAATGTAGAGAACTCAAGGTTGCAGGCAGCGAGCAAGCGAAGGGAAAATCCAAGGACTTGAATAACGAGAAAACATGGTTTCGAACTAGACTTGTAGTAATGAAGGCAATGGGGTTCGTTGTTGATTTTTGGAATGGTTTGGGTTAAATTCTCTATTTTGAGCAAGTTGTTGTATTGTTTTGGAGTTGTAATTGGCCTTATATGTTTGGTTGTTGTCTTGGAATTATGTTTCGTATGATGGTTGTTTTCTAGGAAGCATGCCTCTAGATTTCCGATTGAAGTAAGATTCTATAATTTAATCATGTTTATGTGATGTTTTAACATGGTTTGATCTTTAGAATTGTTGTGTATATGTTTACGGTTTGATAAAAAATGTTTGGACCCTTGATTGTACGAAAAACCTACAAAATTGGGCATTTCAGGCTCATGTGTATCGGTACGGGAAGAGGTGTATCGATACGGGTAAGTGTATTTTTGGCCTGCGCATCGGTACATGTAGAAGTGTATCGATACGGTTTTGAGCTATTGGTTTTCTGGGAAAATGAATTGTAACCCGCGTATCGATACACCTAGAGATCGTATCGATATGCCCCCGCGTAACTGTACACTTTGAGGTCGTATCTGTACACCTGGTTGTTATGTTAGTTGTTATTGATATTAAAGGTTTTAGATTATTTCGTTTTGATCCTTGATTGTTATGCATACAATTAAAGGAGTTTGGATGGTTGTTTTAAGCTGTATTTTGACATGTGTGCATAAAACTTGATTAATTAAGGATTGGTAACTTCAAAATGGATTAAGTCCCTGTAATTTTCCAAAATTGCAATTTGGTCCTTAAATTGCCATTGCATATAATTGGATGTCGATTCGAGCCCGATTGAGTTGAAATTTCACCCGCTTCCAATATGCACACCATAGGGTATAATGTTGCATCTAAATAAGATAAAATAAAAAATGAACATAATTCGATTTAGATCTTTATAGGTTTGTTTTAGAAAATCCAATGTAGCTCACTCGGTTGAGTCTAGCGACTAGGTCGGGTCAATGGGGTTACATTTGGTGGTATTTTAGCCAGATTTGGGATTAGTTGGATCAGGTTATGTTTGTTGGAATTTTTTTATTGGTTGATTATTGTTGTTTGCTATGCATGTTGATTGTTTATAAGTATGTTGATTGTTTATATGTCTGTTGGATGACATATGTTATGTTGAGGGATATTTGTAGGACACATTGTCTTATTACTACAGTCTGAAATGTTTTATTTAGAAAGGAATTCTTGGATCCTCGCTTGAAGTTGGCCTAATTGTTTTTGCTTTGGTGTAATTATCATGCCTTCGAAAATGTGTTATGTTACGACTGAGGAGAGAATTGAGAACTGGCATGAGTGTTGTTTCTGTTGGGCAAGGAGTTGAGGAGAATGTTATATCCCCGGGGGTTAGCCACCTCGAAGTAAGTACCACCTGCGCTAGTTGGGCTAGTGTTGGGTGACATGGTGCCTTTGATATAGGCGATGTTTGGAGCTTTTCAAGCTACCGTTGCTGGAATGCATGTGATTGCACCAACTGTTGGACAATCGTGGGTTATTGTTAGAGCGCCTCCGTAGTTTGAAAGGAGTTGAATCTCGAGGGTTGGCACTTGAGGCATTCGAGGAGTGGATGGCCAGTACTGATCAGATTTTTTACCAAATAGGGTGTAATAATGGTTGTAAGTTGAAGATATGATGTGTCTCTATTGCAAAGAAATACAGATGGTTGGTGAACAATTGTGGTTACAGGTATGGAACTCGATAATATGAATAGAAAGCTTTTTTGAACTATTTTTTAGAAGAAGTATTTGGAAGTTAGATACTTAGGTTAAAAGAAACATAAGTTTATGGCCTGGGTTCAAGGCAGTATGTCTATGGCTAAGTTTGAGGTACAATTTGTTTGGTTGAGCTGGTATACTCTTGAACTAGTACCAGATGAGAGGCATCGATGTGACCAATTCTGTTGTGAATTAGTACAGAATTCTAAGATATACATGTTGGTTTCTGACTATACTAATTTTGATGTGTTGGTTACACGGGCAAAGGATAATGAGCAGAACCTGGTTTTATCAATTCCTATGGGAGGTTCTGGCTCTGGTAAGAGAGTTACAAACTCTGGTTCCAATAGTGGCCAGTTTAAGAAGCAACGTGATAAGTGGTATCGCCCTGAGTTGAGGTGAGGTACATGTAGTGCTGGGTGAGGACCGCAGAGTCAGAGTATCCAGGCTAGAGTAGCACACAATACCTATTGGGTTTATGAATCACGTAATCGCATGAGGTGGGGCAGTCCATGTTTGGTTCATGAGGGACAGACTCTTGCACCTATTGTTGCTAACACTCGTGGGAGTTATGGTTTGAACGATCATCTCAGAAGTGTTAGATACGGGAATGCAAGCAGCTAGTTCTTCTAGTGAGGCGTTTGTTGCGAGAAGGTTATCTAAGAAATATCCTTGATGGTTTAAGGTCATATGTTGCAGTTGATTTAAAGAGGTTGTCGTTTTATAGTTTGCTGTAATCCTGGGTCTGGATTGCTTGTTTTAGCATAGAGTTGTGGTTGATTCTGAATCCAAGCAAGTTACCTTGAAACTTGCTAATGATTACAAGGTGGTAATCATGATTGAGAATGTCAAGTTCTTGCCTAATGTTGTTTCATCTCTAGGAGCGAGTCGTTTGATGGATTCTGGATATTAGGCATTCCTAGCCTATGTTATGGAATCAGGATCATAGGAGGTGTGTGTACAGGACATCCATACCGTATGTGAGTTTCTGGGTGTTTCTTTTGAAAGAGTTGAAGGAGCTAAAGCCGCAACTTCAGGAGTTGCTTGATCGAGGGTTTATTAGGCCTAGTGCTTCGTTGTAGGGTGCACCGTTGTTGTTTGTAAAAAAGAAGGATGACACAATGCGGATGTGCATCAATTACCGACAACTAAACAAGTTGACGATTAGGAATAAGTATTCTTTGACACAGATTGATGATTTGTTTGACTAGTTTAGAGGTGTTTCAGTGTTTCTGAGATTGATTTAAGGTTTGGATATTTTCAGTTGAAGGTAAAGGATGTGGTTGTGCCTAGAATTGTCTTTCGTACGAGGTACAAGTATTACGAGTTCTTGGTGATGCCGTTTGGTTTGACCAATGCGTCGATTGTGTTCATGGATATGATGAACCGGGTATTCTATGAGTTTTTGGGTCAGTTTGTTGTTGTGTTTATAGATGATATTCTCGTGTACAAAGGTAACGAGAAGGATTTTGATCGACAAGTATGAATGGTTTAGCAGGCTTTTGTGGAGAACTAAATGTTTGCTCTTTAGTTGGGAAAGTGCGAATTTTGGGTATGTTGGAAGGAATTCTGGTTCTGAGAACGTCATTGGTAAGTGTGAACAGTTAAACATGCACAGTGCAAAAACACTTATATGTATATATAAATATGTCAGTACATGTATACATTTGGGCATGGCATTAGAGGTTTTGCATATATACACATAGACATCTGTGATGGCATATAAGTAATCATGCATATATATGATCACACTTACGAATAATTGTTTGGAAGTTGATGGAGTGATGGTGTAAGCAAGGTAGCTTATGTAAGTAGATTTGGTAATGTGGTTCTTTGGAATTCTCAAGAGTTGAAGAGGGCATTAAAGATTGGTTCTCAGAAGTTTGATTGTGCTAGTTTTGAAGCAACCAAGGTTGGAGTTAGAAGTTCGTGGGTTTTCTAGATTCAATTGTCTAGTATCGAGGTTTATTGAGGAATCATCTAAGATTGTTGCGTTGCTAGTAAAATTGTGGCTTGTGCATCTAGATAGTTAGAGGTGAACAAGTGCAATTATCCTATGCATGGTGTTGAACTTGCCACGGTTGTGTTTTCTTAAGGGATTTGGAGACACTATCTATATGGTGAGAAGTGTGTTGTGTTCATGGATTATAAGTGTTTGGGAAAAAAAGAAAAATGAAGACGCAAAATGGATTTTGGTCTTAAGCAACATAGATGGTTGGAGTTGCTTAAGGAATGTGATTTGATGATTGATATCATCCGGAGAAGGCTAATGTGCTAGCCGATGCTTTGAGTAGGTAAGTTGTGATAGAGTTGAGGGCGATGTTTGCGCGGTTAAGTGTAACACATGATGGAGGCTTGTTGGCCGAGTTGCAGGTAAAGCCATCTTTGTCATAGTTGATTAAGTAGAAGCAACCTTATGATGATGCACTAGTACCGCATTTTAGGGATATCATGGATGGAAATTTGACGGATTTTAACTTTAATGATGATGGGGTGTTATGTTTCAAGGATCAGATAGTGGTGCCTAGTGATGTTGAGTTGAGGTGTACCATTTTGTCTAAGGTCCATGCTAGTTTTGTTGCTATACATCACGGTAATACTAAGATGTATCAGGGATTGAAGGAAGAGTACTATTGGATTGGTTTAAAGAAATGTTGTGGCTGATTTTGTTGCTAGATGCATGGTATGTCAACGTGTTAAGGCTGAGCATCAGTTTCCTTCCAGGTTGTTGCAACCGTTAAGGATATCGAAGTGGAAGTGGGAGAGAATCACCATAGTTTTGTGTTTGGGTTGCCGTTGATGCCCACTAAAAAGGATTCTATTTGGGTGATTGTTGATCGGTTTATGAAGTGTGCACATTTTGTACCATGGCATACGACGTATACCTTGGATAAGTTGGCGGAGTTGTATATTGTTGAGATTGTGCGTTTGCACAGTGTGCCTAGGTCCATAGTATCATATTGGAATTTGTGGTTTATAGTGACGTTTTGGGAGTGTTGCATCAAGCTTTGGGTATACGGTTGAAACTCAGTACTTCGCATCATCCTCAAACGGATGATCAGTCTGAACATGTGATCCAAATTTGTGAGGATATGTTAAGGTGGCATCATTGAGTTCAAAGGGACTTGGGAGAGGCAGTTGCCTTTGGTGGAGATTGTTTGTAACAATAGTTATTAGGTTTGAATTCAAATGGCACCTTATGAAGCCTTGTATGGTAGGAAGTGTCGTATGCCCTTGTGTTTGGGCTGAGGTAGGGAAAAAACATGTTTCTTGTCAGATGTGTTGTAAGACACGGATAAGAAAGCAAAGCATTTTTGTGATCTCTTGAAAGCGGCTTCAAATTACCAAAAATCCTGCGTGAATTTGCAGCGCAGGGAAAATGAGTATGATGATGGTGATCGTGTGTTTTTGAAGGTGTCACCTTGGAAGAAGGTGATACAGTTCGGACGTAAGGGTAAGCTTAGTCCGAGGTTTATTGGACCGTATAAGGTTGAGGAGCATGTATGTCATGTGGCTTATCGTTTGAGTTTGCCTCATGAGTTGGAGAAGGTTCATGATGTGTTTCATGTGTTGATGTTGCGGAGGTATCGGTTGGATCCATCATATGTTATGTTGGTGAAGGATATGGAGTTGTGACCGAGGTTGTCCTTTGATAAGGAACATGTTGAGATCCTTGGGTCGAGTTGTAAGTTTTTCGTGGCAAAACGATTGAGCTTGTGGAGTTGTTGTGGCGACACCATGGAGTTGAAGAGGCCACATGGAAGAGAAGGGCGAACATGATGATATAGTTTCCATACTTCTTTTCTTGGGATAAAATTTTGAGGATGAAATTTCCTAAGTGGGGGAGATTTGTAACCCTAGTTTTAGGCCTAACGGTTTATAGGCTAATTAGACAGTCTAGTGGATTGGGTTAGAGATTCGAGTCGGATTCGAGATTAAATCGGATTAAATATTTTGAGTGAGGAAATATTTGGGAAAAATATCTAAAAATTATTATTTAATATATGAGTATTTTTGGTAAAGTCAATTTTGAAAATGGAATTCGAAAATGTGACGTTTTGGCTAGTGACCAAAATGTAAAGAATGGAAACGATTTTTAGTGACTGTTTTGTAAAAGGATCAAAACTTTGAATCTTTAAGGAGCTATTTGCCCAAAGTCTAATATCAGACTTTTCTCCTTAATTGGTTGTTTTAAAAAGATTTGAGAATAGTATAAATAGATTTTGGGAATTAATTAATTTCCTAAGCAAACTTTACGTAACTAACTTTTCTCTAAAAGATTTTCTCTCAAATTCTCTTCAACCAAACACTCTTTTTTTCTTCAAAATCTTCAGGTAACTTCTTGATTTTTTCAATCTTTTAATGTCAAATGAGTTCTTAATTGTTTACTATCAAAACCTTTTTGTTTTCTTATGAAAATCAATATAATTAAGGAGGAAAGTCAATATTAGAGGTGAGCTCCATCCTTCTCCTCTAATGTATAGTTCTTTACTGAAATTCTCAAGTTATTGATCCTTTATAAATGTTTTCTAATGAGTTTTAATGATTTAATTATGGAAATTAGTTAAATCAAGGTTTAATTGATGAGATTAAGTGATTTTCGCTACGAATCTATTTTGATGAATTCTTGATTGATTATAATCATTGTTTTGATGTTATATAATGTTAACAAGTTGGTTTTAACATTGGAATCCCGAAACTATGTGAATCTCTAATTTTCTAGGTTGCTAGTGTTGGGATTTTAGCGAGTTTTGGTTATTTAATGAATGCTGGAGACATGAGGATGGTGTTAGATTGTTTTTTGATGTTAATTGAAGATAATTGATGGATTAAACCTTTAGGTTTGACTGGGTTAAGTTTGGAAGATGTTTGATGTTGATTTCGGTAATTTTGGGAAAAGTTTCAGCTAGTGTTTGTAGAGGATTGTTGTGGATTGATGTTGCGGGGTTTTTTGATACATTTTGATGCATTGAATCCTCTATTTTTGTGTGGTGAAACTAGGGGAGGTTGATTCTTAATCTTGAGATGTCTTTTCGGAAGCTTTGGGATGACTATCAAAACCTTTTTGTTTTCTTAAGAAAATCAATATAATTAAGGAGGAAAGTCAATATTAGAGGTGAGCTCCATCCTTCTCGTCTAATGTATAGTTCTTTACTGAAATTCTCAACTTATTGATCCTTTATAAATGTTTTCTAATGAGTTTTAATGATTTAATTATGGAAATTAGTTAAATCAAGGTTTAATTGATGAGATTAAGTGATTTTCGCTACGAATCTATTTTGATGAATTCTTGATTTATTATAATCATTGTTTTGATGTTATATAATGTTAACAAGTTGGTTTTAACATTGGAATCCCGAAACTATGTGAATCTCTAATTTTCTAGGTTGCTAATGTTGGGTTTTTAGCGAGTTTTGGTTATTTAATGAATGCTGGAGACATGAGGATGGTGTTAGATTGTTTTTGATGTTAATTGAAGATAATTGATGGATTAAACCTTTAGGTTTGACTGGGTTAAGTTTGGAAGATGTTTGATGTTGATTTCGATAATTTTGGGAAAGGTTTCAGCTAGTGTTTGTAGAGGATTGTTGTGGATTGATGTTGCGGGGTTTTTTTATGCATTTTGATGCATTGAATCCTCTATTTTTGTGTGGTGAAACTAGGGGAGGTTGATTCTTAAGCTTGAGATGTCTCTTCGGAAGCTTTGGGATGAGTGATTCGTGTCGGTGAATAAGACTTTACGTTATCGGTGAGAACGTGGATTTAAACTTTGAAATGGTTTAGAGGTTATATTGGGATTTTAAACTTAGCTTGAAATGCTGGTTTAAACTCGGGAGTAAGTATAAAGATATTTCTCCCTCGGTCGTGTTTTTATGAAATGGATTTTATGCACTTGTTTTGAATGACATGGTACCTACTATTTAAGCATGTTTTAAAGTATGTATAATACTATTTTTATCATATAATGATGATGGATGCATGTGGAAAGTGATCCATGTAAGTATGAGTTATACTTGTTTTTAAGCACAGTTTGTTCCTTTAGAAATGGGTTTGAATTGATGCATATAAAAACAGTGAGGTACATGGTTAATAATGAATTATTTTGGCAAGTGATGTGATTGAAAATGTTATTGGATATAGTTGGTCGGTCATAGGATTAATAGTGCACTATAAAAAGTCGCCTTGGATATCGAGGGGTTGATATGGTGTACCGAATACTCTATCCAAGTACCCTAACGGATGAGAGATTATATGGTACAGAAAACTCTCGTTAGTGGATTATGCATCTAACCGATGGTTGGGGTTGGTGTCCCTGGGTTGTGAATGTACCCTTGAATTCCAATTAAGATGGCATGAAGTGTTGAGAAGACACTTGTTGAATCTGTGTATCCGATGAAGTATTTTGTGAAAGTGAAACTTGGTTTATGATCACTTGAATGCCAAGATAAATGTTAATGTATCATGTGATGGATGTTGATGTATAATGTTGGTTTATACATGTTTACTCTTTAAGCTTTGCATATGGATTGTTATGCATGTGAAGGCTTAAATTGAGGGTTAGCAATGAGATTTGTTGTTTATCCATGATACATGTTGCATATGGTTTAATATGCTGGTTTTTGAAAGTGTTAAATGCATGGTTTTCAAGGCATGATGTTTTTATGTGATGTTTGAAATGATGATTTTAATGTGGTTTTGGAAAATGGTTTTAAATGCATTGATGGTGTGTGTTTTGAGCGCTCCTCACTAAGCCTTGTGTGCTTACGCTCTCTTTTTCCATCAATGCAGAGAATTAAAGGTTGGAGGCTGCGAGCAAGCGGGGGGAAAATCCAAGGACTTGAATAACGAGAAAGTATAGTTTAGAACTATACTTGTAGTAATAAAGACAATGGGGTTCGTTGTTGATTTTTGGGATGGTTTTAGGTTAAACTCCCTCTTTTAAGCAAGTTGTTGTATTGTTTTGGAGTTGTAATTGGCCTTATATGTTTGGTTGTTGCCTTGGAATTATGTTTCGTATGGTGGTATGGTTGTTTTCTAGGAAGCATGCCTCTAGATTTTCGGTTGAAGTAAGATGCCATGATATGATCATGTTTCTGTGATGTTTTAACATGCTTTGATCTTTAGAATTGTTGTGTATATGTTTGGGGTTTGATAGAACATGTTTGGACCCTTGATTGTATGAAAAACCAGCAAATTTGTGCATTTCAGGCTTAGGTGTATCGGTACGGGTAGAGGTGTTTCGATACGGGTAATGTATTTTTTGGCCTGCGAATCGGTACGGGTAGAAGTGTATCGATACGGTTTTGAGCTACTGAAATTCTGGAAAAATGAATTGTAACCCACGTATCGATACGCCTAGGGACCGTATCGATATGCGCCCGCGTATCTGTACACTTTGAGACTATATCTGTATGCCTGGTTGTTATGTTAGTTGTTATTGATATTAAAGGTTTTAGATTCTTCCGTTTTAGTCCCCGATTGTTATGCATGCTATTAAAGAAGTTCAGATGGTCATTTTAAGCTGAATTTTTACATGTGCGCATGAAACCTGATTAATTAAAGATTGGTAGCTTCAAAATGGATTAAGTCCTTGTAATTTTATAGAATTGCAATTGCATACAATTGAATGTCAATTCGACGCTCGATTGAGTTGAGGTTTCACCCGCTGCCAGTATGCACACCATAGGTTATAATGTTGCTTATAGATAAGATAAAAGAAAAAATGAACGTAATTCGAGTTAAATCTTTACGGGTTTGTTTCGACAAACCCAATGTAGCTCGCTCGGTTCGGTCTAGCGATTAGGCCGGGTCAAGGGGGTTACATTTTTAATGAGGCTTATGGATTTGAGGGTTTGTATGATTCTTTCTCTAATAAAGTCATACTATTGCCGAGCAAAAAAATGATTAAAAACCTTTCTGGTAAAATTTGGCGAGATAAAACCATAGATAAGGGAAAAGGAATACAATATTCAAATGCTGAGGTAGACAAAGCACGGGTAAATAGATCTTTCAAATTACCATTTGAATTGATTCTATGAATATTCATATTACTATTTTATGAAGATCGTGAGGGAGGAAGCTTTAGAGAAATATGTTTCGTTCTATCTCCGTTGATGTATCCTCCTTTCAATTGAGTTATACATTATGCATTATCTTTATAAAAGATAGTTAACATCTTATCAACAAAATATTATGTCCAAATATTTTGTAGACCTTTATCAACAATCATTAGTGATAAAGAAATAAAAATAGAGATAAATTGCATTTGTGGAAATGACAAAGATGGTTATGACATATTGGTCAAACTCACTTGAAAGTTGACGAATTCTTTACTACCCCTGAAGAGAATAATCAATCTCTTAATTTTTATTGTTATTAAGAGAATGAATTTCATTCCAATTAATACTTACGAGATTTGACATTTTTACAAATATTCTTTTTGGTTATAATTTTTTCTTGAAGATAAGGTTGTTTAATACTTGTAATGGTCCTTATGATAACAACCATGGTGATGACGATGTCGTCAAAAAACCTTTAGGTGCACTTGCTATAATTATTTTGCTATAGCATATACATTATATTCAAAGCATGATGAAAATTTGCTATAATATATAAATTATATTTTTTGAGACATTAGATTTGCATGAATAAGACAATCTATTTGATACATAAAAATACATACTCTATTAAATTCGTTTTATTCCAAAAATGAATGTAATAATAAACATATTTAAAAGGTGCATGATTATGAATGTGGTAGATATTATAGAAATAACCACAATAAGAATGGTCATAATAATAATTCTCACCATTAGAAGTATAAATTATATAAACGAGCAATAAAAATTTTCAAAATAACATTTTTAAGAATTATAGATAACCTATGTTTTCAATGTGCTAATATATATATATATATATATATATATATTCTGATAACACAAATATTAATAGAAGACTATAGTAGATATGATATATTTTATTGATCAACACGTTTCTTTTCTATATTTAAGATATTTTTCCTTATATTTATTTGTTTTGATGATCATAACATATTTTAGTGAAACATGTAAAATTGTATATTTAATCCAGTTTATTACATATATTAAAGTTGAATAATATGTTATGATAAACCATTAGTTTACAGTTAAAAGTTTTATTAGTTGACATGATCGGTTAAACTATCACGATCAATAATAATGTAAACAAACTTATTAAGATTCATATAACTATTTATAAAGAGCTTAAAATTCTTGTGTTGATTGTTCTCAAAGAAATTGATTTATTAGAACCCACTTAAAGAACATAGAATTCTCGTGTTGATAACATGTTATAAAAAAAAGGTAAAGTTCACAAATAGTCAATAAACTTCTTTAAATAAAATAAGATGATAACCAAACTTTTAAATGTTACAAAATGACAATTAAATTTTATGTTTTATAACAAAATAGTAACTCGGGGGTAACGTTGCAATTATGAAAATTTAGATAATAACACATTTAATTCTCTATATTTATAGATTCAATCTATTTAAAAAATAAATTCAACTTACTCCTGTTGTTTGTTGATTCAGTCCTCCACTTACAGCAAGAAGCAAATAACCATTTGACGATCGCTCACCTACAGCATCTACATATCAAATACCATTTAAACAAAAGCAGCCGTCCGGGTACATTGCATTATTGTTTAGCTATGTCATATTTTTTAGGTGTGTCTAATCTTGTAAACGCGCGCACACTATGGTACATTGTATTTCTATCAATAGTCAGTACAGTTGAATTTTGATTTGTCCTCAATAGCTAATTCCTTAGCTCTTACCTTAGAACCAAAGAATTTACCGACTCCCATCAAAAGAACTTAAAGAGGAGCACATAATTGTGATTTTGGGAAACGAGGAATGAGAACTTTGCTTAAACACCTCAAAAGCAACAATCTTTGCATCAGTTAAAATTTGCTTCTTAAATCTTAATCCAGATTTTTGTAGAGAATATCAAGGTTTCCAAAAATAAATACAACGTACGAGGAAATTTACGACTTCTTTTTCTGCATCCATAGAAGTGTTTTCCATTTTCAGATTTCCACAAATCAATCGGTCCTTTATCACTTCCATCCTACAACATTTGCATCAAGGTTAGCAGAAAATTTGTATAAATAATAAAAAAAATGAAAGTAAATTACTCTTATCTCTTTTTCACTGTACCAATTTGAAGAAGAGTCTTTGTTTCACAAGTCGATGGGAATATCAGTCGAGATTAGAGGCCACGTGTCCAGTGAAGAGCGAAACAACGGCTAAGCAGAAAAGCATCAAGCCACAAACGAGCGACCATGAGATTGGCTTACAACTGGTTCATTTCTTTTCTTATAAAAGATGTTATAGCTGCAGAGATTTCTTTATAGAGAAATGACTGAAAAGACGAAGATGATGAAAGAGGGAAATGTGTTAAATTTATTATTATTATTTTATTAAGGATTGAATTTATAAATACAAAATATTAAATGTGATATTATTTAAATTTTTATATTTATAACGTTACCCAATTAATGACTGAGTTATCATTTTGTTATAAAACATATAATTTAATTGTTATTTTTTAATATTTAAAAGTTTAATTACTACTTTATTTTTTTAATAAAATTTAATAATTATTTGTGAACTTTACCCTAAAAATAATTGAATTTAAAAGTGAAAACCAAAAAGACAAGATAACACATATTAGAGAGAGTATAAGCTTTACAATGTCACTATTTATACGACTACCACCATTATTGGATCCATGAATCGTGAATTCTAAAGATCATAGTACAATGATTATCATGTATACATAAAGGTGCCAAGTTCATCCACAATATACAGTATGCATGTATCGATATCAACTAAATACATTCCTAACATGTTAAACATTTATCATTTATTTAATTGCACTAGAGGTATAAACATTAAAAAAAACCAAAATTTTAATTAGACTTTTCGTTTTTTTTACTGTTTCGTTTTCTCTTTTTTGTTTGAAAAGCAATCTTTCTCTTGAGACAATGCAATTAAGTTCAAAAGTAGTATTATTTTATATAAATTTATGGTTTAAATGTATATTTGATCATTGAACTGGTCCACTTGATACAATGTGTTAACGGTATTAAAAATATAAAGTTCATAAGTGGAGGGCTAAAGTGATGAAGGTTGAAAAATTCAGTTGTTGAATGTGGATTTAACCCTAAGTTTGTTTGTAACTATTATATTTCAGCCGGCCAAGACAACATTTTCTTCAATTAATAAAAGGAAAAATCGTTAAGGTACAAACATAAAATCTTTGGGAGTTTCAGCTACAGAGGAGCTTTCTTGTCTATGAGCTTTCACAAGGTTAAGCGTTTGAACTCTTCATTTTTGCTTCACTGATTGTATTTAAAAACACCGTTGGGTGCTTTAATATCTATCAAATTATAGTTTGTGTTTTTAAGGTTGGATTTATGCTTTTTGTAGGTTTTTTTATGTTTTTGATTTTGAGTTTCTTTCTTCATTACTGTAAATTTCATGGGATTTCATTTTGCTTTTGGATTGATCAATTTCATGGTCGTTTCTAGTCACTTTAGTGCCT
Organism: Hibiscus mutabilis; assembly: GCA_019671005.1. Lineage (NCBI taxonomy): Eukaryota > Viridiplantae > Streptophyta > Magnoliopsida > Malvales > Malvaceae > Hibiscus > Hibiscus mutabilis. The sequence goes on along the minus strand of CM033745.1, from coordinate 26,874,881 downwards.
CAACATTTCAAGGAACTATTTTTTTCTTTTCATAAAGAGTCTGTTTTATCTACTAATTGCAATTTCAAATTATCTAAACTGTTCTTTAAGCACTGAATATGTCTTCCTTTTTTCAATCACGAGCACTTAATCATATTTAATTTGGTTGGCTTGTTTTTCTAAATGATTTAGCTTTGGAATGCTTGTGCAGTAACTTTAGAAGAAATGGGGGGAAATAGTTTAATTGCCAAGGATGTCACTGAAGTAAGCTGCTGTTCATCTTCACTACAAAATTCAAATAACTTTTTGTGTTTTTTTAATAAAGTATTGCTAACCGTGTTAATCTCATTTCTTTTAAATCAACAGTTGATTGGTAAAACACCACTCATGTTTCTGAACAATGTTGTTGATGGATGTGTGGCTCGAATTGCTGCCAAGTTGGAGGCAATGGAACCCTGCTCCAGTGTCAAGGACAGGTATATATTTACCTATTTCCACGTTTTCTCCATCCATGGATGTATTTGGAAACATGTCACCCTAGATTTGATTGTAATCAATGCTATTAAACCACATTAATTAATGGTTGGACTGGAGTTTATAATCTTTGTTTCTTTAAACCTTCTTTGTATTCAGGATTGGATATAGTATGATTGCAGATGCAGAGGAGAAGGGTCTCATTAAACCGGGTGAGGTTGGTATCGATATATTTCTCTATAGGAATTCAAGGTTATGCTATGTTTAGGGTTTTGAGTGTATTATAGTTATACTATTCTAACTTTGACATTCACTATGCTTTGTTGTCACCTTGAAAAGCATATCTCGTTAACCATTAGAACTTGCATAAGAAAAGCTTTACTGTAGGCTGAAATTGTAACCTTCCTACAAGCATGGTCTTATGTTGAAATCTGTCGGCTTTCAAGTGTTTGTTCCTTTTACATTTGATATTCAAGTTCCACATGCTTTTATGTGCAAAAGTAGAGCTCGCTCATGTAACAATTGTGTTGCTTTATTGTTGAAAGTAATAAACTTAAGGAGAGAAGTTTTAACTTGACAAAGTTTCCCTTTTTCCTATATGCTGAAGAGTGTGCTGATCGAGCCAACAAGTGGTAATACCGGAATAGGCTTGGCATTCATGGCGGCTGCTAAGGGTTAATGCCTTCTTCAATGAGCTTAGAAAGACGAATGGTCCTCCGAGCTTTTGGAGCTGAGCTCGTTCTTACAGATCCAGCCCGGGGCATGAAGAGGGCTGTTCAGAAAGCTGAGGAAATTATGGAAAAGACTCCTAATTCATACATTCGTCAGCAATTTGAAAACGCTGCCAACCCGAAGGTATCATTCCGGAACACTTTTCACACTTATGTTGGTAGTTGGAGCCTTTGAGGATGTTGCATTCCCTAATTAGATGGAATTAATTTGTTACTTCAATTAGTAATTGTGCTTTCCGTAACTGTGATTTTGCTCTCCTTATGTTTCTGTTTCCACTTGCCTTTTCTCATTCAGCTCGTTGGTGTGGAACCAGTTGAAAGTGCAGTGCTTTCCGGAGGGAAACTTGGTAAGTTGTTTTCTTACAATCTATAACAGCTAGCTTAGGAGATGGCAACTAATGCTGTGCAAGGTTAAAAAGCCGAACTGGAGGTCAAACTGCTCAGACCTCTAGATTCTAGTTGGAATCATTATATTTGATTGAAATACAATTTGAAAATTTTCTCTACAAACCTTTTGCACGTTTGTCCTCGATAACTAGCAGACTACCATGTCTTGTCTCTTAGATCTTGTAGTAATATTATTGTGTGTGTTCCATTATCATCTGAAAGTTCTTTTACATTAGTCCTGATGCTAATGTAAGATTCTATAAAAATGTTTTATATGTTGATGAATTGCTTATGTATTTATAATGTTCAAGGTCCACATAAGATCCAAGGAATTGGTGCTGGCTTCATCCCTGGGGTTTTAGATGTCAATTTACTTGATGAAGTTGTTCAAGTCTCGAGGATATATAATTTATTCATGTCTGTTTGTGTCCAACACCAATATGTTCAATCTTTTACAACTTTTTCTATGTATTTGGAGGGTCATTGGTGGTCATATCTCCATACCCATGTCCGAATATGTCAGACATGGGTACTTTAATAGAAATGGAGAGTCGAAGCAACACGGTTATTATATGGGGACATTTAAATGAACTTACATTTTTGTATCTCATATTTCATTACCAGTTTTCGATTTTTCATAATCAGAATTTAGAAGGCAACATGTGGTATTCTAGAAATGAGAATGCTTTCTTCTCTTGCTTCAGTTGCAGCTCTTCCTTCATGCACGTATTTCTGCTCTTGTCCCTTTCAATGATCAATTACCTGTATGACTGCAGATATCAAGCGAAGAAGCTATTGAAACTGCGAAGCAACTCGCTTTGAAAGAGGATTGCTGGTAGGCTTTTTCTGTTTTAGTAATATAATTCGAAAGGGAAATCCGTATTTTTTGTCACTGCTTGTGCACAAGTAGGCCGGAATACAACGGTACTCAAGTTTATGTTGTTTGAAGTTTCCTTTAGTGCTAATTATTCAGAAATGTATTACAGGTTGGTATATCATCCGGTCGGCTGCTGCTGCTGCAATTAAGATAGCCACGAGGCCAGAAAATGCCGGAAAACTCATTGTTGTAAGTTTTGTTATTAAGTCCTCCACCATTCTTTCTGAACATGCGATTGAAATGATACATCCAAAAATATATATCGGCTTTGAAGAGGGTTATTGAGACATTTCTATCACAATACACTGATGGTACTGAGTATAGGGATATAAATGGATTCTAGGTCAATGAAGTAAATTATATTCTTGATTCTATATGCCTGCTTGGTGTTTTTTTCTCATTTGGAGTGATTTTCATTTTTGTTGAACAAATTATCTCTGTGTGCTTGTCTCTAGAAAGTACTTGCATGGTATACCTATGTTACTCGGATTAAGACAAGTATTAGTGTCAGACTCGGATTTGGAAGATCCTATGAGAATCATATCCCCATACTCCTGTTTGATAAGCTTTAGATACAGGTACTGTATACTGGTACTTGAAGAAAAATAGTGACGGGGCAATCTAGTGGTATACAATTGAATGACTTGATTAAATTCTTAGTTGAAGCTATACGAATCTTTTAAGGGTCTGGACGAGTTAATGGAATCTTATGGGCACTAGCTAAGGATTTTTAGTCACTAGTTTACTACAACCTTTTGCATTTAGTTTACCAATGTCACTAAGAACTGGTTAATATTTTCCATCTTTTAATTTTGAGCGGAAACAGGTGGTCTTCCCTAGCTTCGGAGAGCGGTATCTCTCGTCTGTGCTGTTCGAGTCCGTGAAACAAGAAGCAGAGAATATGGTGTTTGAGCCTTGAGATGAACCAAAATCCTAAGTTTGAAATGTCATGAATCTGGATTGGAATATGGAGAAGATAACTTAGTGATCAAGCAACATTTCCAGCTTTCCCCAAGCATGGTTCTTGTTTTCTTCTAGGGTTCTTAAAAGGCCCTAAAATAATAAACGCAGCTTCGTTGTTGTTTAATTTATAGATGAAGGAAATGTGGTTTGGACTTGGTGTTTGGTATTGAATCTTGTTTGCTTGAGATTAACAATCCCCTGTGGTGTTGTTTTTATGTTTTAAATTAAAATATATACTAATTGTGTTAATGAGGTGCAACCAAGAAAAAATTAGAAACATAAATAAAATATCGCTAAGTGAACAATATAATTAATTTTCAATCATCCTTCTTTATAGTTTGTAAGGTCAAATTGACTAAAGTTATAAAGGTAAAGGACTACAAAAGTTATTTTATCTCTTTTTATAGTTTCTAGGTCAGCATTTGGAATAAAATTTATAGGGTAAAGTACATTGTCATTAAACTATCCTAAAAATATAAAATAATCACCAAACTTTCAAAAGTTACGTAATGGACATTAAACTTTAATTTTTGTTACAAAATGGTCATTGAGCCGTTATTGTCGTTCATTGAATGATGTGACAGGTACGAAAATTTAAATAGTAACACATTTAATTTTCTATATTTGCACATTCAATCAATTTAGTCCTAATTTTAATCCTCATTCTTGATGTTTAAATTGATTGAATGTGTAAATATTGAGGATTAAATGTGTTATACAAATTTTCATAACTGTCATGTCACTCAGTTAACAACAGTTAACGATTCAGTAACAATTTTGTAACAAAAACTAAAGTTTAAGGCCCACAATGTAACTTTTAAAAGTTAGTGACTATTTTATATTTTTTGAGATAGTTTAGTAACCGTTTGTGTACTTTACCCAAAGTTATAAGAAGATAGCGGAGAAATTAAATTTTCAAATAAAAAATAGGTAAACTACATTGGATGCCATCAAATATTATAACTGTAGACTTATTTTTGCTACTGAACTTTTAAAATATTCAAATTTAAAACTTTACTTTCCGACTCGTTTATACTATTGTACCGTTAATTCCTTAACGTGAAGGTGACGTAGATAATAACCCGATGACATGATTGTTGCACCAAAAGAACGTCGTTTTGGTGTAGCTATTTTGATGTCCAAAACGATGTCGTTTTGCTAGAGGAAAATATAAAAAAATGCACCACAAGGATTTAAACCTGAAACTCTTGGAATTTAAGGTAAGAATCTAACCACTAAAGGAACTTAACATTTTTTATTTAATTCTAACACATAATATGTATAAATAATATAAATAAATGTGTATACAAAAATAAAGTATTTTTATATTCGAAATAATATTAATATAAATAATATAAGTAAAAAATATACTTTTATATTTAAAATAATATATAGTATTATTTTAAAACTAAAAAATTAATTTTAAAAATAATCCACGAAATTTCTAAAATTTTCACACACGAAAAACCACCAAACCCTCAAAACCCTAATTCATAAATCCCAAATCCAACAATTATCTATGTCGTTGTCACACTGAAGTTGTCTTCTCTCATCGTGAACACCATTTGTAGTTCGCATGTCGTTCATCGCAAAATTTTGTTGTTCATTATAGAATTTTGCCGTAGTTCGACTTAAACTTTTGTATTGGACATTTAGCGGTCAAATAGCACACTGTTCGTTGATTTTTGATGACAGAAGAGTGGGATAATCAGTCGTGAAGGTCCAACGAAAAAAGGGTTGACAAAGAGGTGGCGGTCGACGGTGACAACTGTTAGATTTAGGAATTTGGGTTTATAGTTTTTTGGGATTTGAGATTTTTTTGTAAATTTCGAGAATTTTAGATTTTTTAAAAAATAATATAAATATATATATAAGAAATATATTTTTATTTATAAATGTATATATTATTTATGTATATTAATATTGTTTATATCATAAAATAAATTGAATTAATCTTGAGTGCAATGACACATTTTATTTGTGGCAAAATATTTTCTCAAATTTGTTTAGTGGTTAAGCTTTAGCTTTTGATTCTAAAATGACTATAACGCCCTAAAATAGGGTTAGAAGAATCGATGGTTCAATAGGGTTAGGTTCGGTTCGGTTGAATCGGGTTAAACGGTTAAGTACATTTCAGATAAATAAATAATTTTGAAATGAAATTTCCAAAGGATAAAATTCGGTTTGGGATTTTAAAAATGTTTATTTATTTTATTAAGCATTTTGATAATTAAAGCAGACGTTAATTAATTATTAAGCATTTTGATAATTAAATCTAACGTTAATTACATCGATTTAATTGACATTTTGGTTTAGTGACTAAAATGTAAAAATTGTGAAAATGTTTTTAAGTGACTAAATTATAAAAGGGTCAAACTAAAAATCCTTAGAGAGCTATATTTTCTAAATGTCTTAATTGTGTTTACCACCTTAATTGACAAAAGGTTTTGACGATTAATTATTTTCTCAAGAGCATTTTCTTATTTTCCCAATTTCTCAAGATTTTTCCTCAACATTTTCTCTCATTTTCTCATCACTTTCCTTCTCATTAATTTCAGAATTTTTGGGGTTTTCAATGAAAAAATATCATTTGATTTCTCTTTTCTTGCTTTACAAAACCTTATAAATATCTTCTAAGGATCTTTCCAATTTCCATTTTCTTCTACAAAGAAAAGTTATGTCAATTTTGGTGGAAAAGCTTTAAAGGTGATTTTCTTCTTCTCTCATAAAACTAAGGTTATTTATATATTTTTTAATATTTTATAACATGATTTTGCAACTTGATTCAAGAGATTGATGTTAATTGGTGTTTTGCCTAAATTCCTGATTCACAAGATGATAGCTGGTGATTTTTATTGGGTTAGCTCACATTTTACTTGTATAAACACAATGTGAAATGAGGTTTTTGATATAAACCGAAAACTATTTAATTGCTTAATTTCTAAGACAATTTAAGGTTGGTTTTGGGGCTGTTATGATTGATTCGTGATTGCTGGAGGTATAAGGATGTTTTGATTATGTTTTTTGGATGTTATTTAATGAAGTTAAGATGATAGAATCATAGTTTTGTGGTTGATGGTTGATGTTAGAGGTAGTTTTCGATGTTTTCGGATAGGTTTTGGATGTAAAACCAAAGTCTGATTTTGATATAACAAATTGTTTGAGGACCTATTTGTAAAAGAAAATAAATTTTTAAGTATCTCAAAGACTCACAATTGACAAGGATTTTTCAAGTACAAAATTATTCAAAGTCAAAAACTTAAACCCTATAAATTTGTCTAAGTGTTTTTAAAGCTAAATTCAAGGTTTACGCCTAGTGCATATCGATACGCCCTTGAGCGTTTCGATACAGGCTTAAATTAAAAGGCCACTATAGGAATCTGTTTCAAAATGGTTCCATCCATATCGATATGACCTTCATATAGGCTACGGATTTTACTTAGGCATTTTGATACGGTGCCATCCGTTTCGATACGGCTTTCATATTGGGTTTAAGATTTAAGAACAACGTACCGATACGGTTACTAACGTATCGATACGGTTGTTAAGGATTTTCATTTATGAGTCGAACGTTGCCTTGTCAGTTATTGGGAACATGCGATTTTGAAAAATGGTTAACCCTTATCGATACACCTTTAAGGTGTACCGATACAAGTTCAGACAGTAGCCCAAGTGAGCAAAATTGCATTGATACGACCTTGTCTGTTTCAATACGCCCCTTGCTTTACACTGAGATCGTACCGATATGCTTACCCGTGTATTGATACGCCCTTTGTTTTTCTTGCACAACTGCTCTTTCTATTTTCAAGTCCGTACTGATACGGCTTCTCGCGTATTGATACGGGTAGTTGTAGAAGTGCATTTATGGTGGGAAAAAAGGGCCTAATGGCTATATTGATGACTTCAACCCCCAAACGGCTAGAAATCAATGAGAAGGTATAAAAGCAAGTCTCCAAAGCCCGAACAACAACTATTGAACTTATTTTCAACATCCAAGCATATATCCAAACCTTTGAGCTTAAAGAGTCAAATTATTGTACCCCACTTGTTGTAATTTTCATTGTATACTTTTCTTTCAAGTTTGGGGAGAGTTTTTTTGTAATTTGGGCAACAAATCAATCTTGTGAGAGATACATTTAAGTTTGCCATTTCTTCATTGTAAAGAGAGAATCTTGGTTAATCTTTGGGTAGAAAGATTAACCGATTTGTAAAGGTTTCCACCTAAGCCTAGAAAAGGGGAAGAATATCTAGCGGATATTGGTTCAAAATCCTTAGTGGGAGCTAAGGTAGTGGATGTAGAGCTTGTTCAAAGCTTGAACCACTATAAATCGCATTGTCTTTAATTTGTATCTTTTCAATTTGCTCCTTCCTATTTCAAAAAGCCAATTCACCCCCTCTTGGCCAATTACACATCTATTGATCCACTCAACAATTGTATCAGAACCAAACTCTTTGAGGGACTTACATCCACAAGAGGAGATCCTATAAGAAGACCAATCGACTACAAATCAAAGCCATGACGTCTACCTCCGGGCTGAACTTGTACGAGTCACAATCTATCACCAAACTACCATTCTTCAATAAGGATAACTACCCCTATTGGAAGAATAGAATAAAGCTCTTCATCAAGTCCAACGACTACACCCTTTGGGATGTAGTAGAAGATGGTCCAATCATTCCCATAAAGAGAGATGAAGAAGGAAGACTCATTTCAAAGGCAAATGTGGAGATGACGGATAAAGATAGAAGAAGACTACAAGTGAGGACAAGGCCATACACATCATATTTTGTGTACTTAAACCTGACAGGTATGCGAAGGTGTCAGCTTGCACTAGTGCGAAAGAGGTGTGAGACAAGCTAGAGACCAATTACGAAGGAGCCAACGATGTAAAGGAGACCAAGATTGGAATCCTTAATTTGAGCTACGATAACTTCAAGATGGAGCCCGATAAGAGCGTCTTCAAAATGTTCGATTGTTTCTCCATCATAGTAAATGGTTTCAAGGGCTTCGGTGAGATTATTCCCGAAGACAAGCTAGTCCGAAAGCTTCTCTATTCTCTTCTTGAATCATGGGATAGGAAGAGAACCACAATCATCGAGGCCAAGAATTTAAAGACGTTGAAGCTCGATGAATTGGTGGGATCTCTCGTTACTCATAAGATCATGAGGCAAGGAAGAGAAGAAGAAAAGAAGATAGAAGAGAAAAGAGTGGAGAAGCAAGAGGTAGAGAAGAAGAAGCAATACATTTCTCTCGAGGCTTCTCAAGAGAAAATCAACTCTAGCGAGGATGAGTTTGTAGAATTGTCTATGATAGCCAAGAGATTCTCTCAGTTCATGAAGTCCAACCAAGGAAGAAAATTTCAAAGAAGAAGAGACTTCAAGAACAAGAACAAAGAAGAGGAGAATGATCAACTCATTTGTTATGAGTGCAAGAATCCGGGGCATATTAGATCCGATTGCCCTCAACTCAAGAAGAAGAGCTTCAAGAAGAAGAAGAAGCTCAAGGTCCATGTTGCTACTTGGAGTGATGAGGAATCATCATCCAATGAAGCGGAGCAAGAAATGGCGAATCTTTGGCTCATGGCTCTTGATGATTATCCTAAGGTAAACCCTAACTCATCTACTTTCAATTTCAATTTTGATGAGCTTCAAGAAGCATATGATGAGTTACAAGAGGTTTACGATGAGTTGGTTGAGAAGTATAAGGAATCGGTTTTGAAAAACAAGAAAATGATTTATGATTTAAAAACCCAAAACGATTCCCTTTCCAAAACTATCTCAGAACTTGAAAATAAGATTTTGGTTTTACAAGATGACCTAAAATATTTTCAAAAAGAAAATGTTGATTTAAACAATCTTCTTTCCAAAGTTCATGATGATCACCACAAAGTGGTGAATGAACTCAAAGCTTCTTTGAACAAAGTTGGTACTACTACTTTTGAAAAGGGCCAATCATCTAAAACCAACTATGTGAACCACAAACAAAGAACCTTTCAAAGGTACCCTAAATCTAGTAAAAGGTTTACCTAAGCTAAAACTTTCTTTAGTGATGCTTGTGCTAAGTGTAAACAAAAACGTGTATCTTTTAAATTCATTAATGATGTTTCAACTAGTAGGATATTACAATTGATCCATATAGATCTTTTTGGGCCAATTAGAACTACTAGTTTGGGTGGAAAATCATATGCATATGTCTTAATAGATGACTTCTCTAGGTACACTTGGGTTCTCTTTTTAAGTACTAAAGATGAGGCTTTAGAAAAATTCATCACATTTTAATAAATCACTCAAAATGACCTTGGTCAAAACATTTCACATATTAGAAGTGACAATGGAACGAAATTTCAAAATCTTAGTTTTGAGGAATTTTGTAACTCTAATGGTATTTGTCATAATTTTTCTGTACCTCGCACTCCTCAACAAAATGGGGTAGTTGAGAGGAAAAACCGTACTTTAGAAGAAATGGCTAGAACCATGCTTTGTGAAAACAATTTACCTAAGTATTTTTGGGCGGAAGCCACAAACACCGCTTGTTACATTATTAACCGAGTAATGATTAGGCCAATTTTAAAGAAAACTCCTTATGAGATTTTAAAATAAAAAAGCCTAACATTAGCTATTTTCATCCTTTTGGATGCAAGTGTTTTGTTTTAAATAATGGAAAATGTCATTTAGGTAAATTTGATGCAAAAAGCGATGAAACTATTTTCTTAGGTTACTCTTTAAATTCTAAAGCCCATCGAGTTTTTAACAAAAGAACCTTAGTTGTAGAAGAGTCTATACATGTGGTTTTCGATGATAACCTTCTTCCTAGGAAGGATTCTTGTGATAATGATGATGGAGGGATCATTGAAGCCAATGATGGTGGGCAATCATCAAAGGTGGATGAGGTTCCAACCAAAGAAGAAGATGCACAAGATCCTTCCATAGAAGCCTTGAAGGACATGAATCTTGAGGAAAAGGAAGTGAGCTACCCAAGGAAACTCAACTATGTTAAAGGTGGTGAAATCTTGGGTGATCCATCCAAGGGGGTAACTACTAGATCCTTTCTTAGATTAATGAATAATGTTGCATTCATTTCATGCATTAAGCTTAAAAACATCAAAGAAGCATTAAAAGATGATTTTTGGATATCGGCCATGCAAAAAGAACTTAATCAATTTGAGAGGAGTAAAGTATGGACATTAGTTGATAGGCCTAGTAATAAATCTACTATAGGAACTAACTGAGTTTTTAGAAATAAGCTAGATGAGAGTGGTAACATAGTGAGAAACAAGGCTAGACTTGTTGCTCAAGGTTAAACTCAAGAAGAGGGAAATGACTTTGATGAAACTTATGCACTCGTAGCTAGAATGGAAGCTATTATGATTCTTCTTGCATTTGCATGTTATCATGAATTCAAGATTTTTCAAATGAATGTAAAAAGTGCATTTTTAAATGGTTTTATTAATGAAGAAGTGTATGTTGAACAACCACCTGATTTTGAAGATCCAAAATTTTCAAATCATGTTTTTAAACTAACTAAAGCTTTATATGGTTTGAAACAAGCTCCTAGAGCTTGGTATGAAAGGCTTTCAAACTTTTTGATTGAAAAAGGTTTTGAAAAAGGCAAGGTGGACATTACACTTTTCATTAAAAGAAATGACAATGACATCTTAGTAGTACAAATTTATGTTGATGATATAAATTTTGGTTCTACTAATGAGTTGTATTGTCAAGAGTTTGCTAAGTTAATGCAAGGTGAGTTTGAGATGAGCATGATGGGGGAGCTCTTACTCTTCTTGGGACTCCAAATCAAGCAAAAGAAGGATGACATATTCATCAATCAAGCTATATACATCAAGGATATGCTCAAGAGTTTGGCTTGGAGAATGTGAAGCCTCAAGCCTCACCAATGAGCTCATCTATAAAGCTTGACAAAGATGTAGGAGGTAAGTGTGTTGATTCTAAACTTTATCATTCCATGATTGGTTCTTTGCTTTACCTTACCGCAAGTAAACCCGACATTATGTTTAGTGTTTGCTTGTGTTCTAGGTTCCAAGCTAGTCCTAGAGAATCACACCTTATAGCCATTAAAAGAATCTTTAGATACCTTAGAGACACACCATGTTTAGGTCTCTGGTATCCTAGAGACTCATCATTTGACCTTCATGCTTATTCCGATGCGGATTATGGTGGTTGTAAGATAGATAGAAAAAGTACCTTCGGCACTTGCCAATTCCTAGGTAGTATGCTCATATCTTGGTTCTCTAAGAAACAAAATAGTGTAGCTCTATCTACCACCGAAGTAGAATATATATCGGCCAGAAGTTGTTGTGCTCAAGTCCTTTGGATGAAGCAACAACTTCTAGACTATGTAATTGATGTAGGTACCATACCATTTAAGTGTGACAACACTAGTGCCATATGTCTCACTAAGAATCCCATCCAACATTCTAGAACCAAGCATATAGAGATAAGACATTATTTCATTAGAGATCTTGTCTTAAAGAATGATGTTGTTCTAGAGTATGTTGATACCTCAAACCAACTAGCATACATATTTACCAAACCATTAGACAAAGAGCGTTTTTGGACTCTTAGGAGAGAGTTAGGTCTAGCTAGCCTATCTTGACCTTTTAGAGCCCTTTAGTGCCAAATATTTGCTTTAATTTGAATGATCATGCTTTTGTGATTTTGCTTTTTGATGCATCTATGCTTGTTACTAGGGGGAGTATGCATCTATATTAGCCTATTCATGTTGTTCATACATCATACACATGCATTTCGGTTTGAATGAAATTGAACTCTTGAGCTACTTGTGGCCCAAAATGCATTTTATGGGTTATTCGTATCGAAAAGGGTGAAGGTGTTTCGATACACCATTCTTGTCTCAACCCATATTGCATTTTCAGCACAAGTGTATCGATACGGGTCCGACCATATCGATACGGGTTCAATAACAGGTTTCGATACAGGTGAGTCCGTATTGAAATGGTGCCTGCATTTCGATATACCTGTATTGATATACCACTTGGCGCCTCGGTGCGCGCGGACGCAGATCCTTAAATGAGTCTTTAAATGGGTTTAATTTTTATTTAAACTCTTCTTCTCAAAACCCTAGCTGTTTTTCCCTTTAAATACACACCCAAATCTAAATTTTTTCACATCAATTCATCAAAGATTTTGAGGGGTTTTACTCTAAACATCATCCCAAGATCTTTTCATCAAAGATTGTGCATTACTTTATCCTCCTTCATCCATAATCCCAAATTCAAGGTATAAAATTCTTCTTTTCCTTTTCCTTTTGTTTTGATTTCTATAATGTTTTTACTTAGTTTTTTTGTTTTAAACATATACATACTATAGTTTTTCAAGTTTTTGTAAAAAAATTTCCAAAATCTGAAAATTTTCCAAAATCTGAAAATTTTCACTCAAATATAAAATTATATCGTATATTTTTCTAAACTATTTTTTTGAAATTCTTTTTACAAAAATTATATTTTATACTTGTATATGTTTTAAAACTATTTTTTAATACCTTGAATTATTGGATTGAATACTGGATCGAATATGATGATTTATGCATACATGGTTTTGTGCCTAAATTGTTTTTCAGATTTTCTCTATGGCACCAAGGAAAAGAGCTAGAACAAGCGAGGTTGACGAGTCTTCAACCGAAGACAATTCGGCTCGTCCAAACCTTAGTGTTATTTATCAAAAGAGTTTTCCAACCCCGGCGGCTTTAAATAATTTCAAGCAATTCCAAAACTATAAAATCTGCAGCGAAAGAGTAACATTTCTTCCTTTTTTAGACTCTGAATGTTTCAAGTTCAAATATCTTCATCTTTTGAGACGTTGGAATTTTATTCAATTTTTGACTATCCCTAAGTTTTTGTACCATAATCTTTTTTAATTTTCTTTGCTAATGCCCCGTGCATCCTCAACCAAGACCGTTCTAAGGTCATTGCTATTGAGTCTTTCTTAATGGGGAAAAAATTTCGTATTGATGTTCAAACTCTAGTCAATATTTTTGGGTTTGAAGATGAGGGAAACAACGATGAAGACTCATTGGGACATGTTCTTGGCGGTTCTGTTACAGTTTTTGATGCTCATGATCGCTTCTTGTATCTCATCACTTGGTGGTTTTGGCCATCCGGTGGTAAGTTTTCCACTATCCGACAAGTGGACGACTTCTGGATAAGATGTTTTCGTGAAGAGAAGTAGCCCAATCTTGCTCAAATTATGTTCGCAGAGCTAGTTTACCTCATCCAACAACGCCACACCTCTCAAGTTTCATCTTTCACTTATGGGACAACATTGAGTTACTTGTTTACTCAATTGGAGATTGATTGCTTGCAAGACTTTCCCAAGCCTCTTACCGATCCCATTGATGAGCGCTCTATTGTTCATGCAAAGTTACACTATTTTGGTGGTGAGTGGCTACGTCTCACCGAGCTTTCACATGACACAATCCCTGAAGAACCGGAAACTCTTCCACAAGCCGCCCCTCAAGCTTTGGTAGTTCCACCGGCTATGGATGCCGTCATGGCTTATCTCAATGAACAATTCACTTCATTGAAAGCTTCTATGACCTCATTGAAGACAACCATGAATGAAGTGTTTACGGCCATTGATACTCGATTTACTTTCTTGGAGGATCGAGTTCAAGCAATTGAAAGTCAACAAGGTTTGATGGACATATCTCTTACGACTTTCCATGGAGAATGGAGACAATCTTAGGCTACTCAAACCTATGATGAAGATGAAGATCAAGAGGACGAGGATGATGAGGGTGCTCCATAGACATACATTGCATTGCTACATATCATATTAGGCTTTTTATTTTTATGCACCTATGTTATTTACCCTATGAACCTATGTTTTGATTTTAGTGTGTTTTAAGTTTTAAGTTGGATTTGGATTATGTTGCTTTGAACTTTAAATGATAATCTTGTTGCTTTGATTATGCTTTGAATTATGCTTCATTGTAATGTTTCTTGTTTCTATCCTTTAATATCATTGATTTTGATCTAACAAAAAGGGGAGAAGAAAGAGCTTAAATTTTCAAAAACTGTTTTTAAAACCTATCTTAAAGAAATGGGTTTTTTTCATAAAGACTTAAAAATTTAACTTCGTTTTGTTATATCAAAAGGGGGAGATTGTAAAACCAAAATTTGATTTTGATATAACAAATTATTTAAGGACCTATTTGTAAAAGAAAATAAATTTTTAAGTATCTCAAAGACTCGCAATTGACAAGTATTTTTCAATTACAAAATTATTCAAAGTCAAAAACTTAAACCCTATAATTTTTTCTAAGTGTTTGTAAAGCTAAATTCAAGTTTTACGCCCAGGCGTACCGATACGCCCTTGAGCGTTTTGATACGGGCTTAAATTAAAAGGCCACTGTAAGAATCTATTTCGATACAATTCCATCCGTATCGATACGGCCTTCATATGGGCTAAGGATTTTACTCAGGCGTTTCGATACAGCGTCATCCGTTTCGATACGGTCTTCATACTGGGTTTACAATTTAAGAACAACGCACCAATACAGTTACTAATGTATCGATAAGGTTGTTAAGATTTTTCATTTATGAGTCGAAAGTTGCCTTGTCAGTTATTGGGAATATACGATTTTGAAAAACAGTTAACCTGTATCGATACACCTTCAAGGCGTACCGATACAGCTTCAGACAGTAGCCCAAGTGAGCGAAATTGCATCAATACGACCTTGCCCGTTTCGATACGCCCCTTGTTTTACTCTGAGATCGTATCGATACGCTTACCCTTGTATCAATACGCCCTTTGTTTTTCTTGCACAACGGCTCTTTTTATTTTCAGGTCCATACCAATACGGCTTCCCGCGTATTGATACGGGTAGTTTCAGAAGTGCATTTATGGTGGGAAGAAGAGGGCCCAACGGCTATATTGATGACTTCAACCACCCAAACGGCTAGAAATCAATGATAAGGTATAAAAGCAAGTTTCCAAAGTCTCATCAACAACTATTGAACTTATTTGCAACATCCAAGCATATATCCAAAACCTTGAGCTTAAAGAGTCAAATTATTGTACCCCACTTGTTGTATTTTTCATTATATTATTTTCTTTCAAGTTTGGGAGAGTTTTTTTGTAATGTGGGAAACAAATCAATCTTGTGAGAGATACATTTAAGTTTTCCATTTCTTCATTGTAAAGAGAGGATCTTGGTTAATCATTGGGTAGAAAGATTAACCGATTTGTAAAGGTTTCCTCCTAAGCCTATAAAAGGGGAAGAATATCTAGTGGATATTGGTTCAAAATCCTTAGTGGGAGCTAAGGTAGTGGATGTAGAGCTTGTTCGAAGCTTGAACCACTATTAATCACCCTGTCTTCAATTTTTATCTTTTGAATTTGGTCCTTCCAATTTCAAAATGCCAATTCACCCCCGTCTTGGCCAATTACACATCGATTGATCCACTCAACATTGGATGTATTTTTCGTTGAGGTTGCATGGGATGGTATAAGGCTGTCATTTGGATGCATTGTTCCTCTGGTTTTGCGTGGAAAATAGGGGAGGAACAAGCGAGCCTACCTTCTAGATATTAGATCATTTTAGAAGCTTAGAATACATCGACAAGCTAGGTGTTGCGTATTGGTGAGTGTAAAAGTGTTTTTGCACTCTAAAAAGTTTGAACTGTGGTGTTGGGAGTTTAGATTAAGCCTAGCAAGCTTAACTAAGCTCGATAGTAAGTTTTCCCTCTTTCACCATTTGAATATCGGTTTATTATGAAGCATGATTTACATGTTTTGATTTAAAAGCATGAGTTGAGATAGTTATTGTTTTTATGCATCATTAAATGTTATGCTATGATTTATCAAGCATGAGGATGCTTAAGTGCATCGATAAAGGTTTCCTAAATGGAATGTTTAAGTTGCCATGAGCAATGTTATTTGCATATGAAATTGGTTTGTTAAATGCATAAGGAAAACAACATGTAAGGGTATTTTAAAGATTATATTGACTATGTGACACACTAAAAAGGTATCAGATATAGTTGGCATGCCATAAGGATCAAAGTGCACTATAATACAAGTTGATCTCCCTACGACCCTTAAGGTAGTTGAAAAATACTATCTGGGCTGATGGAATCTGTGGCTTTGTGGTGATTGAAAAATTACCCGGGTTGGAGGCAAGAAACAAGAGGTGGTTTAAAGGAACCACTCAGGAATCCATTTATCCGATGAGTTTTATAGAGGAATTATGGCTTATTATGGGTCACACTAATTGCAAATATATGAGGAAATAAAGGAAAACAAGTTGAAAGCTAAATACATATGATTTATTTATGCACGACATGTTTTGCAAGAATGAAAGCAAGTTGCATTTGATTTATACAAGCATGCTATATTTTGCAAACAACATACGATTTATCAAATGGTTTTACATTGCATTGATGTATATTTGTTGAGCTACCTTACTAAGCATGCATTGCTTACGCTCCCGTTTCATCTTTGAAAAGAAATAGTGTTGCAAGGTGGGATCGAAGCAAAGGGGATTCGAAGAACTTCAATCATTTTGAGTATGGAAAACTAATATGAGTTTGTGGTTAATAAGGCAATGTATCATTTCAATTTGAAGAATTTGTAATCTATTTTGCTATGGCCTTTTGGAGCTTATATCTTTCTATTTGACGATATATCATGATTGATTTTGATGCATGATGTTGGATTTGAATCCTTGGATTATATGCTTTTACATTTCTGATATGCTATGCATGTTTTGAGTGGATGCATATGCTTAATTTTTGGATGCTTGATCAAGTCTTGAAATGTATGTATGGATGATTGGCAGTATGCTCAATTTAATTCAAGCTTTATAATACATTTCAAGTATGTTGGTTTATAAGTTTAGGAGGCATGCCTCTAGTTTAATCGATGGTGCTTAATAATGCATGATTGATGTTTTGAATGTGTATTAATGCCTGTCAAATATGTTGAATATGTTTAGGAAGCACGCTAGAATGTTTGAGGCATGTTGATAAGGTTTGAGGATGAAAAACTAGTGAAAAAATGAGCATTAAAGGTCTACCCGTACCAGTATAGGGCTCTCCGTATTGGTACACGGGGCCTGAACCAAGCATGGTAGTTGAAGATTTAGCCTGGGTACTTGAACTATGCGAACTGTACCGGTACAGCCGTTCGCTACTGGAATGTTGGGGGATCAGTACGAGGCTGGGTGCTACAATACGCCATTGTCACCGTACCGGTATAGAATCCTGTCTACCGGTATGCGTGACCGTTTTGGTAGTTTGATGTTGTGCTAAAGTTTAGATTCTTGTGATTTAGTCCCTATTTGATTATATGCTAACTGGATCTGTTTGAATGATCCGTTTAAGCTGAAAATTGACATGCAAGCATGGAACCTGACTAATTAAGGATTGGTAACTTAAAATCTAAGTAGGTCCTTGTAATTTTATAGAATTTCAATTTGATCCCTAGTTGGCTTGTTTGCGCAATTAGACATCAATTCGATGTCCGATTTGAATGCAATTTTAATCGCTGCCTATATGTACACCATAGGTCTTAATAACACATCTAGACAAGATACAAATAAAAAATAGACCTAATTCGAGTTATCTAGTTCGGGTTTCCTTCGGTAAACCTAATGTGATCTTCTTGTTCGAGTCTAGCACCTAGGCTGGGTCAAAAAGGTTACTGTAACAACCTGAATATCAGGTTAGCAAATCGGGTCTCAAACCTAGGTATTTGGGCCTTGTGGAAAAGATAAAGAAAAGATGATAGGTTTTATTAAATTATTTGATCTAATATTGGAAAGGGGTTTTGAATTTTAAAAAAGTTGGTGGGGGTGGGAAAAAGGGGAGGCTTTATGAAGAGAGAGAAAATGAAAAATGGTGGGAGAAGTGGGTAGAGAGAGTTTTAGAGAGTTAGTGGAGTTAAGCCAAGTTTCACTGTCGTTCGATGGTCAGTGGTTGACACTGCTTGGCACCGTTGGGTTTTCTCGTGGAGACGAGTCAGATGGCGGTCACCTTGCTACTGGCGGAGCCACCGTTTGTCGGCATAAGAAGAAGCAAGGTTCGACGAAGCTTTGAGCTTCGAATGCTCTATCATATGCTGCCCTCCACCACGATTGAAGGCCATCAGTAGACTCCTAATTGTTGGATGTGCGAATCTGGAGCTTGCCGTTAGATTTTGGTCATCGAGCATCACCGCAAGCGCGAGGGCTTCGTTTCGCAACAGTTGAAGCCATATAAGCCATTCAAGATGAGCCATCCAAGCCGAGCCGTCCGAGCCGTAAGCTGAATTGACCAGCCATCTAAGCTGTAGGCTGCATTGACCAACCAGTCGGGCCATGTTGACCAGCCAGCCGAGCCGCCAATGGCGTTAATCGCGCTGCCGCTGTTGTTAACCGTTGATCGGTGTTGACTTTTTCCAAAGGAACCTACCAGGGGGTTTCTCGATGTTCTGAGTCTGTTGGCATGGTCCGTTTCATCTAATTCGAACCTGATAAGTTACTTTTACGCATTTGACCTTGTATAATAGTTAGTGAAAGAGGTTAATTAGTAATTGTTGTATTTGTATATTTATGGGGATTGTTCGTGCTTGAATATCGGATTAGGATAAGCATTTGAGGAGCTCGAGTGAGGATCTTTCATTAATCGCTTAAGGTTAGTACACCTCGAACTCCTATTTCTTCATGAGCATCATAAATATAATTGTTTTGTGTGTTAGTATCTGCAAATTAGGTAGATGATGAATAAGCATGTTGTGAGACCGGTATTGTCAGACTTGATATATCTGTGAGATGAATGATAATGTTACGAAAATGATGAGACTCGTGAAGGATTTAGGGATCATGCATGGTCGTTTGAGATGCCCGTATGATTATTTGATGATTGTTTGATTGATTGAAATAATTCTGATGCCTTGTATGCTTGTTCGAATAGACTTATGAGATTTGATGGAAATTATGCTTAAGGGTTAAATACTCGAGTTGATGATTATGAAGCCAGTAATTAATATTAATTGATTAAAAAACAAACCCTATTAACTTTCAAAAGCTTTAGAGATCGAATAAGCATTGGATGAAGCCAGTAATTTGAGGAAATCGTATGAACCCGTTAATAGGTTACTGGTACGAGCTTTGTCCGTATTGGTACGCGATTGGGGGACGTATCGGTACGGATTGACCAGTACTGGTACTTGTGGGAATCTAGGATTTCTAGTAAGTAGTTCTTAAATCGGTACGCATGTGAGTATCGAAACCCAGGGGTACCGTATCGATACTCATGTTCGAGTATCGGTACCCAATACACTAAATAATCAATAAATGAGGTTAATTATATAGTTATCCATAATGAATTAAAAACTTGGTAATGTAAAATAATGATGTGTTGGCGATTAGCAACAATAGAGGATCCTTGGATATGCTAGCTAGGCATTTGATTAGTTGAGTCTTCTTGATTGATGAGATCCGAATACCCAGTGAAAAAGTGTTGCAACACCATGGTAAGAGAATTACCGAATGGAGGTTACCGATGCTCTGTGACTCGGGCATCATTCGAAGGTGCTCGAGGGAGGATTTTTAGTACGAGTGTATGTTCTGATGCTAGGTGACCCAGCCTTACCCAAGGTGTATGTTCCGATACTAGGTGACCCGACATCACCCAAAGTATAGATGCTCAAGGGGGATTCCGAGCATGGGTGTATGTTTCGATGCTACGTGACCCAGCCTTACCCGGAGTGTATGTTCTGATGCTATGTGACCCGACCCTACTCCAGAGTTGTTGTTGTTGATATGTGCTTTCTCCTAGATGATATGTTGCGATCTCGAGATTTGTTGGGCCTTGTGTTCCATGTATGATGTTTTGCTATGTTGAGAGCATGTGTTCATGTGACTAGCAGTAGAGCCACAAGTTTATTTATCTCTCATTATTACTCGTACTAGCTTGCATGCTTATGTTTATGATTAGCATGAAGTATAGCAGAGTAGATGTGTACCACTGAGATTTGTTAGCTCAGCGCTTGGAATCGTTGTCTCCGTGTGTAGGTTGATCGCTGGGTCGTAGAATCATGGAGCACTATCGGTACGAGATTCTAGCATGTGGTGATCTCTAGATTACGGTGCTTGTGTTTAGTGGGATATGTATTCGTAGGACCTTACTAATCTTTATTTTGAAATTGTATTAATCAAATCGAATGTTCAAATGTTTTAAATTAAATTGGAGCTCCTTTGTACTGTTTTTACTTTTTATCTATATTTTCAATTGTGGCTTAAATGTTTTTGAGAAATACCTTGTTGGGCTAAACACAGTTTGTGAAATTTTATGGTTCTGAGTTTGGCTTGAGGCCCAAATGTGACATCCGGGTCGAGGGTGTTATAGTTACAATGACGTAGTTTTGGTGCATCCTCTACGTGGCTCGTCGTTAGCAATGTCATTGACATAAACAAGTTAGACAGTATAGTTTAGTGTTAGAAATGAACATTTTAGAAGTTTAGTAGCAAAAATGAGTTAGCGGCGATAGTTTTGTGGCATCTGATGTCGTTTACCCTAAAAATAATACAGGAACTCAATATCATAAAAGTAAAGTGAGCTTAGGTGAAATGAAATGGTAAGAGTCTCACTTACCTTAACAAATGGTCGAGGGTTTAATCTTTACCTTGAGAATGGAAGGATTATAAAACTTATGGTCAACATATACCCTTATATGGGCCAATAGAATACGCCTTGAGAAACAAAAAAAGAGTAGGATTTTAAAAAATATTGAGCTTTAAATGTACGAAGAAAACATATAAAATTTGTTTAGTTATTTCTTGTCATTCCTCTACCTATCTATGCCTCTAGAAACTTAGCCTCCGCACCACGCTTCAGCATGCAAAGCATCACGGCCTCCGAAATCCTTGCCTTCGGACTACTATCGACAATGACAACCATCAGGTTTGTCTGACCCGCCAGCTGAGCCTACTACCTGATGACCAAGTTTACTCTGCTAACCCATGTGACCAAGCTCAAAAAGCTTTGTAACACCCTCGACCCGGATGTCACATTTAGGCCTCAAGCCCAACCCAAACACATAAAATTTCTCAACTTGGTTTAGCCAAAATAAATTTATTTCTAAAAACTTTTAAAGCCAATGATTTAAAAAATAAATATATAAATGATTAAAACATTACAAAGGAGCTCTAATTAAATTAAAACATTTAAACATTTGACTTGAGTAATGCAATTTCAAAAATAAGGATTACAGACTTTACCACGTAAGCTCCTATGAATACATAGCCCACTAAACACAAGTACCGTACTCTAGAGATCACCACATGCTGGAACCCCATAGCAATAGTGCTCCTCGATCCCATGATCCAACAATCAACCTACGCATAGAAACAACAATTTCGAGCGCTGAGCTTACAAAGCTCAGTGGTACACATCTACTCTACTATACTTCATACTAATCATAAACATAAGCATGGAAGCAAGTACGAGCAATAAGGAGAGATAAATAAACACGTGACGCTATTACTAGTCGCCTAAACACATGCTCTCAAAACAACATACATGGCCCAACCAAGCCCGAGATCTCAACAGATCAACTAGGCGAAAGCTCATATCAACAACAACTCTAGAGTGAGGCCGGGTCACATAGCATTGGTACATACACTCCGGGTGAGGTTGGGTCACGTAGCATCAGGACATACACCCTTTCTCGAAATCCCCCTCAAGCATCTACACTCTGGGTGAGACCGGGTCACCTAGCGTAGAAACATACACCTTGGGTGAGGCCGGGTCACCTAGCATCAGAACATACACCCACACTCGGTATCTCTAACCATGGTGTTGCAACACTCTTCCACTAGGTATCTGGAATGCATCAATCAAAAAGACTCAACCAATCAAAAGCCTACCCGATATACAAGCAACATGATCCCAAGGATCTCCCTATCGTTGCTAAACGTCACCACATCATTTATTTTACATTACCAAGTTGCTAATACATTGTGGGAAGGTGTAATACCCCAAAGTATGGCCTAGAATTATGTCCCCAATTTGAATATGATTGAATTATAATTGAGTCTGTAATGCTCCAAAAAGAAATGTGGCTTGGATGTATGCTATCAACTCGATTGCTAAACAATTACCCTAATGTATGTTTTGATGAATCAATTACAAGAGCTAGGATCTAATTGAAATAAAGGAATCATGGGTAGCTTTATAGTAAAAGGGTAAAATTGAACACCTTGTAAAGTATCAAGATTGCATGCTAAAGAAATTTATATCAAGGGATTTGTACACATGTCTTGTAGGAGAAAAGACAAGCATATGGGGGTTCGGTCAAGTGAATTCATTTTCCTTACCTCTCCTAAAATCAACCGACAATGGTTGATAGAATGTGAGAAAGAGAGAAGAGTGAAATTCTCCAAGCTTGAGGGAGAACGAGCTTGCAGCCATGGATGGTAAAGGAGTAAAGCTTAGATGGTTTTGTTGATGTATTCCATTCGATGCCCTTCATGTTGGAGGTGAAGAATTGTCTTCCTTTCCTAAATTTAAGTTTCAATTGAAGAAAAAAATAAATTGGTTTTCATGAGTTATGTGTTTTTGGGTTGTTAGTGAAAAGTGGACCAAAATATATGCTGTGTAATTGCTTGATTCATTCGAATGTGTCGTGATTAGGTTGTTTAATCAATTTGGAGCTTAATTATAGTCACATTTCTTGTTGGTTTAAAACAGGGACTATTGTAATAGACTGAAATGGTTTAAGGGCAGTTTTAGTGGATTAAAAATGATTAAATTGTGAAGTCGACATGAGAACTTACTTGGTAATCTTTGAGACTGTTTGGTATTCATATATATGCATGTGTAATGTATATGTTAGAATGTTTTCTTGTGAGCTAGAAGTAAGGGTCATTCAGTTAGCTTAATATATTAAGGACTTTGAATTAAGCCTAAGGAATCCTGTGCATAATGGTCACTTGCCTTGTTAATGTTTGAAGGTGGTTGTTAAATGGTTTTGGGATTTAAGGACTATTTTGTAGAATTAAAAAATGTTTGAAGATTTATTTAATCATAGAAAAGTTTTTTTAAAACTGTTTGGAATTAACTTAAAACAGGGGAAATTCTGTTTCACTATTAAATGGACTGCTTTGTGAAAGAATGAGAATATACAGAACTATTTTATAAGTATGCGCTTATAGGTAAATTGCTCTGAATATTAGGAACATGGGAAATGTCTTAAGGGTACATTTAGGGGCTGGTTTGCATGAATAAAATGAATAGTAGACTGTTTTGAGGGTATTCGCATACATGAATTTGTTTTGGACTGTTTTGATGAAAACAAAAGATTATTGGACTATTTTGCACTTGTTTGTAGCTATTGAACTGTTTTATGACTAATTAAGGTGAATATGTATGTCAAGGACTAGCTTGCATTGATAGGAAAGTTGGTGAGTTGTTTTGTAGGTACATGAGTACAAATATACATAATAAGGACTGTTTTGTAAGGATATATGAATTAATGGACTGTTATGTGTGTATGCATACTTTAGGGACTATTTTGTGTTGGTAAAAAATGTTTGTAGGTTGTTTTACATGAGTATATATATACACCTAGAAAATAGTATGGTTCTGGAGATAAATGTAAAGAATGTCTCTAATATGTGACTATACTTTTGTTAATTTAGACCAAGAGGTGATTGAGGGAGGAGAGATCAAAGTAGATCAAACAATGGATGAACAAAAGGGGGATCATAATCAGGGAGCAAATTTAGCTTGGAATAAATTGTGAGTGTAGTTTAAAGACTTGGGGTAGGCTTGTAACCTTCCCGAGCATCTGTTGCTGATTTTAATTATGTTGCTTTACTTTTAAGTTAAGCTATGCATTTGAAAGCTTGGATTCGAGGTAAGTGCGTATACGATAAGTATTCCATGAAATGAAATGCTTGAATTGATGATATGTTTATGGTGAATTCCATACATGCTTATATATGCTTGATTAGTGACTTTGGAAAAACTATCAACTAAATTAAAATACACATGAATTAAGAATTACATATGAATGATATATGTTACTTAACTCGTAATTGAGGTTATGTTTGAGGTGAATCATATTTGTATGATCTTACTTGCTTAATAAGTAAACCAATGCTAAGTTAACATCAGATTAAGAGCCGAATATGAAATTTGATTCATAAAAGAATTGAATACATACTTGACATGGTATGATTTAAATCTTGTTAATAGTACATGAATTCGATTTATGCCCACCATATAGTGTGATAAAATATACACTTTTGATAAGACACTTGGGGGTCATGCTCATCTCGATTTTGCTAGGATATTACTTGTTAGGTTCGAAAGCCTTGTAAGAAAAGAAATCTTTGTTTTGTGAAATGTAGTATAAATCTTGGTCATGCTAAGCTATATGTGAATTTGACAACTTGATTAAAAAGGGAATTATATGTGAAATTATTGGAAGTGATCTTGGACATGTTGTCATTTGATCAAGATAATTTTGATAATGAGATTCACATGTGGTGATTGTATAACCCAAAGTAAAAAGGGGTAATAAGACATTGACATGATATTGTGATATGGAGCTATGCTCACCTTGTATAAATAAAGATGATAAATGTTAAAGTCTTGGTCTCGAGTCAGTCTTAGGTATAGTTGGCATGCCATAGAGTCCATAGAGCTCGTGTTTTTGGGGTGGACTACGATATTGGACTACGGTTCTTATTTGGTGACAGTAGGAGGGATTGACTGGTACTACGAGTACTATTTTGTTTTTGGCGATAGTTTGGTTGGAGATTCGTGTACCTAGGCTGTTAATCGATTCCCAAGGCTATGTTAAAAACGTGATAATGAATTTTCATAGTAAATTAAAGATTTCTTTAATATCTTATATGATAAGTAAATCATGTCTATGATATGTTGTGTTTGCTAAATTATATGTCAAGTAACTCATGTCTACGATATGCTAAGTTTGATAATGTAGGTAACAAGTAAGTCATGATTTGAGAAGTTATGTTAAAAGAATCCATGAAAGTTATGAGTAAATTGAGGATTAAAACAATAACTTGTATTGTAAATAGTTTGTATCTAAATGGTGATTTATTTTGTTTAATCATATCTTAACAAAATAAACTTTCTTGGTTAAAATGCTTGAATATACATGTGAATTGATAACATATAAGTTTTGTTAAAATGAGATAACATACGACTAGGATCCTATAATACTTATAAATTGTTCGAATGCATTGTATGCATGTACACATGGTTTATTCAATCATTCGTGCTTATATAAACATAAAGTTAATTTGAATGCTTACCCTAAAGTAGTATCACCTTATACGAGTCTTCTTGGAAGTTTAATTAGAGTAATTTGATAATTCATGAGAAAAGCAGTATATGTTTGATTATGCTATGGTTGATAACTATGTGATAAGTGGTACATGTCTTGATATGCATAGTTTGATAGCTTAAGTGATAAGTAACATCATTCATGTGATGATATGTTTGACATTTATGCTTTAAGTATTTATGTTATGACATGGTAAGTTTGTTAGTCTATGTGAAAAGTAACTATGCGCATGAGATGCCATATTTGAAAGCTCATGTGATAAGTCATCTGGTTAACAATATGTATTGTCTAAGAAGAATCATAAATCCATTAGTTAAACTAATGAATTACCAAAATATCTTGTGTAATAAGTGACTATTGTTTAAGTGATATTGTAATACCCAAAATACGGCTTAGAATTTTATTACCAAATTGAACTGGATTTAATTCATTTTGAGTAAGTAATACTCCAATTTTGCTCAGAAGTATGTTATAAGCTTGATCACAATTAGTGATATAAAGTTCATTATTAATCGATTAATTAAGTGTAGGACTAAAAAGAAAGAATGAAAAGGAATAATGCTCTTAGTGCGAGGGACTAAATTCAATAATGGACAAAAGAATGAGTTTTCATGTTAAACAAATTATGCACCAAGGACTTGCACACTTGGCAAGCAAGATGAACACTTGGATGAAGGGTTGGTTAACTAAGATTTTAACTATACTAAGTGTCTTTTTCAACCTTTAGACCGAGACTAGACTTAAGGGAGAGAGAACTAAGCTTGGCAATGGAAGTTTAGAGGAATCAAATCCAAGTTTTGAGTATTGCTCAATCGACTTAAGGGAGAGAGTAAGTAGACTTGTTTCCTCTTATTTTAGGGTCTAATTTAAGGATCATACAAGAATTTTCCTATGTATTTTGCTTCCTGGAAGATTAAATTATGTCAAGAATGTCTCCTTTGAATAATGAATGCTTCATGCTTTAGGACCGAATCATATTCATGTATTGGTTATTGTTTGACAATGAATTCTAGGTCGTTAAGAGTAAAATGTTTGATTTGTTCTCTTGTACAGTAGATTATTAATGTTGAAGTGAATTAGATGTCATTACTAGCTTCTAAACAAATTTGGGGTTGCCTAGAAATATATACATATGGATCTATTAGGCTACTAGACCGTTTTGAACATAAGTTGGACTGTTTGAACATGTAAATGTGCATACAATTGAAAAATGCCCTTCTTTAAGGTGTAGGTGCACACGAAACTATTTTAATATGAAAGAATGGGTACTTATGTGTGTAGATATATATGAAAGTGCATTGTTATGTTATGATAAAATGAGTACGCATGTCTAAAGAAACTGTATTGTACTTTTGAGAGTGGAGATGGACTGTTTTAATTAATCAAAGTTTATTACCTGAAAAAAGAAACAAGACATAAGGTGTAATTACAAGGCTTAAAAAGGCTGCTTTGAACATGAATACTTATGCTTGTAAACCAAAGAATTGTTTGTATACATATATATATCTTGAAGGACTGTTTTTGACTCTAATAGTGGGCTATTTTACACATATAGTAAACTGTTATGTGATCATTTATATTATACATGAAGCTAGGGTTGTTTTACTTGTAGGAAATTAATTATAAATGCATTAAAATTGTTTTACATAAGTAAGAATGTTAAATGAGCTATTCTATGGGCAAATAAGGACTGTTTCCACAAAGATGTGAACTGTTTCATGTGTATGATTGAGGGACTAACTTACATGTAAAACTGGACTGTTTTTTGGATGGAAAAAGTGATTTAAAAACTATTCTTGAATAAAAAATAGGGGAAGACTGTGTTTACACAACTAAGGAATATTTTTGAGTAATTGATGCGAATGTTTGTGTGTTGAAATAGTTTTTGCACATAGACGAACTTAATGGACAAACTTGGTGATTATAGAAGTGAAAATAAACAATTTAAAGACTGTTTTGTAATGAAAATTGGGCTGTTTTGCTTGAAAACTGAATTGTGTTAGACATGGAAATGTTGAGACTGTTTGGTGATCTTATTTAAACTGTTTTACTAAATAAGGGGGAAACGTTTTGGTCCTATAAATAAATTAGGTAAAAGTTGCCATGTTTTGGGTAAGAAAGTATGTGGAAAAATTGTCACAAGTATGAATAAAGTAGGTGCGTTGGTGTATGTACGATTGTTATATGAGTATATGCATACAATTAAACAATGCATGATGTGCCTATTAGATAAACTAGGACCCATAATGACATATGTTATCATATTCAAACCCTTTAAGACTTACTTGATTTCCAAGCAACCATTCTAACTATGTGAGAAACCTAGTAGATAATTTCATCATTCAATGTGACTATCAAGCATTCCAATAAGTGTTTTACATGATTTACTTATGTGACTTTAATCAAACATATAGGCTTACAATATCATCTAAATCATTCAACTAGTGCTATATGTGACCAAAGAGGTTCAAGTCTAAACTTGTGGTTTATTACATTTACTTGATGTTAACTAACCATTTTCAAGAGATCTATTCAACCATTTCATGCAAAATTCATCGATGAAAATTAAACATTAAGCTATCAAGCATACAAGTTCATTAAAGTGCATACATGCTCATATATACATACCAAACTCCTTATAGATCATAGATAGAATTAACTTATACAAACCATAACTAAGTGACCATGAATATACATGCCTTAGGTGCCGCCATCCTAGGAGAACTATAACAAGATGGAAACATACTCTTTTAAGCAAAATGTGACTTGTATGAGCTTAGACTTCGAGATAGTATCCAATATCAACATATATCGTAGAAATAAGACTATAATAAGCAAAGCTTAGTGAGTGAGTTAAAAAATTTACAAGGCAACAATACAATAAACCTCAACTACGAACCGTCAAATGGATGGTATGGTTCCCCCATCAATAGGGAACCATTCGAACAAGGCATACACTACTAGATGCATTGTCTAATTTTCAGTCCAATAACAATACAAGACTTGAATTTTAGACATACTCAATCATCCAATTCGATTAACAATTAAACTCATCATGTCATTTAAACACAATCAATGTTTCAACTCAAGCAATCTCATATAAGCAATGCTCAATCAATGTTTCAATAGCAATAGATCATGGCATTTGATTTTCCTTTACAATCAAGCAATCTCATATAAGCAATGTTCAATCAATGTTTCAATATCCATAGATCATGGCATTCAATTTTACCTTTACAATCAATCAATGCAATCCAATGTAGCAATAGGTTCAATGTACATGAGTTATTAGTTCATTTTAGGTATAGCCTTGAGAATCGATTACTCAGTCTAGATACTCGAGTCTCCAACCAAACAGTCGCCAATAACAATAATCAATATGGTACCAAGTACCTAGTCAATCCCTCTTACTGTCACCAATGACCAATAACAATACTTCCCTCCTACAGTTGCCAAATAGGGACCAATGTCCCGGACCGTAGTCCACCCCGATAATGAGCTCTATAGACTCCATGGCATGCTAACTATATCTAAGACTGACTCGAGACCAAGGCTTACAATAGTTATCACTTTCAATCAATTAGAAGCATGATTCAATTCAATGTGCATAATTTGTGCCAATATTCCCTTTTAGTCGATAGGGCTCAATCCAATCCAATCCAATATCAATGTTTCCATAGTCAATGAAGAAGTATCAATCAATATTTCATTCAACAATGAATTGTGTACTTCTATCTATAACATCATGCTTCATTTCAATATAGTTCAAATAGGCAATAAGCACATCATTACAATCAATGACAATTCAAGCATGCTTTGCAATCAAGTAACCACTCAAAAGAGTACTTACCTTGCTAATGCTCCATAGCAAGTTCATTATACAATTTATACTTAAGATTCAATAAGGATTACAAATAAAAAATATACTTGGAGAGAATACCGCCCTCTCCAAACTTTAAACTATTTTTCTGAGCTATTGTCGATCCCGGATTGTAATCCCTTTTCATGTACTAGCTTGTTGATCTAAGTGAGCCCCTTTTATCTTCAATTTCCACTTGATTTAACATTCATACAACACAGTGTATTAGATACAATCTAGCAACCAATAGAGTCATTATGTGACTCTATACTCAAGCATACAATTCAATATAAACATGTAGATTGTTGTTGTCTGGCAGCATGTGCACTACTTGCTTAAATGTTCATATCTTTTATTCCATACGTCGGAATTTCGAACCGTTTACACTGTTAGAAATCTAACATAATTTTCATTTTAACCATATAAGCCTTACATTTTAATCCTTTGCCAATTAATACAGTTTTTAGCTTAAAGGCAGAGCAATTTACAACACTGGAAATTTTGCATTGTCCCTAATGTTTCTTCTCTACAATTCATTCTACAATCCAGAATTCAGTTATGTTTTCTCCTAATGAATTTAGACATGTTATAAGTCATTGTCCATAAAACTTTCAGCCTCAAATTCCATTTATACAATTTATGGTGATTTTTCAAAGTTACTGCCCAGACCAGAGTTTTCTGGGCAGATTACACTAGGTTAAGCTTCTAGCTTCATAATTCATCTAAACAAGATTCTCACATGTTTGTTCAGCATATATACTCATTCATGCATGTCTAGGTCAATTCAATTATATGTCCAACCTATAAAAATAGGGCAATTGAGCAACATTTTCAATATAATTCATTAGGACATCAATCCACTAGAATTTCCAGCATCTACAATTTCAATTTACGTTTCAATCATCCATTCTAATCATCATCCAAAATTTTCAGCATCTAGCATAGCATTTCACCATCAATTTGGCTATTGACAACACTAATTTCTCCTATTCATTCGAATAGCATGTCAATTTCATGGATTAATCAATCAATTGAACTTCTTAACTAGTTCATAGCATCAATTCACTATCAATTCATCAAATTCATGTAATTCAAGCAAGAACCGTAAATCTACATGCATCATTTGAATCTATATCACATTAAGGAAGAGATTTTACCTCCCTATCAAGATTATATGAATGTTAGGAACTCCAATTTCCCAAAATTTCAATCTTGAATCTATGAATTGTGGAGTTTTCTCTCTCAAATCCTTTCCTCTATTTCTTGCTCTTGTTCGGCCACAAGGAGGAGGATGACAATAGTTCATTAAGTATCTCCTCCTAAACTGTCTAATTTATCCTTAATTATCCACTAATTAATGACATGTGTAAGGGAATTTTAGGAATGTATGAATTTTGCATGCATTCCTTCAATTTGTCAATTGTTTTGGTTTGGTCACTTATACATTAGGTTACCACTTTTTCAATTATAGTATTCTAGTCCTTAATGACTAGACTTAGGATTTGGTGAACTCTATCAACGATCACCCAAATAGCATCATTTTTCCGGTGATAGAGGAAATCTTGAAACAAAGTCCATAGTTATACACTCCCGCTTCCATTGAGGAAATTCAATGGGTTGAAGGAGTCTAGTAGGTAGCTGGTGTTCGCCTTCACCTTCTGGCAAGTGAGGCACTTTGATACAAAAGTCAACAATATCGGCCTTCAATCCCGCCACCAATAGACTTCCTTTAAGTCCTTATACATCTTGATTACTCCCGGGATGTATTGAAAAAGGACTACTATGTTCTCTTGAAGCATTTCTCTCTTAAGGATTGGATAATTGGGTACACAAACTCGATTCTTGAAGTAGAGCACACCATTCGATTGGAAGTGAAATTTAGTGCCTGATTTGGATTTAATTCTTTCAATATCTTCAAGTTGAGATCATTTTGTTGAAGATCTTGATCCTGAATTTAAGTCGATTGAACTTGAAGTTTTGCCACATATCTCTGATTCTTTAAGAGCTTAAAATAGGCATTGAAAGTAGTTGAAGCTACAATTAAAGGATTTTGATTAGTGGATTCACATAATCCATTCCAATAGGGGATAAACAATGTTGGAAAATTCGGGATTGATCTTACCATTTGAATGTTTACGACTGAGTGCATCAGCCACAACATTTGCCTTGCCGGGTGGTAATCAATGATTAGATCATAGTCTTTTAGTAGTTCCACCCATCTTAGTTGTCAAGATTTAACTCTTTATGAAAGTTAGGATGTATTTTAAGCTCGATTATCCGTAGAATAATCGACATTTCTCTCCATATAGATAATGTCTCCAGATCTTTAAAGCAAACACGACTCAATTGAGCTCCAAGTCGTGTGTTGAATAGTTCAATTCATGTGGCTTAAGTTCTTGAAGCATAGGGAATGACCTTGTCGTCTTGCATCAATACACACCCTAAATCGAGATGGGAAGCATCACTTCATCAAGACTATAAAGTCTTTTCCTGATTCAGGTTGGATTAGAATAGGAGCTTGAGTTAAGACTTGCTTCAATTGATCAAAGCTTTTTGCTGGTCCTCAAACCATTTAAATGGAGTATTCTTCAAGAGTCGATTCAATGGAGTAGCAAGAATCGAGAATCCTTTTACGAACCTTTAGTAATACTCCGCTAAACCGAAAAACTCCACCTCGCTAATATTTGGAGGTCTCCTTCGGATGATTGAATCATTTTAGGATCAACCTTTATCCTTCAACCGAGATAATATGGCCCATGAAGGATACTTTGAGAGGCATAACTCGTATTTGCTCAATTTGGCATATAGCTGATTCTCTCAATGTTTGGAGTACACCAAGGTGATTAGCATGTTCTTTGTCCTTTGGGTAGACAAGGATGTCATCAATAAAG
Organism: Hibiscus mutabilis; assembly: GCA_019671005.1. Lineage (NCBI taxonomy): Eukaryota > Viridiplantae > Streptophyta > Magnoliopsida > Malvales > Malvaceae > Hibiscus > Hibiscus mutabilis. Next base: position 26,842,379 of record CM033745.1, on the reverse strand, counting down.
ACGACCATGACTTGTCTAAATAAGGTTTGAACCATTCACCATTAAGTCCTGAAAGCTATAGAGCATTGGTTAGCCCGGCGGGTTGATGTTAACTAACCATTTTCAAGAGATCTATTCAACCATTTCATGCAAAATTCATCCATGGAAATTAAACATTAAGCTATCAAGCATACAAGTTCATTAAAGTGCATACATGCTCATATATACATACCAAACTCCTTATAGATCATAGATAGAATTAACTTATACAAACCATAACTAAGTGACCATGAATATACATGCCTTAGGTGCCACCATCCTAGGAGAACTATAACAAGATGGAAACATACTCTTTTAAGTAAAATGTGACTTGTATGGGCTTAGACTTCAAGATAGTATCCAATATCTACCTGTATCGTAGAAATAAGACTAGAATAAGCAAAGCTTAGTGAGTGAGTTAAATTTACAAGGAAACAATACAATAAGTCTCAACTACGAACCATCAAATGGATGGTATGATTCCCCCATCAATAGGGAACCATTCGAACAAGGCATACACTACTAGATGCATTGCCTAATTTTCAATCCAATAATAATACAAGGCTTGAAGTTTAGACATACTCAATCATCCAATTCGATTAACAATTAAACTCATCATGTCATTTAAACACAACCGATGTTTCAACTCAAGCAATCTCATATAAGCAATGCTCAATCAATGTTTCAATAGCAATAGATCATGGCATTTTATTTTCCTTTACAATCAAGCAATCTCATATAAGCAATTTTCAATCAATGTTTCAATATCCATAGTTCATGGCATTCAATTTTACCTTTACAATCAATCAATGCAATTCAATGTAGCAATAGGTTCAATGTATATGAGTTATTAGTTCATTTTAGGTATAGCCTTGAGAATCGATTACTCAGTCTAGATACTGGAGTCTCCAACCAAACTATTTTCAATAACAATAATCAATATGGTACCAAGTACCTGGTCAATCCTTCCTACTGTCGCCAAATAGGGACCAATGTCTCGGACCTTAGTCCACCCCGATAATGAGCTCTATAGACTCTATGGCATGCCAACTATATCTAAGACCGACTCGAGACCAAGGCTTACAATAGTTATCACTTTCAATCAATTAAAAGCATGATTCAATTCAATGTGCACAATTTGTGCCAATATTTCCTTTTAGTCGAATAGGGCTCAATCCAATCCAATATCAATGTTTCCATAGTCAATGAAAGAGTATCAATCAATATGTCATTCAACAATGAATTGTGTACTTCTATCTATAACATCTTGCTTCATTTCAATATAGTTCAATTAGGCAATAAGCACATCATTACAATCAATGGCAATTCAAGCATGCTTCACAATCAAGTAACCACTCAAAAGAGTACTTACCTTGCTAATGCTCCATAGAAAGCTCATTATACAATTTATACTTAAGATTCAATAAGGATTAAAAATCAAAAATAGACTTGGAGAGGTTACTGCCCTCTCCAAACTTTAAACTACACTCACAGGAATTTTTCGAGCTATTGTCGATCCCGGATTGTAATCCCTTTTCCTCTACTAGCTTGTTGATCTAAGTGAGCTCCTTTATCCTAAATTTCCACTTTATCTAACATTCATACTATACATAGTGTATTAGATACAATCCAGCAAGCAATTGAGTCATTATGTGACTCCATACTCAAGCATACAATTCAATATAAACAACTAGACTGTTGCTGCCTGGCAGCATGTGCACTGCTTGCTTAAATGTTCATATCTTTTATTCTGTACGTCAGAATTTTCAACCATTTACACCGTTGGAAAGCTAACTTAATTTTCTTTCTAACCATATAAGCCTTACATTTTAATCAGTTTCCAATTATTACAGTTTTTAGCTTAAAGACAGAGCAATTTACAACACTGGACAGTTTGCACTGTCCCTAGTGTTTCTTCTCTACAATTCATTCTACAATCCAAAATTTAGTTCTGTTTTCTCCTAATGAATTCATACATGTTAAGGCACTGTCCATAAAAATTTCAGCCTCAAATTCCATGTTTACAATTTATGGTGATTTTTCAAAGTTACTACCCAGAACAGAGTTTTCTGGGCAGATTACACTAGGTTAAGCTTCTAGCTTCATAATTCATCTAAACAAGATTCTATCATGTTTGTTCAGAATATATACTCATTCATACATGTCTAGGTCAGTCCAATTATATGTCCAACCTATAAAAATAGGGCAATTGAGCAACATTTTCAATTTAATTCATTAGGACATCAATCCACTAGAATTTCCAGCATCTACAATTTCAATTTACATTTCAATCATCCATTCTAATCATCATCCAAAATTTCCAGCATCTAGCATAGCATTTCACCATCAATTTGGCTATTGAAAACATCAATTTCTCCTATTCATTCGAATAGCATGTCAATTTCATGGATTAATCAATCAATTGAACTTCTTAACTAGTTCAAAACATCAATTCACTATCTATTCATCAAATTCATGTAAGAACCCTAAATCTACATGAATCATTTGAATCTATATCGCATTAAGGAAGAGATTTTACCTTCCTATCAAGATTATATGAATGTTAGGAACTCCAATTTCCCCAAATTTCAAGCTTGAATCTATGAATTATGGAGTTTTCTCTCTCAAATCCTTTCCTCTCTATTTCTTCATCTTGTTCGGCCACAAGGAGGAGGATGACAATAGTTCATCAATTATCTCCTCCTAAATGTCTAATTTATCCTTAATTATCCACTAACTAATGACATGTGTAGGGGTATTTTAGGAATGTATGAATTTTGCATGCATTCCTTCAAATTTTCAAATGTTTTGATTTGGTCACTTATACATTAGATTACCACTTTTTCAATTATAGCATTCTAGTCCTTAATGACTAGACTTAGTACCTTACTTTCAATCAATTAGGGATCAAGTGAAGGCATTGTAATAACTTCTTTTATACTAGTTTTTGAGGATATTACAATTCCCTCCCTCTTAAAGAAATTTGTCCTCGAATTTACCTGAGGGGAATAGACGAGGGTACTACTTTCCCATCATTGCTTCGGGTTCCCAAGTGGCTTCTTTTACATTGTGATTCTTCTATATAACTTTCACCAACGGTACAATCTTATTGCGAAGCCTCTTGACTTCTTTATCAAGTATTTGAATTGGCTCTTCATCATATGATAGATCAGGATTAAGTTCCACTTCATCAGGCTCTAGAACATGTGATGGATTTGATCGATATTTCCTCAACATTGATACATGGAAGATGTTGTGGATTCTATTGAATTCAGCATGAAGTGCTAGCCTGTAAGCAACTGGACCAATCTTCTCTAAGACTTCAAAAGGTCTAATGAATCGTGGGCTTAGTTTACCCTTCTTCTCGAATCTGAGGATTTTCCTCCAAGGAGATACCTGCAAGAATACGTAATCTCCCACTTGATATTCAATGTTTCTTCTCTTGAGATCGGCATAAGCCTTTTGCCTATCAAAGACATCTTTTAGTCTACTATGGATCACCTGAACTTGATTTTCGGTTTCATGAAGCAATTTAAGTCCTAAGACCTTGTTTTTACCCAATTCAAACCAGCGTAGGGGAGTTCTATATCTCCTACCATACAATGCTTCAAACGAGGCCATTTTGATAGAAGCTTGATGGCTATTGTTGTAGGCAAACTCGGCTAATGGTAGAGATTTCTCCCAGTCTTTATCGAAGTCGATAATGCAAGCTCGAAGCATGTCTTCAAGCACTTGGATTACTCTTTCAAAGTGTCCATCAGTTTGTGGATGGAAGGCAGTGCTAAGGTTCAGCTTAGTTCCCATATCCTCTTGAAGTGCCCTCCAAAATTAAGAGGTAAAACGAGAGTCCCGATCAGATATGATAGGTCTAGGAACACTGTGAAGTCTAATTACTTCTTTCAAGTATAATTCGGCTAGCTATTGGAGGCTCATGTTCATTCGAACAGGTAGGAAGTGAGCCGATTTGGTGAACCTATCAACGATCACCCAAATAGCATCATTTTTCCTCAGTGATAGAGGAAATCTTGACACAAAGTCCATAGTTATACACTCCTACTTCCATTGAGGAAATTCAATGGGTTGAAGAAGTCTAGTAGGTAGTTGGTGTTCGGCCTTCACCTTCTGGCAAGTTAGGCACTTTGATACAAAGTCAACAATATCGGCCTTCAATCCCGGCCACCAATAGACTTCCTTTAAGTCCTTATACATCTTGATTACTCTCAGATGTATTGAAAAAGGACTACTATGTTCTTCTTGAAGCATTTCTCTCTTAAGGATTGGATAATTGGGTACACAAACTCGATTCTTGAAGTAGAGCACACCATTCGATTGAAGTGAAATTTAGTGCTCGGTTTGGATTTAATTTCTTTCAATATCTTCTGAAGTTCAGGATCATTTTGTTGAAGATCTTTGATCCTTGAATTCAAGTCAGATTGAACTTGAAGTTTTGCCACATATCTCTGATTCTTTAAGAGCTTAAAATAGGCATTGAAAGTAGTTGAAGCTACAATTAAAGGATTTTGATTAGTGGATTCACATAATCCATTCGAATAGGGGATAAACAATGTTGGAAAATTCGTATTCGATCTTACCATTTGAATGTTTACGACTGAGTGCATAAGCCACAACATTTGCCTTGCCCGGGTGGTAATCAATGATTAGATCATAGTCTTTTAGTAGTTCCACCCATCTTCGTTGTCGAAGATTTAACTTCTTCTGAGTTAGAATGTATTTTAAGCTCTGATGATCCGTAAATAATCGACATTTCTCTCCATATAGATAATGTCTCCAGATCTTTAAAGCAAACACGACCGCAGCTAGCTCCAAGTAGTGTGTTGAATAGTTCAATTCATGTGGCTTAAGTTGCCGAGAAGCATAGGTAATGACCTTGTCGTCTTGCATCAATACACACCCTAAATCGAGATGGGAAGCATCACTGAAGACTGTAAAGTCTTTTCCCGGTTCAGGTTGGATTAGAATAGGAGCTTGAGTTAAGACTTGCTTCAATTGATCAAAGCTTCTTTGCTGGTCCTCAAACCATTTAAATGGAGTATTCTTTCGAAGGAGTCGAGTCAATGGAGTAGCAAGAATCGAGAATCCTTTTACGAATCTTTAGTAATACCCGGCTAAACCGAGAAAACTCCTTACCTCGCTAACATTTCTTGGAGGTCTCCATTCGATGATTGAATCTTCTTAGGATCAACCTTTATCCCTTTGGCCGAGATAACATGGCCCAGGAAGGATACTTCCGAGAGCCAGAACTCGTATTTGCTCAATTTGGCATATAGCCGATTCTCCCTCAATGTTTGGAGTACAATTCGAAGGTGATTAGCATGTTCCTGTTTTTTCCTTTTAGTAGACAAGAATGTCATCAATAAAGACAACCACGAATTTGTCCAAATAAGGTTTGAACATTCAGTTCATTAAGTCCATGAAAGCTGCTAGAGCATTGGTTAGCCCGAAGGGCATAACTAGAAACTCGTAGTGACCAATAACGAGTCCTGAAAGACGTTTTGGGTACATCCAAGTCTTGTATTCTCATCTGGTAGTACCCCGATCGCAAATCGATCTTGGAGAAGACTTTAGCATCCTTGAACTGATCGATCAAGTCCTCTATCATCGGTAAATGATACTTGTTCTTGATAGTGAGCCGGTTTAGTTGATGATAATCAATACATAGCCTCATCGACCCGTCTTTCTTCTTAACAAACAATACGGGTCTCCCCAGGGTGAAGAGCAACTTAGGTTGTTTCCAATTAAGAATAGCCTCTATCTTCTACGGATCAACACGAATACTGATAAGTGTTCAAAAGTACTATTTTTCTTACCCTTTTTACTCATATTATTGTTAGACTTAGGCTCATATTAGTTGCATAGTTAGCCATTCATGCATTAATCCATGTTTCCTTCCATCATTGAGCTTGATTACATAATTTGGTAGTTTTCGTGGAAAAGATGCTGCTTTAGTGTGGTTTGTGTGTGTATGTGCAAGATCACTTGCCAAAGCAATGCCGAGCTAGTTGCCAGGGCAATGCATGAAGGAGAAACCGAGCTAGTTGCCAGGGCAATGCATGAAGGAGATGCCGAGCCAGTTGCCATGGCAATTGTCGACAAGAGCAAAGGTGATATGGTAGTCGAAATTGACGACTAGACAAGCCCAAGATGACGTGGAGCAAAGCCCAAACCCAAAGGAATTTGATTTCCATGCAGAGATTAAAGAAGAATTAAATTCCAAGAAGATAGGAGAAGTTCTAGTAGGAATACAATTATAATAAATAATTATATTCTTTAAAGATAATTTAATTCCAACTTAAACTCCTCCTCAAAGAAGGACTTTGCCCTAGCCCTATAAATAGGATGGAGATTTCGACAACTTGGAGAGAGCAAGAGAGGGAAATTTCGACAAGTCCAAGGAGGGCAAGAGGAGAGAATTTTCGACAAGCATCAAGGGCAAGGAGGATTTCGACAAGCCTCCTTCTTCATCCTTTTCTTTCTTGTTCGATTGGGTTCATGCTAGGGATTAATTATCTTGTGTTTCTTTGGAACCTAGCCATGAACTAAATCTACTTGGCTATGGTTATTGTGTTTTGTGGTTGTGAGAAACTATTAGTTTTTGTTTAGGTAATAAGAGTTTGCACTTTTCTATTTCAAGGTTTATTCATTCTTGGTTCTTATTCTTGTTTGCGAGTGAATTGGGAGAGGATCTCGTGATTTCATCTATTTATCTAATATCGGGAGAGTTAGAATCAAGAAACGAATGAATATGATCTCGTAATAAGAGTTTGCACTTTCCTTAATTAGTAAAATTATATGCTTTAATGCCAAATTTCAACTTAAAACGATAATCCAATCCCATACAATTGCACTCACAGCAAATAGGGACCAAAATGAATAAAACAGAAACCTTAAAAGCACATTTTAACTGTATTAGCAGCTACCCGTATCGATATACGAGCAAGTGTATCGGTACACCTATGCATTTTCAAAATCCCAGATTCCAATAGCTCAAACCCATACCTATATTGTTCTTCTAGTATCAATACGCTATGCCTAAAAACACTAACCAATATCGATACACTCTCACACGTATCGATATGCTATGCTTGAAAACACTAACCTGTATAGATACGGTCTCATGCATATCGATATGCTGTTACCTCAAATGTCCAATTTTGTTGGTTTAACATTCATCTATGGATTCAAACATGTCCCAAACATTCATAATCATAAACAAAACTATTCTAGGGATCATTCCATGCCAAAACAACAAAGATACATGTACTAATCATGGTAACATAGATCAACGTGATTTTAGAGGCATGCTTCCATAAACCATTTAGGTTAACACCCAAATATAAATTTAAGGCATACTTCAATATAGGCATAGCATCAACAACCTTAAAAACGTCAATTAAAACATGCTTGAACCCCTAAGGATTTGATCATAAGCATTAACAACCAACATGCTTACTAGAGCGAAAACACCAAGCATAAGCTCATTCTAGCAAATCATCAACATTCATGCCTCAATCTAAACCATGAAAACCATCAAACCACAACAAAAAGACCATCACAAAACAATCAAAATCCAGAATACAAATCCCCCCAAATATGGTAAACACATTGCCTTTTTAACTGAATTTAAAAACGAATTTCATACTTAAGCAAATGTCTTGATCTTGGACCTCCCTTGCCAAACCAATGTTGCCCCTAGACTCTCTGCATCAATGGAAAGAAAAGAAAGCGTAAGCACAAATGCTTAGTGAGGATGCTCATAATTAACATTGATGTAACTTGAAACCACTTTAAAACCATTAAGCCTTTTGTTACCAAATCGTGCTTACTTCCTATGCATTTCATATGTGATTAAAACCATTTGAAAAATATAAACCATATTGTTTTCAAAACATGCTTTATCACCCCAAGCAATATCTCATATGCTTCCACAACAAATCATGCATAACAATTATATGCATCAAATTATTTATAAACTCTTTGGTCACATATATTCTCATATATTGAAATTTATAATGACCCCAGATAGGCTCACCTCTATCCATAAATGTTCGAATATACGAATTTCTCATGATGGGCTCACCTCCATCAAATCTCATACCTTGCCTAATAAAACCGCAAGATATCATCACAATGGGCCGCCTAGTTAAATCGCATACGTAAGTGATAACCCAATTGTAACACCCTAAAATTCGACCTAGTTAGAAATGGGTTTCAGAGATCAGAAACCCTACATCAGAAACTGTCACTTGGGAGTTCTTTCTTCATGAATTCAGAAAGAAGTATGTTAGTGAGTACTACCTCAAAAAAAGGCATAGTATATTCCTTCATCTGAAGCAAGGTGGTCGACCTATCGAGTAAGACATCTATGATTTCTGCAAGTACTACTGGTATGGTACAGAATACATCAAGAAGGAAGGAGATAAATATAGGATGTTCATTGCTGGGTTTAGCGATGAGCTACGCCCTATGTTTACTACTTTGGGTATCACCGATTTCTAGGACCTTATAAACTGAGTTAAGGCCACCGAAGCTGCACAAAAGGCTCAAAGATCGGGTGGATCTAGTAAGTCCGAGAAAAGGTTCAGAGATGATCCTCGACCTCCCAAGTGGAACAAGAAGAGTAAATATTAAGGCCCCAAGCAAAACACGTACTCACAGCCTCCCCGTTCTGGGAACATTGAAAGACCTCCGAATGTAACGTAGTTTTTTGCTAAGACGGCTTTATTTGAAAGCACTGAAGGCTCCAATCGAAATCTACAGAATCCAGTTTGCAACTATTGTCAGAAACGACATCTAGCGGGTTAGTTTCATAAGCAAACTATAGCATGCTTCTATTATAGGGAACAAGGTCATTTTATTCGTGACTGTCCTCTTAGTGCCACCAAGTTTAGTGCTGCACCGGTAAGTAATGCAACCCCTACTAAGTACTTCTGAGGTAAGGGGTCAGGCAAGGTTTATCGGGAGCTATAGGGAGACCTAGTGGCTCTAGCAAGGCACCGAGTAAGCAAGAATCCAAGGCTCGTACTCAGATCTATCATGTGAGGAGCAGGGAGGAGGAAGATGAGCCTAATGCCATTGCAGGTATCATTGAATTGTACTCCCATTCTTTATATGCATTGATTGATCCTGGTTCTACTCATTATTTTATAAGTACTGTGCTAGTTAAGAAACACAAATTATCTTTTGAGCCCATAGCACCGAGGGTCACCGTAACCGATCCACTAGGTGATTGTGTCACCATAAGCCTTGTATGTAAGAATTGTCCCTTAGTGATTCAAGGGATTCCTTTTGTGGCCAACCTATTGGCTTTACCGATCCATGAGTTTGATGTTATACTGGGTTTAGACTGGCTCAATGAACATCAAGTGTGGGTAGATTGTAGTAAGAGGAAACTCTATCTCTAAGGCCTTGGCAAAGAGAGCATCGTGTTGATGAGTTGATTAAATCCTTCCTTGTATACTTTGACATTGAAAGCCAAAAATGAACCTTGATTACAATATATTGATATCGTGTGTGAATTTCCTGATGCCTTCCCTTATGAACTTCTAGGCTTACCTCTAATCTGTGAAGTTGAATTCAGTATCGAAGTGCAGCTCGAAACTACCCCAGTTTCTATTGCAGCTTATCGAATGGCAGCCGTTGAGCTAAAAGAATTAAAATTTCAAATTCAATACTTGCTTGATAAAGGCTTTATTCGATCGAGTTCCTCGCCTTGGGGAGCTTCGGTTCTCTTTGTAAAGAAAAAAGGATAGTTCTTTGAGGCTATGTATCGATTACCGATAGTTGAACAAGGTGACCATCAAGAACAAGTATCCATTTCCAAGGATTGATGACCTATTCGATTAGCTTAAGGATGCCACTATGTTTTCTAAGATCGATTTGAGGTTTGGATATTATAAAAATGAGAGTTAAAGAGTGTGATGTGCGAAAAACTGCCTTTTGTACGAGATATGGTCACTATGAATTCTTGGTAATGCCTTTTAGGGTAACCAATGCACCGACAGCTTTCATGGATCTAATGAATTGGGTTGTTAGACCTTATCTCGATAAATTTGTAGTGGTATTCATTGATGACATCCTAATCTATTCCAAGAATGTTGCAGAACACCGTGAACTATTGTGCTTCAAACCCTCCGTGAGAAACAACTATTTGCCAAGTTCTCCAAATGTGAGTTTTGGCTTACCGAAGTTGCCTTCCTTGGGCACATTGTATAGGCTTCAAGGATCTAGATAGACCCGAAGAAAATCCAGGCTATTGTTGATTGGCATCCACCGAAGAACATCAATGATGTTAGAAGTTTTCTTGGTCTTGCGGGCTATTATAGGAGATTTTTCAAATGATTTTCTATGTTAGTAGCCCCATTGACTAAGTTGCTAAGAAAAAAAGCTCTATTTGTTTGGACAGGGAGCAGCAAATAAGTTTTGATCAATTGAAACAAGCTTTGACTCATGCACCGGTTCTAACCCAACCTTGGTTTGGAAAGGACTACACTGTCTATAGTGATGCATCAATTCTCAGGTTAGGATGTGTGTTAATGCAAGAAGGCACAATCATTGCTTATACTTCCAGAAAACTAAAGCCACATGAAATTAATTACCCCACCTATGATTTAGAGTTGGTTACAGTTCTTTTTACATTGAAAATTTGGAGGCATTATCTCTACGGATAGAAATGTTACCTCTTTACCGATCATAAAAGCCTAAAGTATCTCTTATCACAAAGGGATTTGAATCTTCGACAATGGAGATGGATGGCACTCCTCAAGGATTATGATCTTGTCATCGACTACCATCCGGGTAAGGCTAATGTGGTAGTTAATGCACTTAGCCGCAAACCTCTGCCTGGTAAGTATCGTTATTGATCATTAAGTTAAATGTGTTGATTAGCGCATCGACTTATTGCAAAGTCCTTGTATTGTAGCTCACTTCTATATTTGGAAGCATCACTGTCTTGTAGCTAAACTTCGAGTCCAGTCTACCATCATATCGAGAATTCAAGCATTGCAAAAATAATATCCTAAACTTCAAGCTATCATTTCCAAGTTGCAAGACAACCCCAACTTTAGAATGAGTCCTGAAGGGCTCTAATATTTCTGTGATAGGGTTTATGTGCCCAATGATGAGTCATTTCGCACTAATATCCTTAGGGAAGCTTATTTAAGTCCCTTCTCTGTTCACCTGGGGTTGGTGAAGATGTACAAGGACCTACGGGAGCTTTATTGGTGGCTGGGCATGAAGCAAACCATAGTTGACTTTATGTCCAAGTGCCTTACCTGTCAACGTGTTAATGCTGAACATCGTGTTCCTACCGGCTTATTGCAACCCATCGATCTACTGCAATGGAAGTGAGGGAAGATCACTATGGACTTTGTTAGTGGTCTACCTTTAACTCCTACTAAACATGATGCTATTTGGGTCATTGTAAACCATTTCACCATGTCAGCCCATTTCTTGCCAATTCGAATGGACTACGGTCTTCCTAAATTAGCTGACTTGTACATTAAGGAAGTTATTCGGCTCCACGGGGTGCCTCAGTCTATCATTTCCGATCGAGATCCACGATTTACATCTCGATTCTATAAGTCATTGCAAGGAGCTCTGGGTACCAGAGTTAATCTTAGTACTACTTTTCACCCTTAATCTGATGGCCAGTCGAAAAGGGTAATTCAAGTTTTGGAAGATATGCTTCGAGCATTCATCATTGATTTTGAAAGCTCTTGGGAGAAATCCCTACCTCTGATCAAGTTTGCTTACAACAACAACTATCAAGCTTCCATCAAAATGCCACTGTATAGCAGGCGATGCTAAACTCCTTTGTGTTAGTCTGAACTCAGTGAAGGCAAGGTGTTGGGCCCTGACTTACTTCAAGAAACCGAGGAATGAGTTACCATCATCCTTGATCGATTGAAAGCTGCCTTTGATTGAAAGAAGGCCTTTCTTAAAGTTTCACCGTGGAAGAAAGTTTTGAGATTTGGCAAGAAGGGGAAACTGAGTCCCTGATTCATTGGACCTTTCGAGGTTATTGAAAAAGATAGCCCTGTGGCTTATCGTTTACTGTTTCCCTCAGAAATAAGTAAAATCCATAATGTGTTTCATGTATCCATGCTTCGGAAGTATCGTTCTCATCCCTCGCACATCATTGAGCCTGAATCTGTAGAAATTCAACCCAACTTGTCCTATGAAGAAGAACCAGTTCATGTTCTTGCAAAGGAAGTCAAGAGACTTCGAAACAAGACTATTCCATTGGTTAAGCTGCTCTAGAAGGGCCACACTGTTAAGGAAGCAACATGGAACTGAAGCAGACAACACGAATGCAATATCCTCATTTCTTTGATCTAGGTAAAATTCGAGGTTGAATTTTTTTAAGGGGGAGAGTTGTAACACCCCAAAATCTGGCCTAGTCAGAAATGGGTTCTAGAGATCGAAAACCCTACACTGGAATTGTTCAAATATTGTTATGACATTGACTGCAAGGTCAACTGTATCGATATTGGACTCTAATTGAGTCAAATTATTATCTAAGGACCTTATTGGAAGTATTGAAAACATGTTTAGTGACTAAACTATAGAAATTAAAAGTTTGGGGGTACAAGTATAGAGAATTGAGAGTTGAGGGACTAACCTTGTGATTAGCCCCTCCTCAATTTATAATTACCTATACGTGGGTTAATCTGATGAGTTTCCTTCATATGAAGGAAAGATATTCCATTAAACAAGATAATAGCCAAAGTAAAGAAACTTACCTGATTGTGTATCAAGAAAGCACCTCCCTTCATCTTCATCTTCCTTCAAGCAAGAACCTCCATTGTTGAGGGTAGAAAAGCTAGAGTTTTCTTCGATCTATTGATATCGAATCATTTCTTTCGATCGGGTAAGATATAATCCCCAAACAATCATTAAATCCATGGATAAATCAAGCTTAATCTTAAGCTAAGGTTTTGGTCATCCATGGAAGCTAATAGCTATTTTAAGCTTTGATAATGATTTTGATATTGTTATAGTGATTTTGATATCTTAATATTGATTCTAACACAATTCTATTGTTTATCTAGCTCAAGAAATTGAAAGAGAGCACTCATCATCTTCACCGAAAGCTATGAAAAAGGAGATTGCTATTTGAGAGCCGTAGAAGCTTCGGATTATCAAGGTGAGTGGTCTTGGGATCAGGCTAGGTGCCTTTCCCGGTTTCATTGTCATTGGTTATAGTATGGCTAATAATATTTTCAAGGATCATTGCATTGGACCACTTAAGTGGATTCCATTGGTATGTTAAGGTAAGTCATTGCATTGAATATCGACCATTGATATTGCTATAGTCACTGTCATCGCTCATTTTCATTAAATTCGCCATCGATATAGTCATTGAATTATCGAAGCAATGAAAATTGGACATGGAGCACAGTCATTGCTATTGTCATCGTCTTTGTTATTGTCATTGTATATTGATATCGACAAAGTTATTGTCATTGAAACATTGTAAATGAAGCATCGACCATTGTCATTGTCATTGAGATCATTGAACATTGCCATTCTCATTGATATTGCTATTGAACATAGACATCGGAACATTGATTATAGATAAGAACATTGAACATAGCTATTGTTATTGGACATTGATCATTGATATTGTCACCGAACCTTGGATTTGAAAGGACTTTGGATACAATTGGCATGCCATAGAATTCATGAGCTCAGTGTACGGGTGGACTACGGTCCTAGGGCTATAGCCTATATTGATTTGGCGAGGCGGAGGGATATGTTCTGATATTTTTCATATTGGCGAGGCAGAGGGACTAGACCATTCATTGTTTTGGCAAGGCGTAGGAATTCGCGTATCCACTACCCCGAATCAATCCAAGGGTTATTGTTGAAATATGGACTTAATGTTATTGAATATATCATTGCATTGTTATTATTGACTCATTGCATTTTCATTGTCAAGATATGTTTTGGAATGCATTTCATTGATAAAGTGTTTAGTTGTGAGTACCTCACTAGTAAATGTATGCCTAATGCATTTCATCTCATACATTTCAAGTTAAGGATTTCACCGTTGGAGATTGGAGAATCGATGTTGTTGACAAGTCACTGCAAGTCTCATGTAATGTGTTTTGCTTCTATGAACTCCTAGGATGGTGGCAAAGTAGTTGAAGTAGTCATTTATGTCCCTTTGGATATGTGTGTAATATGCATGGCATGCAAAAGTGTCTAAGACTCTAAATGGCTTTTTGGTATAGCTTAAAAATGGCTAAATATGCATATTAGGCACTAAAAGGTGAAAAACCTAGTAAATAGATTCAAATAACCCTAAAATTTGACATGCAAGTAGATTATAGCATTGAAATATTGTTGGTAAAATTTCATTACATTTGGACATCGTTTGATAGGTGAATTGGAATAAAAACCAGCTAAAAATTGACATTACAGTGCAGCGCGTACCGATACATGTCAAGCTGTATCGATACAGCCTTGCATATTTGGCCTGAGAAAGCATGAGTTAATCATAGCGTATCGATACAGCTTGAAGTGTATCAATACAAGTTTAGGTAGTAAGGTTGTTGCATTTAAATGTATCAATACGACCTTGGGGTGTATCGAAACGGGTCATGGTCAAAGTCAATGGTAGTCAACCCGTGTCGATACAGGTCACACTATTTTAAATAGTTACAGAATGGTCACTCAATATTATGTGGTTTAATTGGATGAGTTGATACCCTTGCAAGCGGTACCGATACGACCCTCGACCGTATCGATACGTGTTTGGACAGTTTCATTTGGGGCTCAAATTCATGCACACATGTACAAATACGGCACAAAGGTGTTTCAGTATGGTGGCGTTAATTCAGTTAAAAGACATTGAACACAGTTTTAAATAGTTACGGAATGGTCACTTAATATTATATGGTTTAATTGGATGGGTAAATATTATCGGAATAACATAAAAATTCATGAGTATACCGTTATTGCATTGAATTTCATTGTTATATAGTAAATTGCATTAAAGGACCCCTAAATTATCAGATTTACCATTCAACCCCTAAAACTTGTAAAAGGTTATAAAATTGGTCCTAATCGATTAGTCATTGTTTCGAATGGGATAAATTGAACAAATATCGATATTGGGTAATGTTTGAAAGACTTAATATTGATCAAATGTTATTCATTATTGAAATTTCATCGCATTGATCGCCGTATTGCTCACCAGTAACACGCTCCGACCCGGTTTTCGACCAGGCCGGGAAGGGGGTGTTACATAATAGTCCAAGTAGCATAGTTAAACCACTTTTACTTAAGGACTATGGCACGATAGATTTTATATTTTATAGTAAACTTTCCAAATATCCTTATACCTCCAACAACTCAAAAACACATAGAACAACCCCAAAACTACTAAAAACGCCTCTAACAATTAGCCAATCTAGTAGTTTCGGGATTCATTCTCAAAATCTCATTTTACATTATGATTACATTAAAACATGAATTCACCCAATTAAAATCTTCAGGTTTCAACAAGTTAAACAAATCTTTAAGCAAATCATCAAAATGGCCATTAATAGATCAAATCTTGAAATCCAATGCAAAACCATGTTAATATCAATCCATAATCAGCCAACTACTAGTGAATATCAATAAAGAACCTTAGTTTAAAGAAAGGAAAAGAAATTCACCTTCGAAGAAGCTTCCACCAAAATTGACGTAAGATTTTCTTGAAACTTAACTTGTGAAATATATGAAATCCTTGAGCAAATCTTGTAAGGTTTTGTTAAGAAACAAGTGTAGAATCAAATGATAGATTCTCCATTGAAAATCAGTAAAGAATTTTGGAGAATCTTTTTTGGAAGTTGAAATGGAAAGTGAGGGAAAATCCAAACAATTGTAAAATAATTTAGGAAAAACAATTAACCGTCAATTCTTACTCGATTAAGGTGGGTATTT
Organism: Hibiscus mutabilis; assembly: GCA_019671005.1. Lineage (NCBI taxonomy): Eukaryota > Viridiplantae > Streptophyta > Magnoliopsida > Malvales > Malvaceae > Hibiscus > Hibiscus mutabilis. The sequence goes on along the minus strand of CM033745.1, from coordinate 26,826,407 downwards.
TATAATTAAAATATTTAGAAAATATAGCTCTCTAAGGATTCTTAATATTGGCCTATTTACAAAATAGTCACTAACATCGTTTTGCACATTTTATAATTTAGTCACTAAAGTGCAATTCCACTTAATTCGACTTATTAAACCCTCAATTAAATTACCAAATTACTTGATAACATTTATAACCCTTTTTGAAACCCTCAACTCATTTTAATTTCCACCACTCATATTTTTAAAATAGTAAATCCTCTAAAACTACTCAAATCAGCCAATCTAGTTCGAACATAACCCGATAGAACCCCTAAACATCCAACCCTATTTTTGGGGTGTTACACTCCACCTAAGGTAAAAGACATACCTACTAGTTCAAATTACTTTATCATTATCGGTAAATCCAATTGGCGTTACAATATCCTTCTAAAGTCGAGTTTTCGATCCATAGGACCCTTAAGATACTTAAGCAAGCGTCTAAGAGAAATTCAATGTTCACCACTAGGATTTTGAGTATATCTACTCAACCTACTCAAAGCATAGGCAATATCAGGTCGAGTATAGTTCATTAAGAACATAATGCTCCCAATAATTTTGGCATACTCTAACAGGGATGGCATCAAAACTGTCAAATTTCTTTAGCACCTTCTCAATATAGTGCGTTTGATCCAAAGAAAAACCCTTTTTAGATTTTGTAACTTTAAGTCCTAAGATCACATCAACCTCTCCTAAATATGTCATCTCAAATTTAGTGGACAAGAAATTTTTTATCTTTTTAATGGATTCAATGTTAGTACTAAATAACAACATGTCATCAACGTACAAGTTTATGATGACGCAATCTATACCAAACATTTTCGAATACACGCATGCATCCGCTCCATTTACAATAAAACCAAAACTAAAATTGGTTTTGTGAAATTTCTCATACCACTGTTTTGGAGCTTGTTTAAGGCCATAAAGTGACTTTTTAAGTCTACACACTTTGCCTTCCATGCCAGGTGTCTCAAAACCTGGTGGTTGCTCCATATAGATCTCATCGTTTAGATCTCCATTCAAAAATGAAGTCTTTACTTCCATTTGATGTATGTGCAACTTATATATGGACGTTATCGCAAACAAGGCATAGATCATTGAGATTTTTATGACAGAAGAGTATGCGTCAAAGAAGTCTATACCAAACTTCTGAGTGAACCCTTTGACTACTAGTCTTGCCTTATATTTTTGGATTGATCCATCGAGTCTAAGTTTCTTTCTAAAGACGCACTTAGAATTAATAAGTCTAAATCCTCTAGGCAGTTCAACCAACTCCCACATGTGATTAGACATTATTGACTCTAGTTCATCATCTATTGCAATTCTCCAGAAACTAGCGTCAATTGAACTTATAGTTTCATCTTACAACTTTGGATCCTCATATAAGAGGAAAGTTTGAGCTATAGGAACAAAAATGGAGTATACATCTCTTATTTCAGAGATAAAGGAAGTTAGGAAATCTGGACCAAAGGTAGAGGCTACCCTTTTGTCTTTTACTTCTTCTAGGCTCTAAATCTATCTCTAGAGAATCCTTGGTAGTATCAGAAGAAGCTGAGGCATGACTTCCTACTTGTGTTTCAACACTTAAGCTAGGATTATTTAAAGGAATGATATCTTCAAAGAACACAACATCCCTAGTTTCACAAATAAAAGAGTCATGTAGATACATGAATTTGTATGTGGCATTGTTTGAAGCATACACGATAAACACTACATCAACGGTTTTGGGACCGATAGTGGACTTATTAAAGTCACGCAAACCAACCTTTGCTAGACACCCTACACTTTCAGGTATTGCAAATTAGGTGCATAACCTTTCCACAGCTTGTATGGGGTATAGTCTAATCTCTTATGAGGTACTTTGTTTAATATGTGATTTGCTGATAGAATGGATTCCCCCCACATGTAATAGGATAACCCAAAACTTAATAACAAATAGTTCATCATCTCTTTTAAAGTTCTATTTTCCTCCTAGCTATACCATTCTATTGAGGAAAATAAGGGGTAGAGGTTTCATAAATTATGTCATTCTTTTCACACACCTCTTTAAGGAAATTAGACTCGTATTCACCACCTTTATTAGATCTAAGCTGTTTTATTCTTCTATCTAGCTGATTTTCAACTTGTGTCTTATAAATAAGAAAGAAGTTCTCAGCCTTATCTTTATTTATAAGGAGATATACCTTTGTATATCTTGAAAATCATATACAAAGGTTATGTAATAGTGTTTACCTCTCTTACTTTCAGAGTTTCTAAAGTCTGCTAGATCAGAATGAATAAGTTCTAACATTTTAGTTTTTCTCTTAGAAACTGTCTTAAAAAAGGTTTAGCATGCTTGGATTCTACACAAATCTCACATTTGTTAAAGCTTTTCTCGTCTATATTAGGAAGTAGATTCATTTTTATGAATTTCTTTAAAGAATGAAAGTTTACGAGTCCTAATCTAGCATGCCACATATCTAGCAGCTTGGTAATATAAACAAGAGTGGTGATTTTATTACTTTCATTAAATTGGGTTTTGATTACAAATAAACCTCCATTTAAAAAGCCCTTCCCAATAAAAACCCCATTTTGGGAAAGTACAAGTTTATTTTCTTCAAAAACCAATTTAATGCTTGCCTTGTTGAGTAATCCATCACTAATCAAATTTCTACACAGGGCGGGTACGTATAGAGCATTATGGAAGGCTAAAGTTTTACCGAATGTCAACTTTAGAAAAACATTCCCTTTGCCAAGCACTTCTGAACTGCTAGAGTTCTAGATGTACACTTGTTCACCATTCTTCACATCTTCAAACTCGGTGAACAACTCTTGTTTGGCTTACAAATGTCTGGAAGCTCCAATGTCTACAACCCACTCAACATTTTTCTCCACAGGTTAACTTTAGAAACCATCGATGCTATGATGTCATCATCATTTTCAGCAACGTTCAGTTGTGGCTTGTTCTCATTTTGGCGGTCTGGTCGTTTTTTGCACTAGTAAGCTTTGTGTTCGGCCCATCCGCACACATAGCAATTGAAAGACATTTATGGAGTATCCTTCGCATTCTTCTTGAAGTTGACAGTCTTTTGGGTTTTGACCTTTTGCTTCTGACCACCTCATCTTATGGGCTTATTAGACTTGGACCCTGAGGTAAATCCAGATTCAACCATATTAGCCTTAAAAGAAGGATTATTATAAGAAATCAACTTATCTTTAAGTCATTTTGCTTTTTCTATCTTCATGTGGCTCACTAGCTCCTTAATTGTAAACACCCCCTTCTTTTGTTTCAGAGAGTTGCGGCAGTCGGACCAGGATATCTTTAAGTCAGCTTCTCAATAAGCACATTTGCTTGTAGGACTTCGCACATCTTCATGCCCTTAATCAGGATATCTAAAACCAATTTCTTGTAATCATGGACCTGATCCATGATTGGCTTGTCGTCAGACATCTGGAATTTGAGCCACTCGTCGACCACACATTTCTTTATTCCAGCATCATCGGCTCCATACTTCTTTTTCAGCATGCCCCATATAACCTTTTGCACTTTTCTCTTTAAGAAACATGTCAAATAGTTTGTCTGACATATGACTTAGGAGAAAGCCACAAACAATCTTGTTTTCCTTCTCGTATTTGTCGATGGACGCTTTAGCAGGAGTAGGAAAATCTATAGACTGCAGGACTGCACTGGTGGCGGTAAGAGTGGTGTCACCACCAACCGCAATGAAAGCAACATCTAAGGACGATGGAGTCGTCGGTGACTGAGGTGGTGGCTTGAGCAATACATAGTCAAGATCTTGTTGCTCAAAGAATATGATTATCCATTGGGACAATCTCCGATAATTGGTCATGTCGAGCGTCGAGCTTTGACAGATCTGGAACAAGCTTTGGCACCGAGATTGACATTTTGCAGTATAAATTTTTTTTCTAAATTGTTGGTAAAATTACTGTAAAATCAAACTGTTAGCACTGACTGGTAATTATAAACAAAATAAAACGTAGATAATAAAAAATTTTGTGGTATAAACCACTGCCTTAGAAACGATTTCGCCTTGATGTATGTAATCGTTGCAATAGGCGGCCGTCCTCCGAGGTTAACAAGGTAGCTCCGATAATCGTACACCCAAAGGTCAGAATGGACAATGGTGGAAATTGCTCTTCTCACATAAATAATAATAGAGAACTTTTAAAAAAAGTAAAACTCGAGATACACGAAATTCAAAAAACCCTCTCTATTTATAGGTTGTACACATGGGTTAAAAACAACAAATTAAATTAGTCTTAAACACTGATTTCTAAGTTTAACGGCTGGTCAAACTATTGAAATTCAGCCACTCGTTAATTAGGTGAAAAAATCAAGAATTAATCAATAGATTGATTCCTATTTTATTGTAATTAACAAATGATTAAAATGTTTCAGTTTCAAAAGTTCACCTACGAATTTCATTCAAGAATTCAAATTTCCAGAAAACAATTATAAAGAAATTATTCTGAATTTTCCCTCAAAAGATAGAACACGCACAGAAATGTCAAAGACACGTATTACCACAAGCCGAGCCGGTGACGGCAGCGGGGCACGTGTGCGAGAGAGTTGTTTAACCATATTCAACAAGGTAAGGTAAGTGTCGACTTTGCTAACACTTGGCAAGAGATTGAAAATGCAGTGTAAATAAGTAAGAAATAATGCCAAGGGTGAGTCTATTGCGTGCAAGTATACAAGGTCAACAAGTAATACAACAGTAAGTTGTGTATCGTATCCACAGGGATTGACCAAGAATTTAAGTGTTTAATGGTTTACTTGTTAAAGGGATCAAGAACGTCGAAAATTGATTTGGATTTCCAATTTAGACAATGGCTAAAATAATGTAGTAACAAACAGTTTGGCAAGAAGAAGTATTCAAATGGATTGTGAGCGTTGGCAAGGGATGCATGGATTTTACGCTAGCTATGCCAGTTATTAATAATGTCCTACCTTGGATTTATTGCCGAGCAGATTTCAAGAATAGTATTACCTCTGTCAATGGCAATACCCTAAGTTAACCATGATAAAACCCCAATATGTATATAGTGCAACTTTTCATAAATTAACTTGATTAAGTTTCAATCTTTACTCCTAAAGGGTTGATTCACTTTCAAAGTAAAGCTCATCTACTTGAACATCTTCTGTCGAAGTTTCTCTCCTTAGTACCTAGCAACTGATCGTTACCCCTTAAGTCTATTAAGATATTAAGACATAATAAGCATATAATACCAACTGTCATATGGCAAAGAATTTAAGGAAATGAAGTGCTAGCCAGATAGAAAATATTGTCAAGGCATTCAAATTATTAAAGACCAATAACAAATTGAGCATTAATCGCAAACATCCCCAGCCAACTTTAAAAGCTTAGTTCATGGTTGGGGGATCCATCCACAAAACATCGCATCTCAACATCACCATTTAAATAAAAATTAAATTGGAAGAATAGGCAAAGAAGGAGGTTCTTTGATGCAGCCCTTCAAATGCTCTAGAGCTCTCAGTCTAAGATGGTCGAACCATGTTTCCTCTAGCTTCCTCTTTCGCCATGGTGCTCTCTCTTGATTGAGTTGATCGGTCTTATTTAAATAGGCACTCGTGAAAACCCTAAGATTGATTTGAAATTTGAATTTTGATTACACACCAAGATAGGCATGTTATCCTCTTTTGAATTTTAGGGCTAACGCGTACTGGGTTCAACGACTACTTTAACCAAGCATCGGACATCAATTCTTTGCCAACCGAGCTTGGCAATCTATGGTCCAACTTTTCCAACTGCGACATGGCAATTCTCTTTTGCTTTTCATACTTCCTACTTCTACGCGGCTTTGGTAAGCCTTCCCTGCTCCTATCCTGCATCAATACCAACAAAACAACCGTTCAAACTCGCAAAATAACAACTCCCTATCTCCTTATGCAAATGCATGATTTTAACAACTAAATGCAAACATATTTACCTAAAGGCAAACAAAAGCATTGTGAAATATGTCTAAAAATTAAAACTTTCTAGGAGTTAACCCTCCACCAAACCTAGCTCATTGCTTGTCCTCAAGTAATGCAATTAAAGAAAAATAGAAAAAATAAAATAAAAATATGTACCTCAGCAAAATTGTTCTGAATGTCAACAAGTGCTAGTAAGCAGAATTTGACCCTAGTTCCGTCCTCCTATATCCCAGTGCAACAGTGACAAATAGATAAGCAAATTCAAGTGCTGCAATATAACACTAATCTTGGGTCATGAAGTGTAGGCAATATGCATTAAGTATCCTTTATCTCCCTTTGTAACACCCTTAAACCGGTATAGATGATATACAAAGTTAAGAAGCATCACCAACAATCAAAGACATTCAAGCATAACATTAAGGGCAGACTATCTCATCAATCAAGAAGAAACAAGGATATACATGAAAGAATGTAATATCAAAATATGTTTTACTTACAAAAACTATGTTTGATACTTGTCTTCATACCAACTAATTTACATGTTATTTCATACCAATTCAAAAACTAGTTCATTGATAGACAAAGATATCACAAGACACAAGAAATGAATCTAACAACTTACAACACTCGTGTTAAACAACAAGACATATTCAATACATCACTTAAAGAATTAACTCAATTCATTCAAACATGAACCTAAATTTAAAACCTAATCATTAAGCAACCTGTTAGACCTTAAAACATGTATTATGCTATTCAAATATCCACTAAAATGTTGTATCTTAGAAAATATTACACCTCATTTCCTTTTTAAAACATATAAGCATTACAACCATTATATTACACAAACTTGCTAACTTAGAAATTCACCCATTTAAACTGATATGAATAACTACAAACTTAACATACAAGTAACCATTCCAACTCAATCAATCATTCAAACATGTGCATGATTTCATTCGAATAGTTAACTTTCACATGCATACCTCCATTCACATATCTCAATACATGTCATCCAACCATATAAACCAAGTATTAACCACTTATAACCAAATACTTATAGAGGCCATTTACAATCATTTTTAAGATAGCATATTGCTCACAAATATTTACACATCATAAGGACCTATATATGCATCTACATGCATTACAAGACATGTTGCCACCCATCTAGGAGTCTTAACAAAACAGTTTACAAAACATACTTTTAAAGTACCTATGATCTAACCAAGCTCCGAATATGACTTGTAATCCAAGTTTTACCCTGGAATATGATGAAAGGACTGCATAAGTTTTCACTTAGTGAGGTAGTTTCAAGTAACATATAGTAACAACAATCAATCAATCTATCCTTTCATCCATTCTATTAATCATGCATAACAATAATTTGATCAAGAAGCTAAGTAATAGCAAGACATTCGAATCGAGAAATTACTTATAGGCATGATTATTCAACAAATTATATGCAAAGGTATATCATTCACCCAATTGAAAACCATATATAATTACAACCTTCTTATTCTCCCAAAAGCATGATCTATATTCAAGAATATGTGTATTACTTGTTATGCAAGTTATTTCAATACTTCATTGATTTAGTTATAAATTTCATAATTTCTTATTAACATAGACTTGAGAATCAAGTAACAACCTAGGTACACGAATCCCTGACCAATTGTTGCCAAATAAAATGGTACTCATAGTATCGGTCAATCCCTCATACTGTCACCAAGTGACACAACACTTCCCTCCTACTGTCGCCAAATAAGGATCGTAGTCCAAGACCATAATCCACCCCAAACACGAGCTCTATGGACTCTATGGCATGCCAACTATACCTAAGACTAACTCGAAACTAAGGTTTTCACCTTATTAGAAACAGAGTGAGCATAGTGCCTTATCATGATATCATATCAATAAGCTTATTACCCCTTTCATTTGGGGTATGTATTCACCTCATGTGAATTTCTCATGGTATCATTTCTTTTATTTGAATAGCATCAAAGAAAAGATTACTATCAACATGTATCATATATAATTTTGATTGTAAGCATGTTATCAAGTTCACATAAATTTTATCATGATCAAGAGTTGTACACCATTATACATAACATATAGTGACTTACCTCAAGTCCAAGCTTGTTTATACATAGCATAATCCAATATAAAACAATGTAACTAAAATCAGCAAGAAATGCTCGGGAAGGTTGTTAGCCTATCCCGAGACTTTAAACTACACTTACAGTTTGAACCAAGCTAATATTGCTCCCGAATTACAATTCCTTTCTGCTTTTCAATAGCTTGGTCTACTTTATGCCGCACTTGATCAATCCCTTCTTTGTCTAATTATAACAAAGAGTTTAACTATGCATTAGAAACTATTCTTAACTTTCCAATCATTCACAAAATAATTCACCAACATTCATATGGATACAAACAGCCCCAAAATACATGTAACTACTTATACATTCACAAAATAGTCCATTGCATATATATTGAGATAAAATAATCCCAACATTGGCATACATAAACATAACTACTTCAAACTTCATTTCCTTAAACGCACAATACAAGTACCAAAACAGTCCCTTATTTTTTCCTTGTGTATCCAAAACAGTTCATTATACATGTATGTGCATACTTATTTCCACCAAACAGCCCCTAACAAGCTTTTGTACATACCAACAATCCACATACTTCCATATACACCTAAAACAATCCACATATCTATCAAACAACCCTTATACATTCATTCATTTTCAAAACAGTCCAATTACATGCTTATATACACAAAACATGGCAGTTTTCATACATATACATTTATTCAATCAAAACAGTCCAATTTCATACATATATATGCAAAACAGGGCAGCTTTCATACATATACATTTATTCAATCAAAACAGTCCAATTTCATTCATATATATATGTGTGTAAAATAGGGAAGCTTTCATACATATACATTTATTCAATCAAAACAGTCCACTTACATACATATATACACAATTCTGGGCAGATTTCACATGTACACATTTATTTATTCAAAACAGTCCACTTACATACATATATACACAATTCTGGGCATATTTCAAATGTACACATTTATTCATTCAAAACAATCCACTTATATACATATATACACAATTCTGGGCAGATTTCACATGTACACATTTATTTATTCAAAACAGTCCACTTACATACATATATTCACAATTCTGGGCAAATTTCACATGTACACATTTATTCATTCATTTTCATTATGGGATTAAAATTACCAACTACAAACTACACCAAATTCATGTAGTTTCAACTTAATTTTCTAACATTTCCAAGCATTCTCATGATATACATGTATATAAACAAAACATCTCTACAATTTAAGCACATTAATCACTTGAATCATGAAGGGAAAAACAAGAGAATTACCTTCCTAGTAAGACTTCTTTCAAACAAATTAGATTTGAGCTAGGATGATTCAAACACCAACGTTCTCTCAACTGTCTCACTAGTTCGACTTTTAGGGGAAGAAGGGAGGAAGATGATGAACATAATTTTTGTTCAACCAATTTCTCCTTCAATTCCCGAGAACTCCTCCCCCCAACACCTAGCTTGACCTTGGTTGGACAAGTGTCCATGCCCTCAATCTTAATAATTCTTAGCATGCATTCTTCTAATTATAATATGGGGTCGGTTTAGTCCTTACTAATTGTGACCATTTATTTCACCTTTATAACAATTTGGTCCTAAGTCACTTGTTTAGATTAATAGATGACAAGAGAATTATAATTGACTTGTGTCCAATTTGTTACAAAATCTCTAAGCTAATAATTGTAGTATTACACCCTTAGTAAAATCTACTACCCAAACTCAAAATTATTATATATATATATATTTTTTTATTCACCAAGGGTTTTTTTTGTTAGCAATATTTTCATGCTTGCTTTGTAATACTGTGAGAAATAAGAGGGAGCATACCACGAACCACCACGTTAATCCAGACATTACTAGGCTTTACTCTTCAACTCATACCTTAAAGTTTTTGACTTGAGAACTAAGAGGGAGCAAACCACGAACCCCCAAGTTACTTATTATCTGTAAGGCAGAGGAGAGTTCTATTTTTTTCTTGCCTTGGCAAAACATTGTTGCCTTATTCTTTATATTTACCCTGGCATGAATTTTTTATATTTATTTTGAGCTTAGGTTCAAGAATTCTATGTTTTTTTGGGAACTAGATGCTTACTATGTGTTAAGTGAGACTTCTGTTTCCTAAACTAGAGATCAGTTTCCAAGCAATCTTGGCATTACTATCCTACAGGCACATGCAAACTAAGGATTTCCAAATTTCATCATCGGACATGGTATACTAAAACAAATTCTAACTATGCTAGCAAAGTGTTGGTATTATTCCAAATTTAACAGAGGCAAAAAATTAGTGGTTTGGTATGCATGGTTATTCCTAATCTATATGGCAACATAATGCAAACAGAAACATAAACATGAATGCATGGCATGACAAAAGATGTGAGGTAACACACACCCCCAAACCAAAGGTGTGCATTATCCTCAATACATGAAGACATATATATAGATGAAATAAAATGACATGCATGAACAAATGAACAAAATGAATGTAAGGAGTTTAAGGGGAAGATGACTCCCCTTTGGAGTTTTCTAGGCATGATACATGGGTCTTTCTCTTGACAAAGCTCCCTCGATCAAGAGCCATGCATTTCTTTCTTTTCATGCTGGGCTTTGATGCTGCTATAGAGGCTCCTATGTCACGGAGGACCTCCTCAACAATCCTCACCAGCTCAGAGGCAACTGGGATGTCATTGGTAGCAAATGAGGCAGGTACGAGGAGGTGTTGCGGCAGCTTTGGCTTGGGTTCCTTCTTCTTCTAATTTCGGCAGCATATCTATTCTTACGAACTCGACTTGGATAAGGGACACAGGTACAGTGGCATCTAATTGCATCAGAGTATGGATAGAATGAGAAGTGTCTGGCATGTCATTATTGGAAAAGAGGTCATCAGGGAACTCAGGGAAGACTGGTAAAGTATGCGCGGACATTCCTTCAAGAGTTTTCTTAAGAGTCTCAAGTTCTGCCTTGGGCATCTTGGCTTTAGACACCAGCTCTACAGCCTTTCCCTTGGCTTTCTCCATGGCAATGTGTTGCCTCCACATGGCAGAAGTGATAGTTCTTCCTTTGCTCTCTTGGAAATTGTCTGAATTAAGCTGGGGCACACTGTGTTTCATACAAATGTTAGAGATTAATAAGGGGAAAAACAAACTACCACTTCCCTTACCAGTGCCATTATAAGTCGTATCTATAATGATATGACCGACGTTGATCTTGCGGCCTACGGTGATTGAATGCAACAAGGCCATCCTCTCCTCTAAGACAGACTCATTATTGGTGGTTGGCATAATATTTGCTTTCAAGAAGTGGTTCCACCCTTTTGGTTGTGGCATTAGTGCTAGACGTTTCACCATCCGGTGGGCTTTCGATGACACGTTCTAGTTGGTGCTAGGCTTGCATAAATCCTTCAATAGTATTTGTCTCTTGCCAGCATCCAACGAGTCAGCAAAATCAAAGTTCTCTTCCCCTGCACCATCCAATTTAAAAAAATTATTAATAAGCCCCTCATCAAATCTAACACACACACCTCGTGTAAGCAAGAAAGGTGAATCTTTGATCGTGAGGTGGGCATAAAACTCTCAGACAATATTGGAATGGATGTCCCCAGATTGCTACCAAATAACTCCCACTTGTGCTTTTTAATCACTACTATTAACTCTGGTGAATAAACCAAGTTGGGTTCGTTCTTGAACTCAAAATTCTTCTCATAAAAAGTGTTCGTGTGGCAAAGTTCTCCTCATACTTCTTTTGAATTTCTTCTTTAAAGAAGATCTTGAAAGGTGTTGAAGAATATTCCATTGAGAAACTTTTGGAGAAATAGGAGAAATTTGGGGAAAAGAAAAGTTGGATTCTTGCTTTCTTACCGAGGAAGATGAAAAGAAAAAGTGTAAAAGTTTAGCTAAGGCAAAGGTCAGGGTTTAAGTAGAGGGAAAAAGAAATGGTGAGTGTTTTAATGAGGATGTTTAAGTTGGGAAATTATATGGGAATAATGATGAGGAAGTGGCGTGTTTAGGGAGAAGGGGTAATGATGGGCTAAGGGATGAAGATGAAGAGGCGGCACGGGAAAAAGGATAGAGTGATAAGGTGAAAATTTGAATTCAAGTTTTACCCTAGGCAGATAGGGTTTATCTCGCACTTAACAAAAATTTTCACTCTTCCTTGGGACTAACTCACACAAATCCAATTGTGCAATGTTAGATTCCTCATGCTATCCTTGATCCTGGCATACTACCTAGCAATGTATCATGTACCTACACTCACTTAAAGAAAACCTTTTAAAATAGAAAAAGAAAATAAAAAATAAAGAAAAAAACTAACCTATTTTTTACATTGATCGATCGAAAATGACAAAATCATTCAATCTCTGCCAGGAGAATGAACTCCTTGGCATTACCTTGATTACCTTTTAGATAATGTTTCAACTTTGGCCGTTTACCTTGAAAGTTGTTCTAGTCTTCAAATCATTGATGTCAATTGCTCCATGAGCATATGGTTTGACAACTTCGAAGGGGCCCGACCATCTGGACTTAAGCTTTCTTGGAAAAAGCTTTAACCTAGAGTTATTTTGTTATCAAGCCACTTCTTTGTCTTCTCTTTGTACAACTTAGCATTCTCCTAGGCTTGAGCTCAAAATTTATCTAACTCATTCAAATCTAATAGCCTTTTCTCAATAGCAGCCCTCCATTCCATATTAAGCCACTTCTTTGTCTTCTCTTTGGAAAAAGCTCTATACAGGTATGGCCTGACTTCAAATTACCTTGGAAATATTTTGTTATCAAGCCACTTCTTTGTCTTCTCTTTGTACAACTTAGCATTCTCCTAGGCTTGAGCTCAAAATTTATCTAACTCATTCAAATCTAATAGCCTTTTCTCACTGGCAGCCCTCCATTCCATATTAAGCTTTTTGATTGCCCAATAAGCTCAATGTTCCAACTCTACTGGTAAGTGGCATGCCTTCCCAAAAATAAGTCTATATGGGGAGGTTCCAAAAGAGTCTTAAAAGTTATTCTATAAGCCCAAAGGAAGTCATCTAGTCTTAAGTACCAATCATTCCTTGTTGGGTTCACAGTTTTCCCCAAAATGTTCTTAATCTCCTTATTTGAGATCTCTGCTTAGCCATTCATTTGGGGATGGTAGGAAATGGCAACTTGTTGCTGAATACCATACCTATATAGACCTTTAGAAATTAAATTACATTTAAAGTGTGTACCCTCACCATGAATGATAGCTCTAGGGGCACTAAATTTAGTGAAAATATGCTTATGCAGGAACTTGACAACAGCCTTCGCATCGTTTGTTCGTAAAGCAATAGCTTCAACTCATTTTAAAATGTAGTTAACGGCCACAAGGATATATAGGTTACCAAATTATGGAGGAAAAGGACCCATGATGTCTATTCCCACACGTCAAACAACTCTATTGGCATAATGTTCTAGAGTGGCAATTGATGCCTGCTGGAGATGTTACCCATCCGCTAGAATCAATCACATGCCTTGGCAAAATTATGGGCATTCTTGAACAATGTAGGCCAAAAGAATCTTGACTGAAGCACTTTGGCCGCGGTTTTTATTCCAGCAAAATGGCCTCTTTATCGAGTTGCGTGGCATAATTGTAATATGTTGTGATGTTCATCATCTGGCACACATCGACGTATCACTTGATTAGCACACTACTTAAACAAAATTGGCTCATCCTAATAATATTGTCGAACATGCCGCAGAAATTGTTTCCTGGCATTACTTGCCAAATCTGGTGGCAAAATATTGCTTACCAGGTAGTTGACTATTTCAGCGTACCATGGCATAGAATCGACTGCAAGTAAATATTTATCAGTGAATTCATCCCTTATAGAAGTATTCTTGCCATCCTTAGGGTGATGCTTTAATTGTGATAAATGGCCAGCAATTCAATGATCATTAGTTTGGGCTTAGCATCCTTCTTTGCCAAAAGTTATTTTAAGGTCGAATGGTCTGTGTACACCACAACTTTGTTATCTACCAAGTAAGATATGAACTTATCAAATGCAAAGATAACTGGGAGAAACTCTTTCTCGATTGTAGGGTAATTAAGTTGGGCTCCATTTAGCATCCGGGTGGCATAATAGATGGTATGGAAAACTTTACCATGCCTCTATCCCAACACTGCTCCAACGGCATAGTCGGTGGCATCACACATGAGCTCAAAAGGCTTATTCCAATATGGTGCCACAACTATTGGGGCATTAATCAACCTTTCTTTAAGATCTTGAAATACTTTTAATCAAACATCATCAAATCCAAAAGTGGTATTTTTATTCCAAAAGTTAGCATAAAGGTTTAGAAACTTTTGAGAAATCTTTAATAAAATGACGATAAAAACCTACATGTCCCAAAAAGCTCCTAATACCTTTTACACTTGTAGGAGGTGGCAATTGCTTGATTACCTCAACTTTTCTTTGTCTACTTCCAGGCCTCTCTTGGTCACCATGAAGTGGCATTTTTCCCAATTCAGGACCATGTTAGTCTCAATACATCTCCGCAACACATGTTCCAAACTCTGAAGCATTCCTCGAAAGTTTTGCCAATCACCGAGAAGTCATCCATGAAAACTTTTATATTGTTCTCAATCATATCAAAGAATATCGACATCATGCAACGTTGAAACGCTGCTGGAGCAATACACAATCCAAAGGGCATTCTTCTAAAAACGAATATTCTATATGGACAAGTGAACGTGGTTTTCTTCAGATCTTCCGGAGTGATGGCAATTTGGTTGTAGCCTAAGTAGCTGTCCAGGAAGCAATAAAATGCCTTACCTACCAACCTGTCCAACATCTGATCGATGAAGAGCAATGGAAAGTGGTCCTTCCTGGTGGCATTATTAAGCTTCCTATAATCTATGCACTCTCTAACCTGTGACGGTCTTGGAGGGAATAAACTCTTCTTTGCTATTTTGTACCACAGTCATTCCACCCTTCTTTGGCACACATTGCACCAGGCTGACCCACTAGCTATCAGAAATAAGATAAATTATCCCGGCATCCAACCATTTTATGATTTCTTTCCTCACTACCTTTTTAATGCTCGGGTTCAGTCTTCTTTGGGCCTCAATTTTTTTGCCATGGTACTCCTCCAAAATGATTTTGTGCATGTAAATAGTTGGGCTTATTCCTCGTATATTGACCAAGGTCCATACCAAAGCTTGCTTAAAACTTCTTAATATTTCTAACAATCTTTCCTCTTGATCATTAGTGAGATCAGCAACAATAATTACTAGCAAAGTTGAGTTATTACCTAAATAAGCATACTTAAAGTGATCTGGCAATGGTTTGAGCTCCAATTCTGGTGGCTCCTCAATAGAAGGTTTGGGTGCCTTGATTTCTCTGCCAGCCAACTCTAGTGGCTCTGGCTGTCCAAAATAACTCACAATTTCAGTATCCAAGGTTGGTCCTTCAGGTTCTTCACTCATCTCATCTTCATTATCAAGTTCTCTGCATCGTCATATGGGCCTTAGAAAATCTATGCCATATCCATAGTGAAAATGGACCCCCATCATCTTGTCAGCTTGGCATTCCTCAGGTTCATCTGCGCATTTAAGATCTTGAAACACATTAAATGTAACATGCTGATCATTCATGCGCATTGTAAGTTCACCTTTGTGAACGCCAATTAGTGTCCTACCTATGGCAAGGAATGGTCTACCCAATATAATAGGGACATTAGCATCCACCTCATAATCTAAAATGATAAAATTAGTTGGAAATATAAATTTGTCTACCTTCACCAACACATCCTCAATCTTACACTTAGGATGTGCAAAAGATCGATATGCCAACTGAAGTGTTACCGTGTAGGCCTTGCTTCAATCCCAAGCTTTCTAAAAACTGACATTGACATCAAATTGATGTTGGCTCCCAGGTCACACAATGCCTTGCTCATGAATTATTGCCAATGGTACAGGGAATAGTGAAACTTCTCGGATCTTTCAGCTTAGGTGGCAATCGATTGCGTATCATTGAACTGCATCCTTCAGTAAGAGCTACGGTCTCGAAATAATCCAATTTCCCCTTTTTGGACAAGTTGTCCTTCATAAATTGACATGATTGGGCATTTGCTCGAGATCTTCCACTAATGGTATATTTATTTGCAATTGTTTAAGAACTTCCGAGAAGCATTTAAATTGTTGGTCTTGCTTATGTTTCTAGAGTCTTTGTGGGAAAGGTGGTGGTGGATAAGCAAATGTTGGCTCCACAGGCTTTGCCAAGGTGGTGTTGGCATCAGATTGCTGTCTGGCATCAGATAATGGTCTGGCATCATCATTTTTTCCTTGTCCTTCTCAGCTTTTTTAGGTTCCTCTGCTGGCATCAACTTCTTGTATTGGCAATTAGTTGATTGTTTAACATGCGTCTCAATCTCGCATTGTTTGCCACTCCTAAGAGTTACTGCTATGCATTGTTCATTGCATCTATTGTATCGCTTGGCAAAGTTCCCTATGGTCTATTGCTGAGTGCACTGGCAATCTGCCTTAGCTGAACCTCCAAGTTTCACATGGATGCTGCCAAACTCTAGACAGTTGCATCATTTCGCTCCATGTAATCATTCAAAGTGTTCCCCTAGTTAGATCTTTGCCCTTGATAGAAATTGTTCTGGCTTTCTGTGGCATCGAATTCTGGTTGAAACCTGGTGGTGCATTATTGTTCTACCGTAGGGCATTAAATTGATTACGGCCTTGGATTTCCCAAGAAAATTTGGGGTGCTGCTTCCAACCTACATTGTCAGTACTGGAATTAGGATTATAATTACGATTGAAATTGTCAACAAAATTTACTGACTCGAGGTTTGTTGGGGAATCCGCCATATGATGATCCTCTCCACATATCGTGCAGAATGGGTTTAATGCCTTTACTTCTCGGACTTCAATAGGCTTTTGCAATGTCTTCACTATATTGGTGAGATTGGAAATTTGAGCATTGAATTATGATAATGCATCAAGCTCTAATTTTCTAGCAATTTTTGTTCCTATTCCTAGTCTGGCAGTAGGATACTGAAAATCATTGGCGGTAATCCTTTCAAGGATTTCAACTTCCTATAATTCTTGTCTAACAGCGAACCATTTGTCGAAGCATCAACAACAGTCCTAACATAAGCATTGAGTATGTTGTAAAAGGTTTCTATCTGAGACCAATTAGGGAATCCATGCATAGGGGACCTTCTCAACAGGTCCTTGAATCTCTCTCATGCATCATATAAAGTCTTATCATCGGCTTGCCTAAACGAAATGATTTCACTCCTCATCTTGGCATTAAGTTTAGGTGGTTGGAATCACAAAAGAAATTTCTAGGATAGTTCTACCCATGAAGTAACAAAACCAGGTGGCAAAGATCTTAGCCACAATTTTGCTCTATCTCTCAGGGAAAATGTGACTAATTTTAGGTTCACTGTATCTTCAGATACTCCATTTTGCTGAAATAGTTGGCAAACTTCCAAGAATTGCTTCAAGTGTTACCTTGGGTGTCCAGCGGGTGATCCATCAAATTGTCCTACATTCAAAAGAGTCTATATAATTACCGGTTTAAGTTCAAAATTAGTTGTGTTTACCTCTGGAAGAGCTACTCCTGGCATTAGATTGTCCATAATTAGTGCCAAGTGTTCTCTAATAGGTCTTTCTTCATCCACAATAACAGCAGCAGGAGCGAGCGGAATATCATCATTCAATGGTGGATCCCTATGGTTATTTGGGACACCATCTACTCAATTTCCATTTCAAGCCATATCTCAAAGTTTTCTTTTCAATCTACATAGAGTTTTTTCAATTTCTAGGTTGTATGTGTAACACCCCTTCCCGGTCTGGTCGAGAACCGGGTCGGAGTGTGCTACCGGTGATCGGTGCAATTAATTTTCATATAATGGTTAACACTTAATCAATATTATTCTTCCCAACATTACCAAACGTATATATTAGCTCAATTTATCCCCTAAAGAACAATGATTAATCAATTAGGACCAATTTATAACTTCTGCAAGTTTTAGGAACTAAGTTGTAAATCTAGTAATTTAGAGGTCCTTTTTGTAATTAACAATACCAAAATGAAATTCAATTTAGTAACAGTAAGCTTGTAAATTTTCGTGTTATTCTGATAACATTTACCTACCCAATTAGACCATACAACGATTAGTGACCAATCTGTAAGTAATGCAAAACTGTAGTCTAAGTCTTTTAATAGAATTAACTACCACCGTATCGATAAGCCTTGGGGTCGTACGTTCACATGATTTCAAACCCATAGAATCTGTCAAGTCCTGTTTCGATATAGTTGGGACTATATCGATACAGGTTGACCAACTTTGACTTGCTAATTGTAGTCTTATAACTATAATAATGGTCATATTATATCGATACACCATCATGCCGTATCAATACGAAAATACTCAGATTCACTTCTAACTTTCATTGACCAATGCCCGTTTCGATATAGCTGGGATTGTATCGATACGAGTTGACTAGAGTTGACCTGTTTTGAAACACCCTAAGACCGTATCGATGCAATTAAATGCCCAAATCTTCCTGCCAAAACCTGTATTGATACACTTTATACCTATAGCGATACATTATGGTTAAATTATTCTTTCTCCGGCCAAATATGCAAGGCCGTGTCAATACAGCTTGACCTATATCGGTACGCCCTGCACTGTAATGTCAATTTTCTTCTGATTTTTAATTCATTTGACCCAGTAAACAATGCCTAAATGCAATGAAACTTTGCCAACAATATTTCAACACTATATTCTACTTGCATGCCAAATTTTAGGGTTATTCGAATCCATGTACTAGGTTTTCACCTTTTAGTGCCAAATATGCATATTTAGCCATTTTAAGCTATACCAAAAAGCCATTTAGAGCCTTAAACACTTTTACATGCCATGCATATTACACACATACAAAAGGGCCACAAATGACTAGTTCAAATAATTTGACACCATTCTAGGAGTTCGTAGAAGCAAAACACATTACTTAGGCTGGTAGTGACTTGTCAACAACGTCAATCCCCGATCTCCAATGATGAAATCCTTAACCTGAAATGTATGAAATGAAATGCATTAGGCATACATTTGCTAGTGAGGTAGTCACAACTAAACACTTTGTCGATGAAATGCATTCCAAATCATGTCTTGACAACAACAATGCAATGTTTCAATAGTAGCAATCCAATGATTATGTTCAATAGCAATGAACCCATAATTCAACAATAAACTTTGGATCGATTTTGGATAGTGGATACACGAATTCCTATGCCTTGCCGAAGCAATGAATGGTCTAGTCCATCCGCCTCGCCAGTATGACCAATATCAAAACACATCCATTCGCCTCGCCAAATCAATATAGGTCATAGCTCTAGGACCGTCATCCACCCGTACACTGAGGTCATTAATTCTATGGCATGCCAATTGTATCCAAAGTCCTTTTGAATCCAAGGTCTGGTGACATTATCAATAATCAATGTTCAACAACAATAAAAATGTTCAATGCTCTTATCAATAAACAATGTTCCAATGTAGATATTCAATAGCAATATCAATATCAATGGTCATGTTCGATGATCTCAATGGAAATAACAATGCTCGATGCATCATTTTCAATATTTCGACAACAATAACTTTGTCGATATCGATATACAATGACAATGACAATAACAATGATTATGCTCTATGTCCAATGTTTAATATTTCAATAATTCAATGACTATATCGATGGCGAATTCAATGACAATGAACGATGGCGATGACTCTAGTAATATCAATGGTCGATATTCGATGCGACAACTTACCTTAACTTACTAATGGAATCCACTTAAGTGGTTCAATGCAATAATCCTTGACAATAGTGTTAGCCATACTATAATCAATGACGATGAAATCAGGAAAGGCACCTAGCCTAATCCCGAGACTTCGACCACACTCACCTTGATAATCCGAAGCTTCTACGGCTCTCGAATAGAAATCCCCTTGTTCCTAGCTTTCGATTAAGATAATGAGTGCTCTCTTCCAATTTCTTGAGCTAGGTAAATAATAGGATTGTGTTAGAATCAACATTACGATATCGAAATCAATATAACGATATCAAAACCAATATCCAAACTCAATATATACAATATCTATGAATTATCCATGGATAGCAAAACCTAGCTTGAGATCACTCTCAAATCCTCCAAGGATTTCAACGATTGATTGGGGAATTAAGCTTACCCGATCGGTCGGAATGTTTCGATAATGAAAAACTAAGCTTGAACTTAGGCTCTAATGGAGGTGTGAGCTTAGATGAGGATGATGACCATGGAGGTGCTTGTTTCTTTAGGAAGTTGGGTAAGATTTTCCACTATTCCTTTCATTCTTTTAATTCTAATGAACCGATGTCTTTCATTCATATGAAGAAAGCTCATCAAATTAGCCCACATGTGGGTGATTAATATTTAAGGAGGGGCTAATCGCAAGGTTAGTCCCTCAACTCTTTATTCTTCAAACTTGTACCCCCAAACTTTCAATTTTATAATTTTGTCACTAAACAGGTTTTCAATACTTTCAATAAGGCCTTTAAACAATAATTTGACTCAATTGGAGTCCAATATCGATACAATTGACCTTGTTGTCAGAGTCAATACAATATTTTGAAAATTTTGATGTAGGTTTTCTGATCGTCGAAACCCGAATTTGACTCGACCGGTTTTTGAGGTGTTACAATTGACCGGTTTTCGCCGAAACCTTGAAGTTTACCTGGATTAAAAACTAGAGGATATTACTTTTGAATTATTTCCTCCAATTCCCATGTTGCTTTCTTAGCGGCGTGGCTCTCCTAGAGCACTCTAACTAATAGAATAGTCTTGTTACAAAGTCTCTTGACTTCCCTTACTAGAATCTGAACTGGATCTTCCTCGTAGGATACGTTTGGTTGAATTTCCACATATTCAGGCTCAAAAATGTGCGAGGGATCAGAACAACACTTTTGAAGCATGGATACATGAAATACATCACGGATTTTACTCAATTCCTAGGGAAACAATAAGCTATAAGCCACGGTGCCAACTTTTTCAATAACCTTGAAAGGTCCAATGAATCGGGGACTCAATTTCCCTTTCTTTCCGAACCTCAGAACTTTCTTCCACGACGAGACTTTAAGAAAATCTTTCTCACCAACTTCATATTGTATATCTCTTCGCTTGAGATTAGCATAGGTATTTTGTCGGTCAAAAGCAACTTTTAATCGATTATGGATGATGGTAACTGATTCCTCGGTTTCTCGAAGTAAGTCAGGGCCCAACACCTTGCCTTCACCGAGTTCAGACCAACACAATGGAGTTCTGCATCGTCTCCTATACAGGGCTTCATACGGTGCCATCTTAATGGAAGCTTGATAACTTTTGTTATAAGCAAACTCGATAAGAGGTAGGGATTTCTCCCAAGAGCTTCCAAAATCGATGATGCATGCTTGAAGCATGTCTTCCAAAATCTACGAAGAAGGATTCAATAACGGTACATTTCATTGATGGTTCAAAAGAAGGTACTTGTGATAGTTACCTGAATTACCCTTTCTGATTGGCCATCAGACTGAGGGCGAAAGGTAGTACTAAGATTAACTCTCGTACCTAGAGCTCCTTGCAATGACTTCCAAAACTGAGATGCAAATCGTGGATTTTGATCTGAGATAATAGACTGAGGTTCTCCATGAAGTCGAATAACTTCCTTGATGTACAAGTCAGCTACTTTAGAAAGATCGTAGTTTATCCGAATTGGTAAGAAATGTGCTGACTTAGTCAAACAGTCCACAATAACCCAAATTCCATCGTGTTTAGTTGGGGTTAGGGGAAGACCACTCACAAAATCCATAGTGATCTTCTCCCACTTCCATTGTGGTAGATCGATGGGTTGCAATAAGTCGGTAGGAACACGATGCTCATCTTTAACACGATGGCACGTAAGGCACTTAGATACGAATTCAATTTTGGCCTGCTTCATGCCCTACCACCAGTAAAGCTCCCGTAGGCCTTTGTACATCTTCACCGACCCTGAGTGAATAGAGATTCATTATTGGGTACACAGACTCGATCACAAAAACATAAAAGCCCTTTAGAATTCATTCTGAAGTCAGGGTTATCTTGTAACTTGGAAACGATGGCTTGAAGTTTATGATCATGTTTTTGCAATGCTTGAATTCTCGATATGATGGTAGATTGAACTTAAAGTTTAGCTACGAGATAGAGATGCTTCTGAAGACGGAAGTGGGATTTGATAGCTTGAGGAGCTATAAGACAAGGACTTTACAATGAGTCAATGCACTGATCATCACATTAAATTCAATGATCAATAACATTGCTTACCAGGTAGAGGTTTGCGGCTGAGCGCATCAGCTACAACATTAGCCTTGCCCAGATGGTAATCAATAACAAGATCGTAGTCCTTAAGGAGCTCCATCCATCTCTGTTACTGATGATTTAACTCCTTCATAGCAAGAGGTACTTGAGACTTCTATGATCGGTAAAGAGGTAACATTTCTCTCCATAGAGATAATTTCTCCAAATTATCAATGCAAAGACAACTGCAGCCAACTCCATATAATGGGTGGGGTAGTTCATTTCATGTGGCTTTAGTTGTCTAGAAGCATAAACAAGACTTTGCCTTCTTGGATTAACACACATCCTAACTCGAGATGCGGAGCATCACTATAGATAGTGTAGTCCTTTCTAGACTCAGGTTGGGCTAGAACCTGTGCAAGAGTTAAAACTTGTTTCAATTGATTGAAGCTTCTTTGTTGTTCCTCGGTCCAAACAAATTGAGCTTATTTTCTTAGCAACTTAGTTAATGGGGCTGCTAACATAGAAAATCCTTTGATGAATCTTCTGTAATAGCCATCCAGACCAAGGAAACTTCTCACTTCACCAATATTATTTGGTGGATGCCAGTCAAGAATGGCTTGAATCTTCTTCAGGTCTACTTGGATGCCCAAAGCCGATACAATGTGCCCAAGGAAGGTGACTTTGGTGAGCCAGAACTCACACTTAGAAAACTTGGCATATAATTGTTTCTCTTGAAGAGTTTGAAGCACAATGTGAAGGTGGTCTTGATGTTCAGCAGGGTTCTTGGAGTAGATTAAGATATCATCCATAAACACCACCACGAACTTATCAAGGTAATATCGAAAAACTTGATTCATTATGTCCATAAAAGTTGCTGGTGCAATAGTTAACCCAAATGGCATCACCAAGAATTCGTAGTGACTGTATCTGATACAGAAAGCGATTTTATGCACATCAAACTCTTTAACTCTCATTTTATAATATCCAGACCTCAAATCGATCTTAAAAAACACAATGGAATCCTTAAGTGATCGAATAGGTCATCAATCCTTGGTAATGGATATTTGTTCTTGGTGGTCACCTTGTTTAACTGCCGGTAATCAATGCATAGTCTCATGGAACCATCCTTCTTCTTTACAAAGAGAGCTGGAGCTCCCCAAGGCGAGGAACTCGGTTGAATAAAGCCTTTATCAAGTAAGTCTTATATTTGGGCTTTCAATTCCTTCAGCTCAACGGCTGTCATTTTATAGGGAGCAATAGAAACTGGAGCAGTTCTAGGTTGCACTTTGATATTGAATTCAACCTCACGTGTTGGTGGTAAGCCCGAAAGTTCATCAGGGAAGACATCGGTAAATTCAGACACAATATCAATATCTTGTAGTCAAGGTTTATCCTTGGCTTCCAATGTCAAAGCATACAAGAAAGGTTTTCTTGAACTCATCAACACAATGCTCTCCTTGTCAAGGCCTCGAAGATACAGTTTTCTCTTACTACAATCTACCCATGCTTAATGTTAACTGAGCCAGTCTAAACCTAATATAACATCAAACTCGTGGATCGGTAAAGCCAATATGTTGGCCACAAAAGGAATCCCTTGAATCATCAAAGGATAATTCTTTCATACAAGGCTTACAATGACACAATTATGGAGATTCTCGATGCTATAGGTTCACTAGACATCCTATGCTTCTTAACTAACTAAGTGCTTATGAAGGAATGAGTAGAAATAGGGTCAATCAATCCATATAAAGAATGGGAGTACAGTTCAATGATACCTGCGATGACATCAGGCTCATCTTCCTCCTCCCTGCTCCTCACATGATATATCTGAGTAGGAGCCTTGGATTCTTGCTTACTCGGTGCCTTGCCAAAGCCACTAGGTCTCCCTGTAGCTCCCGATGAACCTTTCCTCGACCCTTTCCTTTAGAAAGAGTGAGTAGGGGTTGCATTACTTACCGGTGTAGCAGTAGGCTTGATAGCACCAAGAGGACAATGACGGATAAAATGACCTTATACTCCAAAATAGAAGCATGCTCTAGTCTGCTTACAACACGAACCCGCTGGATGTCATTTTTGGAAGTAGTTGCAAACTTGATTATGTGAACTTCGGTTGGAGCCTCTAGTACTTTCAACTGAGGCCAACTTGACAGAAAATTACATTATGGCTTGAGGTCTATCGATATTCCTAGTACGAGAAAGTTGAGGGTAAACATTCTGCTTAGGGCCTTGATACTTGCCCTTCTTGTTTCACCTGGGAGGCCGAGAATGATCTCTGAATCTCTTCTCGGACTTGCTAGATCCACCGAGTCTCTGAGCCCTCTGTGCAGCTTCGGTGGCTTTAACTCGATTCAAAAGGTCCTGAAAGTTAGTGATGCCCAAGGCGGAAAACATAGGGCGTAGCTCATCGCTAAGCCCATCGATGAACATCCTGCACTTGTCTTCCTCTTTCTCAATGTATTCTGCACCGTATCGGGAATACTTGCAAAAGTCATGGATGTATTACTCGATGGGTCGACCGCCTTGCTTCAGATGGAGGAAGATGGTGCGCCTTTCTGTGAGATAGTACTTGCTAATGTACTTCTTTCAAAATTCTTGAAGAAAGAACTCCCAAAAGATGGTCTCTTCAGGAACAGTGAGTATAGGTGGTCTCCCACCACTGGAGTGCTTCATCTGCTAACAGTGTTAGGGCACCTCCAGCTTATGCTCATCCGAGCATTGTAACTGCTTGTTTAGGATTCTTAATTTATTATCCAGCCAGTATTTCGTAGTTTCAGGATTTTTATCATCTTGGCCAGTGAAAGTACAGGCCAGAAGTGATGCCAGCTTATCGATAGGGGCCCGAGCATACTGGACAGTAGGCTAAATAGGTTGCACAGTTTGTTCAACTCTTATTGAGGTCATAAATTGTTTGAACATGTTGGCCATGTTCTGGCAACACTCGGCCTCAGCATTGGGAAACTCTGACTCGATATTTTGAGGTGGGGGATTATGTGGATTCGGTGGGTCTCCCTTCTTGTTTCCTTATCGTGTGTCAAAGATTCGGTAGCGAGCTCATCTATGTGAGCTTCGGTATTTCCAGACAAATCTATAACATAAAGAGATCAGATTAGTCAGCAAGTCGCAGTATATACACAATATACAACACCTAGGTGGCAAAGTAACACAATAACAATGCAATAAACTTCAGTTTATTCCTAGAATCAACTAAACTCTAGCTCTAAAACCACAAATGTAACACCCTCTTCCCGGCCTGGTCGAGAACCCGGTCAGAGCGTGCTACCGATGACCGTACGGTGATCGGTGCAATGAATTTTCATATAATGGTTAACACTTAATCAATATTATGCTTCCCAACATTACCGAACGTATATATTAGCTCAATTTATCACTTAAAGAACAATGACTAATCAATTAAGACCATTTTATAA
Organism: Hibiscus mutabilis; assembly: GCA_019671005.1. NCBI lineage: Eukaryota > Viridiplantae > Streptophyta > Magnoliopsida > Malvales > Malvaceae > Hibiscus > Hibiscus mutabilis. Next base: position 26,800,558 of record CM033745.1, on the reverse strand, counting down.
CTTCTACAAGTTTTAGGAACTAAACTATAAATCTAGTAATTTAAAGGTCTTTTTATGTAATTAACAATACCATAATTAAATTCAATTTAGTAACAGTATGCTTGTAAATTTTCGTGTTATTCCGATAACATTTACCTACCCAATTAGACTATACAACGTTTAGTGACCAATCTGTAAATAATGCAAAACTGTAGTCTAAGTCTTTTAACAGAATTAACTACCACCATATCGATACACCTTGGGGCCGTACTGATAGAGGTGTACATGATTTAGAACCCATAGAATCTGTCAAGTCCCGTTTTGATACAGTTGGGACTGTATCGATACGGGTTGACCAACTTTGACTTGCTAATTGTGGTCTTAAAGCTGTAATAACGGTCATATTGTATCGATACACCATCATGCCGTATCGACACAAAAATGCTCATATTTGCTTCTAACTTTCATTGACCAATTCCCGTTTTGATACAATTAGGACTATACCGATACGGGTTTACTAGAGTTGACCTGTTTCGAAACACCCTAAGATCGTATCGATACAATTAAATGCCCAAACCTTATTGCCAAAACCTGTATCAATACACTTTAGACCTGTATCGATACGCTATGGTTAAATCATGCTTTCTCAAGCCAAATATACAAGGCCGTATCGATACAGCTTGACTTGTATCTGTACGCCTTGCACTGTAATGTCAATTTTCTTCTGGTTTTTAGTTCATTTAACCTAGCAAAAAATGTCTAAATGCAATGAAACTTTACCAACAATATTTCAATACTATATTCTACTTGCATGCCAAATTTTAGAGTTATTTGAATCCATTTACTAGGTTTTCACCTTTTCGTGCCAAATATGCATATTTAGTCATTTATAAGTCATACGAAAAAGCCAATTAGAGCCTTAAACACTTTTACATACCATGCACAAAACGCACATATCAAAAGGGCGACAAATGACTCGTTCAACTACTTTGCCACCATTCTAGGAGTTCGTAATAGCAAAACACAATACTTAGGCTGGTGGTGACTTGTCAACAACGTCAATTCCTCAATCTCCAACGATGAAATCCTTAACCTGAAATGTAAACAATGAAAAGCATTAGGCATACATTTCCTAGTGAGGTAATCACAGCTAAACACTTTATCGATGAAATGCATTCCAAATCATGTCTTGACAACAACAATGCAATGTTTCAATAGTATCAATGCAATGATCATGTTCAATAGCAATCAGCCCATAATTCAACAATAAACCTTGGATCGATTCTGGATAGTGGATACACGAATTTCTACGCCTCACCAAAGCAATGAATGGTCTAGTCCCTCCGCCTCGCCAATATGACCAATATCACAACAAATCCCTCCGCCTCGCCAAAGCAATATAGGTGATAAACCTAGGACTGTAGTCCACCCTTACACTGAGCTCATGAATTCTATGGCATGCCAATTGTATCCAAAGTCCTCTCGAATCCAAGGTTTGGTGACATTATCAATAATCAATGTTCAATAACAATAACAATGTTCAATGCTCTTATCAATAAACAATGTTTCGATATTGATATCCAATAGCAATATCAATATAAATAGCCATGTTCGATGATCTCAATGGCAATAACAATGGTCGATGCATCATTTTCAATATTTCAACGACAATAACTTTGTCGATATCAATATACAATGACAATGGCAATAACAATGATTATGCTCTATGTCCAATGTTCAATGCTTCAATAATTCAATGACTATATCGATGGCGAATTCAATGGCAATGACTGGCAATGACTCTAGCAATATCAATGGTCAACATTCGATGCGACCACTTACCTTAACTTACCAATGGAATCCACTTAAGTGGTTCAATGTATTAATCCTTGACAATAGTGTTAGCCATACTATAATCAATGACGATGAAACTGGGAAAGGCACCTAGCCTAATTCCAAGACTTCAACTACACTCACCTTGGTAATCCGAAGCTTCTACGGCTCTCGGATAGCAATCCTCTTGTTCCTAGCTTTCGGTGAAGATGATGAGTGCTCTTTTCCAATTTCTTGAGCTGGGTAAACAATAGGATTGTGTTAGAATCAACATTACGATATCGAAATCAGTATAACGATATCAAAATCAATATCTAAACTCAATATATACAATATCTATGAATTATCCAGGGATAGCAAAACCTAGCTTGAGATTACTCTCAAATCCTCCATGGATTTCAACGATTGTTTGGGGAATTAAGCTTACCCAATCGGTAGAAACATTTTGATAACGATAAACTGAAGAAAAACTAAGCTTGAACTTAGGCTCTAATGGAGGTGTGAGCTTAGATGAAGATGATGACCATGGAGGTGCTTGCTTCTTTAGGAAGTAGGGTGAGATTTTCCACTGTTCCTTTCATTCTTTTAATTCTAATGAACTGATGGCTTTCCTTCATATGAAAGAAGCTCAACAAATTAGCCCACATGTGGGTGATTAATATTTGAGGAGGGGCTAATCGCAAGGTTAGCCCCTCAACTCTCGATTCTTCAAACTTGTACCCCTAACATTCAATTTCTATAATTTGGCCACTAAACAGGTTTTCAATACTTTCACTAAGGTCTTTAAACAATAATTTGACTCAATTGGAGTCCATTATTGGTACAATTAACCACGTAGTCAAAGTTAATACAATATTTTGACAATTTCGATGTAGGGTTTCTGATCGCCAAAAACCGAATCTGACTAGACCAGTTTTTGGGGAGTTACAACTCTCCCCCTTAAGCAAAATTCATCCTCAAATTTTACCTGGATTAAAAAGATGAGGATATTGCTTTCGTATTGTTTCCTCCAGTTCCCATTTTGCTTCCTTTGCAGTGTGTCTCTCCCCCTAACACTTTAACTAATGGAATAGTCTTGTTACGAAGCCTCTTGACTTCCCTTGCGAGAATCTGAACTAGTTCTTCCTTGTAGGACAAGTTTGGTTGAATTTTCACAGATTCAGGCTCAATAATGTGCGAGGGATCAGAACGATACTTCCGAAGCATGGATACATGAAATACATCATGGATTTTACTCAATTCCAAGGGCAACAATAAGTGATAAGCCACGAGGCCAACTTTTTCAATAACCTTGAAAGGTCCAATGAATCAGGGACTCAATTTCCCTTTCTTTCCAAACCTTAGAACTTTCTTCCACGGAGAGACTTTAAGAAAAGCTTTCTCACCAACTTCATATTGTATATCCCTTCGCTTGAGATCAACATAGGTCTTCTGCCGGTCAAAGGTAACTTTTAATCGATCATGGATGATGGTAACCCATTCCTCGATTTCCCAAAGTAAGTCAGGACCCAACACATTGCCTTCACCAAGTTCAGACCAACACAATGGAGTTTTGCATCGTCTCCCATACAAGGCTTCATACGGTGCCATCTTAATGGAAGCTTATAACTATTGTTATAAGCAAACTCGATAAGAGGTAGGGATTTCTCCTAAGAGCTTCCAAAATTGATAATGCATGCTTGAAACATGTATTCCAAAATTTGCGAAGAAGGATTCAATAATGGTACATTTCATTGATGGTTCAAAGGAAGGTACTTGTAATAGTTACCTGAATTACCCTTTCTGATTGGCCGTCAGACTGAAGGTGAAAGGTAGTACTAAGATTAACTCTGGTACCTAGAGCTCCTTGCAATGACTTCCAGAATTGAGATGCAAATCGTGGATCTCGATCTGAGATGATAGACTATGGCACTCTGTGGAGCCGAATAACTTCCTTGATGTACAAGTCAAATAATTTAGGAAGACTGTAGTCCATCTGAATTGGTAAGAAATGTGCTGACTTAGTGAAACGGTCCACAATGACCTAAATGGCATCATGTTTAGTTAGGGTTAGGGGCAGACCACTCACAAAATCATAATGATCTTATCCCACTTCAATTATGGTAGATCGATGGGGTGCAATAAGCCGATAGGAACACGATGCATGCAAGTATACACAGTCAGCAAGTAATACAATAGTAAGCTAAGTATCTGTCCACAGAGATTGACAAAGAATTTATGTGTTTAATGGTCTACTTGTTAAAGGGGTTAAGAATGTTTAAAATTGATTTGGATTTCCGATTTAGACATTGGCTAAAATAAGGTAGTAAAAAATAGTTTCGCAAGAAGAATTGAAGAAGTATTCAAATTGATTGTGAGCATTGGCAAGGGATGCATGAATTTTATGCTAGCTATGCCAGCTATTAATAATGTCCTACCTTGGATTTATTGCCGAGCTGATTTGAAGAATAGTATTACCTTTGTCGATGGCAATACCCTAAGTTAACCATGATAAAACCCCTATATGTCTATAGTGCAACTTTTTATAAATTAACTTGATTAAGTTTCAATCTTTACTCCTAAGGGGTAGATTCACTTTTGAAGTAAGCTCATCTACTTGAACATCTTCTGTCAAAGTTTCTCTCCTTAGTACCTCACAACTAATCGTTACCCCTTAAGTCTATTAAGATATTAAGGCATAATAAGCATACAATGCCAACTTTTGCATGGCAAAGAATTTAAGGAAATGAAGTTCTAGCCGGATAAAAAATAATGTCAAGGCATTCAAATTATTAAAAACCAAAAATAAACTGAGCGTTAATCGCAAACATCCTCAACCAACTATAAAAGCTTAGTACATGGTTAGGGGATCCATCCATAAAGCATTGTATCTCAACATCACCATTTAAATAAAAATTAAACTAAAAGAATAGGCAAGGAAAGAGGTCTGTCGATGTAACCCTTCAAATGCTCTAGAGCCCTTAGTTCAAGATAGTCGAACCATGTTGCCTCTAGCTTCCTTTTTCACCGCGGTGCTCTCTCTTGATTGGTTTTCTTTAAATAGGCACTCGTGAAAACCCTATGATGGGTTTGAAATTTGAATTTTGATTATACACCAAGATAGGCGTGTTATCCTCTTTTGAATTTTAGGGCTGACGTGTACTGGGTTCAACGACTAATTTGACTGGGCATTGAACATCAATTCTTTTCCCAGCGAGCTTGGTAATCTCTGGTTCAACTTTGCCTACTGTGACTCGACAATTCTCTTCTACTTTTCCTGTTCCTGCTTCTGCACGGCTCTGCCAAGCTTGCCCTGCTCCTATCCTACATCAATACCAGCAAAACAACCCTTCAAAATGGCAAAATAACAACTCCCTAGCTCCTTATGCATACGCAAGATTTTAACAACTAAATACAAATATATATACCTAAAGACAAGCAAAAGCATTGTGAAATATGTATCAAAATTAGTACTTAATAGGAGTTAACAATAAGGAAGACTCTTTAAATACCCTTCTCAAAGGATGTACACTCCCAATGTGAGATATAACCAATAACCTTATCTTCTCCTTCAAAAACAAAGATTTGTATTCCAGTTAAACCCTCATCATTTATTTTTCTTATCGAAATGGATATTTTAATTTATTAAATTATACAGAGGTCGTTTAGAAATTATGTATTAAATTTTTATTCTTTTTCTCCCAAGTTTTTTTCTTCTACCTCTCCTTGCTTCAAGCGGTATCCACCTCCCTCTTTCCTTTTACTTTCCCCTTCTTATTTTGTCTTTCCTTCTTTCTTTTTGTCCGTTGGGTGTTTCGTTTCGCCTTTAGCCAGCTTGTTGTGGAGGCTCATCTCTTGATGACCATGGTCTTGTTTGGGCCCTTTCTCATGAGGGAATGTCTTCGAATCGCAGACGAGAAGAGTTCTAACCCATTCCTTTAGCTTCCCAATGTCTCTTCAATGGTGGCCAGAGCTTTTGATTCTTCCACCGGCAGTTGAACGTCTCATTTATTGTTTTTCCTTCTATCATTGTTAAGCTCTCTTCTTGGATGCCATGTTTCTGTTGGTTAACTCGTTGTATTTACATCACCGTTTTTATCCTTATGTGACAACAAAAGAGTCCATGCTGTTTGAATTTTGGGTGTTGGTTGTGTTCCTCTCCCTCTCTTTGTAATCACTATTTTTTATCTGTGTTATATTAGTATTATTATATATTATTTTAATGTTGTTATTATTGTTTATTACTATTATTATTGTTGTTCTTATTTTAATATTATTATTATTACCGAGTATTATTATTATTATTATTAGTATCAAAAATAAAAATAAAAACAAATCAAAAATAATTTAAATATAAGCCCAATTAAATAAATGAATACCCAATTATATTAAGTTCAGTCCATTTACACTTAAACAAAACCCAAAAATATTTACATTGTACCATGCCCGTTTATAGCCCAAACCTAATTAATCTAACAGATAACCCTAAGCCTAAATTTGATATGCCTCTCTTATCTCTGCGCAGCCCAATCCTAACCGTTGGATTAGATCTGATCTAACGGTCTAGATGCCATGAGAGATGACCTCTCAGCTCCCTCCATGCATGCGTGAGGCCACCGCCCGAGACTGTTGGCATTCCCATGCGCCCTCACCGATTATCGCCATGTGTCTTCATCTACGGTCACCATTCCTCCGTCGGCCTCCACGTTGACGTATGGCCACCATCTCTCATGCGTTCAAAAATCAAAGGAGTCAGACATTATCATCATCAATAGTATATATTAAGTATAAAATATTGTAAACAAATCCAGTATATAATCGGTACAAAAATCTTGTAATAATTTTCAGAGATTATCAATCAATAGAAAAAAAGGATTCAGATAAAAAAACCTTATGATGTAATTTTCTAATTTTTTTAATTCGAATCAAAAAGGGGAAGGGTAGGGTTTATACATGTTCGATATCGGGCCACCATCGTGATAAATGTAGAGGTCGATGTCGCCGATGAACGGAACAATCATGCTTTACCTCTTCATTTCTCTATTCTTATTCAAGCTTCAAAACATTTTGCATTCTAAAACGGAGGGTTTTCAAAAATTTTGGGGTTTTAGGGTTTTGATTTTCTCTAGATTTTGTTAAATCAAACTCGTTTTTGAAAAATAAATGGTGGTCGGATTTGAGTAAAAAGGGAGAGGACGAGTGGTTTAGGTTTAGATTTTGTGTGCGTCGGCATTGACGAGCGACGGCGGCAGAAGAACGTCGCTAATTTCTAGAAATAGCGGCGGTGTTCTTCAGTTCTTCATGAACTCACAAGAACATTTCATAGAGTTTCATAGGAAGGATTTTTTATCAGTTTTGAGGGATATCAGAAAATGATAATTTGTTTTTGGTTTTTGAGTTTTATGCCCGGTTTTTAAAAATGTTCTAATTAGCCATTTAAATCCCTCTGCCTAGTTAAATGCTTTTTACAGTCCCTACACCTTTAATAAGCTTTCCAATTTCATCCCTATCAGCCTGATTAAGCCCGAAATCAAGTGGTTAAATTATCCTTTAGGTCCTTGTCCCGTTATTCATTTAATTACAGTTCTCTAATTTCATGCCCTTTATGTTTCTTTAATTTATGCACTGTTATTTTAATTTCTTTAATCGTCCATGTTTATTCAGATTTATATGGCATATTTTACATTAATTGCTTGTTTGAATTTAGTTATTTGTTTACATATTTATTATATCATATATATATATATATGTGTGTGTGTGTGTGTGTGTGTGTATTTTACCATAATGATTCTATTATCATTTTAATTTGTTTAAACGTATAGAGTATGTCACATCCCGAAAACCGAACTTATCAGAAGTAGGTTCTGGTGATCGGAAATGTTGAATTTGATGCATTACACGATTGTAATAGTTGAATTTTGTACCCCTATTTTGTAATGAAATCACAAATTGGTCCTATTTGAGTGGATGAACTTCCTTGTACGGAATTCAAAGCCAAGATGCAAATTCTGAGCTGGGTGTATCGATACAGTCAAGCCAGTATCGATATGGCCCAACCACCATTAACTAACTTATCTGTTTGAGCATGAGAGTATCGATATGGTCACGAGCGTATCGATACGGGTCTCCTATTTTGAATCAGTTTGAAACCCAAATTGAGGGACAAATCAAGCAAGGTGCTTACTCACCTTCTTTCTTGACAATGCCCATGTGAAAGTCATCTGAATAGGTGATTGATGAAGTCAAAAGCTAAATAGAAAAGGCTAATAACCATGGGAATAAGCAAACCCTTTATGGAGGGTAAGCCTTTCATTGGTTGGCATGTAGGTGAGAAATGATTAGGCCTCAATCTTTTAAATGAATAAATGAATAAAGATAGAAGCTTTCATTCTCTCATCTTTCTATCTTCAAACCTCCTGGTAAACTAAGCCCACCTTGTTACCAAATTAAGCAAGCTCTTCCATTGTTGTCTTCAACCTCTAGCTAAGTTAGCATCTTGATCCAATCCTCCATCATCGCTCGAATTCAATACCCCCTTTAAAAGCTCATAACACAGTAAACAAAACCTCTCATTCGAATTAACGATTCCAATCTTTATTGGAGCTTAATTTTGAAATTATGTTTTCCCGGTTCAAATAGAAACCCATGAATTAGGAGTTTTGATTTTGTTAATTCGATGTTGTCCCTAAAGCTCCGATAAGTTTGAAATATGTTTCTGAATCCTTAATTCGAATTCTAATGTAGTCCAAACTTTGTGCTAGCTCAAGTGTTGGAGAAGGATCCCTTGTCATCTCCAAAGGAAGCTAGGTACAATAGTGTTGTAATTCGAGAGCCTCGTAACCAAGGTAAGTGTAGTCGTGTCATGGGATAGGCTCAGTGCCATCCTGTTGCATCATTATGGTTTGCTATGCATTGTGTCAAAGCTCAAGTAGAGCAATCGGCTATAGTTTGAATGGTAAGGTTGGGTAAGCCCTTGTGTCATTTTGATATGGTTATGGATATACATGTGACATATGATCCAATATAAATGAACTATGAGAATGATATGTTGAAACATGAACAAATATATTATATTATGTGGAATTGATATGGCTTTGTGATGATTTGATGTACACATGCATGATGATATGCTGTGGAGCTACAACTCACTTTCGTTTCTGAAATGTTATGGCCTACGGGCACAAAGGTTAGAAAATACATTGATATATGTGAACCCTAGATATTTATGAGTTTTGGATACAATTGGCATGCCATGGGGTTATTTGAGCTTGTATAAGTAAGGGTGGACTACGGTCCGGGCTACAGCCTATATGTGGGGGAGATAAGGATGGATTGTGTAAGGGATTTATCCGAAGCTACGGGTCAAGGCTACAACCTATTTTCGATATATGTGTTGGTGTAAAGGGGAATTTGCGTATCCATTTGTTACATTGTCCAAGGGAATTGATGTGTGTTAAGTTTTGCTATGATTATGTGAAAGTATGATAAATGACTTAAGGATGAGACTTATGTGATTAATAGTATAATTTATGATATTTGAGAATGATGTTATGTTATTCATTCCTATAGTATGCCATTCATGTCATTTAATTGCTTTACATTTGTTATGACTACCTCACTAGGCTATGTAAGCCTAAAATATGTGTGTCTCATGCATTTTAGGATCTTGAGATCTCTCGAGCTCGATCGTGTAATCTCTCGGTTGGAAGTCACTTCCGCAAGTTATATGTATGATTACTTTCATTTCTGAACTCTATGTAGGGTGGCATAAGGTCTAGACGTGTTGAAACTACCTATTATGATATGTTTGTATAAGCCTAAAATAGCCTAAGTGATGTATGTGTGATATGGTATATTTTGGGGTTGATAACCTAGTTAAAATGAGTTTAAATGCACTAGTTGGTGAAACCTGAGTAAATAGATTTGAAGCGCTATAAAATTTGACATGCGTTTAGAAATATTGTTTTTAAGGTTGCTAGAGAAGTTTGATAAAATTTGAATAACGTTTGGTTGGGTGATTCGAATAAAAACCAGTAAAATTCTGTCATTACAGGTCAAAGTGTATCGATACGGGTGATGGCATATCGATACGATCTAGCATAATTTGGCTAAAAGAAAGCATGGTGTATCGATATGGTTAGGGCGTATCAATACGTATTTTGGTCACTAGAATCTGGATGGGAAAAAGTTATCGAAACGGTCATAGAGCGTATCGATAAGGAGTCAATGCGTATCGATACTGGACTAACTGTATCGGTACGGGCTTGACATCCATCGAATCTGGAAATCTGAAATTAGGCTTAACGTATCGATAAGGTCCTTAGGTATCGATACGGTGTTAGTTAATTCAGTTATAAAGAATATAAAGAAGTTTTAGGCGAATTGCAAGTTGGTCACTAATAATCATATTGTCTAATTAATCAGGTTAACGATATCTGATAGTAATGAAACTTCACAGAATAATAATTGGTAAGTTTAACTACAAGTTGATAATAAAGAATCTGGATTAGGGTCGCTAATTTGTAAAGTTTCAGTTTTAGTCCCTAAGTTCCAAAAGGGGAAAATTGACCCTGATTCTAATACGAGTAGTAACAAATAGGTTCGATAAGCCTTGGGAATTAATTAATACAATATTTCGAACAAGTTCCGAACTCTAATTTCGTCTTCCGATCTCCGAATAAGTTCCGATAACACTTTCCGTCCTGGTTCTCTACCAGACCGGGAAGGGCGTTACTGTTGTGGTATCAGAGCCTAGGTTTAGTCGATTCTAGGACTAAACTGAAAATGGTTACGAGTCTGTATGTACTTATGCCACCTAGGAGTTATTTGTAAATGTTATCTATGACTTGCAGCTTACATGATTTAATCTTTCTGTATAATTAGATCTGAAAATGTCAGTGCCTACCGATAAACGCGCTGTTAATGAACTGAATCTCGGCTCTTCCTCTACTCAAGGGGATACTTTGAGTGCAGAAGTTAGGCCCGGACGAGTGGGTCAAAATGATCTACCTCATCCTTCGCCAATGCCTCCGGCTCAACATGAGTATTTATTGTCGATGGCCGACATGATCAAACAACTGGTTGTGTCTCTCCGAAAAGAACCGCTCTCTCAGCCTAAAGAAACATCTCAATCTACATTGAAAGCCCCTATTAATAAACTCAAACAGTATACGGTTCACACGTTCACTGGCCATAACCTAGATAATCCTGAGATCGTAGAATATTGGCTGGAGAACACTTTGAAAGTACTAAATAAACAAATGAAGAGCCCCGAAGAACATAAGCTCGAGTGCGCCTTAGCCTTGATTACCTAAGGAGGCCCAGAGTTGTTGGGATACAGTGACACTCACCGTGCTTGAGCATAGGATTATGTGGGACTTCTTCCTTCAAGAGTTTTGCAAAAGTATATCAGTGACCATTACATCGCCGAAAGGCATAAAAAGTTCCTCCATCTCAGGCAAGGAGGAAAGCCCATAGAATAGTATATCTAGGATTTCTGCAAGTATGCAAGATATGGTGTTGAGATTATATGCACGGAGAAAGAAAAATGTAGGATGTTCATTGATGGCCTCTATGACGAACTGCGTCCTCTTTTCACCGTCTTGGAGTTAAAAGACTTCCAAACTTTGGTTAATCAACCCATTGCTGCTGAAGCCTCCCAGAAGGCTTTCGAAAGAAGGAAAGGAAACCAGGCTCGATATGATAAGAGGTTCCGAGATGATTCCAAGCCACCCACATCTAAAAATAAGGGTAGGCAGTGGGACCAAAGGTCTGCTACCCTTCAACAGCTGCCATGATCCGGTTATGTACCATAGTTCCAGTCTGTAGAAACATCTATTGCTCGCACAGATTTGGTAGACAGCACAGGTGGTTCTAAGAAAGGTTCTTAGATCTCTTTGAGTAATTTAAGCCAGAAGAGGCAGCTCAGGCAGTGCCGTGGACAATCTGGATCGTGCTATATTTGTGATGAGTCTGGCCACTTTATCTGGCAGTGTCCGTAAAATCTGCACGACCCTACATTCATAGCTTCTTAGAACAATCCTAACATAGGAAGAGGAACAAAGCAAGTGCAAACTGGATCAGCGGGGAGACCTCGCAACACCAATGCCCCTCCGGCTGGTCGCGGCCATCAAACTTCAGCCCAGATGTACCATGTTCGGGGTTGTGAGCAGGAGGATGATCCTGATGTGATTGCAGGTATGGTGGAATTATGTTCTGATCTTGTTTATGCTTTGGTAGATCCAGGCTCTACGCATTCTTTTGTTAGCGAACCTTTGATTGCAAATTATGCCCTAGAATCAGAACCGGTCACTTTTGAGTTTCCGTCTCTAATCCGTTAGGTGATAGTGTGATCATTCGATGGGTTTGTAAAGCTTGCCCTCTAAGAATCCAAAGGATCCCTTTCCCGGCTAACTTGATGGCCTTGCCTTTTCGAGAGTTCGATCTCATATTAGGCCTCGACTGGTTAGCCGAACACCAAGCATGGGTGGACTGTTCGAAGAAGAAATTGTACCTTCGTGGGCTCAGTAAGGAAAGCATAACCCTGATGAAATCCTAACTCGAGCCTAAGAAGACTCTCATGTATGCTATGAAAGATCTAAAACTTGAAAGTGTACCTATTGTGAAAGAATTCTTCGATGTGTTTCTCGATGAACTTCTGGGACTCCCTCCCACCCGAGAAGTGGAATTCGGGATAGAAGTGCAACTTGGGACTACTCTAGCCTCTATCACTCCTTATAGAATGGCTCCGGTGGGTTAAGAGAGCTAAAGGCCCAAATCCAAGACCTTTTGGATAAGGGATTCATCTGAACGAGTTCCTCACCATGGGGAGCACCAGTGTTGTTTATTAAGAAGAAAGATGGATCGATACGCCTATGCATCGACTACCGTCAGCTGAATAAGGTGACGATCAAGAGCAAGTACCCATTGCCTAGTATCGATGACCTTTTTGATCAATTGAAAGAAGCTTTTGTCTTCTCAAAGATAGACCTTCAATTCGGGTACTATCAAATGCTTGTGAAGGAGACTGATGTTTCAAAGACTGCCTTCCAAACTAGATATAGACACTATGAATTCCTAGTAATGCCATTTGGGCTTATGAATGCACCTGCAGCCTTCATAGACTTGATGAACCGTGTGTTCTGGCCTTACCTAGATAAGTTCATGGTGGTGTTCATAGATGGCATTCTAATCTATTCGAAGGATGCTGCTGCTCATGAAGAACATCTTCAGATTGTGCTTCATACCGTTTGAGAAAAGCAACTATATGCCAAGTTTAGCAAATATGAATTCTGGCTATCCGAAGTATCTTTCCTTGACCATGTGATCTCTTCTACGGGAATTCAAGTTAACCCAAAAAAAGATTCAAGCCATTCTCGACTGGATTCACCTGAAGAGTGTGGGAGAAGTTCATAGTTTTTGGGCCTTGCAGGCTACTACCGTAGATTCATTAAGGGATTCTCACTAATTGTTGCCCCCTTGACAAAGCTCCTCCGTAAGGACACTCCTTTTGTATGGACTGCAGATCAGCAAAGGAGTTTTGATCAGCTCAAGCAAGTCCTTACTCATGCCTCAGTCTTGGTGCAACCTGAGTCGGGCAAAGATTTCACCGTTTATAGCGATGCATCCTACCTGGGATTAGGCTATATTCTGATGCAAAAGGCAAAGTCATAGCTTATGCTTCACGTCAACTCAAGCCACATGAGCTAAACTATCTGACTTATGATCTGGATTTAGCCGCCGTTGTGTTTGCTTTGAAGATTTGGCGACACTATCTGTATGGTGAGAAATGCTACCTATACACCGATCATAAGAGCCTAAAATACCTACTAACTCAGAAGGAGTTGAACCTTCATCAATGCCGGTGGATGAAGTTATTGAAAGACTATGATCTGGTCATTGATTACCATCCAGGTAAAGCTAATGTTGTGGCTGATGCTCTTAGCCAAAAGCCCACTCATTCTCTAAAATATTTGAATGCCCACTTTCAGCTCAGGAAATGTGGCAAGCTGTTGGCTGAATTGAGAGTACAGTCGACCATTGTATCCCGAATCAAAGTACTCCAAAGAAACGACGAGGAGTTGCAGCCACTCATTACTAAGGTCAAGGATAACACAGATCCTGACTTTGCTATGAATTTCGAAGGTATTTTATATTTCCACAACCGTACTTGTGTGCACCTGATGATAATGATCTTCAGAATTAAATTCTGAGTGAAGCTCATTCTATCCTCATCTTTGTTCACCCAGGAGCTATTAAAATGTACAATGACCTAAATTAGCTATATTGGTGGTCTGAAATGAAGAATGAGATCACGGACTTTATGGCTAGGTGTTTGACTTGCCAACGAGTCAAAGCTGAGCACAAGGAGCCTACTAGTCTTATGCAGCCTATCAAGCTTCCACAGTGGAAATGAGAGTGTATTACAATGGACTTTGTAAGTGGCCTACCTATGACACCGAAGAAGAATGATGTTGTTTCGGTTATTGTGGATCAATTTACTAAGTCCGCTCATTTCCTTTTGGTAAGACTGGACTTCAGTTTGCCTAAGCTCATGGAGTTGTATATTCGTGAAGTTATTAGGTTACACGGAGTCCCTGTGTCTATTATCTTCGATCTTGACCCTCGATTTGCAGCTCGGTTTTGGAAGACCTTACACAAGGCCTTGGGAACACGAGTGCACCTTAGCACTGCTTTCCATCCTCAAACCGATGGCCAATCCGAGAGAATTATCCAAATTCTAAAATATATGCTCCGAGCTTGTGTCATCAACTTTGGGAATACGTGGGAAAAATCCCTACCTTTTGTCGAGTTTGCATATAACATCAGTTATCAAGCCTTAATTCAAATGGCCCCGTACGAAGCTTTGTATGGAAGGAGATGCAAAACTCCTCTTCGTTGGACCGAACTCGATGAAGGCAAGATACAAGGTCCTAACTTGGTTCGGGAGACCGAAGTAAGGACAACCATTATTCGAGATCGGCTTAAGGCTGCCTTCGATCTACAGAAATCATATGCTAATTTGAAAAGAATAGATATACAGTACGAGGTTGGTGAGAAGGCCTTCTTCAAAGTATCTCTATGGAAGAAGATCTTTCGTTTCGGTAAAAAACTGGAAGCTAAGCCCCCGTTTCATTGGCCCGATCGAAGTGACTGAAAGAGTTAGACCTGTAGCATACTGATTAGCTCTACATGAGGAGTTAAGTCAGATTTACAATGTTTTCCACGTATCTATGTTATGCAAGTACCGTTCAGATCCCTCCCACGGATCGCTCAGAGTCTGTAAAGATTCAGTCCAATCTGACGTACGAGGAAGAACCTATACAGATCCTTGCTCAAAAAGTCAAACGGCTTCGTAACAAGTTAGTGCCCTTAGTGAAAGTTCTATGGAGAAGTCATTCTGTTGAAGAGGCAACGTAGGAACCTGAAGAGACAATGCGAAAGCAGTACGCACATCTTTTTGCCTGAGACGAAAATTCGAGGATGAGTTTTCTTAAGGGGGAGAGTTGTTATATCCCGAAAACTGGCCTAGTCAGAAGTAGGTTCTGGTGATTAGAAATTTTGAATCCGATGCGTTACACGATTGTAATAGTAGACTTTTGTACCCCTCTTTTGTAATGAAATCACAATTTGGTCCTATTTGAGTGGATAAACTTCCTTGTACGAAATTCAAAGCCAAGTTGCAAATTCTGAGCTAGGCGTATCGATACGGTCAAGCCAGTATTGATACGGCCCAACTGCCATTAACTAACTTTTCTATTTGAGCATAAGAGTGTCGATACGATCACGAGTGTATCGATACGGGTCCCCTATTTTGAATCTGTTTAAAGCCCAAATTGAGGGAAAATCGAGCAAGGTGCTTACTTACCTTCTTGCTTGACAATGCCCACGTGAAAGTCATTTGAATAGGTGATTGATGAAGTCAAAAGCTAAATAGAAAAGACTAATAACCATGGGAATATGCAAACCCTTGATGGAGGGTAAGCCTTTCATTGGTTGGCATGTAGGTGAGAAATGATTAAGCCCCAATCTTTTAAATGAATAAAGAGAGAAGCTTTCATTCTCTCATCTTTCTATGTTTAAACCTCCTGGTAAACTAAACCCATCTTGTTACAAAATTAAGCAAGCTCTTCCATTGTTGTCTTCAACCTCTAGCTAAGCTAGAATCTTGATGCAATCCTCGATCATCGTTCGACTTCAATACCTCGTTTAAAAGCTCATAACTCGGTAAGAAAAACCTCCCATTGGATTTGACGATTCCAATCGTTGTTGGAGCTTAATTTCGAAGTTAGGTTTTCCTAGTTCAAATAGAAACCCATGAATTAGGAGTTTTGATTTTGTTAATTCTATGTTGTCCCTAAAGCTCCGATAAGTTTGAAATATGTTTTCGAATCCTTAATTTGAATTCTAATGTAATCCTAACTTTGTGCTAGCTCAAGTGTTGGAGAAGGATCACTTGTCATCTCCAAAGGAAGCTAGGCACAATGGAGTTGTAATTCGAGAGCCTCGTAACCAAGGTGAGTGTAGTCGTGTCATGGGATAGGCTTTGTGCCATCCTGTTACATCATTGTGGTTTGCTATGCATTGTATCAAAGATCAAGTATAGCAATCGACTATAGTTCAAATGGTAAGGTTGGGTAAGCCCTTGTGTCATTTTGATATGCTTATGGATATACATGTGACATATGATCCGATATAAATAAACTATGAGAATGATATGTTGAAACATGAACAAATATGTTATATTATGTGGAATTGATATGGCTATGTGATGATTTGATGTACACATGTACAATGATATACTGTGGAGCTACGGCTCACTTTCGTTTCCGATATGATATGGCCTACGGGCACAAAGGTAAGAAAATACATTGATCTATGTGAACCATGGACATTTGTGAGTTTTTGATACAATTGGCATGCCATATTGTTATTTTAGCTCATATAAGTAAGGGTGAACTACGGTCGGGACTACGGCCTATATGTGTGGGAGATAAGGATGGATTGTGTAAGGCATTTATTTGGAGCTACGGCCTATTTTCGATATATGTGTTGGTGTAAAGGGGAATCTGTGTATCCATTTGTTACATTGTCCAAGGGAATTGATATGTGTAAGCCCTTGTGTAAGGTTGGGTAAGGCCTTGTGTCATTTTGATATGGTTATGGATATACATGTGACATACGATCCGATATAAATGAACTATGAGAATGATATGTTAAAACATGAACAAATATGTTATATTATGTGGAATTGATATGGTTATGTGATGATTCGATGTACACATGTACGATGATATGCTGTGGAGCTACGGTTCACTTTCGTTTCTGATATGTTATGGCCTACGAGCATAAAGGTAAGAAAGTACATTGATCTATGTGAACCATGGACATTTGTGAGTTTTGGATACAATTGGCATGCCAGTGGGTTATTTGAGCTCGTATAAGTAAGGGTGGACTACGGTCCGGGGCTACGGCCTATATATGGGGGAGATAAGGATGGATTATGTAAGGGATTTATCCGGAGCTACGGCTCAAGGCTACGGCCTATTTTTGATATATGTGTTGGTGTAAAGGAGAATCTGTGTATCCATTTGTTATATTGTCCAAGGGAATTTATATGTGTTAAGCTTTGCTATGATTAGGTGAAAGTATGATAAATGACTTAAGCATGAGACTTATGTGATTAATAGTGTAATTTATGATATTTGAGAATGATGTTATGTTATTCATGTCCATAGTATGCCATTCATGTCATTTAATTGCTTTCCGTTTGTTATGGCAACCTCACTAGGCTTTGTAAGCATAACATATTTGTGTCTCATGCATTTCAGGATCTTGAGATCTCCCGAGCTCGATCGTGTAACCTCTCTATTTCAAGTCACTTCCGCAAGTTATATGTATGTTTACTTTCGTTTCCGAACTCGTAGTAGGGTGGCATAAGGTCTAGACGTGTTGAAACGACCTATTATGATATGTTTGTATAAGCCTAAAATAGCCTAAGTGATGTATGTGTGATATGGTATATTTTGGGGTTGATAACCTAGTTAAAATGAGTTTAAATGCACTAGTTGGTAAAACCTTAGTAAATGGATTCGAAATGCTCTAAAATTTGACATACGCTTAGAAATATTGTTTTTAAGGTTGCTGGTAAAGTTTGATAAAATTTGAATAACGCTTGGTTGGGTGATTCGAATAAAAACCAGTAAAATTCTGTCATTACAAGTCAAAGCGTATCGATACGGGTGATGGCGTATCGATACGGTCTAGCATAATTTGTTGAAAACAAAAAAGGGCCTATCGATATGGTTAGGGCATATCGGTACGTATTTTGGTCACTGGAATCTGGATGGGAAAAAGGTATCGATACGGTCATAGAGCGTATCGGTACGGAGTCAAGGCGGTCAATGCGTATCGATACTGGACTATAGCTGTATCAGTACGGGTTTGACATCCTTCGAATCTGGAAATCTGAAATTAGGCTTAACGTATCGATACGGCCCTTAGGGTATCGATACGGTGTTAGTTAATTCAGTTATAAAGAATATAAAGAAGTTTTAGGCGATTTGCAAGTTGGTCACTAATAATCATACGGTCTAATTAATCAGGTTAACGTTATCCGATAGTAATGAAACTTCACAGAATAATAATTGACAAGTTTAATTACAAGTTGATAATAAAGAATCCGGATTAGGGTCGCTAATTTGTAAAGTGTACGTTTTAGTCCCTAAGTTGAAAAAGGGTAAAATTGACCCCGATTCTAATACGACTAGTAATGAATAGGTTCGATAAGCCTTGAGAATAATTAATACAATATTCCGAACAAGTTTCGAACTCAGATTTCATCTTCTGATCTCTGAATAAGTTCTGATAACACTTTCCGACCCGGTTCTCTACCAAACCGGGAAAGGGGCGTTACAAAGTATTTATTATAATCTATCTATATATAGAATTCAAGTTTTTTACTAATATAGTGATATTTTTATACCATATATATATTGTCATTTCTTTTATTCCTTTAATATGCAATATAAATTGATTCATCTACCTAATCTACGCATGATATAAATGTTTGTATTTATCACTGTGTCCTTTACCTTCTTTAACACATAAATATAATAATCGATTTTGATCTAATAATATATATTTATCAAAACGTATGATTTTATTCAACGCGAAAATCATGCAAAGAACATTACCATGTGCCTCATTAAAAAAACCTTAATCTTAAATGGATGAGAAGAGTACAACATGGAAGTGTGACAAAAAGAGAACCAACAACAGCAGGACTAGACAAAGAGGATCACTCCCAAAACAAAAAAAAAAACATGCGTCCAATCTTCCCGATCCACACCCCTTAGCAAGAGCATCAGCTATATTGTTCGCTTCCCTCACAATATTAGAGAAGCATACGCACGAGAGGCTACGACATGCGGCATCAATCCTTTGGAACCAATGTCCCAACCTCCACGACAATTTCTCATGATGTAAAACCCATGATATAGCAACACACAAATCTGACTCAATAACCACGAACTCGTCGTGACCCCAACGCGAGGAGCAAACCATGTCTAATGCATACTCAATCGCCCTAAGTTCCTCCACATTTGAGTCAACCACGCCTAAGGGTCCTATAAAAAGTTCCAAAATGCATCCTCTCGTATCACGCAAGACCCCTCCACAACCCCCCAGTCTAGGCTTCCTCCTCGCCGATCCGTCAACAACAAATTTTAAGACCCCTTAAGTGGAGGGCACCATACAATCCCATGTCGCATTGATCTCCCAAGAAACGGTCTTGCAATTTGCCAAGGACATGTCCACCATTGCGCCTCTTCAACACACTCACCCTTCGACCCCGCTTTCGCCCAATAAAACAAGCACAATTGAACAACAAAAAATAGATCATCTATTGTCATCCTCTCTTTGCGAAAAAGAGCCGCATTACGCGCTAGCCATCGCAACCACAACACAGTCACGCAACCAATTAACCACCACTGTCACATCTCCCCAACAAAACAACCATAGAAGCCTTGCGTTAAAAACTCATCCAAGTTCCTCGGCAAAACAAGATCCAGCTGCCACCAACCAAGAAAAAAGATCCATAAACTTTGAGCATGAGCACATTCAATGAAAAAATGGTTCACCTCGTCCAAGCCAATGCCACACATCCAACAGAGCAAGGACGTATCGCTTAACGGTACACCTAGTGCACTAAGCATGCTTAGAGCCAATAACCTATCCAATGTTAAGAACCACAAGAAGCATTGTATCTTAGGCGGGACGCCAACTTTCCATAACCGAAACGCCTCCAATCCATCATCTGAAACCCCAACAAAGTGCATCAAATTGGATAATTCCCTAACCGAGAAAGTGTCGTGCATGTTTGGCTCCCATAGCACCCAATGAGCACCCCCTGGATCATGTAAAACTCCCTACAAATAGTCTTCATCGCACACAGCTGGGATCGTTCCCCTACCCGCAGCTCCCTTGTAAAAAATTGTTCCCACGAGTCATGGTGGAAAGAACCGGCCACGACATAGTCTCGCACCAATGCCATTTTGTCCCTTGCCACACGAAATAGCATCGGATATACAACACACAATGGTTTATTCGTACACCAGAAATCACGCCAAAACAGGATTCGGCTGCATTCCTCGATATGCCACGAGAACCAGGATAAGTCCATAAAACGCGCAACACACTCATCTTCCAACACCTGCACAATCTGTCTCCATATGACAGACATGCGACTTGGCCGAGCCATGTTAAACCTCTCTATATATACATGTTTTATGATTTTGTTCCCTTTTCTATTTAGTTGCCATGTATTATTTTTTTAAGAAAAAGATAATAAATTTCATTAATCATGAATAACATCTAACATTACATTAGTCGTAATACATTCCGGATCATCCATATCAAAGTTAACCAATGTAACACTATCTATAGTTAAATGTGCCAATTTATGGGCAACTATATTTATTTCCCTAGGAGTGTAACGAAATAAAAACCTAAAGTCTGTCCTGTATTATATTATATTATATTATATTTACACGTATTTTTCATACTATATATTATATGTATATTATATTATTTATGTTTTATATGTTGTATACTATGTATTATATAATATGTATATGCATGTATTATGTTTTTATATCATATCGTATAGTATATGTACGTCTATATTTTATATAAATTGCTATATATTAATATGTATGTCGCTTTATATGTGAATATGTGTATTTATTGTGTTCTTGCCTTTATTTAATTGTGATATCATATATATTTGTTCATATATTTTTTTGTTGTTGCATTAGTTTAGTTCTCAAAACTTTGGCATCCTATTGGGAGTGTCGTCTCGGGTCTCCGGACGTCATCTTCCTTTGGTACCGTATGTTGCGAGGTTGTTTTACATCCGAATCACATGACCATTCATGCATATATTTTTAGGGATTGAGTATTAAATTAGATCAGATTTTAATTTTTCTTAATAAATAGGATACGAATCTTTAGGTACCGATTTCCGAGCGTGGTGGGGTGCAAACCTTTCCCCACTCGTAATCGACTCTCGAACCCATTTAAATTTCTGATTAACTTTTTTGGTGTCCAATTTATCTTATCTAAGCAATCGATGGCGATTTCAGGTCTAGTTTTAAAAATACGACCTTTTTCCAAAAAAAATATTCTTTTAAGTAAAATTTTTTGGGGCAGGTGGGAAAGCCTCCGTTTTAAGCGAAGAAACTTCGCTGCACTCCTTTGGCGGTTTTGTTCTCTCCCGTTTCTTCTAGGTTTTTGTGCTACTTCTTCTGTGATGTTGTTTGTTTGGTTTGGTTTGGTTTAGTTTGGTTTTTATGTGTTGTTTCGTTCCCTTTATATTTAGTTCTTTCTGTTGTTTGTTGTTTTTTCTTGTTTTGTTTATGTTTTATTTAGTGTTTTGCATTTTTGCCTCCTTTTTCTTTCCCTTGTTGTTTGATGCGTTGTAGCGTTATTGTTTATGTTTAATAAAGCTGACATTTGTTCAAAAAAATTATTAAATTATATTTGATTAAATTGATAAAATATATAAATAATGAGAACAAATATATAAGTGTACAGATTTGATTAACTGTCACGTTATCATTTCATTAATCTTTTAACTGTCAATAAATCGATTCTTATCATCTAAATAGTTAAATAATTTTGTTCGAAAAAATAACAAAATAAAATATCTTTTAATTACAGCAATTGTAGATGTAGTTTACCCTTATTTTTAATCTCAAAAGAACCTTAACTTGATTCAAAATAAAAAGTTCTTTCCAACGGTAATTGACTTTCGGCTTGGCCTTCATATAAGAGACAATATTTTTTATTTTTGCCATTCTATTTAAATACAAAATTATATATATATATATATATTAGGATCCACTTACACTAAGTAAAACTCAACTACTTTTACACTAATTCATGGTCATTAGATGTGAGAAATGGATGAATGAGATTAACTTCTTACTTTTTTTTTCAAAGTGATAATCTTCACATATCCTACTTCTAATCTCATCTATCCATTTCACCCATTCAATGGTCATGAATTAGCATAATCTTTTAATTAGAGACAAAAGAATAAAAGTGAACTATGCTTAGAGAGAAATTTTTAGCGACGCTAGGGTTCGAAAGAAAATATTATCACCGCGGCGACAATCAGATTAAGACTAGTGCCGCCGTCGAAAAGAATGAAAGTGAACTATGCTCTAGTTTTAGCGACGCTAGGGTTCAACAAAATTAGAGTTTAGTGGTTATTTGCATAAAATTCAAATTGTATTAGTTTTAATTCCGAGGCTAATTTTCTTGTTAATTCCGACGTTTCTTATTTTCTAAAACGTTATAATTTTTTTGATAATATGCATGTCCGTCTTACAGTTCATGTTCGGTGTGCGAGGTTGTCCTTCCCAACAATGTTATCTCCAAAGTTTGAACTCTTGTCCTCTCCTTGAGAATGCAATGTACCTTACAAGTGCACAACACTTGTCGGTTAAAACGTTATAATTTGATACAACCTTGACATTTTTATTCATTTTAACAAAAAAAAAACAATTGCAAGTTTAAAAAACTAAAAAACGAGAGATTATAATATCTACAAAATTGTACAAAGGTCAAATATGTCATATCCTCACATATAAAAAAATATCAAATTATTTGATAGAATAACGAAACAAATATCACAACTGAAAATGCAAATTGCCAAAAGGGGGTAAAATTAATCAAATTATAGTATAGGAACTAAATCGCCAAAAATGTGTAGTGTAGGGACCCTCTATATAATTTGACCTAGATTTATAGTATGCAAGTTAGAAGCTACATTGTTAAAAAAAAACTGTTATTGGAGCTCTGCCCGATTGTTTTCTCATCTGAAAGCTTGCGCGATGACATTAGTGTCCTCCGAACTCAGTTACCGCTCGCCAACTGGGTACGAATGAGCTTGGCAGCAGCTACCATGTTGCGAAGAGCAGGCTCCACTTCGGAGTATTTGCGCGTCTTGAGCCCACAATCGGGATTGACCTGCAGAACCTGCAAGCATCTTGTTGATACGGTCGGCAATTTCTTCAGTAGATGGGACCCTAGGAGAATGAATGCCATACACACCAGGACCAATTCCGGCTTCATATTTGACTCCCTCTTGGAAGACAGACAAGCTTTTCATCTGATCTTGAGTTCTCAATGGTGATCATATCGGCATCCATGTTTATAATAGCATTAATGATGTCGTTGAAGTTTGAGTAGCACATGTGGGTGTGAATCTGCCCAAAATATGTTTTGCAGTATCACATTCAGAAAACGAAAACGAAAGCATTTTATATATGCACATCAAATACAGAAAAATTCCGTATTCAATCCTATTGCCGCTAGGGTTCTAAAAAGGGAAGTCAAATACCAATTCAGTTCATTGATGGCTCAGTTACTAAAAAAGAGGTTAGGGATTGGAAACCTGAGTAGTGTCTTTGACGCCACAGTTAGTAATCCGGAAGGATTGAACGGCCCATTCCAGATAGAAAGGCTGCTCGGATTTCCTAAGAGGCAAATCCTCTCTTAATGCAGCTTCATCAATCTGGATAACAGAAATGCCAGCTCTCTCAAGATCCTCAACCTCATCCTTAATGGCTAAGGCAATCTGGTAGCATGTTTCATGCCTAAGAACAGGCAACAATACAGAATTAAAGAAAAAGAAATACAAAATTTTGCATTATAAACACTTGGATTTACTCACCTCTCATGGTCGTTTCTTACAAAGGACCAGTTCAAGATTGTAACAGGTCCAGTAAGCATTCCTTTCATTGGTCGTCTGTCATACTCTGAGCCATTGAAGACAAAAAGACAGTCATGGCCCTGAGGCGGCTCACATCACCATAAATAATAGGAGGCTTGACACAACGGGATCCATCTGACTGAACCCATCCATTCACTGTGAAGGCAAAACCGGACAATTGCTCACCAAAGTACTCAACCATGTCATTTCTCTGCATCGACAAACTACAATGACTGTTGATTGAACAAAAGCTGATAATTTGTATGCAATAATAAGCTCCCTATTATACACATAATGTTTGCCTAAGAAACTAAACTATCCAAGGAAAGAAATCAACTAATAATACAGGAAATCGACAAAGAAATCAGAGAAAAGAATCAAAGAATATACTCCTAAAATATTTCCTGACAGCTTGTACAGTCTGTTTTCCCACACTCCCCTTCAAGCTAGTGAATATATATTCTTCATTCCCAACTTGGATAGAAACTTCTAAAATTGGAGATACTTAATCCCTTCGTAAGAATATCACCAACTTGGCCATGGGTAGACACATAAGGAGTACAAATCAAACCACTGTCCAACTTCTCCATAAAATATCTGCCAATCTCAATGTGTTTGGTTCGATCATGTTGCGCGGGGTTATGAGCTATACTGATTGCAGATTTGTTATCACGATAGAGCCTCATTGGAAAATCCACCTTAATCTTTAAGTCATCAAGGATGATATTTAGCCAAAGTAGTTCACACACACCTTGAGTCATTGCTCGAAATTCAACCTCTGCACTTGAGCGTGCTAGTATAGTTTGCTTCTTACTTCTCCATATCACGAGATTTCCACTAATAAATGTACAATACCCTAAAGTTGACCTTCTATCAACCACCAATCCTCCATAATCTGCATTAGTGTAGGCATCAAGGACCAAACGTCCAATTCTTTTGAACAAAATGCCTCCGTTTGGTGTTCTCTTGAGGTATTGTCTATAGGCTGCTAGTAAATGAACTTATTTGGGATTGTGCATAAATAGGCTAATCAAACTAACTGCATATGCTATGTTCAGTCATGTGTGAGACAAATAAACGAGTCTTTCCACTAGGCGTTGATACATCTCCCGATTCACCGTAGCATCCTTTTCTGCTTACCCAAGTTTAAGGTTAGGATCAATAGGAGAGTTTGTTGGTTTGCATCCAGTCTTACATGTATCTTTGACTAGATCCAAGACATACTTTTGTTGAGAAATGAAAATTCCCTTCTTTAGGAAACTTCAATCCCAAGGAAGTATTTTAGTCTCCCTAATGCTTTAATCTCGAACTCTTTGGCTGAGAAATTGTTGCTTCTTACTATCACAATTAGTCACAATCATGTCATCAGCATATACCATGAGAATTGCAACTCCATCAAACGAAGAGTTCTTGATGAACAATGTGTGATCTCCCTAACTTCGTTTGTAACCCATGGCTAACATATCGCTCACAAGTCTCCCAAACCATGCATGTGGTGATTGCTTAAGGCCATACAATGCCTTCTTGAGCTTACACACAATATGATTATCAATATTCCTTTCATACCCCGATGGAATTAGCATATAAATCTCTTCTTCAAGTTCTTCATGCAAAAAACCATTCTTGACTTCAAATTGATTCAATTCCCAACCAAAATTAACTATTAGTGATTACAATAATCTAATGTATTCATCTTTGCAACATGAGCAAATGTTTCCTAAAAACCAATATCGTAAGTTTGAGTATATCCTTTCGCAACCAATTATCTTGCCTTTATATCTTTCAATTGATCTATCTACTCTATACTTCACAGTGAACACCCATTTACAATCCACTAGTTTCTTACTTGCAGGTAACTTCATAAGCTCCCATGTTTTGTTCTCTTTCCAATGCTTCCATTTCTACATTCAGATTTTGTGTCCATTCTTTAGTGGACAAAGCCTAAGACGAGGTTGTGAGAATTGTGATAAGAGTTTAGATTTGCAAGGAAGGCTTTGTGTGAGGTCTTGATCATCATTTTGCAAGGAACGGTCGGAAATTGTTACTCCATTCGAAGGAACTAGATTAGATTCTTGGACCTGCTTAAATTTAGGAATAGCCATCTCCCTCCTTTTATGCTTCACTAAGAGCGTAACCATTATGGGTATAGGATCAAATGAGGTTGATTCAATAATTAGGATCAGACATAGGTTGAAGACTAGAATGATATCGACTAGATGAACTCAAAAGGAATTAACAATGAATCCTTAAAAAATTCCATCTTATCTTCCCTAGATGAACTCTCCCCCTGAAGATAAGGATTTGTGAAATAAGCCACATTTTCATTGTAATTGACATCCCTCAAGACAATTTTTTTTGGAGGGTGATAACACTTATACCCTTCTGAGTTGAAGACTAGAAAGACACATTTTTATCTATAATTTTGAGAATGAACATGAACATAGGCTACACATCCAAATATCCTAAGAACAAGGTTATTTGTGGTTTTTAGATTGGGATAAAAGGTAGAAAGCATGTCCAAAGGACTTTTAAAATCAAAGACCCTAAAAGCTAAAAGGTTGATCAAATGAGTGATTGTAAGGAGTGTTTCACCCCAAAAGGATTTCGGAACAAAATTTTCAAACAACAAAGCTATTGTTATTTTAGGGAGATCACCATTTTTTTCCTTTTGTTGTTCAGTTTTGACCATAGATGACTCGTACTATTCCCTCTTTTTGAAAGAATGGGGTAAGTGTTTTATTGAAGTAGTCTCTATCATTGTCTGACAAAACCCATTTGATTGTTACTCCAAATAGATTTTTTTTATCATGGAACAAAAATTTGGAAACACTATGGGACTTTGTTGAAGTAAGAAAATTCATGTAACTCGAGTACAATCATCAATAAAAGGGACAAACCATCTAGCCCTAAAAATACAAGGAATTGTAGGAGCCCAAATATGATTGTTTATAAGATAAAAAGAAATGTTAGTATTTTTATTACTAACTAAAAAGAACAAGCTTGTGTTTATCAAGTTCACACACCACACAATGAAAACTTCCAATATCTAAACCCTCAAATTAAGAAGGAAACATGACTAATAATTCTAACAGATGGATGTCCAAGACGACAATGGTAAAGTAAAATTCTCTTTTCTGGATAAAACTTCTAAAGTTAAAAACGAGTAAGACTTGCCCTTAGTGATGCTCAATTGACCTGAAGTTTCTTGAAGAAAGTAGAGGCTAATCCTTTCTTTAGCAGGTCCAATCATCTTCCTAGAAGCCTTGTCCTGGAGAGTGCAATTCTTATTATAAAAAATCTCATAAAAACATAAATCTTGAGTGAGCATGTGCAAAGAAACTAGGTTTGTGGATAATTTGGGAACATGAAGAGCATTTTGTAATGTTAGTGATGGGTTTATTTTGACATTCCCTAAACCTACTACCATGGTCAAAGATCCATCAGTTGTGGCTATTTTTTTATTGCTTGGACAAGTTGTGTATGTTGAGAAGCTATTGGGGGAGTTGGTCATATGATCAGTTGGCCTCTGAATCGATGATCCAAGAGCTAGTAAGGATTTTATCTGAGGCATTTAATCCAATAGACAATATAAAGTCACCTGAATGAACCATATAACAAGTACATGAGGAATCTTCAGTTTTTACAAGACTATTGATAAATGATCTCACCTTCTTGATCTTTTCTCGATTGAAACCACGTAGTTCTTGCACTATTACACCACCTTGTGAACTTGATGCAACATTCACTTGGGCATTATGTCGTAATTAGCCTTCCCTTTTCCCCCTTCTCTACTTAGGGATTTCCATTAAGCTTCTAACATGCTTCACGAGTGTTGAGGCTTTTTCAATGAGCGCACCACAATTCATCACGATCTTTATTTTGATTGCTTGTCATTAGTTGTAGCTGATTTTGTAAAAAAACTCAAATTTGAGGTAGAGAAAATTGTTCTCTAATTCTTAATTTTTATTGATAAGAATAACACATATTTATAGTATACAAAAGTACCTAATATAGGAAGAATTACATAAAATCAATAGCAAAATCTACAACTAATTATTGATAAATCCCTAAATTTCAACTGCTAGAAATTAGGAAATGTAATTCTCTTATTTTCATCAATCTACACTCCCCTCAAGCTAAACATAGTAGAGAGCCAACCTGGATCTTGGATGTGATTGCTTTTTTGTGGGAGCAAATTTGCTCCATTGATGACCTTCTCTGAGATAGAGGTTTGAGATTATGCATTCAAATGCAAAAAAAGTTCAGCCAATATCTTTTTTTTGCTGGAAAAAATCTCTTTGACAACAACTCATTTCATGTGCCGCTTCTTAGAGAAAAATGCTCTCTTTTTCGAGAGTCATTGATTTGAACAGTCAGGACAACACCATGTTTTTGCGCAGCCATTGTTGAAAAATGTAACTTTTGTTGTTGGTTTTTGCATCTCTTTGCAGTTGTTGTTGTTGGTTTTTACATCCCTCTTGAGATGTCTCCCAGCTCCCCTCTGCCATCCTGAGATGTCTCCAGCTTTCCTCTTCCATTCACGGTCTAGGAGTAGTTGCTGCCATTCAACTTATGGAATGTTTGAGATGGTTGATGCATCAGTTGGAATATTAGGACAGGAAATTAAAGTAGATCTTGACTGAAATTTCTAATGCGAAAGATGTAAGCATAACTAGTTTTTTCCATACTTTCCTAGCAAAAATCTATCACCATTAGATAGTGATCACATAAATCTATACTCCCCTCAAATTGGTAGGTACACGTACTAAGTCTCAACTTGGATCTTTGACGTAGAATCTCCTAAAAATATTATCTAATTTTTTCTTAAGGCTAAGCTAAAATCTCTTTTCCTATCTTTTTACAACGGATGGCTGAAAAACACTTAGATAGTTTTTAAGGTTAAACTACGACATTTTCTTATCTTTTACAATGGATGACTAAGATATAACCAAATAGTTTTTTGAAGGTTAAACTATAACATTTCTATATCTTTTACATTGGCTACGATAGAACCATTAAAATGAACACCATTAGTCATCTTATTAGGATTTTTCAGACTTTCCTAGTTTTGATACCATGTAGAAAAACAAAGATTTGTAGAGAAAATTGTTCTCTATTTCCTAAATTTTATTGATAAGAATTACATAAAATCAATAGCTAAATTTGCACCTAATTATTGATAAATCCCTAACTTTCAACTGTTAGAAATTAGGAAATGTCCCTAGCTTTCATCAGTCTACAATCTACAGATTTTACAGACACCATAGCAGAAATATTCGTTGTTTGTGGTTCAAGCATCACCCCTCTTCTACATTCTGTGGAAAGCTGTCGTGATTTAAACTAGTAGAAAAAAGAGTTTTTGTTCATCTTAAACTAGGAGTATTAATTTACTTAGGATTAGGTTTTATCTTTTTAGATGATAAGACGAGTTTTCTTCAGAGATAAAGGTTAAGAAAAAGATATCTAGTTAAATTCTACTCGTGTAATTCTCAGCCTATAAAAGCATGCTGATTTTCTTTTCAGCAATATACGAACAAAATTCCTATCATATTTTCATTCAAAATCTTTCTTTCTTCATGGAATTTCTCTTCCTTTCTTCTCGGAATATTTGCATAGTATCAGTTAGGTTAACATCATCGGTAAATCATGAAAAATCCTACCACTCCTATCCTAACCCACCGATTCAATAACGAACTAATGTTGGTCGAATTCATCAGCTACTATTTCTTTTGTTTCCGACAATAGTAGAGCTCTAGATAGTTGATTTTCACGCTTTCGAACACACTATTGGAGATCATGGTGTATTTTACAAATACAACCCACAACCTAGTTTTTCCATTGTTCGAACGACAGACGATCAATCTCTGAAGTGGAAATGATTGGACCAATTAAATTATCTTGCAAAAGTAATTTCTCATTTGTTTATTAGTAAAAACCCCAAATCCTTTTATGTGAATTTTGTCATCTTGCCAAACATACTCGTCATGTATATCCTATCATCAAAAACACACCATCTCATCCATTTTTGAGAACCTTTACTGGTCAAAAACATTAATGGGGCTCGTTGGTTTACATCATTTATAGATGATCAATCTAGAAACACCTAGATCTTTCTCATGAAAGACAAATACGACACTGAGAATATATTCAAATACTTTTATACTATGATTCATACCCAATTTTAATACCACATCCAAATCCTAAAATCCAAAAATGGAAGTGAGTATTTTACAAACACTTTGGATCATGCTTTAAAGAAAAAAAATATTCATGTGAGTTCTTGTGTCAATACACTATAACAAAACAAGGTAGCTAAAACAAAAAAGACGACATTTACTAGTAGTCAAATCTCTAATGTTCACTCATTATGTCCCTAAACATTTCTGGGAGAAGTCATTCTGACTGCAACATACCTAATAAATAGGATGCCTAGTAGAGTTAAAATTCTAGAAACCTCATTAATTCATTTCCCCATGTCAAGTCCTTTCATTCTAACCTTTTCCTTAATTTTTTTGTTGCACCACTTATGTTCATATTCACCAACATTGTTGCATCAAACTTGATCTCAAATCCATAAAATGTGCTCATAGGTTATTCCTCTAATAAAGAATGATACAAATAGTACTCTCATGTCACTCAAAAACTATACAATTATGCCACCTTTTCTTAAAATTGTAAATCATGGGTAGAATTCAAGGGACTATCAGCTTTGGGACAACCTTCAAAACACTCAGTTAAGGAATATTCTTCTTTTCTCTTCAGAATCTAATATTATACAACTAGAAAATAAATCCTCTCCTATACCCGAAAGCTCACCTTTTTAAACTCCTCCAAATCAAACATCATCCGAACCAACTCCTCAAACCAAGACACCATCTCTCACTCAACTTGACACCAATCAAGAATATCGTGACTATAATAAGATGGAACGATCTACTACAAACCTAAAGGGTATCACACATGTCAACAACTGTCAAGAACCTAAACTAAAACCTTTGATAACTCTGAACTTCCCATTGTTGTATATTATAGGCCCTTCTTGTACACATTTGAATATCAGAAAATACAAACTACTTTCTCGTTATTCGTAGTATATTATTTCTTACATGGTATCAGATTTAAGTTTATAGATCCTCAAACCTAGCAAGATAAACACGTCCATAGAGCTTTTTTTGTGGTAGCAAAACCAAGGTAGCAAAGAGAAAGTCTAGCACATCCAATCATAGTTGAAAGCAATAGTCAGCTGAGAATTTTATTGGGCAGATGACATCACTAAATGATTAAGCCATGGCATTCACCAAACATGAAGGTAGCGTTTCCTTCGCAAATATTGTTGCCAACAACTTCATCTTAAGGATTGTAGACGCTGACCATATGAAAGGAGACATAAATTTGTTTCCAAGTTTAAAAAGGCTCGATCCCAAGTCACATGTGAAGACTACAGATAGTTCTTTGGCATCCAGTGAAAGGACTAGAATAATTCAAATTACCGAGCATATCACTTTAATATCATATATCTTTATGTTCCCAATATTGTAACACCCTAAAATTGGCCTAGTAATGTTACTACAATTTAAACAATAGGCTAATTGAATCCATAAGTTGATCAATTTAAAAGAAGAATGAACATTGGCCATCCTTATAAATCAATTAAGTGAAATTGAACTAAATTGAATTGAAATGAAAACTAGTAGGCATAAATAAAAGGATGGAAATGTGAACATGCAAAATCCTATAGATTGCATGTAAAATAGAAATTAAATGGAGGCCTTGACACATGTACTCAATGGAGGAGAACATGTGTCAATTTGGATGATGACTCATGTCTTGGAGGAATAATGAACAAAGAAATAGTGTCATCTTTCCCCATTGTCATCCTCTTGGCCGAAATTGAGAGAGAAGAAAAGGGAGAGAATTTTGCAAGCAAACACCTTCAAATTCAAGCTTCATAATTCATCCATTGATCAAATTAAGCTTGGAGAAGGTATAATGCTTGAACCTAACTTGCTATAGATTGTTTGAATGAGTGATTGACGATGTCCTTGTTGTCTTGATGAATTGGGTGATTTCTAAGTGTGTTGAGAGCATGCTAGATTCAAATTGAACTTGAAATTGTAATTCCTAGTAACCAATTTGATATAGGATATGTGTATAGTTGCTGGAAATCTAGGAATTATGAACATGATAGGAAACGGTAATGATTAAGGACTATTTTGATTGAGAAATTTTGTAAACATGTTAAATGAACTTAGAAACCTGTTTGATCATGTTGCTAGGTAAAAAGAAGATTGAATTGAATACATGTGTTGCTGAAAAAATGACTATACCTAATTGAACTAGTTAAATTAGGTAATGGACTTCCTAGTGGATGAATTGGATGTGCAAATGTGATCAAATAGATCAAACTAGGTTCAACATGATTGTTCCCTGTTTTAAGAACATTGCTAGGTGAATTATGATGACCTAGACATGTATGAACATGAATGAAATTTCCATGTTAGGACCTTGCTAAAATGAATTAAGAAGCTAGAAATACAACCTAGTGTAATCTGCCCAGAATGCTCTGTTCTGGGAAGTGACTTTGAAAAATCACTAAACATTGTGTATAATGAATTTAAGGCTGAAATTTTTATAGACAACACCTTGGTATGTCTAAATTCACTAGGAGAAAACAGAACAGAACTCTGGGTTGTATACTGAAATGTAGAGCAGAAATACTACAGACAGTGTAAACTGCCCAGTAAAGCAAAATGCCCTGTCTTTAAGTTAAAAACTGTCTTAATTGGCAAAGAACTAGAATGCAAGCCTTATATGGCCATAAATACAATTTTATTAGGTTTCCAACGGTGTAAACCAATTGAAATTCCGACATATGGAATGAAAGATATGCTTGATTTAGTGACTAGAGTGCAAGCTGTCTGGCAGCAGCTGCATAGGCAAATGCACACTGTTTTGTGGCATTTTGCAAACTGTCTTGTAAACAGTTTTAGGCCTTGAAATATGTCTTGTTTTACATGAACTAGAATGTAGAAAAGTGTAGTTAAAAGTAATGGAAAATGTACATGAGCATGCTGCCCAATATGTGTATGTTATATGCTTGTAATCTTGTCTTGAATTGAATGACCTTGTGATCATGTTTTGACATGCTTATACTTGTAATGTGTTAGAACCAGGATTGAACTTGGTGGAAGAGGAAAGATTGGAACAATCTAAAGCCAAGAACAAAGGAGTGTGGATCCAAGACTAGCTAGCTTGGAGTATTGTGAGTGTAGTTATCTCTAGGGTTAGGACTAGGTCCTAACCAATGTATTCTTGTTACACTCTTGACATGATAATGAATCTAATCATGATCTTGACCTAATAAGGGAAGGATAACTAAAGAAACAAACGAAACTTGATCCTAGCCTTGAATACATGTGTATTTCTAATACTAAGCATGTTTGTATAGTATATTGGTGCTTGTATGTGGCATGATGCTTGTGATTGAATGCTAAAGAACATGCTTGAGATAACATCTCATCTTGATGAAATGAAACATGAAAACTACTTGACATGTGAGCTATGGCTCAATGGCCTAAGGGCCTAATATGAAATGAACTTGCTTGACATGATCTTGATCTTAAAACACTTGAATAAATGGTAAATCGAACAACCATGGTAGCTAGTTGGACTAGGTAGAAGGGCATGACTTAGAGTCTAGAGCTCATTGTGTAAGGGTGGACTACGGTCCAGGGCTAAGGCCCCTATTTGGCGACAGACAGAGGGTACGTATGTGGTCTTTGGCGACAGTAGGAGGGTTGATCAGCACTACGGTGCCTCTTGTGGCGATAGTTGGTTGGAGACTCGGTTACCTATACAAACTAAGTACCAAGGGATAACAATTGAAATAACAATCCTACATTATATGTTACTTGTCTTGAATGCCATGAATTGTATGTTACTTGACTTGAAAGCATGACTCCTTGATTTCTTGTTTTGCAAGCATGTTGTGCTTGATTCATGAAGTATGATTCTTGTTTCTTGTCCCTTGATAGCCGAATGCATGATATCCTTAGATAGGATAATCTTGATGCTTGAAAGACTAGCTAAGACCACTCTTGATGTTTGAAAGACTAGCTAAGATCAATCTTGATGCTTGAAAGTCTTAGCTAGGTCTACACTTGATTGAAAGACATGAAACTTGAAATAACAAATGGATAGACTAGTTACTACCTCACTAAGTACATTCTTGTACTTATCACTCTGGTTTCATTCTTCCCAACCTACTGGATAAAGGATATGAGGTTGCTTGATCTTGAAGCCTGTTACCTTGAGCAAGAAGCAAATCACACAAGCTTAGTTAAAGTATGATTCTATACTTGTTTTGTATATCTCCTAGAATGGTGGCACTATATGTATATAGATAGCTTGATCATGCATTTTGAAGCTTGTATATAATGTCTTGATGGGCCTACTATGTTATGAACCAATGGCATGTATATAATGATCTTAAAATACTTGTAATGTAAAGAATGTTGCTGCGCATTTGTTGATGAAATGGAATGATCATATGATGACCTAGTTTACTATGAAACAATTAGAAGCCTTGTCATGTTCATGTGTATGCTTGAAATGAAAGTAGATTGAGATGAATCATGTTGAATGCTTCCTATTCGAATGACTTGGACCTAAAGGGTTGTTTGTATGTAAAATACCTTGATGTATATGTTATGTATGCTTGCATAGAATGTTTGCCGAATACTTAAGTCTAGAATAAGCCTTGAATGAACTAGTTTCATGCCTTGTATGTGTTTGGTGTAATGGCCGAATGTTTGGGTATAGAATGTGGCTTGAATGCAAGCTAGAACATGTAAGTTGAATGATCAAATGCTCATGTTTAGGAATCTAAGTATGTAATGTTAAAATGTATACCAATTTAGGAACAATGAATTGAATTGGAAGCATGTAACACTAAGGTAGTTCGAATATGATAGGTAACGAAGAATGGATGTTGTAAAATGAACCATGAAAGTAGTAACTTGTGATGTAAGCATGAAAGGAATTAATCTAGAGGTATTGTGTTAATAGCCGAATGGTTTAGTTTGAAAAGTAAGAATCAAATGTGACTTACTTGTATGATAAGTACGTAGGAATGCTTGCTTGTTCTTGTAGTTCGATTGCCTTTGATGATTTGATGTCTAAGTATGAGTTGCTTGCATGATAAGTAACGAATGTTAGGTTGCTTGATTGTTCTTGTAATGTTGTATTGCTTGCTATGTCCTTGCTTGTTTGTTAAGTAACGCTCCTGAACCGGGTTACTATTAGCCCGGGTAGGGGGTGTTACATTTTAATTGGTAATCAAAGCTTTAGGTTTAGTCGATTCTAGGACTAAACCGGGCTATCATGCATCATATATGATACTTGTGCCACCTAGGAGACTTGTGTTGAATAGCTTGTGTCTTGCTTATTAAACCAAACCCCTAATTGTTCTATTTGAACGTAGAATGTCTGAAACGAGACTTGGTCGGGATAATGAAAGTCCCGTAGGCTCTTCAAATGTAGGAGATAATCTTTCGAGATGAAACCTGAAATTTTAAAGCTAGGTCTTGTAGTTTCGAACCCAATAGGGGAAATCACATCCATTAACTTCCTTTGCAAGGAATGTTCTATAATCGTTTGAAACATACCATTTCGTATTGATTTATATGTATTGTCTTCTTGTGAATTCGATCTAGTGTTAGGACTAGATTGGTTAAGCAAACATGAAGCTTGGATAGATTGCCAAAATAGGAGACTGTATCTCCGGGGTTTAGGAAAAGAATCAATCCTCCTAATTGATAGAAAAACGACATCAATCTTTGCTGCCATGACTATGCATGATGAATTTTAATTCGGCTTACCTAGAATGCCAATTGTGTCTGAATTCATTGATGTTTTTCCCGAGGAACTCCCTGGTTCTCCCTCCAACCAGAGAAGAAGAGTTCGGGATTGAAGTTCAACCTAGAACAACTCCGGTGTCCATCACACCCTATCGAATGGCACCTGTTGAATTGAAATAACTCAAGAAGCAACTCCAAGAGCTACAAGATAAAGGCTTTATTCGGCCTAGCTCTGCACCCTGGGGAGCACTCCTATTGTCCTTTAATAAGAAGGACGTGAGGATGAGGCCATGCATCGATTATTGTCAGCTAAACCGGCTTTCAGGACTCGTTATGGTCACTACGAGTTCATAGTTATGCCCATTGGGATAACCAGTGCTCCAATCTTGTTCATGAAGAAGAAAGACGGGACTATGAGACTTTGTATTGATTACAGACAATTGAACAAGCTTACTATCAAGAATCAATATCCTCTCCCAAGGATAGAAGATCTTTTCGATCAACTCAAGGATGATTCGGTGTTCTCAAATATCAATCTTTGATCGTGATACTATCAAATGAGGGTAAAAGAAGAAGATGTACCCAAGATAGCCTTTCGTACTCGATCTGGCCACTTTGAATTTCTTGTAATGCCATTTGGGTTAACGAATGCTCCGGATACTTTCATGGATCTCATGAACCGTGTATTCAAGCCCTATCTTGACAAGTTTGTGGTCGTCTTCATCGATGACATTCTGGTGTATTCTCAGAATAAATAAGAACACTCCGAACATCTTCGAATTGTATTGCAAACTCTCCGAGAACGTCAATTGTTCGCAAAGTTCTCTAAGTGTGAATTCTGGTTATCAAAAGTCTCGTTCCTTGGCCATGTCATCTTGGTAGAAGGAATTAAAGTAGACCCGAGCAAAATTTGATCCATCATGGATTGGAGAACTCAAAAGAATGTTGGTGAAATCAGAAGCTTTCTCAGTTTAGCCAGGTATTATCGGCAATTTGTCAAAGGATTCTCATCTATTTTTGCAAGCTTGACTAATGTAACTCGTCAAGATACGCCTTTTGTTTGGTCGGAGAACCAACAACGAAGCTTCGATCAACTTAAACAAGCCCTGATTCATGCACCAGTTCTTATCCAACCAGAATTGGGCAAGGAATTCACTGTCTATAGTGATGCATCTCATTTAGGACTAGGATGTGTCCTAATGCAAGATGGAAGAATGGTAGCTTATGCTTCAAGGCAACTAAAACCACACGAGTCAAACTATCCTACACGCGATCTAGAATTTACAGCTATCATGTTTACTCTCAAGATATGGAGACATTTCTTGTATGGGGAGAAATGTAACCTGTTCACAGACCAAAAGAGTCTCAAATATCTCCTAAATCAGAAAGATTTGAATCTGAGGCAAAGAAGATGGCTAGAATTGCTTAAAGACTACGATTTGGTTATCGACTACCATCTGGGGAAAGCAAACGTGGTTGCTGATGCCCTTAGTCATAAACCATACTTGGGTAAACCTCTAAATCTAATCTCTAGTATATTTCCAATCGAATTTGAACTTACTTGGATCACAAGAAAGCCATCTGAACACCTTACTTGTTTTGCAAGTAACTACTCAAAATTTTACCATAATGATCTTGTTCTTTTACTTTTAGCTTCCTTGGCTATCAGTGCTCATTTTCGTTTATCCAAAGGATAAAAATTCTTGTCTGAACTTCAAGTTCAATCTAGCATGATCTCGAGAATTAAAGAACTCCAACAAACTGATTCAGATCTTCAGAATATCATATCCAAGCTAGACTCTGAGTCTAATTCTGACTTTTCCCTCAAGTCGAATGGACTCCTCTATTTCAAGGATAGAGTATGTTTTCCTAACA
This sequence comes from Hibiscus mutabilis, assembly GCA_019671005.1. NCBI lineage: Eukaryota > Viridiplantae > Streptophyta > Magnoliopsida > Malvales > Malvaceae > Hibiscus > Hibiscus mutabilis. Next base: position 26,762,755 of record CM033745.1, on the reverse strand, counting down.
ACGAAGAACTAAAACAAGAAATGCTAAAAGAAGCTCACCAAAGCTCATTCTCGATTCACCCAAGATCGGTTAAGATGTACAAGGATCTAAAGCCACTATACTGGTGGCCGAGTATGAAATCGGCTATCACAGACTTTGTATCGAAGTGCTTAACTTGTCAAAGGGTTAAAGTCAAGCATCAAGTCCCTACTGGATTACTCCAACCTATTGAATTCCCTCAGTGGAAATGGGATCAGATTACAATGGATTTTGTTACCGGTCTTCCTTCCACTCCAAGAAAGAATGATGTTGTAGGGTTATTGTTGATAGATTCACAAAGTCTACTCACTTCATCCCTATTCGAATGAACATGAGCTTGGAAACCTTAGCCGAGCTATACATCCGTGAAGTGATTCGATTACATGGTGTACCTACAACTATAATCTCTGATCGTGATCCCAGATTTGCTTCTCAATTTTGGAATTCCTTACAGAAGGTTCTAGGAGCTATAGTGCATCATAGTACAGCCTTTCATCCTCAATCAGATGGACAATCTGAAAGAATCTTTCAAGTACTCGAAGATATGTTACATCTTGTGTTATAGATTTCAGAAAGAATTGGGAGAAATCTCTACCCCTAGTAGAGTTTGCTTACAACAATAGCTATCAGACATCTATTCAGATGGCTCCCTTCGAAGCTCTATATGGAAGAAGATGTAGAACTCCTTTGTGCTGGTCTGAATTGGGAGAAAGCAAGGTTTTAGGACCTCAATTGCTCAGAGAAACCGAAGAACAAGTGAAGATCATACATGATGAATTAAAGGAAGCCTTTGATAGGCAAAAAGCTTATGCTGACTTGAAAAGGAGAAACATCCAATACAATGTTGGAGACAAGGTCTTCCTTAAAGTTTCTCCTTGGACGAAAGTCCTTTGGTTTGGAAGAAAAGGAAAGCTCATCCCTCAGTTTATCAAACTATTTGAAATCATTGAAAGGATTGGTCCAGTGGCTTATCGATTGGCACTTCCTAGTGAATTCGATAAGATCCACAATGTCTTCCATGTTTCTATGCTCCGAAGATATCGGTCTGATCCATCTCATATTCTTGAACCCGAAGTGGTGGAATTGAATCATGATCTAACTTATGAAGAAGAACATGTTCAGATACTTGACAAGGAAGTCAGAAGACATCAAAACAAGAATGTTCCTCTTGTCAAAGTCTTGTGGAGAAATCACAAGGTTGAAGAGGCAACATGGGAATCTGAAGAGGTCATGAAGAAGCAATATCCTGACCTATTTGATTCATGTAAATTCGAGGACGAATTTATTTTAAGGGGAGGAGAATTGTAACACCCTAAAATTGGCCTAGTAATGTTACTACAATTTAAACAATAGGCTAATTGAATCCATAAGTTGATCAATTTAAAAGAAGAATGAACATTGGCCATCCTTATAAATCAATTAAGTGAAATTGAATTAAATTGAATTGAAATGAAAACTAGTAGGCATAAATGAAAGGATGGAAATGTGAACATGCAAAATCCTATAGATTGCATGTAAAATATAAATTAAATGGAGGCCTTGACACATGTCCTCAATGGAGGAGAACATGTGCCAATTTGGATGATGACTCATGTCTTGGAGGAATAATGAACAAGGAAATAGTGTAATCTTTCCCCATTGTCATCCTCTTGGCCAGAATTGAGAGAGAAGATAAGGTAGAGAATTTTTCATGCAAACACCTTTAAATTCAAGCTTCATAATTCATCCATTGATCAAATTAAGCTTGGATAAGGTATAATGCTTGAACCTAACTTGCTATACATTGTTTGAAAGAGTGATTGATAATGTCCTTGTTGTCTTGATGAATTGGGTGATTTCTATATGTGTTGGGAGCATGCTAGATTCAAATTGAACTTGAAATTGTAATCCCTAGTAACCAATTTGATATAGGATATATGTATAGTTGCTGGAAATCTGGGAATTATGAGCATGATAGGAAACAATTTTGATTAGGGACTGTTTTGATTGAGAAATTTTGTAAGCATGTTAAATGAACTTAGAACCCTATTTTGATAATGTTGCTAGGTAAAAAGAAGATTGAATTGAATACATGTGATGCTGGAAAAATGACTACACCTAATTGAACTAGTTAAATTAGGTAATGGACTGCCTAGTGGAGGAATTGGATGTGCAAATGTGATCAAATATATCAAACTAGAAATACAACCTAGTGTAATCTGCCGAGAATGGTCTATTTTGGGAAGTGACTTTGAAAAATCACTAAAAAATGTGTATAATGAATATAAGGCTGAAATTTTTATGGACAACACCTTGGTATGTATAAATTCAATAGGTGAAAACAGAACTCAACTTTGTGTTGTATACTGAAATGTAGAGGACAAATGCTAGAGACAGTGCAAACTGCCCAATAAAGCAAAATTCCCTGTCTTTAAGTTAAAAACTGTATTAATTGGAAAAGAAATAAAATGCAAGCCTTATATGGTCATAAAGAACATTTTGTTATCTTTCCAACGGTGTAAACCAATTGAAATTCCGACGTACGGAATGATAGATATACTTGATTTAGTGATTAGAGTGCAAGCTGCCTGGCAGCAGCTGCATAGGCAAATGCACACTGTTTTGTGGCATTTTACAAACTGTCTTGTAAACAGTTTTAGGCCTTGAAATATGCTTTGTTTTACATGAACTATAATGTAGAAAAGTTTAGTTAAAATTAATGGAAAATGTACATGAGCATGCTGCCCAATATGTGTATGTTATATGCTTGTAATCTTGTCTTGAATTGAATGACCTTGTGATCATTTTTTGACATGCTTATACTTGTAATGTGTTAGAACCAGGATTGAACTTGGTGGAAGAGGAAAGATTGGAACAATCTGAAGCCAAGAACAAAGGAGTGTGGATCCAAGACTAGCTAGCTTGGAGTATTATGAGTGTAGTTACCTCTAGGGTTAGGACTAGGTCCTAACCAATGTATTCTTGTTACACTCTTGACAAGATAATGAATCTAATCATGAACTTGACCTACTAAGGGAAGGATGACTAAAGAAACACATGAAACTTGACCCTAGCCTTGAATATATGCGTATTTCGAATGCTAAGCATGTTTGTATAGTATATTGGTGATTGTATGTGGCATGATGCTTGTGATTGAATGCTAAAGAACATGATTGAGATAACATCTCATCTTGATGAAATGAAACATGAAAACTACTTAACATGTGAGCTGTGGCTCAATGGCCTAAGGGTCTAATATGAAATAAACTTGCTTGGCATGATCTTGATCTTGAAACACTTGAATAAATGGTAAATCGAACAACCTTGGTAGCTAGTTGGACTAGGTAGAAGGGAATGCCTTAGAGTCTAGAGCTCATTGTGTAAGGGTGGATTATGGTCCAGGGATAAGGCCCCTATTTGGTGACAGACGGAGGGTACGTATGTAGTCTTTGGCGACAGTAGGAGGGTTGACCAACACTACGGTGCATCTTGTGGTGACAGTTGGTTAGGGACTCGGTTACCTATACAAACTAAGTACCAAGGGGGTTGTTTAATGAATAACAATTGAAATAACAATCCTACATTATATGTTACTTGTCTTGAATGCCATGAATTGTATGTTACATGACTTGAAAGCATGACTCCTTGATTTCTTGTTTTGCAAGCATGTTGTGCTTGATTCATGAAGTATGATTCTTGTTTCTTGTCCCTTGATAGCCGAATGCATGATATCCTTAGATAGGATAATCTTGATGCTTGAAAGACTATCTAAGATCACTCTTGATGCTTGAAAGACTAGCTAAGATCACTCTTGATGCTTGAAAGCCTTATCTAGGTCTACGCTTGATTAAAAGACATGAAACTTGAAATAACAAATGGATAGACTAGTTACTACCTCACTAAGTACATTCTTGTACTTATCACTCTTGTTTCATTCTTCCCAACCTACAGGATAAAGGATACGAGGTTGCTTGATCTTTAAGCCTGTTACCTTGAGCAAGAAGCAAATCACACAAGCTTAGTTAAGGTATGATTCCAAACTTGTTTTGTTTATCTCCTAGAATGGTCGCACTAGATGTATATAGATAGCTTGATCATGCATTTTGAAGCTTGTATATAATGTCTTGATGGGCCTACTATGTTATGAACCAATGGCATGTATATAATGATCTTAAAATACTTGTAATGTAAAGAATGTTGTTGCGCATTTGTTGATGAAATGGAATGATCATATGATGACCTAGTTTGCTATAAAACAATTAAAAGCCTTGTCATGTTCATGTGTATGCTTGAAATGAAAGTAGATTGAGATGAATCATGTTGAATGCTTCCTATTCGAATGACTTGGACCTAAAGGGTTGTTTGTATGTAAAATGCCTTGATGTATATGTTATGTATGCTTGCATAGAATGTTTGCCGAATGCTTAAGTCTAGAATAAGCCTTGAATGAACTAGTTTCATGCCTTGTATGTGTTTGGTATAAGGGCCGGATTTTTGGGTATAGAATGTGGCTTGAATGCAAGCTAGAACATGTAAGTTGAATGATCAAATGCTCATGTTTAGGAATCTAAGTATGTAATGTTAAAATGTATACCAATTTAGGATCAATGAATTGAATTGGAAGCATGTAACACTAAGGTAGCTCGAATAGGATAGGTAACAAAGAATGAATGTTGTAAAATGAACCATGAAAGTAGTAACTTGTGATGTAAGCATGAAAAGAATTAATCTAGAGGTATTGTGTTATTAGCCGAATGGTTTAGGTTGAAAAGTAAGAATCAAATGTGACTTACTTGTATGATAAGTACGTAGGAATGCTTGCTTGTTCTTGTAGTTCGATCGCCTTTGATGATTTGATGTCTAAGTATGAGTTGCTTGCATGATAAGTAATGAATGTTAAGTTGCTTGATTGTTCTTGTAATGTTGTATTGCTTGCCATGTCCTTGCTTGCTTGTTATGTAACGCTCCTGAACCGGGTTACTACTAGCCAGGCAGGGGGTGTTACATTTTAATTGGTAATCAGAGCTTTCATGGATCTCATGAACCGTGTATTCAAGCCCTATCTTGACAAGTTTGTGGTCGTCTTCATCCATGACATCCTAGTGTATTCTCAGAATAAAGAAGAACACTCCGAACATCTTCGAATTGTATTGCAAACTCTCCAAGAACATCAATTGTTCACAAAGTTCTCTAAGCGTGAATTCTGGTTATCAAAAGTCTCGTTCCTTGGCCATGTCATCTCGGCAGAAGGAATTAGACCCGAGCAAAATTTGATCCATCATGGATTAGAGACCTCTGAAGAATGTTGGCAAAATCAGAAGCTTTCTCGGTTTAGCCTGGTATTATCGGTGATTTGTCAAAGGATTCTCATCTATTGCCGCAAGCTTGACTAAGCTAACTCGTAAAGATACGCCTTTTGTTTGGTCGGAGAACCAACAATGAAGCTTCGATCAACTTAAACAAGCCCTAACTCATGCATCGGTTCTTATCCAACCATGATCGGGCAAGGAATTCACTGTCAATAGTGATGCATCTCATTTAGGACTAGGATGTGTCCTAATGCAAGATGGAAAAGTGGTAGCTTATGCTTCAAGGCAACTAAAACCGCACGAGTCAAACTATCCTACCCACGATCTAGAATTGGCAGCTATCGTGTTTACTCTCAAGATATGGAGACATTACTTGTACATGGAGAAATGCAACTTGTTCACAGACCACATGAGTCTCAAATATCTCCTAAATCAGAAAGATTTGAATCTGAGACAAAGAAGATGGCTAGAATTGCTTAAAGACTACGATTTGGTTATCGACTACCATCCTGGGAAAGAAAACGTGGTTGTTGATGCCCTTAGTCGCAAACCATACTCGGGTAAACCTCTAAATCTAAATTCTAGTATATTTCCAATCGAATTTGAACTTACTTGGATCACAAGAAATCCATTCGAACACCTTACTTGTTTTGCAGGTAACTACTTGAAATTTTACCATAATGATCTTGTTCTTTCATTTTTAGCTTTCTTGGCTATCAACGCTCATTTTCGTTTATCCAAAGGACAAAAATTCTCGTCTGAACTTCAAGTTCAATCTAGCTTGATCTCGAGAATTAAAGAACTCCAGCAAACTGATTCAGATCTTTAGAAGAACATATCCAAGCTAGACTCTCAGTCTAATTCTAACTTCTCCCTCAAGTCGAAAGGACTCCTCTATTTCAAGGATAGAGTATGTGTTCCTAACAACGAGGAACTAAAACAAGAAATGCTAAAAGAAGCTCACCAAAGCTCATTCTCGATTCACCTGGGATCGGTTAAGATGTACAAGGATCTAAAGCCACTATACTGGTGGCCAGGTATGAAATCGGCTATCACAGACTTTGTATCGAAGTGCCTAACTTGTCAAAGGGTTAAAGCTGAGCATCAAGTCCCTACTGGATTGCTCCAACCTATTGAATTCCCTTAGTGGAAATGGGATCGGATTACAATGGATTTCATTACTGGTCTTCCTTCCACTCCAAGAAAGAATGATGTTGTATAGGTTATTGTTGATAGATTCACAAAGTCTAGTCACTTCATCCTTGTTCGAATGAACATGAGCTTGGAAACCTTAGCCGAGCTATACATCCTTGAAGTGATTATATTACACGGTGTACCTACAACTATAATCTCTGATCGTGATCCCAGATTTGCTTCTCGATTTTGGAATTCCTTGCAGAAGCTAAAGTGCATCTTAGTACAGCCTTTCATCCTCAATCAGATGGACAATCTATAAGAATCATTCAAGTACTCGAAGATATGTTACGATATTGTGTTATAGACTTCGAAAAGAATTGGGAGAAATCTCTACCCCTAGTAGAGTTTGCTTACAACAATAGCTATCAGACATCTATTCAGATGGCTCCCTTCGAAGCTCTATATGGAAGAAGATGTAGAACACCCTTGTGCTGGTCTGAATTGGGAGAAAGCAAGGTTTTAGGACCTCAATTGCTCAGAGAAACCGAAGAACAAGTGAAGATCATACATGATCGATTAAAGGTAGCCTTTGATAGGCAAAAAGCTTATGCTGAGTTGAAAAGGAGTGACATCCAATACAATGTTGGAGACAATGTCTTCCTCAAAGTTTCTCCTTGGAAGAAAGTCCTTCGGTTTGGAAGAAAAGGAAAGCTCAGCCCTCGGTTTATCGGACCATTTGAAATCATTGAAAGGATTGGTCCAATGGCTTATCGATTGGCACTTCCTAGTGAATTTGATAAGATCCACAATGTCTTCCATGTTTCCATGCTCCGAAGATATTGGTCTGATCCATCTCATATTCTTGAACCCGAAGAGGTGGAATTGAATCCCGATCGATCTTATGAAGAATAACCTATTCAGATACTTGACAAGGAAGTCAGAAGACTTCGAAACAAGAATATTCCTCTTGTCAAAGTCTTGTGGAGAAATCACAAGGTTGAAGAGGCAACATGGGAATCTGAAGAGGTCATGAAGAAGCAATATCCTCACCTATTTGATTCATGTAAATTCGAGGACGAATTTATTTTAAGGGAAGGAGAATTGTAACACCCTAAAATTGGCCTAGTAATGTTACTACAATTTAAACAATAGTCTAATTGAATCCATAAGTTGATCAATTTAAAAGAAGAATGAACATTGGCCATCCTTATAAATCAATTAAGTGAAATTGAATTAAATTGAATTGAAATGAAAACTAGTAGGCATAAATGAAAGGTTGGAAATGTGAACATGCAAAATCCTATAGATTGCATGTAAAATATAAATTAAATGGAGGCCTTGACACATGTCCTCAATGGAGGAGAACATGTGCCAATTTGGATGATGACTCATGTCTTGGAGGAATAATGAACAAGGAAATAGTGTAATCTTTCCCCATTGTCATCCTCTTGGCCAGAATTGAGAGAGAAGATAAGGTAGAGAATTTTACATGCAAACACCTTTAAATTCAAGCTTCATAATTCATCTATTGATCAAATTAATCTTGGATAAGGTATAATGCTTGAACCTAACTTGCTATACATTGTTTGAATGAGTGATTGATAATGTCCTTGTTGTCTTGATGAATTGGGTGATTTCTATGTGTGTTGGGAGCATGCTTGATTCAAATTGAACTTGAAATTGTAATTCCTTGTAACCAATTTGATATAGGATATATGTATAGTTGCTGGAAATCTGGGAATTATGAACATGATAGGAAACAGTCTTGATTAGGGACTGTTTTGATTGAGAAATTTTGTAAACATGTTAAATGAACTTATAACCCTTTTTTGATCTTGTTGATAGGTAAAAAGAAGATTGAATTGAATAAATGTGATGGTGGGAAAATGACTACACCTAATTGAACTAGTTAAATTAGGTAATGGTCTGCCTAGTGGATGAATTGGATGTGCAAATGTGATCAAATAGATCAAACTAGGTTCAACATGATTGTGCCCTATTTTAAGAAAATTTCTAGGTGAATTATGATGGCCTAGACATGTATGAACATGAACGTGAATGAAATTTTCATGTTAGGACCGTGCTAAAATGAATTAAGAAACTAGAAATACAACCTAGTGTAATCTGCCCAGAATGCTCTGTTCTAGGCAGTGACTTTGAAAAATCACTAAAAATTGTGTGTAATGAATTGAAGGCTGAAATTTTTATGGACAACACCTTGGTATGTTTAAATTCACTAGGAGAAAACATAACTGAACTCTGGGTTGTATACTGAAATGTAGAGGAGAAATACTAGAGATAGTGCAAACTGCCCAGTAAAGCAAAATGTACTGTCTTTAAGTTAAAAACTGTATTAATTGGAAAAGAACTAAAATGCAAGCCTTATATGGTCATAAATAAAATTTTTCTATCTTTCCAACGGTATAAACCAATTGAAATTCCGACATACGGAATGATAGATATGCTTGATTTAGTGACTAGAGTGCAAGCTGCCTGGCAGCAGCTGCGTAGGCAAATGCACACTGTTTTGTGGCATTTTGCAAACTGTCTTGTAAACAGTTTTAGGCCTTGAAATATGCTTTTTTTTTACATGAACTAGAATGTAGAAAAGTGTAGTTAAAATTAATGGAAAATGTACATGAGCATGCTGCCCAATATGTGTATGTTATATGCTTGTAATCTTGTCTTGAATTGAATGACCTTGTAATCATGTTTTGACATGCTTATACTTGTAATGTGTTAGAACCAGGATTGAACTTCGTGGAAGAGGAAAGATTGGAACAATCTAAAGCCAAGAACAAAGGAGTGTGGATCCAAGACTAGCTAGCTTGGAGTATTGCCAGTGTAGTTACCTCTAGGGTTAGGACTAGGTCCTAACCAATGTATTCTTGTTACACTCTTGACATGATAATGAATCTAATCATGAATTTGACCTAATAAGGGAAGGATGACTAAAGAAACACATGAAACTTGATCCTTGCCTTGAATACATGTCTATTTCGAATGCTAAGCATGTTTGTATAGTATATTGGTGCTTGTATGTGGTATGATGCTTGTGATTGAATGCTAAAGAACATGCTTGAGATAACATCTCATCTTGATGAAATGAAACATGAAAACTACTTGACATGTGAGCTATGGCTCAATGGCCTAAGGGCCTAATATGAAATGAACTTGCTTGACATGATCTTGATCTTGAAACACTTGAATAAATGGTAAATCGAACAACCTTGGTAGCTAGTTGGACTAGGTAGAAGGGCATGCCTTAGAGTCTAGAGCTCATTGTGTAAGGGTGGTCTACGGTCCAGGGCTAAGGCCCCTATTTGGCGACAGATGAAGGGTACGTATGTGGTTTTTGGCGATAGTAGGAGGGTTGACCAACACTACGGTGCATCTTGTGGCGACAGTTGGTTGGAGACTCGGTTACCTATACAAACTAAGTACCAAGGGGGTTGTTTAATGAATAACAATTGAAATAACAATCCTACATTACATGTTACTTGTCTTGAATGCCATGAATTGCATGTTACTTGACTTGAAAGCATGACTCCTTGATTTCTTGTTTTGCAAGCATGTTGTGCTTGATTCATGAAGTATGATTTTTGTTTCTTGTCCCTTGATAGCCGAATGCATGATATCCTTAGATAAGATAATCTTGATGCTTGAAAGACTAGCTAAGAACACTTTTGATGCTTGAAAGACTAGCTAAGATCAATCTTGATGCTTGAAAGCCTTAGCTAGGTCTACACATGATTAAAAGACATGAAACTTGAAATAACAAATAGATAGACTAGTTACTACCTCACTAAGTACGTTCTTGTACTTATAACTCTTGTTTCATTCTTCCCAACCTACAGGATAAAGGATACGAGGTTGCTTGATCTTGAAGCATGGTACCTTGAGTAAGAAGCAAATCACACAAACTTAGTTAAAGTATGATTCTATACTTGTTTTGTATATCTCCTAGAATGGTGGCACTAGATGTATATAGACAGCTTGATCATGCATTTTGATGCTTGTATATAATGTCTTGATGGGCCTACTATGTTATGCACCAATGGCATGTATATAATGATCTTAAAATACTTGTAATGTAAATAATGTTGCTGCGCATTTGTTGATGAAATGGAATGATCATATGATGACCTAGTTTGCTATGAAACAATTAGAAGCCTTGTCATGTTCATGTGTATGCTTGAAATGAAAGTAGATTGCGATGAATCATGTTGAATGCTTCCTATTCGAATGACTTGGGCCTAAAGGGTTGTTTGTATGTAAAATGCCTTGATGTATATGTTATGTATGCTTGCATAGAATGTTTGCCGAATGCTTAAGTCTAGAATAAGCCTTGAATGAACTAGTTTCATGCCTTGTATGTGTCTGGTGTAATGGCCGGATGTTTGGGTATAGAATGTGGCTTGAATGCAAGCTAGAACATGTAAGTTGAATGATCAAATGCTCATGTTTAGGAATCTAAGTATGTAATGTTGAAATGTATACCAATTTAGGATCAATGAATTGAATTGGAAGCATGTAACACTAAGGTAGTTCGAATAGGATAGGTAACAAAGAATGAATGTTGTAAAATGAACCATGAAAGTAGTAACTTGTGATGTAAGCATGAAAGGAATTAATCTAGAGGTATTGTGTTAATATCCGAATGGTTTAGGTTGAAAAGTAAGAATCAAATGTGACTTACTTGTATGATAAATAAATAGGAATGCTTTCTTGTTCTTGTAGTTCGAACGTCTTTGATGATTTGATGTCCAAGTATGAGTTTCTTCCATGATAAGTAATGAATGTTAAGTTGCTTGATTGTTCTTGTAATGTTGTATTGCGTGCCATGTTCGTGCTTGCTTGTTAAGTAACGCTCCTGAACCGGGTTACTACTAGCCCGGGTAGGAGGTGTTACAAATATAGCATGCAATCTTTTGTCAATTAGCAAGATATGTAATGATTTAAAGTGTTCCAATAAGTTTACTTTGAATGTTTGAGAATTTAATGTACTGTATTCGAGAAAGATGATTGCCAGTGTTGTGTTATATGGTAGACTCCACATGAGGGTTACATACCTTCTGAAAGACAAGTTCAATCAAGTATCATCTCTACATCTTTTTTTACATCATCCAAATTTTTGAAATCCATGTCAAATGAAATAATGTTATGGCATTTTAGGCTATGTCACCCAAATTTCCATTAACTCGAAAAAAATATTGTGTAAACAATACAATTGGTCACTAAATTATTCCCACTTTCCTATTTTGGTCATCAAACTAATATTTTGGGAATCATCACTAACGTTACAATTTTTCTTATTTTGGTCACTCACCGTTAAAAAAACGCACCAAAATAATTAATTTGGTGACCAAAATAGGAAAGAAGAGAGATTGGTGACCAAAACATGAAAAAAGTAACATTAGTGACCAAAATAGGAAAAAATATAACGTTACTGACGTTTTTCACAAAATAATAGTTTGGTGACCAAAACAGGAAAGCGAGAATAATTTACTAATCAATGGTTTTGTTTACCCAAAAATGTTTCCCAATTTATTTCTCAATACAAGTCCTCATTTATTTACTTGTGATATATGCTTCATTGTCAAACACTCACGAAATTCATTTCCCAAATCATCTTATACACTATCAAAGTCCTTTATTCATAGTGACATTTGGGGTCCTTCTAAAGTAAACAATAAAAGTGGGTGTAGATGGTTTGTCTCATTTATAGATGATCATTCTAGGACTAGCTGATCATATCTTATGAGGGAAAAGTCAAAATTGGTGAAATTTCTAAAAAGTTCCTTGCCATGATTGAAAATCAATTTCAAATCAATGTTAAAATCCTTAAAACTAAAAATAAGAGTGAGTATTTCACTAAGCCAATAGGATTTTTTGTTGAAAAGGGAATTGTACACATTAGTTCCTGTGTTGATGCACCCCAACAACATGGGATAGCCGAGAGAAAAAAAAGACATGTCCTAGAATTTGTTCGATCCTTGTTATTTTCTTCTAATGTCCACAAATATTTCTGGGGAGAAACTTTATGCACTGCCACTTACCTTATCAATCAAATGCCAAGTAGAGTCTTAAAATTTCAAACACCAAGAGATCAACAATTTCCATTCTTCGAGCCTCTCTCTTCCACATTACCAATGAAAATCTTTAGTTGCACAACTTTTGTGCATGGTCATCCTCAATTTAGAACCAAATTGGATCTGGTCTATTAAATGTGTCTTTATAGCTTATTCACATACTAAGAAGGGCTACAAGTCTTACTCTTCGACCACTAGTAAAACATATATATTCATGGATGTCACCTTTCTTGAAAACAAACCTTATTTCTTTAAGGCTGAAATTCAAGGGAAGATTTGGAACAATCTAGTCACATGGAGAAGCAAAAGCATACCATTATCTCAAGAAATAGTGCGAAGGTTGAATTTTGAGCACTTAAATTTGTGAAAAAATATGGATTCAAAGGCTATTAAAAGAATTAAAGATTGATTTAAAGAATCACTCTAAGATACAATGTAATAATCAATCAGTCATAAGCATTGTTAAAAATCATGTTTATCATGATCAAACAAAAATGTGGTGATAAACAAACACTACTTCAAAAAAAGTCAACAAATGAAGTATGAAACTAAATTACAATCTACTCAATAGTAGCTTGCAGATATTCTTACCAAAGCTCTTCCAAGGAGCTTTAATGACCTCATGTACAAGTTGGGTTTGTACAACGTATACACCCAACTTGAGGGGGTTGGAAAATTGTTGGGATTTTGTTGGGATGATCAATCGATGACGAAAGGCCAAAAGAAAAAATGATGGACAAGATATTTATAGTGGTGAATTGGCAAATAAAAATTTGAAGGGAAGCAAAGCAAAAAGATAAAAATAATGGACAATAGATTTATAGTGGTTCAAGCTTCTAACAAGCTCTAAATCCACTACCTTAGCTTCCCACTAAGGATTTCAACACAATCCACTAAGAATTTTTCCCCTTTTCTAGGCTAAGGAGGCAACCGTTACAATAGATCAAAACTTTCTACCCAAAGCTTGATCAAGGTTCACTCTTTTACAAGAAGTGGATAGCAAACTAAAAATTCCTCTCAAATGTGATATGTTTGCCCAAATACAAATCCACACAAACCCCAAAATTGAAACAAAGGATTACAATTTAGAATACACAAGTTGGGTACAAGATATAAATCTAAAAGCTCAAAGGTTTGGATTTTTGCTTGAATGCTTGATAGTTGTTCAATGGATGTTCAATAGTTGTTGTTGCAACTTTGGAAACTTAATTTTATACAGTCTCATTGATTTTTAACTGTTTGGGTGGTTGAGATATCAATAGAGCCGTTGGAAAACATTTTTCCCGCAATAAATGATGTTTGCTGACCAACTGTATGGGTACATGAATAGCCGTATCGGTACATGTCAAAAGAAAAAAGAGCCATTGTGCAGGGGTGTATCAATACGCTTTAGAGCATATCGAAATGGATATAGTGTAAAAGCAGGGACGTATCGATATGGTATAGTCGTATCGGTACAATTTTAGCTCATTGGAATCTGAGAAAAAAGTCTAGTGAAAAATACATCGGTACGCCTAAGGGGCGTATCGATACGGGTTAACCAATTTTCAAAGTTTGGTGATTCCAATAACTAACAAGGCAGCGGTAACAAAATCAAATGCAAAGTTTTGAAAATCTCAACACCCCGTATCAATACGGTGAAGGTTGTATCGATACTCGTAACCAAGAACACAAACCTAGATGAAGCTCATATCGATATGGGGACAACTGTATCGGTACGTTTTTACGATTAAAATTCCAATAGTGAAAAATCGTATCGAAACGCTAATGAGTGTATCGATACGCCTGGTGTAATTGGTTAATTTGAGTATGAAACACTTAGAAAATTTTTGGGGTTTTAAGTTTTTGACTTAGAATCAATTTTAGGTTCAAATCCTTGTCATTTTTGTGAGACTTTGAGTACTTAAAAATTTATTTGCTTTTACAATTTGGTCCTTAAACAATTTTTTTATCAAAAGTAATTATAGGTTTAACAGTCTCCCCCTTTTTCATATAACAAAACCAAAGTAAATTTTTAAGTAGTTTTGAAAAAAATTTTAAAAAAATTAAGTGCTCTTTACTTCTCCCCTTTTTGTTAGATTAAAATCAATAGGATATAAAAAGAGCAAGATAGAGACATTAAAGGTACTCCAAGCATTAAAGGAATCAACATAGATATCATTAAAATTCAAAGCAACATAATCAAATCCAACTTAATTCCTAAAATTATAAACCAAAAGCAATTAAACCAAAGCATAAGAGTTCATAAACATGAAGACATAGGTGCATAAAACTAATCCTAATATGATGTGATATGATATGCAAGATGCCTAAGGATCGTCTTCATCTTCATCATTGGCATGGGTTCCAAGAGATTGACACCCCTCACCATGAAAAGCGATAAGAGAGATATCCATCGAATTTTGAAGGTTTTCAATGGATATCACTCTTTCCTCCAAGGATGTGAAACAAGTATCAATCGCGGAAAACCCGAAGGTCATGGTGGTATCCAAAGATGCAATATTGGTTCCCAAAGATGTAAATTGCTCGTTGAGATAGACCATGAGAGCATCAAGAGAAGGTTGGGCTACCAGAGCTTGAGGAATCGAAACCGCTTGAGGAGTTGCCACCCGATCGGGTTGAACGCCTTGAGGTAGATAGACAAGTCGAACTCATTTTTATTAAAGTATGTGAACTTGGCTCGATGGAGAGAATGCTTAACGATTGTTTCGGTGAGAGGTTCGGCAACATCATAAGAGCAATCAATTACAATCTTGTGAAATAGATAGCTCAAAGCGGTGCCATATGTAAAGGAAGAGACAAGAGTAGTATGACAGTTTTGTACAAGAAAGACGATCTCCGCAAACATAATTTGAGCAAGGTTTGGACGCTTACCCTCACAAAGCAACGAATCCAAAAGTCGTCAACTTGTCGGATCATTGAGAATTTTCCACCGGATAGGTGAAACCACCAAGTGATCATAAGGTGAAGGATGTGATATTGAGCATCAAGCATGGTCACGGAGCCACCAAGAACATGTCCCAAGGAATCCTCATTATCAATTCCCACATCCTCAAAACCTAAAAAATTTGTTAAAATCAAAGAATCAATTCGAAGCTTTTTACCCATAAGATAAGATTCGATAGCAGCAACTTCGGATCTATCTTCATTATAAATACACCAGGCATTTGAGTAAAAAAAAAATCAAAACAAGGTTTTGATATAAAAACTCGGGTAAAGCTAAAAATTGCATAAACTTCCATTGTTGCATCAACTCAAGATATTTAAATTTAAATCTTCCGAAAGACAAGAAAGGGATCGAAACAGTATGCTCACAGCGGATTTTAAAAGCTTGAAAATGCTTAAAATGATGCATAGCATTTGGATATCTAGGCTCATTAAAACAATTTTGGAAAATATGGGTGAGGTTGGGTCTATTGACCTCGGGATTTTGATTAGGAGGATTGGAACTCTAGCGACCTTTTTTCTTTCTTGTAAAGTTACTAATAGGCTACAGGTTATCCCCATATTTCTGAAATCTGGGTTTAAGAGGAATTTCTTTTGAAAATTTGTGTTTTGTTGAAAATAATGAAAACTTTGAGTCGCCACCAGCCACTTGGATAAGGTAGGCCGGACACCATAAGACCAAAGATTCATTTTGAAAGGGTTCGAGAGTTGGTTACGCGCGGGGAAGGATTAGCACCCCCATTACGCCCATAAATTGGTACCACAATATTTGTTGCTTTTAAATGGATGGAAATTGTTGGAATTTAAATTGAATTTAATTAAGCATACTTAATTGAAAATTAACCTTAATTGGACCGGCTTTATCAAATTGGTAGGTTCAAATTAATTGGACATTTAGTTAATAAGGTTGATGATATATCGGATCATAGATTAAACCGACATCATATAAGCCTGACTTTCGTGTTAATTTATGGTTCAAATCTCGTACGTCACCTTTATGCATGATGTAAGCATTTAAGATATGATGTTATGATTTATCAATTTTTAATTACCACTTACCTTGGGATGGTAAGGATTAATTCAAATATTTAGTCAACATCCTTTAAGCTCAGACTGTCGCGACACAAATATCAAAATTAATAAATACCTACTTTTATGATTCAAATTAATTAATTCAAAATAAACGAATCTCATGAATGACAATTAATAATGGACGTCACATAAAGGCTTAAAATTAAACACACAAAAGACCTTCTAAAGCCCTTAACCTAAAAGGCCCAAGTTATGAAAATTAAATTAGTGATCTAATTATTAACTAAATGAGTCTAATATTAACCTTAAATTAAATAAACCCTAAAAACTAGAAAACACTAAAAATATATAGATTATCTTACACTATGATAATTAATTTGATTAATTTCAAACAAGTATCCTAATGAGCTAAGAATACTATTTAAAACAAATCAAATTAATTAGTCATGACTTTAAATTAAATGTTCATCTAAGCCCAATGTTAATTTTATCCTAAAAGAATAATTTAGAAGTGTTCAATTAATTTAATAAATTTAAAATTTATCCCAATAAGCCAAGGGTAGATTTAAATTCACTAAACTAATTTGAACCTTAGGTTTAACTACGGCTTCTAAAAAACCTAAAATTAACTTAATTAATTTAAAGATCGTGCCCGTATGAGACGAGGACACACTTTAAATTAATTAAATTAACTTACCCTAAGCTAACCTAAAAGACTAAACTAGTAAAGAAACCACCGATTAAACACTAAAGCATAACTATGGGAACTATATAACATTATACCATACATATACATAAAAACTTTATTTAAACTTTATATTATAGAATATGTAAGACAATGAATAGACTTTGGAGCTATATTATATATGCGTATATTCATTAAAAAACTATACATTATACATATATTAAAACCTATATTATATCATATAAAACCATATGTTGTATATACACTATATGAAAACCATATATTACATTCCATAACATATATATATAAACTATATATTATATACTATAACATATATTATACAAAAACTATATATTAATATATTACATATATTATCTAAAAACTATATATTATGTATTATAACCATATATTTGTATAATAACCCTTTATCATATGCTACATATAAATTATATATATACCATATAATACATATTATATACGACAAAAACGAATATCTCAAGCCACATTACAAACATATTTACACTAAATACGAACAAACATAACTAAAAATAGTAAAAGGGCGTGGAAATTAAATATGCATGAACTAGAGGGTAAAAGAAGGGGTTTCAAGTCTGAGATTGGTACAAGATTAAATAAAATCGAAAGTTTGAGGACCCAGATTAAGTAAAACATAAAAAATGGAAAAATTGTGAAACTCTTTGAAACTTCAGGGACCGCGGCCGTGGTTTAAAAAAGCATAAGCCCTTACGAGAGTGATTATTTCCGGGCGAAAGGACTCATGTTGCGATTATGGAGTGCGAAAGGGCTTACACGATGATTGCGTTGGGATGGAGGGGTTTAAAAAGTGAATAATCCATTTTTAAAACGAGGGCCAGCTATAAAAGCCAACGTAGAAAGAAATCAGCCCTTTTTTTTTCTTCTCTCTGAAACCATCCCTTTTAGGGAGCCCTTCAAATCCTCTAAAACGAGGAAGAACACCACCGCGCGTTCATCCACAACCCAGAAACTGATCATTGTTTCCATAATCCAATGACTACTCTGAAAATAAACCCAAAAGCCTCATTTTCCTTCGTAAAACCCAGATCCAACCTCGGATTTTAAAAAAAAAGTGCCCCTTTTGCTTAAAACCTTTGAAAAACCAAGACCCTACATACCTTCTTTCATGATTCATCCCTCTTCTTTCTGAGAGAAACCGGGGCTTATCACCAGCGAGGAAGCACCATCGACCGAGGGAAAATGAATGGTCCCGAGGATAAGAAACTAAAACCCTAACCCCTTTTTTCTTATTTTCTTTGAATTCGAAATGCAAAAAAAAGAGATTACCTCAGAAGGATTTTTCTTTGTATCGATATGAATCTGATTTTTCCCAATTGATGCTTAGGGTCACAAATAGCTTGCTTTCGGTTTATATAGCCGAATTTTACATTTGAAAGAGAAAATAAAATTACATGTTAAAAACCCTATTGGTTGCCTATTTTCTCTTGTTTGTATTCATATGCAGCTTTGAAAGTTTTTGGTTTGTCTCTGATGTACTTGTTTGTTTGCATTCATCTGATAATTTGCCAATTCTTGGTTTTCTTTGTTTTGTTTTCAAGCACTATTGACATTCTGCCTTTTGTTTTTTTCTTGCATGTGATAAGTGGCTCGAGGAGGAGAGGGACCAGAGAGCTGGTGATTGCCATGCTGGGGTGCTGAGGAGGCGAGCGCGTGGGTGACGCCAAAGGTTACGCGTGAGCGCGTGGGGAAATGGAGAGTCGGGCAGTGCAGCGCACGCGCGCCTGGAGAACCGTTGTGCTTCTATCTCGATCCATCTAGACGGTCAGATCAATTCTTGATCTGACAGTAAGGATTAAGCTATGCAAGGAGAGGGATGCATTATATTAGGGTTTTTAGATTAGTTGGGCTACTTGGGCCCTATTGGGCCGGATAATGTATTAAAAAGTTAGGCTTATTATAATTAAAGAAACATGGGTTGTTTATTATTTATTAGGTTGTTATTATATATATATTTGTAATGTTTTGTTTTTCTTCAAATGGCTGATATATAAATCAAATTTGGGCTTTTAATTTAAACTAACATTGTATTTTTTGGTTTTCTAATTTTTTACAATAATATAAATAATAATGATACTAAATAGCAAATTCAATAGATAAAAAGAGACTTAACATAGAACATCATATATACTATGACAATAGTATTTTGGGGGTTTTATATTAAATAACATCATAATAATAATAACCACACATGATAATAAATAGCAACACACATATATAAAATACTTAATTAAAATTACCTTAGTAATTTTTTTAGGTTTTAAACCTACATAAAAGATAGATTAAGTAGATAAACAGAGCCCGTTATTGCAAAATATAAAAAAGGAGTTAGCACCCCGAACAAAATTAGTAATTACAACCGCCCCTCTTTGCTTATCCATGTGGAACAAGAATAAAGCAAATACCATAAGTACTAATTTTGTCTCACTTCCCTATTTAGATATTCTGGGCTATAAGTTCCTCCTATATAGAACTGTTCGTCGTTCTTCTTCCTGAAATCTGGAGCTATGAGTATCTGCCTCCTTCGCTCCGAAGTCCTTGAGCTACGAGTATCTGCCTCTTTTGCTTTGAAATCCTTGATGTGGTGAGTCTAAAATCCTTCACCTGAAATCCTTGAGCTATGAGTATCTACCTTCTTCGCTCTGAAATCCTAATGTGGCGAGTCTAAAATCCTTCGCCTAAAATCTTTGAGCTATGAGTATCTACCTCACTTGCTCTGAAATCCTGATGTGGCAAGTCTGGAATCCTTCGCCTGAAATCCTTGAGCTATGATTATCTACCTTCTTTGCACTAAAATCCTGATGTGGCAAGTATGAAATCCTTTGCCTGAAATCCTTGAGCTATGAGTATTTGCCTCCTTCGCTCTGAAATCCTTTTTAGGTTTTCACTTTGTCATTTACTACTCTTTTTAGGAGGTGTCCAATCTATCCTCCAAATATACTTCCTCTTTTTTATCCATTGATCTCGATCTTCTATTACTTTCCTCTTCTTTTCTTTGTTATTGCGGTGCCTCCTCCCTCACTTGGGTTTAGCCTTTATGCCCCATTTTCTCTTGAGCTCTTGAACCTTTTGTTCTAAAAGTACCTTTTTAGGTTTTCATTTTAGAGATTTCTTTTTTTGTTTTCTTCTTCTTTTTCTTATTCTTCTTCTTGTTTTTCCTTTCCTTTTCTTTTTCTTTTTTTTGGGCGCCCTTACAAGTTTTCGCCTCTAGTCCCTTGGATTTCGACATGAGAGGCATTCGTTGTTATTTCCCAGCAGATTTTTGTCAATTTCGCATCTGATTTCCTCCCATCTTTACTTTGGCAGTTTCCTTTCATGTCTTGAAACAAGGATAGAGCAAAGACCTTAAGCACTAATTTTATCTCGCTTCGTTGACTGTGGCCTTAAGATTGCGAGTTCTTCTGGAACTTTTCACCTTTCCTCAGCTGATTCTTCAAACTTCCGACAAAGTTTGGAGTCCAAAGTTATTCTTCTCATTACGAAATTCTTTGATCTTTTACCAAAATTTGGAGTATGGAGTTGTTCTTCTCATTACGAAATTCTTCTTCCTCTAAAGTCTGAAATTGCCGAAAGTAGAAAGTATTCTTCTCATTATGAACTATTTATTCTTCCGGATGAGCTTTTCGCATTATGAACCATTCCCTCTCAGCTAAGCAAGTTCTTCTCCTTATAAATTCTTTGAGTCTTTGTTGGGCGAGTTCTTATCATTTAGGGATTCATCATCTTTATGGAGATCTACCTCTCCAAATGGGAAGTTACAGGTCAAAATCTTTTCTAATCCTTGAATCTATCAAAACAACCAAAATGATTTGATGATATGAGTTAGCATGCTCCTAACCTAGGGATGTCTAACTAAGTATGATGCATGAATGGAGTCATTTTTAGAGATACTGGGGAAAAATCCTTACTTTCTGGTCGATTACCCTTAACTTCCACGAGCTTTATGTCTTTGTTAAGTCTCCTTTTTTATCTTATCTTGAAATGATAGGGCTGGCCTATACCGGCCTGACTAAAATATGCCACCTCTTGAGGTCCACCTTCAAAATACTGCCGCACTCAACTTGGGCTTAGTTGTTGTCTCTTCATTGACTCTTCATGATGAGTCCTCTTCACTCTCAACATTGGGGTGAACACATGCCCCTAAATCTTCCGAACCTTTCATACTTCCGTAAGGTCTGATCTTCATTTTTATTTACCGAATCTTCCTCCTTCATTCCTTATTGAAAGAATATGTCGACTTACACTGGTTAGAGTAACATTACCCTCACTTAGCTCAAGCTTAACTATTGCCTCTTCACGGACTCCTCATGATGAGCTTTCTCCAATCTCCTCGTTCGGGTGAACTCGTGCCCCCCAGATTTCCAAATTTTCCTCATTCTCAAATCTCTAAATGGTCTAGCATAGGAGATCTTGTGATTATTCTCTTCGTAGTCATTGACAAATTATGCTAAGTCAACCATGTAGGCCCTTAATCTAAAGTTGTACAGAAAAGCCTTCATCGTCAAATGCTCAAACAAGCCCAAGATAGTGACGTCACTGTCACCGAAGACTCTTAAGGAAAATGATCAAGCCATAAATCCCAAAGCAAATAGATCCATCTTCATGACCTCATCCGAGTATGTAGGTACACTCTCATGAAAAGGCGGTTCTATCCCTACGACTCTAAATCAAACATTTGTCCCAATCTTCACTCATTTCAGCTAAGGTTATAAGCTTCAAGGGATAATCATGAGACGTCAACGGTTTTGTGTAAACCCAGTCCTAATAAACATTATTTTGATTGAGCAAAGCGGTATACTCCTCAACTTTTGGCATCAAGTCCTTCCCATTAAAAGCGAAGCAATAGAAAGCGGGATTCCAAAGCTAAGAGATGGCTCAGAATGAAGGCCGATTAACTCAGGCATACATCAAGCGTGCAATGTCATTATAACTTTCATAGAACTTACTTTGCAACCGTCGATCCTATCCTTCCTAGACCTGTTCAACTCTCGCAACTCATTTTACTGTAAGCTGGCGTAAGTATGCCCCGCTCGCTTGATAAACTATCGCCTTGTGCCCTTTAGTTGTCTTCTAACCAAGGTTGGGCGGCTGAGTCGATGCCTTCCTTCTTAAGATACCCATTTTTCCTGATCTTAGTAGTATTTCATCTCTTTCTTGGGTTCAATGGCTACTTACACGTGACCCCCTTGGTATGGTTCTTCTTCCATCTCAATGCTAGGCTGAGGACATGCCCCACGAGTCTCTAAATTTTCAATAGAATTCAATCTTTATTTTTCGAGCCAACCAAGGCCTTATGGTAAATACTCATTTCAATTCCTTGAATTGTGTAGCATGTGAAGGCTTGCTATTATTCTTTTTAGGATCACCGATAGGTTTGCAATCAGATTGATCATTTACATACCTGACCTTGCATTCCAAATTGTATTCTAATAGTACGGAGAGACCTTATTCTTTCCATTTCTCTCTTTTTTCTTTTCTTTTCTTTTCGTCTATACATTGGTTTGCTAATCAATTATTTCAACAGAGGAAGCTTTAAGGGTTAATATACAAAATGAAATGGAAAAAGAATAGAATGCCCGGATATCAAATGTAAGAACGTCTTAGATTCAATCCCTCTGTGGATCAACAGTTTGCCTTTAAATGTTGTGGCGATATTTACAAAATTTCTCTTAGATTGCTCGGTTCATCCTCATGATTATGGTACTTTCTTGATTGGTTCAAAACCTACTCCTTCTAGTTCTCATCATCCTTCTCCATTCATAAATATGTTCAAGCTTTCCGACTTTTGTTTAGCCTATGGAGCGTGGAAAATATCATTCTAAGAACTCTAGGTGTGGGTGTGTGCCTCTGATTGTAATAAACATTGTGTTAGTGTCCTCAAGGATTAATATCTGATGCTAGGGTATTGAATAGGTGGAGCATAGCTCCTTATTAGATTTGTTCTCCCCCCACAGTTCCATCAGGATGCTCCGGGACTTATTCAACTCATTCATTCATTTCCTTTTTCTTAGAGGAATTCAACTCATCATAGTCCTTTGTCTCGAGAATAGTGATGGAGCATACAACAATACCCTGAGTTACTCGGCATAGTCATGATTTGAAAACTTACTCATATAGCCAAGGCTTTTGACTCAATTAAAGTAAGTGGAGAAAAGCATCCTTATTTAGCCTTTTTACTATAGCGGAGTACCCTTCTGATTTTTTTCTTCTTTTGTTTTTGTTTTCTATTTTCCTTTTTCTTTTAAATTACATTCAAGCAGCTCTATTGGGCTTTTCTAGGAGATTTTCTTATCATCGAACATCATCCAAGGAGTAGTAATCTTGCTTCTCGCGCTTTACCGACTAGAATGGACTGAGGGGGAATCACGCTTCATCGTTATCATAACATTCGATCGATCTTTTTATTAGAATCAATGCCACATCATGCACGTGATATCCGGGGGTCTACGAGGGTAAGAAAGAATATATACATGTACATATTTAAGTAAAATAACATCCTTTCATTGAAATAGAAAAAGCAAACATGACATAAGCCTTTACAAAAGATCATTACTATCTTCGAGCAAACAAAAGCAAAGTTAACACACATAGAAAAGTGAATGAAGCAAAAAACCTAAAAACATGGATAGGATGCTCTAGAAATCCTCGACCATTGCAACATTGGTCATTTATCCCGATGCTTCAATCCTTCCCAAAAACTCAGCCTCTTTTTTTCAACTTAGGTCTTCCATTCTCAAAGGAAAGCACTCATTTCTTAATAAGTTCATGGATCTTGCCCTTCAGAAACACACACTCTTCTGTTGTATAGCTAAAGTCACTACGATGATATTTGCATGGAACTCCGGCACCAAACACATTGGGATTGAAATAAGCATTTTGTTTCGTAGGAGGTAGCCTCAAAAGTTTATTCTTAACTAACAGGGGAAATAGCTGTGAATTTGTCATCGGGAAAACATCTTTTTCATCTTGTCACTTCCCTTTGCATCATGCATTTTAGCATTCTTTGTCCCCCTTTTCCTTAAACAGAATTCCCCTTCTTTGAAGACGTCACTATGATCAAGGCAAGTCGCTTTTGTGGACTCTTCCATAACTGCTTCTGACCTTTTAAGCGCAAAACCATGCTTTTTGTGGAACAGCTGTGATCGTGATAGTTGCTGACATTTTCATATTTTGCTGATGTCGGCAACTTTGCTTCATCCACCTCTTTTATCATGGTGACCCAATCTTCTCCTAATTTCACAGTACTAGTCACAGCTGGAAAATTAATCTTCAGACCTGGACCAGTTGTCTCAAACTCCATCACCTTGAGATCTAGAAGGTGTTGAACTTTAAGATTAAAAGTCACACATCTCTCGATGGAATGCCGTTGAATTCTGGCATGGTAATCGCCATGATCTTTCTCACTGAACCAACTTGGATATGGAGGTGATTGGGCTTTGACGAAGCATGGTGCAACCAATCGAGCATGTAGCAACTTGGAAAACAAATCTTGGTAGGTGAAAGGACTAGGAGTGAATTGGATGTCCTTCGATTCTTCCTTCTTTTCTTGAGCATTAGAAGCCTGGCTAACTGATAGCTGATGAGGTTTTAGAATCACAGACACCAAAGGCTGATCATGTGTTTAAAGGGATGGCACTTCAGAAGACAGTGTAGTCGACATCCTCATCATCTTGTTGCATATTGTACTGTTCTCATCTTGTGGCTCTGACTTACTCAGCTCTTCATTTGCTGGCGAAGACAAAATTTTCAAGGAAAAGTCTTCGGTCTTATCCAACACCAATTCGGTAGGGCGTTCAGAGGCGATACAAATTACCTTGTATTGGTTGATGATGGCTTGGTCTTTGTTAGACAAAATCTTTTATGCTATGAAGTCGCAATCCCAACTCTCACTTTCCTCTTGAACAAATGAGTCTTCTTTCGTACCCTCTTTTTTGGTCATGGTGGCCATCATACCCATCAGTTCATCGATTTGCCCCCTTGTTTCCTCTTGGAACCTTTTCACATATGATATTATCTCTCTTTGATTTCAAACCAAATTTTCTTGAAGCTGTTCGAGTTTATCCATCCTAGCCACTAGGTTATTCATATTGCTAGAGTTTGAGCTGGTTAAAAGTCATTGCCTTCTCACTTATACTTTCTGAGGTGAATACTTTCCCCGATTAGCGGTGCATATGATGTAGTGAATGTACAAAAATGCATTATTTGAACAAAAACAATAATAATAATAATAATACGTCATGAAATAATGCTACTATAAAAGCATGAATGAACGCAAAGAGCGACACTGAGTTCGAAAAATATCATCGTTAAACGACTTGCATTAATGGGAACATTGTTTCGTTACCATAATCGAAGAAAACCCACTACACATGTGGTCCTAAGCTAGCATATAGGTCGACAATCTCCCTCAAGATCCTTTCTCTCTCCTTGGATTCAGTGTCTATACACTCCTAAAGCTTGGCAGCATCTTCTGCTAGGAACTGTAACTTTCGGGCGACCTCTTGAATCTGAGTCATCAAATGTGCCAATTCTTGCTCTTGCTTCCAAATAGTGTAAGTAGCAAACTGTAGTCATTCCAATATCGGCATCTAGTACACTTGAATTGCTCCTCTAGAGCTCGTTATTTGGTCCTTGAATTGTTGGACCTCGGCTTCCAATTCTCCAACATGATCCTTCAAAGCCTGATTCTCCGAGTTAATAGCTTTTAACCTACTAGTTGAACCCTTGTGCTTGAAGAGAGACTTCTCCAAGCATTTTACCTGATTTTTCAAGGCTTCATTTTGACATCGTTCCTTCTCTAGCTGTCTTGAGTGAGAGGTCCGTAGGTTCTCCATTTTTTGGTGTCAAAGTAAGCACTTGGTCCTTCTGCTCGTAATATTTCCTCTTGTAAGTCTCGGTTGACATCACAGACCTAAACCTGGTAAAAATATTGTCCCCATCGTGGAGCTATTCTCCTTCTAACCATATTTGCACATTGGAGTTCTTCTTGTCATTGCTACAGACCAAATCTCCCATTGATCTAGCCTTTAATTTCAGACTATTTGTGACTCAATGTGCTCTTCATGATATGACAAGATATGCAAAATAAAAGGATTAAAAGGAAAAGGATAGAAAACAAAAAGAAACGTATTAGTCATAAGATAAACAATAAAACAGAAACGAGAATAGATAAATACAAATAGATTTGGCGAAAGGCAAGCATATAAAGAAAACCCTAACCACATGAATTCTAGTTTGCTATGGTTGTCCGCATGGCTCTAATAGGGTGGGCTTCCTAGATTCTCACACATGGGCTCAGTTTTAATTAAAGGTACCCGAACCTATCTTATTACCTACTAAGGAAACAAGAATCCCAATTCTGGCCCATTACAAGCTTGTAAATTGGTTTCAGTTCGAGGAAAACACGACCTAGTGATGAGGAGGGCTGCTCACATGTCAAAAGGCATGGATTTCGGAAGTGAATTACTGAACCGTGGAGGGCTACTCATGTGGGTATGTTGCGTTCCACTCCCACTTAAGGGACGAAGCTCGGGTATAGAGCTTGAGGACCATGGTGCAACACATGTCGACGATTCTTTATAAATTAAATTAAAAATTAATTTGAATACCACCAATTGTCAAATCATGTGCAATCGAAATCACATTTTCAAGAAAGAATCAACCTCATTACAGTTAATTAAAATTGCAACGATTTCCATCATTAAAAGCAACAAATATTTTCTTGGCCTAACCCTCTTCTTGTTTAAAAACAAAATTTTATCCCCAGCAGAGTCGCCATGTTGTAGCGACCTTTTTTTCTATCTTGTAAAGTTACTAATCGACTACGGGTTATCCCCATATTTCTAAAATTTGGGTTTAAGGGGAATTTCTTTTGGAAATTTGTGTTTTCTTGAAAAAAATGAAAACTTGGAGTCACCACCGGCCACTTTGATAAGGTAGGCCAGACACCATAAGACCAGAGATTTATTTTGAAAGGGTTCAAGAGTTGGTTACGTGCGGGATGGATTAGCACCCCCATCACGCCCAAAAATCGGTGCCACAATAATTGTTGCTTTTAAATTGAAGGAAATTGTTCGAATTTAAATTGAATTTAATTAAAAGTACTTAATTGAAAATTGACCTTAATTGGACGGGCTTTATCAAATTGGTAGGTTCAAATTAATTAAAAATTTTGTACCGGTTAAGCCTAAATGATGTAATTGTCAAATCTTGTATCCAATTTTGAAGCAATGAAAGTTATTTGGGCTTAATTAAGTTGTTGGACCTTTTCGTAAAGAATGGAAATTATGGGTTCCATTGAAAATGCTGATTTTGGGCAAGGCGTATCGTTATGGTAGGACCTGTATCGATACGACCTAACTATCTTAACTAACTTACCTAATTCAGCCTAGCCGTATTGATAAAGGCCTCTGTCAAAATTATTTTTGGTGATCAATTTGTAAATATTGAAAGGAAGAGGGGCTGAGTCACCTACTTGCTTACCTCCCTCACATGAAAGTGGTCAGAAAAGATGACCATTAGACATCAATATTCAATAGTGGAAAGGGTTAAGATAGATGATTAACTATTGGGCTAAGCAAACCCTTGTCTAAGGGAAACCTTTCTATTGGCTAAGTGAAAGGTGGGGCAATGATTAGGAGAAAAATTAGATGGTTTTAAAAATGAATAAAGAAAGCCCTCATCATTGTTTTGAATCTCCCGTAAACTAAACTCATCATTTGCCTTCAAACAAGCACACACCTTCATTGTTATCTTCAAGCTTAAGCTCAAGCAAGCACCTCGATCCAACTCTTGACTTTTGATTGATTTCAATACATCAATTGGAAGCTTGTGAAATGGTAAGTAAAACCCCCAAGTCAATTTAATGATTCCTTTGATCCTTATGGTTTAATTTCAAGATTTGAGTCTTGAATACTCAAATTGAACCCATATGTTAGGAAGTCAATTACCTTGTTTCAAAGTTACCTACGAATTTTGGTAAGCTTGAGAAACGGTTGTGAATCATTAGTTTCAATTCTAATGCAACCCCTAAATTTTGGATTAGCTCAAGAAGTGGAGAAAGATCCATCGTCGTCTCCCACGAAAGCTAGGTGCAAAGGATTCATAATCTGGGAGCCTTAAAAACTTTGGAATCGAGGTAAGTGTAGTTGTGTCAAGGGATAGGCTAGGTGACATCCCATTGCATTTGTTTTGTGCTTAAAGAATTGCATTTTGTGTAAGGGCTCAAGTAGAGCAAAAGTATATGGATTCTAAGGGTAAGTGTGATAAGTTCTCATATTTCTTTGATATGTTTGTAAGCCTATATGTGACATTCGAAATACGTTACATGTTGAAAGTGATATGAATATGTTATGTTATTTGGAGCGAAGGCTCAATTTGTAATCCCTTGTGATATGGCCTATGGGCACAAGGTAAGTTTGTGATAAATTATATAACCTTGGATAATTGTGGACATTAGATACAATCGGCATGCCATAGGATTATTCGAGCTCACTAAGTAAGGGATTGGACTACGGTCCGAGGCTACAACCTATATGTGGGGAGAAAAGGTTGTATTGTGTAAGGGATTCCAGAGCTACGGCTTATGGCTAAGGCCTATTTTCGATATATGTGGCGTACAAGAGAATCCATGTATCCATTGGTTACTATGTCCAAGGAAATGATATGAATTTATGCTTTGCACATAGTATATGAAATATGATAATTGACTTGAGTATAATCTCTATATGACTAATGATGCACTTATGTCATTCAAGCATGATTATGTGTCATTTATGCCATTAAGAACTTATTTTCATTTGTTATAACTACCTCACTAGGCTATGTAAGCCTAACATTTGTGTGTCTCATGCATTTTAGGACCTTGAAGAATTCCGAGCTCCGATTGTGTAGTCGCGGTTGCAAGTCACTCTCATCAACCATATGTATGTTACGTTTTGTTTTAAACTCCTAAGTAGGGTGGCATAGGGCTTAGACATATTACAATGGTATTTTTTTATATGTATGTAATGGTCCTAAAGTGCCTAGGTGTAAAATGAGAAATATGATGTGTTTGCAAATCGATAAACTAGCTAATTTTGGCCTAAAAGGACTCAAAGGTGAAAACTTAGTAAAAGGATACGAAATGCCCTAAAAGTTGGTATGCTATTAGAATTATGGATTAATAACTTGCTAGTAGAATTTTATGGCATTTGGACACCATTCAACAAGTTAATTCGAATAAAAACCAGATAAAATATGTCATTACACGGCAAACGTATCGATACGGGTCAAGCTGTTTCGGTACGGCCTTGCATATTTGGACCTAATAAAATAGTGCGTACCGATACGGGTCGAGCTATATCGATACAGACCTCGGCAGTAAGGTCTGGGAAGTAAATTGCCTCGGTACGGCCTTGGGGTGTACTGAAACGGGTCAACCTTGGTCAGCGTGTACCGATACAGTCATAGATGTGTCGATACGGGCTTGTCACCCTTAGATCTAGAATTGAGGAATTTGGCTTAGCGTACCGATACGGTCCTAAGTGTATCGGTACGGTGTCAGTTAATTATGTTAAAAGACTTAAACCATAGTTTTAAACAGTTTACAAAATAGTTTCTAAATCCTAAGAGGGTTAATTCGATGGGTAAATGACCTTCGTTAATAACAAAAATTTACAGGCTAATAATTTATAAGTTTAATTGAAGACTAGAAAAAGAAAATTCTGATAAAGAACCTTAATTTGTAAAACTTACAACTTAGTCCCTAAGTTCAAGAAAGTTTAAAATTGACCCCAAATTGAACAAGCTAATAATAAGTTAGTCCGTTAGGTCTTAAAAAGAAATAATAAGACATTCTGAATAAGATTATGAACCCTGAATAAACTACTGATCTCTGAATCTATTCTTGGTAACACTTTCCGACCCGGTTCCCTACTAGGCCGAGAAGGGGGTATTACAAATCTCGTACGTGACCTTTATGCATGGTGCAAGCATTTAAGATATGATGTTATGATTTCTCGATGTTTAATTACCACTTACCTTGGGACGGTAAGGATTAATTCAAATATTTGGTCAACATTCTTTAAGCTTGGACTGTTGCGACACAAATATCGAAATTAATAAATACCTCCTTTTTAATTTAAATTAATTAGTTCATAATAAACGAATCTCATGAATGACAATTAATAATGGACGTCACATAAAGGCTTAAAATTAAACACACAAAATACCTACTAAAGCCCTTCACCTAAAAGGCCCAAGTTATGAAAATTTAATTAGTGATCTAATTATTAACTAAATGAGTTTAATATTAACCTTAAATTAATTAAACCCTAAAAACAAGAAATCCCTAATAAATTATGGATTATCTTACACCATGATAATTAATTTGATTAATTTCAAACTAGTGTCCTAATGAGCCAAGGATACTATTTAAAACGAGTCAAGTTAATTAATCATAACTTTAAATTAAATGTCCATCTAAGCCCAAGGATAATTTTATCCTAAAAGAATAATTAAGAGGTGTTCAATTAATTTAATGAATTTAAAATTTATCCCTATAAGCCAAGGGTAGATTTAAATTCACTAAACTAATTCAAACCTTAGGTCTAACTACGGCTTCTAAAAAACCTAAACTTAACTTAATTAATATAAAGATCGTGCCCCTATAAGACGAGCGCGCGC
Source organism: Hibiscus mutabilis (assembly GCA_019671005.1). Classification (NCBI taxonomy): domain Eukaryota; kingdom Viridiplantae; phylum Streptophyta; class Magnoliopsida; order Malvales; family Malvaceae; genus Hibiscus; species Hibiscus mutabilis. The sequence goes on along the minus strand of CM033745.1, from coordinate 26,731,838 downwards.
TTTAAATTAATTAAATTAACTTACCCTAAGATAACCCTTAAAGACTAAACTAGTAAAGAAACCACCAATTAAACACTAAAGCATAACTATAGGGACTATATAACACTGTACCATACATATATACATAAAAACTTTATTTAAACTTTATATTATATAATATGTAAGACAATGAATAGACTTTGGAGCTATATTATATATGCGTATATTCATTAAAAAACTATACATTATACATATATGAAAACCTTATATTATATCGTATAAAACAATATGTTGTATATACAATATTTGAAAACCATATATTACATTCCATAACATATATATAAAAACTATATATTATATACTATAACATATATTATACAAAAACTATATATTAATATATTACATATATTATCTAAAAACTATATATTATGTATTATAACCATATATTTGTATAATAACCCTTTATCATATACTACATATAAATTATATATATACCATATAATATATATTATATACGACATAAAACGAATATATCAAGTCACATTACAAACATATTTACACTAAACGCGAACAAACATAACTAAAAACAATAAAAGGATATGGAAATTAAATATGCATGAACTAGGAGGCAAAAGAAAAGGGGTTTCAAGTCTGAGATTGGTACAAGATTAATTAAAATCGAAAGTTTGAGCACCCAGATTAAGTAAAACATAAAAAGGGCAAAATTGTGAAACTTTTTGAAACTTCAAGGACCGCAGTCGTGGTTTAAAAAAGTAGAAGCCCTTACGGGCATGATTATCGCTGGGCAGAGGGACTCATGTTGCGATTATGGAGTGCGGAAGGGCCTTTGGGGTGATTGCGTTGGGACGGAGGGTTTAAAAAGTTAATAATCCATTTTTAAAATGGGGGCCTACTATAAAAGCCAATGTAGAAAGCAATCGGCCCTTTTTTCTTTTCTGAAACCATCCCTTTTAGGGAGCCCCACAAATCCTCTGAAACGAGGATGAACGCCACCACGTGTTCATCCACAACCCAGAAACCAATCATTGTTTTCAGAATCTGCAACTACTCTGTCGTACGCAACTGACGGCCAGCAAACCCGAAAATAAACCCAAAAGCCTTTTTTTCCTTCCTTCGCAAAACCCAAATCCAACCTCAGATTTTGAAAACAAAGTGCCCCTTTTGCTTAAAACCTTCAAAAAATTGAGACCCTACAGACCTCCCTTCACTGATTTACCCCTCTTCGTTCTAAGAGAAACCATGGGTTATCATCAGCAAGGAAGCGCCACCGATCGAGGGAAAACGAACGGTCCTGAGGGTAAGGAACTAAAACCCTAACCCCTTTTTTCTTATTTTCTCTGAAGTGGAAATGCAAAAAAAGAAGAGATTACCTCAGAAGGATTTTTCTTTGTATTGATATGAATCTAATTTTTCCCCGATTGATGCTTAGGGTTACAAATAGCTTGAGTTTATATAGCCAAATTTTACATTTGAAAGAAAAAATAAAATTACATGTTAAAAAACCCTATTGGTTGCCTATTTTCTCTTGTCTGTATACATATGCAGCTCTGAAAGTTGCTGGTTCATCTCTGATGTACTTGTTTGTTTCTATTCATCTGATAATCTGCCAATTCCTAATTTTCTTTGTTTTGTTTTCAAGCACTATTGACATTCTGCCTCTTATTTTTCTCTTGCATGTGGTGAGTGGCTGGAGGAGAAGTGACCAGAGAGCTGGTGATTACCGTGCTGGGGAGCTGAGGAGGCGAGCACGTGGGTTGCACGCGCGTGTGGGTGATGCCAAAGGTCGCACGTGGGCACGTGGGAAAATGGAGAGCCGGGCAGTGCGACGTACGCGCGCGTGGAGGACCGTTGTGCTTCTATATGGATCCATCTGGACCATTAAATCAAGAATTGATCTGACGGTAGGGATTGAACTGCGCTAGGAGAGGGATGCATTAGACTAGGGTTTTCAGGTTAGTTGGGCCCTATTGGGCCGAATAATGTATTAAAAAGTTGGGCTTATTATAATTAAAGAAACTTGGGCTGATTATTATTTATTGGGCTGTTATTATATATATATATATATATATATATATGTAATGTTTTGTTTTTTTTTTTCTTCAAATGGACTGATATATAAATTAAAGTTGGGATTTTAATTTAAACTAACTTTGTATTTTTTGGTTTTTGATTTTTTACAATAATGTAAATAATAATGATACTAAATAGCAAAGTCAATAGATAAAAAGAGACTTAACATAGAACATCATATATATTATGATAATAGTATTTTTTAGGGGTTTTATATTAAATAATGTCATAATAATAATAACCACACATGATAATAAATAGCAACACACATATATAAAATACTTAATTAAAATAGCCTTAGTAATTTTTTTAGGTTTTAAACATACATACAAATAGATTAAGTAGATAAACAGAGCTCATTATTGCAAAATATAAAAACGGGTTAGCACCCCAGACAAAATTAGTGATCACAGGAACTAGATGACATATCTTTTATTTTTCTTTTCTTAGGACCCATGGCAATAATCTAAAATCAAAATCAAACCAAAAATAATGTATGCATAAATCAACACATTCTATCCAACAAGCAATCCAATGATCAAGGTATTGTTAAAAATCTATATAATATAGTTTAAAAAATATACAAGTATAAAAAAGATTTTTGGTAAAATAAAATTTGAAAATAGTGTTGAAAATATACAATATAATTTTATATTCGAACCAAAAAATTGCAGTTTTGAATTTTTTTTACAAAATCTCTGAAAAACATGTTATATACATACTAAATATATAAATTTGAAACAAAAATAGTATATAAATAAGAACGAAACTAAAAGAATTAAAAAAGAGGTTTATACCTTGAATAAAGGATTATGGATGAATGAGGTGATGATGATGCACCAAACTTGATGATTTTTGTAGGGTTTGATGTGAAACTCAAAAGCCCTCAAAAGAGTTGTAGAGATATGTGAAAAACAAAGGGATTTGAGAGGTTTTATAGGTGAAAATTGTATCTAGGGTTTGAGAGAAAAGTGGTGTTTGATTTAAATTGAAAAACCCTCTTTTAATACCCATTTTACTCTTTAGTGGCTACGCATATCGATACGCAACCTGAGCATATCAAAACACTATACCAAAACACTTATTAGCATTTTCGATACGTGACCCTGTATCGGTACAGGTCAAACTATACTGAAACTATCTCAAGATGCCTGTATCGATACACGTTACCCCGTATCGGTACCCCTAAGCCAAAAATATCATTTTTTGACTTCAAGGTGCTCAAAAATTAAATTATACTTGAATCAAAATGCATACAAATGATATATGAACATCATGTATGATCTAAAACAAATGTATACTCCCCTAGCAACAAACATATATACATATAGGAGCAAAAACACATACGCAATGAGATCAACCAAATTCAAGTAATATTTTTAGACACTAAAAGGATCTAAGGTTCAACAAAGGCTAGTTAAACCTAACTCTCTCCCAAGAGACCAAAAACACTCTTTCTCTAAAGGTTGGTAAAGATATCTACTAATTGGTTCAAGGTGTCTACATATTCTAGAACAACATTGTTTTTCAAGACATGATCTCTAATGAAATGATGTTTTATCTATATGTGCTTGGTTCTAGAATGTTGGATGGGATTCTTAGTGAGACAAATAGAACTAATGTTGTCACACTTAAGAGAGATGGTACCTACATCAATTCTATAATTTAAAAGTTATTGCTTTATCTAAAGGACTTGAGCACAACAACTTTTGGCCGATATGTATTTCGCTTCGGTGGTAAAAAAATGCTACACTATTTTGTTTCTTAGAGAACCAAGATATAAGCATACTACCTAGGAATTGAAAAGTACCGAATGTACTTTTCTATCTATCTTACAACCTCCATAATCCGCATCTGAATAAGCATGCAAATCAAATGAGGAATCTCTAGGATACCAAATGCCTAAACAAGGTGTGTCTCTAACGTATCTAAAGATCCTCTTAACAGCTATAAGGTGTGATTCCCTAGGACTAGCTTGAAATCTAGCACACAAGCAAACACTAAACATAATATCTGGTCTACTTGTGGTAAGATAAAGCAAAGATCCAATCATAGAGCTATAAAGCTTTAAATCAACACACTTACCTCCTTCATCTTTGTCATGCTTTGTAGAAGATGTCATTGGTGTGGCTTGAGGTTTCACATTCTCCAAGCCAAACTTCTTGAGCATGCCCTTGATGTACTTAGCTTGATTGATGAAGATGCCATCCTTCCTTTGTTTCATTTGGAGTCTCAAAAAGAATGAGAGATCCCCCATCATGCTTATTTCAAACTCACCTTGCATCAACTTAGCAAAATCTTGGCAAAACAATTCATTAGTAGAACCAAAAATTATATCATCAACATAAATTTGAACTACTAAAATGTCTTTTTCGTTTCTTTTAATAAAGAGTGCAGTATCCACCTTTCTTTTGTCAAAACCTTTTTCAATTAAAAAACTTGTCAACCTTTCATACCAAGCTCTAGGAGCTTGTTTCAAACCACATAAAGCTTTTGAAAGTTTAAAAACATGGTTTGGATATTTTGAATCTTCAAAATCGGGTGGTTGTTTTACATACACTTCCTCATTAATAAAACCATTTAAAAAATCACTTTTTACATCCATTTGAAAAAGCTTGAATTCATGATAACTTGCAAATGCAAGAAGCATCCTAATAGCTTCCATTCTAGCTACGAGTTTATAGGTTTCATCAAAATCGATTCCTTCTTCTTAATTGTTACCTTGAGCAACAAGTCTAGCCTTTTTCCTCACTATGTTACCACTCTCATCTAGTTTGTTTCTAAAAACCCATTTAGTTCCTATGGTAGACTTATTACGAGGCCTATCAACTAATTCCCAAACTTGAATTCTCTTAAATTGATTTAATTCTTCTTGCATAGCCAATATCCAATAATCATCTTTTAATGCTTCTTTGATATTTTAGGCTCAATGCATGAAATGAATGCACCATTACAAGCATATTTTAAGAGAAAGTCTAGTGGTTACCCCTTTGGATGGATCACCCAAAATCTCACCACCTTTGACATAGTTGAACTCCCTTGGGTAGCTCACTTCCTTCACCTCTAGAGTCATGTTCTTGAATGCTTCTAGAGGTGGATCTTGTGCTTCTTCTTCTTTGGATGGAACTTCATCTACATTTGATGATTGCCCACCATCATTGGCATCAAAAATTCCTACATCATCATCTTCACAAGAATCCTTCCTCGGAAGGAGGTTATCATCAAAAACCACATGTAAAGACTCTTCAACTAACAAAGTCCTTTTATTAAATACACGATAGGCTTTAGAGTTTAAAGAATACCCTAAAAATAGCTTCATCACTTTTAGCAAAAAAATTTGCCCAAATTGTCTTTTTCGTTATTTAAAACAAAACATTTACATCCAAAAAGATGAAAATAGCTAATGTTAGGCTTTTTGGACTTTAAAATCTCATAAGGAGTTTTCTTTAAAATTGGTCTAATCATTACTCGGTTGACAACGTAGCAGAGGTATTAGTGGCTTCCACCCAATAAATTTTTTGGCAAATTGTTTTCACAAAGCATGGTTATAGCCATTTCTTCTAAAGTACAATTTTTCCTCCAAACAACCTCATTTTTTTAGGAGTGCGAGGAGCGGAAAAATTGTGGCTTATACTATTTGAATTACAAAAATTCTCAAAACCTAAATTTTGACTTAGGTACCATGGTCACTTCTAATATGAGAAATATATTAACCAACATCATTTTGAGTAATTTTTTTAAAATGTGATGAATTTTTCTAAAGCCTCATCCTTGGTACTTAAGAATAGAACCCAAGTGTATCTAGAGTAATCATCTATTGAAACAAATGCATATAATTTTCCATCCAAGCTCATAGTCCTAATAGGGCCAAAAAGATCCATGTGGATCAATTGTAAAACTCTACTAGTAGAAACACCATTAATAGATTTAAAAGAAACTCTTTTATGTTTGTCTTTTGCACAAGCATCATAAATTTTATCAAGAGAAAACTTTATTTTAGGCAAACCTCTTACAAGATCATTTGAAATCAATTTTTCTAAAACACTCATGCTTGCATGCCCTAGTTTTCTATGCCATAACCATAAGTCATGTTCATCTTTTGCAACAAAACATGCATTTGAAATATGAATGTCATATAAATGTACCATGTATATGTTTCCTATGAGATGACCAATAAGCACAATTTTGTTAGTTTCAATGTTTAAAATTTTGCAACCATTTAAATTAAAAAGAACATTGAAACCTTTATCACAAAGTTGGGTTATGCTTAAAAGGTCATGTTTTAGACCTTTGACATATAAAACATTATCTATAAGGATTAAAGAGTGATTACCAATGGAACCAAATCCTTTAATGTGGCCTTTGGAGTTGTCACCGAAAGTCACTATTCCTCCACTCTTTGGTTTTAGTTCTAATAACCGACCCTTGTCACCGGTCATGTGTCTCGAGCATCCACTATCAAGGTACCATGAGTTTGCACATGTAGTTTTGGCCTTGTAGCAATGCCCCCTACAAAAAAAGATTAAGTCTTGATTTTTGGTACCCAATTCATTTTGGGTCCTTGAGTATTAGCTCCCAAAATCTTGGTTCCCTTGGGAATCCAAGAAGCAATGCAGTAGTGCCATTAGATGTTGAGTTCTTTTGGAACTCAAACACTTCTAATCCTTTTTTTCTCTAGAGGGCCTTGGGAAGCTTCTTTGTTTGTAGTCATTGAAGTTTCTCTTCACATAATTGGGTTTTGAAGAACTTCCTTTTTCAAACCCATGTTTCCCAACTTTGTTTAGAGAAGCTTTGAGATCATCAAATTTCCTTTAGTGATCATCATGAACTTTGGAAATAAGGTTTTTCAAGTCTAGGTTTTTCTTTTCAAAATATTTTTGGTTTTCTTGAAAATCTAAAACCTTCTTCCCAAGTTTCGAATTGGTTTTAGATAAGAAATCATTCTTGATTTTCAAATTTGAAATTGTTTTCTTATTTTTCAAAAAGGATTCCCTTATACTTCTCGACCAATTTGACATATACCTCTTGCAACTCATCCTAAGCTTCTTAAAGCTCATCAAATGATAAATCAAAATCGGATGAGTTAGAGGTTACCTTAGGATCTTCTTCAAGAGCCATAAGGCAAAGGTTGGTAACTTCTTGCTCCTCTTCATCGGATGATTCCTCATCACTCCAAGCGGCAAGGTTTGCCTTGAGCTTCTTCTTATTCTCGAAGCTCTTCCTTTTGAGTTAGAGGCATTCGGTTCTTATATGCCCTGGCTTCTTGCACTCAAAGTAAATGAGTTGATCATTCTCCTCCTCCTTGTTCTTGTTCTTGAAGTCTCCTCTTCGATGGAACTTTCTTCCTCTATTGGACTTCATGAACCTTGTGAACCTTTTGGCTAGCATAGCCATCTCGTCATCTTCCTCCTCACTCGAATCGCTCTCCTCAAGAGAAGCTTTGAGCGCAATTCTGATTTTCTTCTTTTCTACCTTCTTCTCTTATCTTTTCTTCTCTTCTTCTCTACCTTGCTTCATGATCTCATGAGTAAGAAGAGAACCCATAAGAGCATCGAGCTTTAAGGTTTTGAGGTCCTTGGCCTCGATGATTGCGGTCCTCTTTCCATCCTATAACTCGGGAAATGAGTAAATGAGCTTCCGAACAAGCTTGTCTTCGGGGATGATTTCTACGAAGCCTTTGAGACCATTGACGATGACGGAGAAACGATCGAACATCTTGGTGACACTCTCATCGGGTGCCATCTTGAAGTTCTCGTAACTCAAGTTGAGAAGTCCAATCTTGGTCTACTCTACATCGTTGGTGCCTTAATAGGTGATCTCGAGCTTGTCCCACACCTACTTTGCACTTGTAAACGAAGACATCTTCGAGTACTCATCCGGTCCAAGTGCACAAAAGAGCATGTGCAATGCCTTGTCATTTACTTGCAACTTCCTTCTTTCTTCATCGTTCATTTCTTGCTTGGTCTTGGGAACTTGTCTATCTCATTCTTGCTTTATTGGAATAGATGGCCCATCTTCGATTATATCCCAAAAAAGGTAATCGTTGGATTTGATGAATAGCCTCATCCGATTCTTCCAATATGGATAGTTGTCCCCGTTGAAGAAGGGTGGTTTAGTGGTCGATTATGACTCGTACAAGTTTTGGCTAGAAGTAGACGACATGGCTTGAATATCAGTTGATTAAATCACTTCTAGGATCGTCTCAAGTGGATGTTAATCTCTCAAATGAGTTAGGATCTGATACCAATTATTGGGATGATCAATCCATGACGAAAGGCCATTAGGGGTGAATTGGCAAATAAAAATTTGAAATGAATGAAAGCAAAAAGATAAAAATGATGGACAAAAGATTTATAGTGGTTCAAGCTTCTAACAAGCTCTACATCCACTACCATAGCTTCCCACTAAGGATTTCAACACAATCCATTAAGAATTCTTCCTCTTTTCTAGGCTAAGGAGGCAACTGTTACAATCGATCAAAGCTTTCTACCCAAAGCATAATCAAGGTTCACTCTTTTACAAGAAGTGGATAGCAAACTAAAAATTCCTCTCAAAGGTGATACGTTTGCCCAAATACAAATTCACACAAACCCCAAACTTGAAACAAAGTATTACAATTTAGAATACACAAGTTGGGTACAAGATATGACTCTAAAAGCTCAAAGGTTTGGATTTTTGCTTGAATGCTTGATAGTTTTTCAATGGATGTTTAATAGTTGTTGTTGCAGCTTTGGAGACTTGATTTTATACCCTCTCATTGATTTCTAACCGTTTGGGTGGTTGAGGTCATTAATAGAGCCGTTGGAGACCATTTTTCCCGTAATAAATGTTGTTTGGTGACCAACCGTATCATTACACGAAGATCCGTATCCGTACTTGTCAAAAGAAGAAAGAGTCGTTGTGCAGAGACGTATCGATACGCTTTAGAGCGTATCTAAATGGATATAGTGTAAAAGCAAGGGCATATCGATACGGTATAGCTGTATCATTATGGTTTTAGCTTACTGGAATTTGAGGAAAAAGTCTAGTGGAAAATGCATCGGTTCGCCTAAGGGGCGTATCGATATGGGTTAACCAATTTTCAAAGTTTGGTGATTCCAATAACTGACAATGCAACAGTAACAAAATTAAATGCAAAGATTTGAAAATCTCAACATCCCGTATCGATACGTTGAAGGCCGTATCGATACTCGTAACCAATAATAGAAACTCAGATGAAGCCTGTATCAATACGAAGACAACTGTATCAGTACGTTTTTACAATTAAAATTCCAGTAGTGAAATCGTATCGAAACGCTAAGCGTATCGATATGTCTGGGCATAATTGGTTTATTTGAATATGAAACACTTAGAAAAATTTTGGGTTTTAAGTTTTTGACTTAGAAACAATTTTAGGTTCAAATCCTTGTCAGTTTTGTGAGACTTTGAGTACTTAAAAATTTATTTACTTTTATAATTTGGTCCTTAAACAATTTGTTATATCAAAATCAATTATAGGTTTTACAAATTTAAACTAGTAGAAAATGAGTTTTTGTTCATCCTATATTTTGAGTTCTAATTTACTTAGGAATATGTCTTATCGTTTTAGAAGATAAGATGAGCTTTCCTAGGAGATAAAGGTTAAGAAAAAAGTATCTAGTAAAGTTTTGCATTTCTAATTGTCGCCTATAAAAGCATGGTTTTTCATTTAAGCAATATACAAACATAAGTTCTCTTTTCTTTTCATTTAAAATCTTCTTTCTTAGAATATTCACACTTTCTTCGCCATGTACTACCATCGCAACCTCATTAAAAATTGGAACTTCTGGCTTACCAAAGAAGAAGTCATAGACGTGTCTTTCATGCTCAATAAAATCCTTTAAAAGGGCAGCTTCATCTAGGCATCTTGCTTTTATCACACGGTAGTGATCCAATTCCTGCCATAAAGATTTCAATTGATTTGCATACTCAGTGATCGTCTTACTTCTTTATTTTGAAGCTAAAGTCTTAACCTAAACTACATAAACTTGCGTGACATCTTTGTCTTTGGAGTATGTTTGTTGAATAGCATCCCATATATCCCTTGCAGTTGATAAGAACATGCAAGCATCACTTGTAGCTACCATTTTTGAAATTGAGAAATCTTTTTTTTTTTTTGGAAAATGAGAGCACTTAGAGTCTCCACCGGTCACTTCGTTAAGGTAGACCAGGCACCAAAAAACTAGAAACTCATGAAATTGGGTTATTGCTTTTAACCGATGGAAACATATGAAATTTAAATTAACGTTAATTAAATGTTCTCAATTGAGTATGGGCTCTAGTTAAGTGGGCTTAGTCAAATTAGTGGGTCTGAATTAATTAAACGTTTAGTTAATAAGGGTGACGATACAACAGACCATAGATTAAACCAACATTGAATAAGGCTGACTGCCGTGTTAATTCATGGTTCAAATTTTGTACATCACCTTTATGCATGATGCAAGCATTTAAGTATGATGACATGATTTGTCAACTTTTAATTAATGTTTACCTTTGGGCAGTAGGAATTAATTCAAATATTTGGTCAACATCCATTGAGCTAGGACTGTTACTACACAAATATCGGAATTAATAAATACTTCATTCTTAGGGTTTAAGTTAATTAATTTTCATCCCTGATTATAAAATTAAAGGTCATATGAATGACAATTAGAAATGTATGGCAAAGAAGGACTTGAAAATTAAAACCCTAGGCCACTAAAGTCTTATCCCAAAAGACCCAAATTATGAATATTTAATTAATGATCTAATTATTAGCTAGGTTAGTCTAATATTAGCCTTAAATTAATTTACCCTGAAAAGGAACTCCTGATGATTTGCAAATTATTTTGAAAGAATATTAATTTGATTAATTTTAAACTAGTATCCCAATAAGTCAATGATTCTATTTAAAACGAAACAAATTAATTAAATCGTAATTTGAATTAAGTGTCCATCTAGGCTTAGCCAATTTTATCCTAAAGGGTAGTTAAGAGGTGTTCAACTAGTTTAATGAATTTAACATTTATCTCAATAAGCCAAGGATAAATTTAAACTTATTAAACTAATTCGAACCAAAAATCTAGGTACGGCTCTAAAAATTTAATCCTAAATCTAATCTAATTAATTTAAAGATTATGTCCCAATAAGCCGAGCGCACACTTTAGATTAATTAAATTAAATTACCCTAAACTATACTAGAAGGCCTACCAACTAAAATTTTACTTATTCTAAAACAACATATACTTAGTTTAATTAATCTAAACACACACCTCATTAAGCTAAGGGTATGTTTTAAATTAATTAAATTAAGTTCTAAGGACTAACTATCTAATATAGGGCAAATAAACAAGGAAATAAACCATGCACAAAAAGGGGGCACAAAATATATCGAACATGTGAAATATACATATCAAAAATTAAGTATATCATATAGTAGCATATACAAGTAGCATCACATAACAAACCATATTATATAGGTATTATAAACATATACTATACATACTACACATTATATTTACAACCCTATATGATACACTAAAAACGCATATTACATATGTTATATATAAATTATATATATAATAAAAACTACATATATTATACATAAAAGCTATACTTTATCAAGCATATATCGTATTAATGTAATATATACATACCATTTTCACATTTAGCATACACATATTATAGCAAAAAACAACTAAAATAAAGGAAGGCAAATTACAAGGCAAGAATTAAACATATACGAAAAAAGGGCAAAACAACAAAGATACGAAGAACGGGGACTACAGACATGATTTGAAAAAGAAGAATGACCGCAGGTGAAAATTCAAAAACCCAGAGGGATTTAATGAGGTAAATAACCCTTTAGCCATTTAAACCGAGTATAAAATGTGATTTTTTTGTTGAAAATAGAAAAAAGCCTAAAAATTTTGATAACCCCTCCCGTCTTCCCTTTTCCTCTAAAATCTGGATGAACACCACCGCGGTGTTCATCCTTGTCGCCGTGCGTTCATCCCAGATCCCAAAAACTGCCACCAAACCTAGACTTCGACGGTTTCTTCGTCACGTCGGCCGCCACTCGCCAGCGGTCGGTGAACCCAAAACAAACCGAAAAAGCTCCCTTTTCACTCCAAACCTAGATCTGACCCTCTGTTCCCTTGGAAAACAACAAAAACCCCTCCTTTTACAGAGAAAACAAACCGAGACCCAAATCTCTAAAAAAATAGAAACCACAACTCCTTTTTAAAAGCTTGTTTTTTTTTGCTTGCTGGCTCACCTCATTCATCCCTAGCTAGAATCGGAAGGCTTATCATCGGTAGAACGACTCGGGCAAAGATGAACGCCCCTTAAATCTGAAGGTAAATCCTAAAACTCTTTTTTCTTGCTTTTGTATGCATGCACTAAAAATGAAAGAGATATACCTCAAAAAATGTATTTATTTGTATTGCTTGTTCTCAAAAATCCTCGTTTCAAACTGGGGTTTACAATGTTTGGGGCTTTTGTTATATAGCCATTGATTTACATGGATTTTAGAACTAGGAAATAAATAGAATAAAAATCCTCCATTGGTTGCTATGAATTTCTTGTTTGTATTCATCTGGTATTCTGAAATTGTTTTTGCTTGTTTCGGTTATTTGATGCCATGTGTTTTCTATTGCTATGCGTTGCTTACTCTTGAACGGGAGAGACATGGGCTGAATCGTGGCAGTCGGCGTGGAGGAGCTAAGAGGTCAGACTTGAACCGCACGCGCGTGTGAGGAGCCAAAAACACGGGCGCGTGAGCGCGTAAAGAGCTTAAGAGACGGGCGTGTGGAGGCTCTGGAATCTTCTCCGCCTTCATCTCGGGCTATTAGATCTACCCCAGATATAACGGCTGGGAGTCGGCTATGCCAAAAGAGATAGATAGCAGATTAGAGTTTTGTTAAGGCTATTAGGTTTGGGCCTTATTAGCTGGGCTGATGTAATATTTTGTGTTTTGATTGTAAATGGAGATTTGTTTAATGAACTCGGGCCTTTACTTATTTATTTTGGGCTATGTTTATCTAACTTATTTAGTTCTTCTCCATTTTTGCTTTTTTGAATGTTTATATTCTTGTTTAATAATACTTATATACATAATGTAATAACAATAATAATGACAACAAAAATGTGATAACAACAATTAGAACCAATTAGCATAATGTTTTGTAGCGACGTTTCTTCCACTTTTGAAAAACATATGTAGGGTTTCATAAGTTCAGTGCTACGGGTTGTCCCCAAAATCATTTTTTGAAAATTGGTCTTAAAGGGGATCACTTTTGAAAATCTTCATTCTTTGGAAAACGATAAAAAAAACATGGAGTCGCCACCGGCCACTTGGGTAAGGTGGGTCGGACACCATAGAGAACCAGAGATTCATTATGAAAGGGTCATGGAGTTGGTTACGCGTGGGGAAGGATTAGCACCCCCATCACGCCCGGGAATCGGTACCTGAATATTCGTTGCTTTCAAAGTGATGGAATTTGTTGGAATTTGAATTGAATTTAACTCGGCGTACTTAATTAAAAATTTGACCTTAATTACACGGGCTTTATAAAATTATTGGGTTCGAATTAATTGGATATTTAATTAATAAGATTGACAATACAACGGACCATAGATTAAACTGACATCGAATAAGTCCGACTGCCGTGTTAATTTATGGTTCGATTTTGTATGTCACCTTTATGCATGATGCAAACAATTAAGATATGATGTAATGATTTTTTCAAGTTTTAATTTTACCTTGAATTGGTAAGAATTAATTCAAATATTTGGTCAACATTCTTTAAGCTCAAACTGTTACGACACAAATATCGGAACTAATAGATACCTCATTTTTCATGATTTAAATTAATTAATGTGTAAATCAAATGGGCCAAATGATGACAAATAAAATGAATGTCAAACAAAGGCTTGAAAAATAAACACACAAAGGCCCACTAAAAGCCCTAATCTAAAAGGCCCAAATTATGGAGATTTAATTAGTGATATAATTGCTAATTAGGTGATTCTAGTATTAACCCTAAATTAATTAACCCTAAAAGGCTATAAAACCCTAACAAATTATGAGTTATCTTGTGATATGATAATTAATTCGATTAATTTTAAACTAGTATTCCAATTAGCCCAGAATACTACTTAAAATAAATCTAGTTAATTAATCATGGTTTTAAAATTAAATGTCAATCTAAACTTGCAATTTATTTTATCCTAAAAGTGATTAAGAAATGTTCAATTAATTTAATGAATTTAACATTTATCCCAATAAGCCGAGGATAAATTTAAATTTACTAAGTTAATCCGAACCTAAATCTAACTAAGGCTCTAAAGAATCTAATCTTAGAATTAACTTAATTAGTTTAAGGATCGTGCCCCTATTAGATGAGCACATGACCTAAATTAATTAACTTAATTAGCCTAATTCTAATCTAAGGCTAATCTAACAAGCCCTAAAACTCAAAACAAAGCCAAGCCCAAACTAAGCACCCTAAGCCCAAAACGAAACAAATAAATGTATAATATAAATTATAACTATATAACCAAATATTATATACTATGAAAATTTAAACTTTACAAAAATTTTATTAAATACTTTTAAAAAACTATATTGTATATAAATTCTACAAAAACTGTATATGTTATATATTAAAAACATATATATTATATACTATGGAAAACTATATATTATGAAGAAGACCAAATTATATATATTATAGAAAACTATATTATATACATAAACGTATTTTATATATTAAGAAAACTATAGGTTATACAAACTACTTATTAACTTTTATAAAAACTACATGCCATATACATATTAAACGTAACGGAAGCATACATATCAAGCCACATAAAACAATATTGACAAGAAATTAAAGCACAAACACAAAAATCAGGACTGAAATGCCCAAAGAAACAAATCTCATAGCAGAAATTAAAGCATGCATAAAAAAAGGGGCGATATAGAAAATCCTTGAAACTCCAAGGACTACGAGAGTAATAAAAAAGGGCAGAATGGCTTATCAAACGTGATTATCCCATGTGGAGGGACCTATAACGTGATTTGCCCATGCGAAAGGGTCGCGGGCGTTATTAAGGCGGGGCGGAGGGACTTAAAACACAATTTTACCAATTTAAAAATGAGGGCCGGTTTATAAGACAAAAATAATTTTAAAACAAAAAAGCTTTATAACAACCCCTCTCAGCCTTCTTCTTCCTCCCAACATGGGGACGAACACCACCGTGTGTTCATCCCCAAACCCAAAAACCGACGAACAAACCCAAAAACTGTCCCGATTTCCAAAAATTGGCCATCGCATCGCCGTGTCGGCCACCGTTCACCGGCGGACGGCGAAACCCAAAACCCTAGAAACGGCCCCTTTTTTCAACTAAAACCTTGATCTAGCCCTCCTTTTACCTATAAACAACGAAAATCTCTCTTATTTTTGTGAAAACAAAACCGAACAAACAGATCTAAAAAAACCGAACCCAACTTGGAGACCACTCCTCGGCGTTAGATTTCTCACCGGTTCACCACTGTATGGTTACGGGAGACCAAGAGGCTTATCACCGGCAAGGAAACACAACGGCGTAAAGAAATCGAAACGACACTAGGATAAGAAACTGAGACCTAATTTCTATATGCTTGTTATGCTTTGAAATGAACGAGAAAGGGACGTATACCTCAAAAATGCTTGAGGGTTTGCTTGCTTTTTCTTTTGGTTCTATTCCTCTTGATTATCGAATGCCTTACAATAGTTTAGGGCTTTGTGTTATATAGCCTCTGATATTACACTCAATTGAAAAAAAGAATGAAATCAGAAAATCCCCTATTGGCTAATTACACGTCCTTTTGTCTGGATTCATATTGTTTATGCTGTTGTTGGTGCGTTTCTAAGCATGTCCCCTAACTTCTTTGCAATTTTCTGCTATTTCGTTTCTTTTGCATGTAATTGAGCATTGGGGAAATGGGGGCCAGAGAGAGAAATGACATGGGCTACAACGCTCTGGTGATTCAAATCGACGTGGCGGAGCTGCTGACGACGTGGTGCCTAGCCGTTGGTTTCTGCTGCCGACGTGAAGGTGACCTAGAAGGGCAACAGACGCGGGGGTGTGGCACACGCGCGGCCGAAGAGAGTTGAACAATCGGGCGACGTGCATGCGGGGGGAAGATGACGAGGCACGTGTGGAAAGCTGGAGGGTCTCTCTCAATCGATCTGGACCGTCAGATCCCATCCGGATCTAACGGCTGGCATTAGGCGGCTGTAGTAGATAGGAGGACATCAATATTAGGGTTTAATTAGTTGGGTCGGATGTAATATATGTATATATATTTGATTGGGTTTTTGCATATTGGACTGATATATTTAAACTTGGGTTATTATTATTATTATTATTATTATTATTTTATTAGGCTTTTTAGTATTTTTTAGTTTTCTTATTTTCAATATAAGTTATAGTAATGCTACTAATTGACACACAAACAGCAATAAAGGACATAATAATAATGTTTTGGGTTTTCAATTGGATAATAGCATAGCATATAATAACATGATAATAAAATAGCAACATGTCTATATATATAGTACTAGTATAATATTGGACTATTACTATTTAATAAATAATACTATTTTTTCTTTTTTTGGGTTTTAATTAAAAAGCAGAAAAAAGTTCATAACATAATATTTAGATAGTAGTAATATATATATATATATATATATATAAGCCCATTGTTGTGAAAACAAAAGTAAAAACGGGTCTACCCCGGATAAAATTAGTGATTACATATTCTTGTTTAATAATACTTATATACATAATATAATAACAATAATAATGACAACTAAGATATGATAACAAAAATTAGAACCAATTAGCATAATAATTTCCAATTCCATTTCTTTTTTTAATTTAACCATAGCACAATCTTTTTTATGTTTTGTTTCATAAAATAGACAATAGACAATAGTGGCATATAAAAGAAGGCCCCTTATGACAACATCAACGAAAAGAGTAAAACGGGTTAACACCTCAGATAAAAATTAGTGATTACATCACTAATCTTCAGTATCATAGAATTCTATAGTTCACCATAATCACCGAGTCTTACTCATCCCATGCTGCAAATTTGGAGTCCACAAGTTTAAGCGACCATTTGAGAAAAAATTTCCTTCCAATCTGTATGAAACATGAATATTTGGTATTTCTCCATATGGTTAAACAATGAATTCTTTGGTTTCGGTCAATGTGGGAGGGTTTTAAGGAAAGTGTAGTAGAGGAACAACGAAGGATAAAAAGATATAGTCAGCAATGAAGGCTCGCTGATGAAAAAAGAAACATGCAGCAGAACAACAAAGAAAAGAAAGACGCAGCCAGCAATGAAGGCTGAACATATGGGAAAAAACAACAAAAAATTCCAGCAACGAAGGTCACTAAAGAGTTTGGAGGCAATGAAGGCCAAAAACAAACGAAAAAACTAGGCAGATTCGAAAGGCTCTGACACCATGTTGATTTAAGAAAACTGATAATTTTTATTCGGTAATAAATTCCCTATATAAACACATAATGTTTCCCTAAGAAAGAAAACTAACCAAGGAAAGAAATTGACAAAGAAATCAGAGAATATACTCCTAAAATATTTCCTGACAGCCTTTACAGTCTGTTTTCCCACAATGACAACAACAAGAAGGTTAAAGCGTAGGCATACCTAACTATTGTAAACATGACAAAAACTCGCCTCTGGCTCTCCATGCACCAAAACATTATGAATAATAGGTATTTTAGAGAAGAATACTCTATATTATTATTCTCTATTTGAATCACGTTACAAGGCGTATTAATAACTCAGAGTACAAGAGTTTAACTTAAAGTAAACTACTCCTAAGAAGTTAATCCTTATCAGATAGTATGATAGAGTAATGTTACATCTATACAACATCTCAGCTAACTTTTAAGATAGCATCTATAATTATCTCTTAATATTTACACAATTATAACTTACATTCCCCCTCAAGTTGGTGAGTAAATGTTATGAACTCCCAGCTTGGATGTTATCTCATCAAAATTTACTCGAGGCAATGCCTTGGTGAAAACATCTGCGAGTTGATCTCTGGTTGAAATGAATTAAAGTTTCACCACTCCATTATTAACCTTATCTGATATAAAATATTTATCGATTTCAACATGCTTGGGTCGATCATGTTGAACTGGATTTTTGACAATGTTAATTGCTCAAGTAACTAGATTGCCCCAAACAAATGAGCAATACCCACTGGTGGATTTTCTGTCTGTTATTTCACTCGCCCAACTAGCATCAGTGTAAATTTTAACAGACCTGTCTTTATTTTTGCTGAAAAATAAACCATAACCAAGAGTAAATTTAAGGTACCTTAGAATTCTATTTACTACATCCATGTGCTCTTCTCTAGGGTCACTCATGTACTGGCTAACTATACTGACTGAGTAAGCTATGTCTAGTCGAGTTAAGGACAGGTAAATTAATTTACCAACCAGTCTTTGATAAGATTCTCGATTAACAGGTCCTCCCATGTTGTCTTTCCTCAGCTTCAAATTTGATTCCATAGGAGTGTGTGTTGGTTTGCAACCAAGCATTCCAGTTTCATACAGCAAATCCAGTTTATACTTCATCTAATTGATGAGGATGCCTTCATTTGATCTTGCAACCTCCATTCCCAGAAAGTATCTTAAGCTCCCCAGATCTTTGGTTCAAATTCCCTCGCCAGTAATCTCTTCAAATTTTCAATTTCCTCACTGTTGTCCCCTGTAATTATTATGTCGTCGACATAAACTATCAGTAAAGTCTTCCTCTTATATGTTGTGATTTTTACAAAAAGTGTATGGTTTGTTTGGCACTGTTTATAGCCAGACTTCATGACAACCTTAGCAAACCTGTCAAACCAGGCTCTTGGGGACTATTTTAAGCCATAAAGAGACTTATTCAACTTATATACTTCCTGCCCAGTTAAACTGTCGACTCCTGGAGGAATTTCCGTGTACACCTCTTCAAGAGTCCCATTCAAGAATGCATTCTTGATGTCCAACTGATGCAGCTTCCAATCCTCATTTGCAGCTAAGGATAGAAGTACTCTAATGGTGTTGAGCTTTGTCGCAGGTGCAAAGGTTTCTTGATAATCGATTCCATAGGATTGTGTGTACCCTTTTCCTACTAACCGAGCTTTAAACCTCTCTACACTGCCATCTGAATTGAACTTAACCGTAAACACCCACTTATAGCCAACTGTCTTCTTCCCTTTCGATAACTCAGTCAAGTTCCATGTCTGGTTGAGTTGACTAGCTTTGATCTCTTCCTCCACTACCTTTCTCCACTTAGGATCCTTTAGTGCTTCATCAACAATTTTTGGAATAATGATATTGTCAACCTTAGTTGTAAATGCTTTAAAATCATGCATTAATTTCCCATAGGCAATAAACCTCCCAATGGGATGAGATGTGCATTTTCTAACACCTTTCCTTTGGGCAGTAGGAAGGTCTGTAGTGTCAATAATGGGAGCAGCATTTAGAGGAACAATATTACCTTCCGAGGCTGCAGAATCCAGTTCCAATTCTCAACAAATGCTAGGCTGAGTAATGTTTTTTGGAAGTGGTCTCTTTCTCCTTCTATAAACACTAAGTTGTTTATCTTCTAGCTGTGGAGTTAATGTTTTTTGTAGTGTTTTAGGCAAGGATGTAGGTGTTTGTATATCCACTGGATCTGGAGAATGTGTAGGTTGTTGAGATCGAGTTTCAGTAGGGACAAGTTGTGGAGGCAAAGGAATCAAGGTCTGGTTATACTCCAATGGCTGAAATTCCTATAAAGTTTCCCCTGAATTTCATAAACATGAAAGGTCTGTTTTCAAAAAATGTGACATTCATTGATGTATAGAGTTTTTTTGTGGTTGGTGAGTAACATTTGTAGCCCTTCTGACTCGAGGAATAACCTAGGAAAACACATTTGATAGATCTAGGATCCATCTTACCCCGAGACTGGGCATGTATATGAACAAAAGAAGTGCACCCAAAAACACGAAAGGGTAAAGTAGATGATAGAGTTTTGAAATGTGGAAAGGCATTTAGAAGGATATCTCTAGGAACTTTAAATTTCAGAGTTTTACTAGGCATTCGATTGATCAAATATGTAGCAGTGAGTAAAGCTTCTCCCCAAAATGTTTAGGTATACCATTAGAAAACATTAAAGACCTAGTGACCTCTAAGAGATGTCTGTTTTTTCTCTCAGCCACCCCATTCTGTTGAGGTTTACGCATGAAGTAATATGAAGAATGCCCTTCTATTGGAAATAAGAACCTAAGGTTTTTGTGAAATACTCACTACCATTATCTGTTTTTAGAATCTTAATAGTACTCTGAAATTGATTTACTACCATGTTATGGAAGGTTTTAAAGACACTCTTAGCCTCAGATTTTTCTTTTAACAAATAAGTCCAAGTTTTCCTAGAATAGTCATCAATAAAGAAAATAAACCACCGAGAGCCAATATAGTTTTTAACCTTAGAAGGGCCCCAAATGTCACTATGGATTATTGAGAAGGGTGAATGATGGTGTAAATGTAGAAGGAGGATAACTTTTTCTAGTGTGTTTGGCAAGTTGGCATATATCACAAACAAGAAACAGTGGATTTTTATTCATAAATAAATGAGGAAACAACTTGTTCATATAATGAAAGTTGGATGGCCTAACCTAAAATGACATAACATTATATCACTCGAAAGAGTAGTAGGTAAATCTTTAGTTTGAAGGTAGCAACTTGAATAGACTTGTTTATTTGGAGAAGAGCCTAAAAAATGTAGAGACCATTGCTTAGCCTAGCACTGCCAATCACTGTCCCCGAATCTTGTGCCTGAAAATCACAAACATCCAAAAAAATCGTATATCACAATGTAGATTAATAGATATCTTGCTGAAATACGACAGAAGATCGCAAGCAAGAGTAGGAACATAAAGAACATTATTCAAGGAAATAGTCTTATTAAGTTTTACTGGACCACTTCCTGCGATAACTGACAAAGAACCATTTGTTGTTCTAACTGTGGATGAGGACTGAAATTTGTTGAGTTTGTGAAAGACATGAGGATTACCCGTCATGTGGTCTGATGCACCAGAGTCTACAACCCATGATGTAGAATTACAATTGACAAGAAAAGATATACTACCTTCATTGGCAGTAAAGGCAATAGAGGACTCAGTAGAAAGAGTCAAACTGGTAAAGAGTTGCTTCAATTCTTCGAGCTTTTGCTTACTGAAATTGCTCGAAGAAGAGCTTGTAGGAACCACCAAATTAGCCTGCATCTCCCTCTGGTTTCGAAATCTCTGTGGTTTCCTATCTGCAGGTTTCCATGCAATTTCCAGCACTGGTCCATCATATGTCCTGCTCTTTTGCAATGATCACACTAGGGTTTACCCTTTTCTCCTTACATTGCTGGAATTAATGTTGGTGATTAGAGCAGATTCTTCAGAGTGTACAGGTTTAGGCACCATGTAGGTTCTCCTGCTTTCTTCTCTTCGAATTTCAGAGAAGGCTTCCCTCACATTAGGCAACGACTTTGTAGCCAGAATCATGTTGTTGACCCCATCAAATTCCCTATTCAAACCATATAGAAACTGGAAGACTCTCTTACTGTTAATCAGCTTTCTGTATAAGGCAATATCATCCACACACTTCCATTCATTCAACTCATACATGTCAATCTGTTGCCAAAATTTATTTAAAATACCAAAGTACTGAGTTACTGTCATTATACCTTGTCTCAGCTCCTTGATCTGTTTTAATAACTCCGAGGTATTGTATGTGCTAGAATATGTATCTCGAGCAGCCCTCCAAATCTTAGTAGCTGTCTTTGTAGAGCATGAAATTCTCACCAATCTCAGGAAGCATGGAGTTGACGAGCTAGGACATAATCATGGTATTTTCACTGAGCCATTTGTTGTAGGTTGGATCAGACTCCTCTGAAATTTCCATCGATTTTGAGAGATAGGAAGCTTTCCTTCTCCCAGTAATATAAAGTCTCACAGATTGAGACCAAGGCAAATAATTTTTTCCATTTAACTTATAAGACGTAATAGGTGAAGGGGAGGCATCTGTAAAACTGAAATCAAACACCTAAGGTTCAGATTGAGAACTAACTTCTGAACTTTTTGTTTGAACCATGATTACTAGATTTCTAGATCGAAACACCTAAACTGATACCATGTGAATAATAGATATTTCAGAGAAGAATACTATATTTGATTATTCTCTGTTTGAATCACGTTACATGGAGTATTAATAACTCAGAGTACAAGAGTTTAACTTAAAGTAAACTAAAAAAGTTAACTACCTAAGATAGAGTTAATCTCATCTAACTTTTAGGATATCATCTGTAATTATCTCTATAACTATCTCTTACATTTACATCTAATTACAAACATCAATACCAATCTTTCCTGGATAGCATCTTCCTCCTTCATGGCATTGATAATCTATTCTTAATATTTACACAATCCTAAGTCGGATTAGAACATTTCAGAAATGAATGACAATGACTTTCTCCCGAAGCTACATACAGCCTTCTGCACAGTCTCATTTTTCACTCTAGGAGAGGATTTTCTCGAAGCATGAGATGTAGCATTGGGAGCAAAAAAATGCCTGCAAAATGATAACAAAGATATAAGATGCTAGAGCATATCACCATAAATATTTAGATTGTACACAACATATTTTGAAGTTACAGAGCATTGTCATGTGTCTTCCTAGTCGATTGACAATCAAGAGAAAAAGAAAGATAGAGAAAGCCGCAGGCCTGCGGGTTTGAGAGGTCATTAGTGGCTAAAACACATGTTTTCTATATCAATAATTGTTGATTAACAACACTTAAAACTTGCAACAGTTAGCATTTACTCACCAAAAGTAGAAAGAAATACCTGATCCTTTTGCCCAACCAATGTCTTGGCCAAGGCGTTTACTTCGACTACTTTTTTGCTTCAAATGCAAGCTACGACTTGATCTCTTTGCCCAACTTAGTTTCATTCACAAGGTCCCCCGCATTGTGGAGAAGAGAGCATGATGTAGAGACCACAACTGTTTCTGTCAGAGAGCAACAAGAATTGTTTTTAACTTTCAGTAAATTGCATACTGAAATTCCAAGTAGAAAGAATATAAGAATTCATATATTCCTTTGCCAACAATACCCTCAAGAACCTGCAGTATACAAAGTGAAGCAGCAAGATCATCAGCCCAAACGTTTCTTCCGTCAACCACTCCAGCAAACAAATATTTATCAGGAGGAAATCCATTCTTTAACAAGTTAAGTGTTCTTGTTCCACGGACTAAATCAAATCCAAAACCAGCTACAGACTTTAATGAAGTAAGTGCTTTGTACGTCTGGATAGGAACATCAGCAAAGTAAGTTTCAATAAGAACATTCAAGCCAGAAAGAGATGATTGTAGCTCTGAGTAGGCATTTGTAAATGTTTGCAGTTGAAGCGCATCAAGATCCATCACGAGGCTGGGTTCATCGAACTGAATCCACGTTGCACCAGCTGCCTTTAGTTCAGCAACAACTTCCCTGTCAGGTAACAATTAGTAGAAAGTACTTAAGACAATATGACAGCACCGGTTTTAGAATAGCTTAGCCTGAATGCAGATTAATCAAGGCAAGCAAACATGTTAGTGCCTTACTTGTAAACTGGCACAATCTTCTGAATTAGAGAAAGTAGAGAGAAGGATTTATCCACATCCTTAGCTGCTTTTGATAACAATATGTAGGATAAAGGGCCTATAAGGACAGGGACAGTCTCAATTCTGATCTGCAAGTAAGAAATGCAAGAAAATTTAGCAATTCAATAAATATAGTTAGGCAGAGAATTATTTTTTCCAACATCATCAGTAAAGCTATGAAAAAAAATCCTAAAACATCTTGTCAAAACAAATTATATAACATCCCTTACCCGGCGTAGTAGTAACCCAGGTTTAAACGGTTAAGAGATCACAAGCAAGCTAGAACCAAACCAACAAAATCTAGATGTTTAGTTTCCTAGAGTATTCGAATAAGCATGTAGGAATATCATAACATGCGATAATCACCAAGTCTAAATGCATTTCGGACCAATCCTAACAAAACACATACAGAAAGGCATGAATTGCCACTTTATGTGATAATACCTGATTCAATTGATTCTAGAAACGTTTAACAGTAAGAAATTCTATCCGAGTTGATCAACTATTTGGCCAAATATGCTATTTTTATTTCTATTAGACCATTCCATTTTAAAGAGACATATATGTTTATATATTTGAATAGAATTAAGCATTTAATAATTTTACAGATTGTAAATAATAGCAACTTAAGTTTCATTTTCTTTGACCTAACAATTTAGAATTTAAGTTAGCATGATAACCTTATACCCTTTCAACTAAAATTCAATTAACCATTACATACAAAAGCATGCATCGACTATATCATAATAAGGCCAAAAGCAGTTTTATACATATATGTACATACCTCCACAAAACATAACATCACTATAATTACATACCAAGGACACAACCAACATGCTAGTCAAACAAGTGCCACCATCCTAGGAGTCAAATAAAGTAGACAAAACATACACTTAAATCCCTTGTGATCTTGTTTCACTACACGTATTCAATCTACTAGTACCAAGCTAACCTGGAACATATTCAGAAGATTCAATAAGTTTAAGTAGAATGATTTGAATACAACAAATAAACTTATACTAGTTTAATCTCTTGATGTATTCGAACAATTCATGCTATTTGTCCTCAAAGACATTTAAGTGTTTCAATAATCGATTCCAAGCAAGCATTTTCACGTAATAATAAGAACCAAAGGCTCAAGCAATTCAATCGAGACATGATACCATTCCAAGAATGTTCATATACTTTGCAGGAGTTATATAAACTATAACCAACTCAAGGGATCTATTCAATCCATTCCAAACAACACAATTTCTTCACGTAGGTTGTAGTAGATAGATATTTGTTTATACTTATTAGATTATCTTGAGCCTTGATCGATGGTTAAAAGACACTCGAATCCAATATGAAGATAACATTAACAAGGGTACCCATAGTACCATTTCAAGGACACAAGGTGTCAATTTGATATCAACTTTGAACAAGAGTACCAAAGGTACTAAAAGATCACTTGATTTTAACAACAAGGGACCGTAGTCCTAATTAACGAGCTCGACGGACTCTATGGCATGCCAATTGTGTCTAACTAACTCGAATCAAGGCTTGTTTATTTAAGTTATTTTCGATTAATTCAAGAGGCATTAAATGCCTTATTCTAACTAGCCAATCATTCAACTTATCTATTCTACTAATTCACAATTACTAGTAAAGTGTAACAAGATCAAGTAGTATAACTAGTGTAATTTACCTCAAGTATACTTACCTTGGTCAGCATTCGGTCATATCTCAACCAAGTTGGAATGTCATACATTTTCTTTAACGTATTAGCATAGCATAGTATAACTACAATAAGGTAGTAACTCTCAAACATACATCTAGGTTACACTTACAGTAGTTTCCAAGCTATTGATGTCCTCGTATCACAATCCCCTTTTTCTTATCGTTGTTTTGATCTACGAGTGCCCCTTTTTCTTCCATATCCTCTTGATTTTCTAATATATAACATCAGAATTCTTATTAGCCATAAAGCTCGATTGATCACATTTCAATTCTATTCAATTTCATAGTTAACAACTAGTCTCTATATCTCGGAGTGTCAGAGATTAGATTCCTAAATTAAGGAGATTGAGTAAGATTTGTAAATATCTTTTATATGTTAGGATCCCTATCCTAAGGGATTGTTTTTACTAGAATTAGTCTCTTTCCTAGTTTAGAAGTTACCTAAGTTAAGACATAGGCTTGTTTATTTATTTGAAAGTTTCTTGTATGTTATGTGTGAGAGAAATACAATAAAATTCATGGCTTTTGACATGGTATCAGAGACACCCGTTTTTGGGCCTTAATTCTCTTGTTGAATAGTTTCTTTTAGTTCGTATCATCCCTTGAGAAAGTAGGGTATTTTATTGACAAAATATGGTCGATGGGGTTGATTACAGCAGTACTGAAACTGCTCAAGGAAGCACAATGAGTGAGGGAAGTCACTCTAATCCGATAGGTGACTTACAAAACATACAAGCTGCCTATAGATTAAATGGTAAGAACTACCTTAAGTGGTCACAATTGGTTCGAACCTTCCTAAAAGGAAGGGGTAAACTCAGTCATCTCCTTGGAACGGGTCCTAAAGAAGGAGATCCCAGATTCGAGGCTTGGGATGAACAAGACTCATTAGTTATGTCTTGGTTATGGAATTCAATGGTGCCTGAAATTAGTGATACCTGCATGTTTCTTAGAACAACCCAGGAGATATGGGAGGCTGTAAAACAAACCTATTCGAAGGTTCGAGATGCTACCCAGATTTATGAAATCAAGAGCAAGATTTCAGCCACCAAATAGGGAAACAAATCAATTATAGAATATTCTAATCTGCTGCAGAATCTTTGGCAGGACATGGACCACTATCAATGTATTCAGATGAAATGCAGTGAGGATGCAACAATTCTAAAGAGGTTTGTCGAAAAAGATAGGATTTACGATTTTCTTGC
Source organism: Hibiscus mutabilis (assembly GCA_019671005.1). Taxonomy (NCBI): domain Eukaryota; kingdom Viridiplantae; phylum Streptophyta; class Magnoliopsida; order Malvales; family Malvaceae; genus Hibiscus; species Hibiscus mutabilis. The sequence continues at coordinate 26,705,103 of CM033745.1, read as the reverse complement.
TGGACTAAATATAGAATTTGATGCAGTGAGAGTCCAGATTCTAGGAAAAGAAGATCTGCCCTCATTAAATGAACCTATTTCTATCATTCGTGCTGAAGAAGGAAGAAGAGGAGTGATGGTGGTTGAAAACAATCAGATAGAAAGTTCAACCTTGGTTACTAGGGCGGTTCCTGAAGGACCAACACGTCTAGAACAACAAAATATTGAAGGCAGACCAGAAGCAACAAGGACTCTTTATGGTGTACTTACTGCAAAAAACCTCGCCACACCAAAGAAAAATGCTGGAGGTTACATGGGAAGCCTCAGTCAGGAAGTAAGAACTTCACAGAGAAAGGAAGCTTTGCAAGTGGAAAGAGCAAAGCTTATGCAACCAAACAGGTGGCTAAGGAGTCGGATGAACAATCTGTTGAGTTCAACCGAGAAGAAGTAGAAAAATTGAAGAACCTACTGGAATCTTTAGAAAAACCATCTTCTACAGGTACATGCAATCTGGTTTTTTCAGGTATATGCTCTTCCTTTTCTCAGGACTCTAATGCCTTGGAATCATCCACCCACATACCTACCCAAAACTCCTGGTAATTAACTCAGGAGCCACTGATCATATGACTAATTCATCACTAAAATTCCTCACCTACACACCCTGCCCTAGCAACAAGAAAATCACAGTTGCAGATGGTACTATGGTGACAGTTGCTGGTCAAGGAGATATAGCCATTAGTAAAACCCTACTGCTTAAAAATGTCCTACATGTGCCAAAACTATTTACTAACCTTATTTCTATTCCGAAGCATATCAAAGATACTAACTGCAGTGTTTTGTTTCATCCTACACAATGCATTTTTCAGGAGCAAGAAATGAAGAGGATGATTGGGCGTGCTAGGGAAAAAATGGCCTATACTACCTTGAAGATCTTGGTGGACCAGCTAGAGTTTTGATTACTCAACCATTGTCTTTTTTATCCGAATCTACAACCAATAAAGACCAAATCTGGCTACATCATTTTCTCCTTGGTCACCCACCTTTTAGACTTTTAAAAACTATGTTTCCCTCCTTGTGTAAATCCTTAAATATTGAAGAATTTCATTGTGAAGTTTGTGAACTTGCAAAGCATAAACGTTCTTCTTTCCCAACAAGTAATAACCAGACCAACAATCCCTTTACTCTTATTTACAGTGATGTTTGGGGGCCTTTTACTATCCCTAACATAACTGGAGCTAGATGGTTTGTGTCTTTTATAGATGATTGTACTAGGGTTATTTGGATTTACCTACTGAAACAAAAATCAGATGTTACCTCTACCTTGAAAAATTTTCTACACCACGGTTAAGACTCAGTTTGGGACTGAAGTAAAGAGAATCAGATCAGACAATGCCAAGGACTACTTTAACCAAGTCCTATCCCCTTATTTCTTAGAAAAAGGTATAATCCACGAATCCTCTTGTGTAAATACTCCCCAACAGAATGGGGTAGCAGAAAGAAAGAATGGACATCTTCTTGCCATGACTAGAGCTCTTTTATTTCAAAACAAGGTCCCTAAAAGGTATTGGGGGGAGGTTGTGTTAACTGCCACTTACATAATAAACAGACTATCCACTAAAGTCCTTGCATCCCAAAGTCCTCTTCAAACCCTTACAAATTTCTTTCCCAATTTCAGTCCATCTTTTAACCTAAAACCGAGAGTATTTGGGTGTGTTGCTTTTGTTCACATCCATTCTCAAAGCCGAGGTAAACTTGATCCAAGGGATGTGAAATGTATATTCATTGGCTATTCCTCAACTCAAAAGGGCTACAAGTGCTTCCACCCACCTACAAGGAAATACTACACCTCTGTCGATGTCACTTTTGTTGAGAAAGAGAGTTATTTTACAGTCCCTTATCTTCAGGGGAGATATCTTTTAGGGAAGATAAGGATGCAGATTTGTTTTTACTTCAGCCCCTTATTAATCTTTCTACTCATACTCCTACCCCTATATATCCTACTCCATCTTCTCCTACTCCATCTTCTCCTCACTCAGAACCTAATACTCCTACTCCTCAAACTCTTCAAACAAACATTAATACCCCACAGCCCAATATTCAAGGCACTACTTGTCCCCTAGGGACCTATTCGAGGAGGAAGGCACCTATGCAGATTCAATCATCCCCTTCTCCTGCTCCTGCTCCTACTCCTATACAATTTGAGGTACATTTTGAAACTCCCTCTGAACAAAATGAGGTTGAAAATGCTATATCTGCTTCTGATTTTGAATTTCCCATTGCTATTAGAAAAGGAAAAAGAACTTGCACCACCAAACACCCCTCCTATTTGTTTATAACCTACAAAAACCTATCTCCTAATTACAGAGCCTTTCTTACTAGCCTAAATGACATTACTACTCCTAAAACAGTATTCGGAGCATTAGAAAATGAGAACTGGAAAAAGGCTATGAAAGAAGAAATGGAGGCACTGGAGAAGAATAATACATGGGATTTAGTAAAGCTGCCATAAGGGAAGAAAACAGTAGGATGCAGATGGGTGTTTACTGTCAAGTATAAGTCAGATGGTTCTTTGGAAAGGTACAAAGCAAGATTGGTGGCAAAGGGGTGCTCTCAAACCTATGGAATCGACTATCTTGAAACATTTGCCCCGGTTGCAAAGATGAACACAGTATGGGTCCTACTTTCCTTAGCAGCTATTTAGGGATGGAGTTTGCAACAGTTTGACATTAAGAATGCCTTCTTGCATGGGGACCTTGAAGAGGAAGTGTACATGGACATTCCACCTGGATTTGGTTCGAATACTGGACAGGCAGTTTGCAGATTGAAGAAAGCTCTATATGGACTAAAGTAGTCTCCAAGAGCTTGGTTTGGAAGGTTTACTAAAGTAATGCTAAGACAAGGTTTCAAACAAAGTCAGGGTGACCATACTCTGTTCGTGAAACACTCTCCTTCAGGGGGAGTAACTGTACTATTGGTGTATGTGGATGATATAATTGTTACAGGAAATGATTCTGAAGGAATTGATAGTTTAAAGAAGTGTTTTATAAAAGAGTTTGAAGTGAAGGAGCTTGGAAGATTAAAATACTTCCTTGGTATTAAGGTGGCACACTCACAACAAGGAATTTTTATATCTCAGCAGAAGTATACTTTGGACTTGCTGAAGGAAACTGGAAAATTAGGATGTAAACCAACAAAAACTCCTATAGAAGTCAATCACAAGCTTGGAGAGACAAAGGAGGATGATATGGCAGTTGACAGAAGTTCATTTCAGAGACTCGTGGGAAGGCTTATCTATTTGTCACACACCAGACCAGACATAGCATATGTTGTTGGAGTTGTGAGCCAATTCATGCACAATCCTAAGGAATCACACCTAAGGGTTGTAATCCAAATTTTGCAGTACTTGAAGGGCACACCAGGCAAAGGAATTCTGTTTAGAAGAGGGGGAACTTGACTCTGGAAGCATACACAGATGCAGACTATGCAGGATCCATAAGTGATAGAAGGTCAACCTCAGGCTACTGCACTTTCTTTGGAGGAAACTTAGTTACTTGGAGAAGGAAAAAACAGAATGTGGTGGCTAGATCCAGTGCAGAAGCTGAATTTCGAGCCATGGCATTGGGAATTTGTGAGTTATTATGGCTGAAGATGATTTTAGAGGACTTGAAGGTAAAATGGAATGGACCAATGAAGCTATACTGTGATAACAAGTCAGCAATCAACATTGCTCATAATCCAGTCCAACATGACAGAACAAAACATGTTGAAGTGGATAGACATTTCATAAAAGATAAACTTGACAGTGGCTTGATCTGTACTCCCTATGTGACCACTGGAGATCAAGTTGCAGATATACTTACCAAGGGAGTACCTGGTAAGTGTTTTCAGAAGTTAACAGACAAGCTGAGGATGGAAGACATCCATGCCCCAGCTTGAGGGGGAGTGTCAGAGATTAGATTCCTAAATTAAGGAGATTGAGTAAGATTTGTAAATATCTTTTATATGTTAGGATCCCTATCTCTAAGGGATTGTTTTTACTAGAATTAGTCTCTTTCCTAGATTAGAAGTTACCTAAGTTAAGACATAGGCTTGTATATTTATTTGAAAGTTTCCTGTATGTTATGTGTGAGAGAAATACAATAAAATTCATGGCTTTTGACACGAAGACCTTCAAACGCAAGAACAATTAATTCAAGAATCTTATATCAGTTCTTGTTTAACAATTTTCCAACTAACTATACTCTTATTCTTCAAATTTAGCATATGTTCTAATTGTCAAAACAGGGCAGCATTACCTTAATCATTTTTACTTGAACTAAAACAGCCCCAAGAGGATTATAGTTCCTATTAATCAATTTAGCAAACAACCACAAAATTCAGAACATCAAACAGTCCCGATTTTGTTTTCACTCTAATAGCAGGGCAGTTTCGCTACTCATCTATACAAGATCTTCATTTTCAATTAACAACTCAATTTAAAGACAATAAAGCAGCCCAATTGAAGGAATTCAAGATTATCAACGAAAAGTTTCATAATTCAATCACACATTCAAGCAAACAATTCGATTCAAGCAAACAGTTTCATAATTCAATCACACATTCAAGCCCAATTCGATTTTTATAAAAGCAGGTAAACGGATGGGTTTCAGGTCTGTCAGATCGAGTCAAATTGGATACAAGTCATTTCAGGTTGATTTAATGTTTCGCTTCGACTCGGGTCGGGTGCGGGTCAATTTCAGGTCGAATTTATTTCAAGTTGGGTCAAAACGGTTCAGGTCTGAATCAGTTAATTGACGGGTTAATTCGGACACGGGTGGACATCAGGTCGGTTTCATTTCAGGTCGGGTTAATTCGGGTTTCGAATTTGTATTAAGTTTGAGTTTGGTATAAATAGTCGATAGACTTTGGGTTGTGTTATTTTGAGTAAATTATTTAACGCCTTTCACGAACACGAATCACATTAAAAATAAATATTAAGGACTAGAATGAATAAAAATATCATCATACTTAAAATACTAGACTAAATTACAAAAAAGTATAAATAAATAAAGGTCAATTTCTGCTAAAAAAATATTAAGGACTACGGTGAACAAAAATATCAGCATATTAAAAATATTAGACTAAATTACAAAAATATAAAATAATAGGGGTTAATTTTGGTTAAAAATAAAATTTTAGGGACTAACATTAATAAAAATATTATTATATTAAAAATATTGGACTAAATTACAAAAAAAAATATTATTAGACTAAATTACAAAAAGTATAAATAAATATGGGGCAATTTTGGCTAAAAATTAAATTGTATGGACTAAAATAAACAAAAATATTATTCAACTAAATTATCAAAAATAGAAATATATATGGGTCAATTTCAGCTAAAAATAAAGTTTTAGGGATTAGAATGAACAAAAATATTATCCATATGAGTCAATTAGTTTCTTACATTATAATATAATAAATTCATAATTTCTCAACTACTTCATTTTTCTCTTGAAAATCATCAAATAATAGACTTCCTCAATTACATCTCAGGTAAAATATCAAACCAGGTCAATATCTGTTCAGGTTAACATGTCGGGTTCAAAATAAGTCGGGTTCAAAACAGGTCGGGTAAAATCGGATCTCGGGTCGTTTCAGTCGGGTTATATCGATTATTTATCAGGTTAGTCTCAAGTTCGGGTTCGTATCAGTCGAGTGCAGGTCGGGTTCGGTTACTACAGTATCAGGTCCAACTTGAGTTCAGGTCAACAATAGTCGGTTACAGATTTCGGGTCATCACTTCCTCAGGTCAAAACAAGTTCTGACTCGAGCAGGTTTTAGTCGAGTTTTCAGGTCGAGTCAAATTTTTACATCCCTACATATGATGGGGTTAAAACAATATTCCTCTTAAATCACAACTTTCATTTGCAAAGCAGATGCCATAGAAGTAAGGCTTATATATTAT